>CM062805.1:272558096-273758096 GCA_031772625.1 Pinus tabuliformis | reverse complement strand
ATGATTCAGACAATTATCAGTTATCTTTTCTGTCGTGGTGATAGATGACTACAGTCTGTGGATGTTATTTATAAGTATTTTTGATCCTCACAAGTTGTTCATAACTTTATGTATATCTGATTGATGATGATGCCTTGATACTTCTTACTAATATATGCAATGATCAAATCTGACAGTGAACAGGTGGAATAGGTTTAGGGGGAGAACATGCTATGCTTCTAACAAAGCATTTTTGGCATTATGTTTAGAAGGCTTCGGTACCTAATCAATGATGATGATTCTTATATGGCTAAATGATACATCTTGCTATGTTATGATTATGAGTTGCCCATGATAAAATCTCATATGATACTTGGGGTCACATAGTTGGTATTTAGATCAGATTTATGGATGATTGTGGATGACTCTTTGATGATGCATATAGTACATATATGTTGCTTACATGATGATCTTCATAAGGACAAAGAGAAGTACAAAGCTTGAGTACACAACTTCATTATTTGATGATGAGCCACTCATTTCCTTTATGTTGTTGTCATCATGCCTTCAAAAGATCATATGGTGCAGGATTCCTATAGTTCTTGGCTCTCACATGGTTGAGGATTGTTGTTGTTGATGATATCAAGAAATCTTGACAAATGACCATGAACTCATGGTTTGCTAGAAACATATTTTTATCCCTTTGATGGACATACAGTATGTTGGATACATGGATGATTACTTAAGTTTCCTATTGATAAATATTGTTGGTTGGCCAAGAAAATGGTGTTATTGCAGGTTACATGAAGACATAGCTATTTGAAGACATGGATATTCGAAGACATGGCTTAATTAGACACATAATGATGATGAGTTCTTATCTTATGATGATAGGTTGATACTCACATATGTTGATTATCATGGTTGATGCTTATCAGATGTGGGATGTTCCCTAGTGAGGATACATGGTTGAGATATTGAAGGCTCTTGTGGAAAGATCATGCAGTACTTGATGATGATGATGATTTTGTGTTATTACTTGGAGATATGACATATGCTTAGAAGGCTTCTTTTACTAAGAAAATGAAGCAAGTTGATCTTGATAAGATCAAGAGGATGAGTTGATATCTATATGCGACATACTTTGTCACAGGTTGATGATATTTACATTGTCATATCTTGGGAACTAATGATGAACATATACAGGTTGCTGGTTTGGTTGCTGTTGAAAGATGCTTATGGTGCAGATCATACATGGTGTATGATAGTTTTTGATGACTATCATGGTATTGTTTAGACATTTGGTCTCTGTTATAAATGTCATGTATATCATTCTATGTAAAGGGCATATAAAGACCCATGATGTAATAATTTGTCTTTGTCTATCGTAGTCTTTTGATGAGTCCTTTTTGGTCATATGATGTAATTTCTATCATGTATAAACAATTGGTATATCCCCACTTGGTTGGGAGGATGAGTAAAATTTGGTATATTCCCACTTGGTTCAGAGATTGATGTATGTATGAGTCATTGGTGATAGGAAGGTCAAACTCACATAGTTGAGTGATAGAGTCATGCCATTCTTTAGGAAAATATTTGCAGACTCTGCATGTGCTTAGGGGGAGCATGATCAATGTTTATATTCAGCTGTTCAGATATGGAAGTCTTCTTTTTGGTCAGCCCTTTGCCCTTGATATCAAAGGGGGAGAATATCCTGGTCCACCCTTTGCCCTTGATGTCAAAGGGGGAGAGTATTTTGGTGTTGCTTGTTATCTCTAACAATTTCTACAGCTTGAGGTAATCAACACCAACATAGTTGCCATCAAGTCCAAAGGGGGAGATTGTTGGCATTATGATGCATGTGTTGTACTTGATGGCAACCCACTTGTAGCAGAAAAACTCACTTATGGTCACTAGATGAATCTAAAAAAGAGATATCAGATGTGACAGAATGCATGATAGTTGTGTTTACAGATGTGATGAAATGTAGGGCAGTTTCAAGGAATCAGTTTAGAAGGCAACTCACTCAAATGAAAGATCACAGTACAACATGAAAACAACAAAGGATTACATTTTAGACTACAAAGAATGAAGAAAGAGAGGTATATGCAGGTTCACCTTGACCAAGCTGCGTATACACGCAGGTTAACAGAACAAAAGAAGTTTATAACGTACACACGCACTTTCACAGAAGGAAAAGCACGTATACCTTGGAAAACTAAGTTTTGGTCCATCGTATTTTGATCCATGGTATTGGTCCAAGGTATCTGGTCCGAGGTATTGACCCTAGGTACTTGGTCCAAAGTATTGGTCCTATGTGGTTTTGGTCCATGGTATTGAGAAAGGCCTAAAACTATAATAGGAGGAGAAGATCATTAGGCCAAAGTGTGAAAGCATTGAATATCTTGTGAAGTGTTAGATCATATTTGCAGGTTATGAGATTTTGATGCATTGCTTGATCTGATCTAAGGATGCACCTATGTAGTTGATGATGGTTGATGGATCAGGATCATAAAGCCTTAAATGTATTATCATTATGTGGTTTGATCATGGAGAGTCTAGATCTGAATACTGACACATTTTTTATTCTGTAAATGATATGATCTGGGTATGAATGAAGTCTGGAATGTCTATGAAGTTTTAAGTTAGTATTTGCAGATATGTATGCTGTTTTTCTTTGGTAAAAGAACACATACATGTTGGTTCGACACATCGAAGTAGCGTATACCTTATGAACTATGATGTTTGAAGTTACAGTTGGTTCTGGTTGTTGATGCAGAGTTCTGGGTTTTTGCTTTATGTTCTGGTGACTGCATTCTGGTGATAGTGTTCAGATTGATTGATTGTGATTTGCTTCAGTGATGATGGATGAGATCTAATGATGGATCAGGATCATAATGACTTATCATTATGTGATCTGATGGGCTAGATCTGATTGCTAACACATGTTTTATCCTTTATATGTGATGATCTGGGTATGTCTGAAGTTGGGAAGTGCAATGAAGTTATAAGTAAGTATTTGCAGATTTATATGCTGGTTCACTTTGATGAAGTTATGTATACATGCTGGTTCGGCTCTTCCAAGTTGCGTATATACTCTGATGCATGGCTTTGAGGTTACCGCTAGTTTAGAATAATGATGCAGTGTTCTGGGTTGAGATCTATGTACTGGTTACAATGATCTATCTGTTCCAGTGGATTTGTTGAAGTTGATTAAGTATGAATAGTTGATTTAGTTGTGTCAGAGGTTGTCAGTGATTGATTGAGGTTGGTTGATTCAGAGAGTGATGATTGAGTTTTAGTGATTTGTTGATGAAAATTGGATGAAACGAGGCCTTCATGTGTATTGTTTTGTACCAGGAGCATCCAGTCTGAAAATTTATGAAACGTGGTCCCTGGAGGAAGAAAGAAGGTTGTAGCCTTCTGTAGGTCAGTGCCTACGTACTAGTAAACATATCGGCTAATACAAGAGCTAGGGGGTTGTAGCTCTCTTCAAGTAGAAGCTGGAGAATGGGAGAAGGTTGTATCCTTCTGCAGGTAGAAGCCTGCATACTGGTATGAATCTGCACAAGTACAATGTTGTAAATAGATTTTCTTATTATTAAAAGAAGACAGAGACGACATCAGCAAGTTGTTTTCACCCACATTGGGTTTCCACCTTAAATCTTGGTGTTCATGTGTGTTTCTTTTTTGTGATGGTTCATTCTGTTATTAATTGCTCATGGTTACTGTTTAACGTTTAATAAAGTACTGATGCACATATTAAAGATCAACATATGATGAATTAATTGAATCATAAGTTCACTAGATATATGCTGGTTTCCTTAAGAACAACTGCATGCACACACGAGTTCCCTTTAATGAAGTAGCGTATATAAGTCTGATTATGGAAATGAAAAATTTATTGATTTACAAATACTGATTCACGCCCCCTCTCAGTATTATTTCCAACACTGGTAATCTTCCTGAAGTTTTGTATCTACAATTGGACAACACTTGCAGAGAAAACAAAAATTAGATTGTTTTTGGATATCTAAACATGCTTGTTGAATTGAGATTTTTTCAGAAGGTAAAGGTTGGTTTCCTTCTTGTTGGGCACACTCATGACCATATTGATAAGATGTTCAGTCATTTTTCAGTCACATTGAGGAGGAAGGAATTTTGGAGCTTGCCATCATTAATTGAATGTATTAAGAAATCATAGATGCGAGAGCCTACTTTTGATGTGTTGGAAGAAACTATTGACATGCGAACGTTTATTCTGGGATCGCATGGTGAGGAGAGATGAATTGAACAACTTAATGATATTATCTTCAAACATCAATTTCATATCAAAAAAATTGATGGGAAAACACTAATTTGGGGCAAGAAGTATTCAACTACATCAGAATGGGCACCATCATCAGGTTTGGAATTTTTGAAGTTCATTCCAGATCATCCAATATTTGCATCAAATATATTGTTATTACAATCAGTAGCTGAAGTTCATAATTGATGCAAATAGAATAGAGATATAAATTATTCTGATTGTCTAGAAGAAATTAAAAAAAATATTATATATACATATGAGTACTTTGACATTGCTGATTCAGTTTGGTGGGAGTCCTTTTTCAATAATCAAACTAATATCATTTCAAGAACAACAAATGAAGATATACCTTTGAAAATCCATTTATTTGGCCACAAAATGTGTCAAATGAACATGAGGAAAGAAACATTCCTGAACAACAACAATCCCAAGGTATTATTAATTATTCACAGACATAGGAAAGAGAGATGTATATTGGTTCCAAAAGATCTCGTGCACAATGTGAATCCATGGAAGAACTTTACAAGAATTCAATATAGGATATTAAGTAGGGTTGCATGATCGTAGTGCTAGAAGATGGAGATCCCAATGGCTATCCATTTTGGGTTTCTAAGGTTATAAAGGTCATTACAGAAAATGAAGATGTTACAGGTGTTGAAGTACATTGGTATGCCACAAATACACACCCATCCAATGGTGTGTATAAGCTAGAGATGGTAGTTGATAAAAAAATTGGCGGAAAGAGAAAAAGAAAGGGTACAAATATAAATCATCACTGCATAGACCTCTTAAAATTGGAGGACGTTGACATACTTGTTTATGACTTCAATTTAGCAAAGAGAGGAACTCTTCGCTTCAAGACGATAGAGATTCTGAAAAGGTTGTTACTAGAAGGAACAATGTTGAGATGGGAGTCTGATGAAAGCAGTCATAGATCTAGAAGAATTTTGAAACCTGAAATGGTGGCCATGCATGTGGACTCAGATGGGGAACTAGTTGATAAAGACAAGAATATGGAACATCTTCGTCTGCATCTAGTCATTCGTCTGAAGATGTGAATTTTAATGGTGTGCAAGAAAATATGAGTGATTTTGAATAATTGTCTAAGACATTTTATATAGCTGATGTTTGCATCATATCTTGAAATAAAAATTTTGATTTCCATATGATGTTAATTCAGAAGTTATGAGTCATTTTTATGTTGTTGGATTATATGTTTTAATTATGATGACTTTTATTGTTTAGAATATCTATAATGCAACAATAAATTAGAGATATAATGTATGCTTCATTCAATCTAAAAATAATGACATTTTTATTAATTTAGTCATGTAATTTGTTCATAGTGTCATGGTTTTTTAATTTCATGGTTGAAAAATTTCCAATTTTTTTGTATCTTTAATGTTATGGTTGAAAACAATTAGAATTTTAGGGATCTTTAGTGTCATGTTATTATATGTTTAACAACATGGATGAAAATTAATAGAATTTTAATGTGTTTCAGATCCCATTATTTTATTTTTATCATCATTACTAAAACATGTTGAAATTATTCTTAGGAAATAAAAATGTTATTCTACCAAAAACATTAGTGTGTTTCTTTTCCTCAAAAACAACTGTTTTTTCGCACATAAAAATTTGATTTTAGTGGATTTTTTAAAAATGTTGAAAATTGACGCTAAAAAAAAACTATCGTTCTAGTATACACACTTTTCGTTTTTAGCACTGTTTTTCATGTTTTTTTTGGGTTTTTTGGCCAGAGTTCCCGTTTTGAGTTTATAGTTCCCATTTCAAAGTTTACATTGTTTATCATGGAATGGGAAATTCCTAGGAATGTGGATGAGTTCATATGATTCATGGGGTTAGCGGGTTATTAGAGTAGGCTCATCAGGAAATTATCATGGATTTCCTATCCTATCACATCAATGCAGGGGAAAAGAAAGAAATTTGAATGAAAAAGGAATGGGCAGCTAGTTTTGAGCAATTGAAAAAATTTCTTGCAAATGCTCTAGTTCTAAAGATTGTAGATCTAGATAAAGAGTTCATGGTGTGTACAAATGCTTGCAAGAGAGGACTTGGTGGAGCTCTGATGCAAGAGGGACATGTGGTATGCTACGTGTCAAGGAAACCAAATGAGTACGGGAAGAATTATGTGACTCATGATCTTGAGTTGGCAGCGATTGTCCATGCTTTGAAGATGTGGAGATATTATTTTCTTGGCAGAAGGTTTGTGTTGATGAGTGGTCACAATGGGCTGAGATATTTGTTTTACCAACATAATTTGAATTCCAGGGAAGCTAGATGGTTGGCCATGCTTAGTGAGTTTGACTTCGAAATCAGGTACATTAAGGGAAAATAGAACATGTTTGTAGATGCTCTTAGCAGAAGAGTACAAGTAAATCACATAGAAACTATGACTACATATGGGACAGTTACAAGATCAGATATTATAAGCAGGACAACAAGATGACATGTACAAGGAGCTTAAGAATAGGTTGCAAAAGTAGGGTATAGGTGAACAGGATGTGGATTATCATCTCACGTCAGAAGGTTTGGTGAGATTTAGGGACAGGATCTATGTACCAGACAATAGTGAGTTCAAGAAGATTATCTTGCGGGAATTTCATGTTAAGTCATGTTCATGTCATCTAGGATATCAAAATACTTTGAAAACTGTGAATAGATTCTACTATTGGCCAAATTTGAAGAAAGAAGTAGCTGAGTTCATCGCAAGTGGTTTGGATTGTCAATAAGTAAAAGCAGTGTGTGAGCATCCAGGTGGTTTACTAGAGACGGTTCCAATTCTTGACTGGAAATGGGAGGTTATTTCCATGGACTTCATCACAGATTTTCTGATAACATCTAGACGACATGATTCTATCATGGTTGTGACTGACAGGTTGACTAAGGTAGCTCATTTTATTCCAGTAAAGTTTACTTATTCAATTAGTGAGGTAGCTCAAGTCTTCATCAGGGGGGTAGTGGGATTGCATGGTATTCATACGAAGATTATATCTCACAGAGATTCAAAGTTCACTTCTTTGGGAGGAGTTGTTTGCAGGTTTTTGGATAGATTTGGCCTTTAATACAACTTATCATCTGCAAAAAAATGGATAGATAGAGAGGATCAACAATATTCTGGAGGACATGTTGAGAATGTACATGATTCACCAATAGAAGAGGTGGGAGTAATATCTTCCACTGGTTGAGTTTTCTTACAACAATGGGTATCAGGAGTCACTGAGGATGAGTCTGTTTGAGGCACTTTATGGGTGGAGTTGTAATACTCCCATAAGTTAGAGTGATACATCGAATAGGGTAATGATAGGAATCAACCTGTTGTCATAAATGGAACATAAAATACAGGTTATAAAAAAGAATTTAAAGACAACAAATGATAGAAAAAATACTTATCCAAATCAACACAGGAAATTTAAGGAGTTTCAGGTTGGGGAGCATGTGTACTTGCACATAAAGTCCAAGAGGAGTTCCTTGAGGATTGGGTCATGTACCAAGTTTGCACCTCGGTATTGCGGGCATTTCAAGATCATTGAGAGGATTGGACCAGTGGCCTACAAACTTGCACTACCTTTGACAATGAAAGTCCATGATGTTTTCCATATTTCATTGCTTAAAAAATATGTGAAGGATGTTGATCATGTGATGGCCTGATTTGTATTACAAGCGAAACCAGAAGGAGAAATCCATCTAGAACCTCAGTGCATATTGCAACAGAAACAACTCATGACCTAAAATCGAGAAATTGAGCAAGTTAAAGTGTAGTGGAAGCACTTTGGGCCCGATGAAGCTACATGGGAGATGAATTATCAGATGTGGGATATGTATCCTTCATTTTTTTCCAGTTAAGGCAAAGGAGTTTTGGTATATGTACATTTCTATGTACAGTTGTTATTGTAAATATTGCAATGAGCTTTGTAATAAAGCTTTAATAAGTGGTATGGTTTTCATGTTTTTATGTTTTTCATATTTGTTTTGCTTTTTAGTAGGCTGTTCATTGTAAATACCGCATCGAGCTAAGTTATAAAGCTCCATGGGAAATATGTTTTCATTTTCAGCGGTTTGTTTGTTATAAGTGTCATAAAACATCGAGAACGAAATTCCCCTAAGGGGTAAGGGTATGTAACAACCTCAGGTTAAAATTTCATGTAGTAAAGTTAATAAAGGAAAAATAAGACTAAGTTCATAGGACATGTATTCCAAGGTTAATGTTGGGAAAAACATCCTAATGGGTGTTCATTTGGGTTATTATGGCTAAGGAAATTGGAAAAAGCATTGGCAAAGGCATTGAAAGGAAAAGAGACATTAATTGCCATTTTATTTATGAAAATAAAGGAAAATAGGAGAAAAGGGAGATAAAAATTCATAGGTTTGCATGATAGGGAAATTGAAGGAAAAATAAAGGAAATTGAAGAAAATAGAGGCCTCAATAACAAAAAATCTTCTAAGGACCAGTTTGTAGTTTTTTGTTAGTTTAGTTTTGGAGCTCTCTCCATCCTCGCATATTCTTTCACACTCAGAACATTCTTGGAGCACTCTAGCATTGAGAAAAGAAAGCAAAGGAATACAAGGGAATGACAAGGAAAATAAGGGACAAGCAAAGAAAAGTTGGATTAAGCAACTTCAACAAGAATACTTACACATAACAGGTTGCATGTGTGATTTCCTAGTTGGTTTGTGAATTCATTGTACATGCATGTATACATATAGTTCTCTTGCTATCAATGGCATGGGTTTAGCCATGGTATGACATTGGTTTCAACCTTTCTTTGACATTTCCAGATAACCATGGTGTAATGGGGTTCTTTCATTTGCTTGAGCTTTCGATTGTCGGATGGTTTTGGAACCGAGTGAGGTGGTATCAGGAAAATTCCCAACGGCCTAGGAATACCTTGACCGGTTTTCATGGGATTGCAGTAAAGCCTAAGGGTGGAGATGGGAAAAATCCTCAAGGTATTTGTGAAGAAAATCAAATGCATCTAAGCTTCTTTTGGGCCTAGTAACCTCTTGACCAATTTTGACGAGATTGCGGTAAAGCTTGGTTGTTTATGTGCTTGTTTTGGGCCTAGGAATCCCTTGACCAATTTTGGCGAGATTACAGTAAAGTCTGGTTATTTATGTGCTTATTTTGGGCTTAGGAATCCCTTGATTGATTTTGGTGGGATTGCGGTAAAGCTTGAGGGCAGAGGTGTCTAATCTCTAGGAAACCTTAGTTATTTTTTATTGAGTCACACATTCATGCTTTAAATATGGCATGAGCATGATTGGATGAAAGAAAGATTTGGTTTAGCTCAATCTATGGTCAGGTGGTACGTGAAAGTCCCTGACTTGGTCAAAATTTTCATATGTTAATAAGAGATATTTTCCTCTTGTCTTTCATAAGTATTTGTATATATTATTATGTTACCTTGATGGTTGTTCTATCATGGCTATTATTCTAGTTATATGTTTGGTTACATGCATGGTTTCATAATAGGATCTAGTTATGTCTCTTGATATGTTTGATTTGTGGATGAATATCTAATGAATGCATTAGTTAATAAGTGTTATTGCAACTATTATGAGAGGAAATTAGACCTTCTTGATGATTCTCAGATAAGTATCAGACCCCTATGTTCATATATGCATTCATGACCTGTAGATTACATGTTCATAATATCTTTGACGAAATTTCTGTCATGGTTAGGCCTAGTTAGGTTAAGTTTCTTATTCAAGTTTGAATGTTTACCTTTATTTTCATTTCATTCATGCATCTGAGAAGTTACAGGAAGTTCTAGGCATTGGTCTGGAGGCTGACCAGGAAATTAGGCTCAGAATCTGGGACCACATGCTCCTAACTAGAAAGTTCAAGTTGTAACCTCATGGATGTAGGCTTATGCATGCGGTTGGAGGCTACCAACTGCATGGAGGCCTTGCTGTGTGTGCGGTTGAGGGTCCAGGGTAGAGAAGGAGGGGCCCAACTCAAGGTTTGGCCACCTGGGATGGTTTCTCAGCCTCTGAGTGTCTTGTAGCCCTTATAGGATGTTGTGAAAGATCAGTTTGTTCGCAGTAGTCAACCCCACTTCCTTAATGGGACCTAGGAGGTTGATTCATGTCATAGTAGCTTTCCATATCATGTTTACCCAGGTAGGCTAGTGAAATTGGATAAATGTGGGAGGGGGGTTACACAGTTATGATGGGTGGCCCACATGGTGAGGGACCTGGTCGATTGAAACCTTATTTCAGTATTGGTTGCAAATTATTCTTCACCTCATTTTATTCTATTATAAACTACATATCCATCCCAATGTTTGGTACTAAAGAGTTTGACAATAATTAGATCTCATGCTCAACTTCCTTCTTGGGTGATGGCCCTTTAGGCTCCCAGAACACTCCCCTGTATGCCTATAATTTTTTTGCTAAACATTGCATTTTTTCCTTAGTACACCCCTCCAAGGATTCATTTTATCTCACTGACTCTTCTACATACCAAGTTTCTCTTAAAAATAGTAAGGCATACTTCTTGCAAGAACTGATCAGTTTCTTAGCTTGTTTGGCACTTACCAGTGAAATTTTAGACACACCCTTGTTTGCATTAGTGGTGAAGGTTTTTTTGCCCTTAATGAGGCGATACTAGTTAGTTATTTGTAGAATATTACATCTCACATATACATACAAGAACTCCCAAACACAATTCCACATACATAAAGTGGAACTACATAAAATTCTACGTATTCGATAAAATCAACACTAATAGAAAATTTGATCTTACATTGTTTTTTTTATCTTGCTTTTCGTATCCTTATTTATCTATCCTAATGGATATGGATGATTTCAAACATCTAATTTCAATTTTGTGACCAACTCTAATACAATTAAATTTTCCTATGATCCTGTTGATGGGCCAAGAATGTGTCGCCAATGTCTAAGGGGTCTCCCCGTGTAAAGTCCCAACTAGACTTCACCCCGTTGGGAGTAGGAGCCCCATCTGGTATGTGGGCCTAGATGCCACCATGAATGTTTTCTACTCTTGGTTATCAAATGAGAAGGTGCCAGAGTGGGGTGGGAAGGAAGTACTCGGTCAACGAAACAAAATTAGACCAAGATTGACAAATTGTAGAAAGAGGTTTAAACAAGTCACTGCAACAATAAGAAGAGATGAACGATGAGGACGATTAGTAAGCTAAAACCCCATCAGACATAATAAACAAGAACATGCCGGAGGTCAATTGCAAAGTAGTTCACAATAGGTCACCGACATGGAAAGGAATAAGTAAACACAGATTCTAAAGCGAAACATACACATAACCACTATGTATCAGTACATAACATCTCACGTATATGAAAGCACTCATACAGATATGGTGAGGTACCAGACAACTAATATAACCACCATGAATCAGCATGGGAATCAGTGCAAGGGAAAAGAAAACATCTTAATAATACTGCTACAACTTCAAATACATATCATGCAACTAGTCAATACCCAATAGTGGAACACTGACTGTTCATACCATCGCCCGGTGTCAAAACCCTGGCCCTACTGCAAACCCACTCTCCTAGCTACCAAGAGCTGAGTGGCCTTATCTCTCAAGCATCAATCAACTATCTCTATTGGCCTCAACTCAAGTGCTAAAAGCCATTCAAGTGAGGAATGAGGGTACATTTATAGAGGTCAGGTGACCATTCACCTACTGTGACCTTTGGCCTTCCCTCGTGCCCTTTCAACTATCTTCATGTCTCTTGAGCTTCCTCACTACTCTCTCATGCCTACTACATAGTACATGCTTAATTTCTCTCAGCTTAACTGCTAGCATCATAGGAGAACATTTATATTATGATAAAAAGAAGAAGCAGATGTAGAGGGTTCTTATAGACTCCAGATTTCTTGTCACCAAGGCGGTTTCCAAAGTACAAGACCAAATTGTGTGGTTCCTTAGCTGCATGGAATGCCATTGCGGTTGCCATCGTGTCTTGATCAATCATGTTGAGCTGACTTATTTACTGGTCAGACATCCTAGCTACAGGTCTTCCCATGAGTAACCCTAGATCTCTCCTCATAGGTCGGAGTCCTCGCCCTCTTGTACCTTGTAAGACAGTAACCATAGTTATACATTATGATAATTGAAGAACCACACCATAAATGTAACAATAGATAAATAAATAACAATAATCATGAAAAAATGAAATCAACTTTGGACCCCTAGATAGTCCTATTCTATGCTATGGTAGTGTCAGAGTGAGTGGATTTGCAGGCTCTTCATATCCTTCTTTGTGGGTTAAATCATAGTGAATCTAAACCTTAACCTCTTCCTTGATTTCACGAATCAACTTTATACAATAGGATATTTAGGAAAAGGTGTGAGGAGTGCGTGGTTAGCAGTTTCATTTAAATGCTTCATGTCCCTTCAACTGGTGCGCAGTGGAAAAGGTCCCTTATGCTCATTGCATGGCATATATCCAGATTTGGTAGGAAAAAAGGCAAGACCTATGTTCATCAAGCATTGAACTCCTTCCTTCAAACTCTATCGAATATTTTCTAAAATACAAATCATCAAAATCCTTGAGGTTTGCCCTTGGGTGAGAACTATGCTTCATATGTAGGAAGCGTGGCAAAGATTCATTGGCTCTTAAAGTGCATATATATGGAACAACATTTCTGATTCTTGTGTCTAGAATATCACCGGGTGAACGAAGACATGTTTTATATGAGAGGCATATGCTTCTCTTTTCTCAACCAACCATCAACTCTACCTTTACATTTAGTTTCATTTTCGGCTTATAATCGGGCCTGCATCCTTTGACAAAGTTTGACAAGCCATTTTGGGTCCAAACATTAAAAGGAAATTCACTTAGTTTATTCATTACAATGTAGGGTCGCACTTCTGGGGGAGTGATTCATGATTTTTCGAAAGTTGCATAGTATCACCTTTGGTAAGTTTCATCTATGGCTGCTTTCACTTAGGCACAAAAATTTGACCTCGTGACCTATGTGGGATCACGACTTACTGAAGGTCACATGGTTCGAGCTAATGGCTAGTCACACTTCCGGGAAGCTTGCCTAAGGAACTATAACGTGACCCAACGACTTAGACAAAATTGAGACCCCCTGGAGGTCGCCAGGTCGCAACGCAACATAGGTCACATATCCTAGGCACCCGCCTGAGGTCTTTGAGTGTGAATTAGCGACCATTCGTCACACAGTCGCATCTTGAGCAAGGTCGCGCTCAAGAGGTCGGGCACATTTTTGACTTGGTGACTTATGGGAATGTAGGTCTGTTGGAACTCATTTCTATGATTTGCGTTTGGACCACGCTCAAGCATTGTTCTCCTGTTCGTCCGAATGTAACAACCCCATCAGCACCCAGCTTGCACCAACCTCTCTTCATTCCTAAGATTTCCATGGAAACCTTTGAATGCCTGGTGGTGCTGTCATGATTTTACAATAATGGCTTACAAATCATCACATGGGTGTTACTATAGTTCTATTCCCAAAGAGGCTTTTAATGGCTATTCCATCCCAGGTCTAATCCTCTTTCTAACGCGGATGTATTTATGGCTGCCGATCCAACCTGAATGTATTCCATAGACGATTTTGGTGATGGCATGTTGTGAATACATATCAACATCACCACACATCTTCTATATACCATGGAATTCGCGTACTTGAGGGCGAGTTAACCACTTGGTGGTCCAACGAAGGCCATGCTGTCTTATGTCGATGGCGGGGCCTCCCTTTTCCCTTTTCTACAGATGTATTACAATATATCCAAGGCGTTTAGAGAGGTTTATGATTTTCTGGGCTACCACAGAGGAGGACTCATACTATGTTGACTACTATGTTCATCTAATGTATCCTTCATGCAGAGGACATATATATTGATTGCATTCTTATTCCCTCATCTATGAGCTCGATCCTCTTCCTAAATCATTTCTGATGCTGACTTGGGTAGTTCAATGGAGGCAACCCTTTGAGCTGTCGAGAAGTCAAGCCCTACACCACCAACAGTTATACCAATTATTTCCATCTTCACCTCTCGATTTGAACGAAATGCTAGTACAACATCTTGGTGGTCCTTAGAAAGTGTACTCCCATTAATACGGACAAACTCAAACTCTTTTTGACACACAGCTACCTTTATTCCATCAAGGACTCTCAGATGATGATCAAAGACTACCATTCTTTGAGGACATTAGCCTTTATCCACAAGGTCCGCGTACTAAAAATCAACAAAAAGAGGATGATTGAACAACCACTCCTGAAAGTTTCGAAGCTTTTCCAAGCCAACCTCTTGATGAGATAGAGTTTTAGAAAACTTCTTTGGTTTTCTAGCATCTTGCAGGTCTTCTGAATTTCCAAATTCACCACTTCCATAATCATTGTCATCATATTCTCAATCACATGAACCCTTACTCGTAAAGCCACAATGGTAGACACTTTCACCAGCCCTTCTTTCATCCTCAGCAGTTGAATCCTTTGCTAAAGCAATATATGATGAACTCAACATTAATCTTACTACCTGCCTATGCTTTGGAGGTAGTTGTGCTAAAACATTTGCTTCAGCCATCTTACCATGACAGTTTCCCTCAATAGCACATTAAGTTCTTGCAAGAGAATCCCCTTTGAGAAATCCTTATAGCACCTCCCCTGCGATACATGAACTACTTTCATGGAACAGTAATTTCATGCAAACTCATATTTGTCTTTTCCCAGCAATGCTGGCCATAGCATATCAATTTGGTGAAAAATATCATATGTCCTTAATAGAGAAGGTGTGCCTGATAGAAGACAAATACACTTGACTAGTCTTGCCACATCAAGAACTTCTTTGGTCTCATCACATTCTGTCATTTTTTTTTGGTGCAACACAAGTTGTGTGATTCGTTGACAATCATCAAACCCCACTTCATAGCTAGCATACTCTCCTGTAGGCGATTGAGAATTGTATATGCTACAACCACTATCTTGGGACACTCGACCAAGTCACTAGTATTGTTCTGGTGACCAAATATTGACCCTGTAGTCGTGCTCGAGGAATTGCTTCCACCTAGCATCTAAATAACCATGTTGGGCTCAAACATTCTCTTTGTTTTTCGCCTCCGATGGCACCTTCAATGGCATATGCTTTCCACCTCTTTTATTCTTTACGTCCCCATGCCTTGCTTTAGATTGTTTGTTGGATGTTTCATGGGTTTTTTTTTTCATTTTCTGAGTGTAGAGACCTCCCATACAAATTTTGGGCACATCATGATGGCTCATACTTCAAAAAATAACCCATTTATAATTTCAAACATCCACCATGCCACATATTAGGGAACTTTTGACATCAGAGTGATTTAGTGAAGTCATGCCCAGGGACTACTTGTGCCATTGTAGCAATAGTCCAAGGTACTTCCAGGGCATCCTGAAAAGGAAGACGAGAATAAAAGATAAGTTAAACTGCAATAATGACATTTTCATGTGAAGATAAAATGAATCAATACACTAATTCATTGAGGAGCTTGAACAATAGATGACCCCAATTAAGATGTTATAAGTTATATTAGCTGCTAAAAGCATGTTTGAGTTTGGAGGCTAACTTAATATCTTGGCGCTTTCATATATCTATTCATTACAATTGATTTTGATAACACATGATGCTTGAGGGATTATGCACTCACAGAGCAAGTTTCTTGAAACATTTATGATGGTTGGACTATAGGTTACCACGACCTAGGGTTTTGAATATCCATTGGAACAAAGGCCTTGATAAAAATCCTAATGTGCATGCCGAGATGAGGAATCAATCATGAACGATTTTCATTAGTGTTTGAAATTTTAAATGATGTGGAAATAGTAGAAAGAGAGAACGAAAATCCTAGCTACTAGAGCAGAGCAAACAACTAGGGTTACTGATTTCAGCAGGCGTTGATCTCAATGGAAGGGCGTAAAGGAGGGAGTTCCACTCCCTCCTATAAGCAGGCTATGGCTAGTAGAGGTAAGAAACCATTAGAAAATGATAGAGGTCCTTCAGAAGATGGGAAAAGAAACATTGAAGGGGAGCAGGATTGCACCAAATCAAGGGAGAATAATAGCACAAATGACAAGGAGGAAGAAAACAAGGAACAAGGAACAAAAAATAAAGCACAAAAGGGACCATGCAAACCCAAAGCTGTGATAACACCTAGAGTGGTTTTAAATGATCCTGCTCTGCAAGCGCATAGGGACCACATGCGGACATATGCAATCATTTGTAAATTCATGGGATTATGGTCCACTGAAAAAGATTTATAGACATGGATTAAGTACCACTGGAAACCTAAAGGAAGCATAGACCTACATCTTGGGTGTAAGGGATTCTTCATTGTGGTCTTTACAAATACTGAAGATAAAGACAGAGTGTTTGAAGGAGGGCCCTATTTCTATGCAGCAGTAGGCTTCTATATGTGGCCATGGATTATGAATTTTGTCCCGGAGCGTGAGACATTTACTTTGGTCCTAGTTTGGATAAGACTCTACTCTCTACCTCTTGATTATTGGCAAACAGAATCGTTATCTGCCATAGGAACTAAATTAGGGCATTTTGTTAAAGTTTCGGAGGCCACCAGAAGGGGAAAATACACATCCTTTGCAAGAATATGTGTGGAGATGGATCTCTCTAGAGCTTTACTGGATGAGGTAATCTTGGAAGTTTTTGATGAAGAATGGGTGCAAACAGTAGATTATGAACATATTCCTTTCAGATGCCATAGATGCCATGAGCATGGGCACCTTTTCAGAGATTTCCCTCTCAGTAAAATAGAGAATAGGAGTAAATCTAATACTATGAAAGATAATGAAATATTTCACAAAGTGGTACACAAAGGAAAAGGGGGCAAAAGGGTACCTAAGCCACATCAAACCGAAGGGAAACAGATTAATTAGAACAGGTTCCAAGTACTTGAAGAAGAAGAAGAGATAGAAAAAGTAGATCACACAATGGAAGGGAGTCTGGTGGGCTCCAGTATTGCGGCAATGATGCTGCAATTCCTTGGACTCCCTTCTTTACTTTTATCAACCTGGTAGTTCGTAACAAACTTGGAAGCAATGGTGCTGTATGCACAAGTACTAGCTCTTGCCGCAGGCTGTCACTTGATCAGCTGGCACAAGTCTGCTAGGAGCTTAAGTCAACTTCTATGAGCTCTTAGAAGAAGCTTCTAATTGTGATGGATGAAAGCTAACTCCAAGGAGGCTAATCTACTTGCAGAAAGAAGCTGAAAGCTGAAAGGAAACACAAACCCTAGCAAACCCTAGTTTCACTGCGTAGCCTTATTGGTGCAAGAAAAGAGATGAAAGTTGCAGAAATGGATGCCATTGACTCTTGGAATGGTGAAATGCATGTGACTAAGCTACTTCTAAAGGAAAATATGGAGAACACATCTTTTTGTATTTTTGAGTAATTCTGCAGGATTATTATGCATGTGCTTTAACTATGTTTAACTGTGCAGGGGTTTATTGGCGAAAGGAAATGGAGTGGGCATTTGCAGGAGGTTGGGAAGGTGAGAAGAGGGCCTAAGGGGTCCCTAGCACCCTTCCAAAGAGTTTCACAATGATCAGATCCCGAGAACCTGCTTACGTGATCTTCTAGAGGAAGTCTGCAGGGGTTCTACAAGATGTTCTACAGGAAGAGCCGAGAGAGGCTTTTTGAGGGTTGATGGAGGAAAATTGGTGGGAAAGTGGAAATGGAGGATGGATGAGGCTGTGAAGAGGTCTAGGACCTAGTAAATGAGACTAAGGAGTGATGAAGATGGTTGGATTTGTTCAAGGATGGAGGGAGCGATGTTGCACAAAAATGAAGAAATTAGGTCAAACTGGCAAAGTGTGGCAAATGAAGGGAAGGAATTAGAAATTTTGGGTTGAAGCAGGTTGTGTGAGGAAGGAAGGATAGGTAGGGATGGATTACAGGTGATCTGCACACTATCTCTCAAAACTAATCAAAGAAAGACTAAAAAATCAGAGATCTATCTAGTTTGACCTAATCTGACCTAGAAACCAGAATCATGATGAACAACAAGCTATGCATAGGAAATCATGCAAGAGAACTATGGAAACCTAAGCAAGAACAGATCTAAATATGTAAGCACAACTGGTATCAACTTTTCCATCTAAAATCCAACACTTCCAATTGCATTGAAAGGCAAAATAATGTTTTTGTGGCAACAAGTATGCCTTGGTCTCAGCTCATGGTCCCAAGGAGGGAGAGGTGAGATCAAGGGTTGCTTGATGGCCTTTTATGAAGATATTTTTTGTATTCGAACTGTCAAATCAATCCTGAAGCATGAAAATATATTGTAATCATCAAAAGCAACCTAAGTAACAAAGCAAGATCTTAACCTAAATAGCAGAAATTATTCTATGAATGCAAAGAAAACACATAATAGTACACAAAGGAGGTACTGGCACTTGGGTTGGGCCCAACCCCAAGAGCTACAACCTCCTAAGAAAAGATCAAAGCTGGTGCAAAGTGAAATTTATCTCCATTACTAAAAAAATAGCCATGTCACAGGAATGTTTACAACAAAAGCTCGAAAATGAGCTGAAAGGCAGAGCATCACCAAAGTACGAAAACGACTATTCAAGAGCTAAACTACCAAGGATTTAAGCCTTCCTACTTATGCACCACAAGGACCTACAACAACCCTCCTTAACTTGAGGGGCTTGGCTGCTCAAAACTGCAAGTAATTAGCCACTTCACAAAAGCTGCTCGGCTGCCCTTGGAAATCATCTTTGGTGGGTTGCTGAACTTCGAGCTGATGGTGGAGAACTCGAGGAAGGGTCCATTTAGTGCAGGAGACACCCTTCCTACTAATCCTTAGCCTTGTTCCCTCATATTTGGTTGTCAACTAGCTCATAAATGCTTGACCTTGGTCCAAAAGATGTCCAAAAATCTGCAATTAAGCATGTATTAGACTTCATGGTCAAGTGACTAACCTCATTCATTCAATTAACATAAATATACTCAAAAGCATGCATAAACTATGAAGAATGGTGGATTAATCGAGAATAATAGGCAAAATGAGACCAATAAGCTACCCATTTTTGGGGCTCATCATCACCCCCCTGCTAAATGTGTTGCTCATCCTCTGAGCAACTAATCCAGCTCATCATCTTTGATTCCTTTGACTGCCTCTGTAACATCCCAGACTTCCGATGTGATGTCCTCTTCTTGGTCATGAAACCCTCCTTTTCTCTCTACTTCCTCCCATTGCTTGTGCTCTTCTTCTTCTTTGACTCCTTCCAGTAGTCCTAAAAGCAATGGAGGACTAAACTTTAGGTCGATCTAGTTGGCCTGTAGATTTTTCATTGACTATTTATAGAGTGGTACTCTTGCTAAGGCCTCCCTCATCCTTGTTGGGGAGTGGTATTCTCTGATTTTCAGACTACGGGACAATGTTTTCCATCTCCTTGTGCAAGCATGAATGCAGTTATCCCCCAATAGTCTTTCCATGTCCTCAAAGTGAGCAATGGCCTGAGCTTATCTTTGAATGTAATCTTGCTGAACTTGGGGGTTGTTGGCGAGTTGCTGATGGGCATACACTAAAGCTAAGGGATCTTCTGGTTCTACTCTGATCATGAGTGGCTCCCGTAGCTCCCTGTCCATAACATTTCAAATTTCTGCTGCCCTCTTTTCCTCATGGTTTAATCAAGAGGCCATGGCCATGAGTTTCACATCCCCTAATGAAGCATTGGGGTCCCATAGATTCATCTTTGGAAGGGCCAAATTGTGTAAATAGAACTCTGATAACTTGGCCTTATCTTCTGCTGAGCTACTGTCACACAAGTCCATAAACTGATGGTAATTCTGAAATGGAATCGTGACCCTTTGGGCCAAGGTGTTAATTTGAAATTGCAACCATTGATCCTTAAGATACAAGGCATATGACTTGGTAGGTTTCCTACATTGTAAGGCTTCTACTGCCCAGCTGGCCATGCAGGGCACTCCTGTTCTTGCAGCAGTTTTGTGAGCATCTCCACATTAGCTTGTAGCTCTGCCTCCTTCTGTTGTTTCTCAGCTGTGTCCTTGTCTACTGGAGGTCCTTCTTGCTGCTGTTGCCCTCCCAAAATGGACGGGCTACCTTCCTTGTGGACTTCCTGTAGCTGCAACTATTTTCTTAGCAGATCATTCTCCTCTTGTAGCTGGGCTCTTTTGCAGCTTTCTACATGCCTGACCATGTCCAGTTCTCCTCTTAACTCTTTTAACTTCTCCTCCATGTGGCCTATGTCCTCAATTCCCTTAGATTTGGAAATTTTCATCCATGTGTGTGTTCTGATCCTCTCCTGTTCCAATGCAAAGAAGAGTGGAACAACAAATTTCTATGGGATGATTTTCCCACCCTTTAACAGGTTGTAGTATGAGCCCAAGCTAGGCTGAGGGCTTGGTTACAGTATCTCCTCGGTCTTTCCCTCTCCCTGTGATGATTTGGCTGTCTTTTCCTCCAATTTCTCGGTCTCTTTTAACTTAGCCAGAGTTTCCTGTAGAGATGTCTCGGCTTCCTGTAGAGCTATCTTTGAGTCCATCATCCTAATTCTCTCTCTCTAGGTGGAGGTTTTTGGGCTTTCTCGTTCATAGGTGATAGACATATTTGAAGGAGACTCTTCTTTTGGTTTAGTTGTTGTGTCCTGAATGACAATTGGCTCTTTTGACTGTGGCTGGGGTCTGCCCACTTTTATCCTTGTGCTTCTCCTTGCCTTAAAGTACATGGAGGTTTGCCTCTTTCTCTTCCCTTTTTGTTTTGGAGGTGTGCTTAAGGTAGCAAGCATAGCTGCTGCCTCCCTTGCCAATATCTCAAGTGATTTCTCCTCTTGTTCTCATTTTTCCTTGCTTCCTGTAGAAATCCCTGTGTCAACTATTTTTGTTTGTGTTGCTGAGATTTCAGGGTGTACCTTTTCCTTTTGTTTCTGTGTGCCTTCTTTGGTTGTGGCAACCTTCATTTGGGCTTTTTCTGCCTTCTCTGTTCTACTCTGCATCCTCCTTTCCCTTGGTGTTTTTGTTGTTGTTTCTTCCTTTGTCTTAGGCTCAGCAATCTGGCCCATTTCCCGTTTTCCTTTCTGTTCTTTCTATGCTTGAGTGTCCTGTGTTCCTTCATCATTGTTTTTATCACCTTCTTCAGTGTGTTCTCCCTCCTCACTGCTAGATGGGGTGATGTTTGCAGCCAAAGTTATAACGTTGTCATCCCTGGACATGTTGTGAAAGATTTCCCAAGATATGGGGACAATGTAGGTGTGTAAAGCATCTTCCAACAATAGTTTGATGAGCCCATGATGGGCCAACTGATCTGGGATCCCCTCATTGAGCTTTGTACCACATTCAATTAGTGATTGAAGAAGGAAATAGGGGATGCTTAGTTTCTTGGCTAGAGGCAAGTCAATCCCATGCCTTAGTTCACACATCAACCTGAAATGATATCCATAGATGATGCTAAACCTCCCTTCACATGTGATGTACTTCATAATTTGGAAACTGACTTCACTCCAGAGAGGAGGCAAGCTGGTTCTTCTAACCCCGTTTTTGTCTTCTACAGGATGCTCCGTGGGCAGAAAGAATGACTTCTTAGCAATTTGGCCCAATGATCTCTCTTCTTTGCTCCAAGGGAGCCCTAATGGTAGACCAATAATTGCACTGATGAGCTCAGGGGTGAGTTCCAGGGTCAAACCCCTAAAACTAACTATGGCATGTGTTTTTGACTGTGGTCTCAGGGACATTAAAAACTCCTCAGTTATCTCCTCATCATGACCCTGAATTTTGTCAAAGAAGGATATCCAATTTGCTCGGGTGAAAAGGTCCACCACCTCAGGATGCTCGTGCAGTTTGCTAGAGTCTGATGGTTCTTTCCTTATGAATCCTCCTGGCATGGTGAGAGTGCTCTTTTTATGTTTTAATCAGAAAAAGAAATGCTCAGGAAACCAAATAGCCAATCTGAAACAGAGGATAGCTGAATTTGGTTTCCTCTGAACTCAAGAAGGATTTTCTCGTGTTCAATATCAACTAGCAACAATTCCCCTGTTTGAAAACTGCTATCACCCAGAACTCGACTGTCTGTTTATGAAAGGAAGAATTTTGCTTTTACAGACAGAGCATAAGGATCAGGTTTCCTTTTCAACACACACGTAGATATGCAAATTCAAATTTTTTCACACACAAGCTGGTCTCTACAGCTGTATATGTCTTCCTTACAGGAGAATTTAAAAGAAAAAGTGGAGGAGATTTTTGATGCAGAGGAACTGGGGAAATTCAGTGCAATATGCAGACAAAACGTTTTCCTTCCAACACACAGGCATACTTTTCCTCTGATTTTTCAATCTGATGCTGTTCAATTCACCACCTTGCACAAACACACCGTGCATAGAGGAGTTTTTTTCGAGCCTACCTCGTTTGGAGCTCAACATTCAACGAAAATCCCAGGTTTTCTTGCTCCATAAAGCTGTTCTGCCTTTCCTGTAGAATCCTTCCTGTAGAAGGCCCCCGGTTCCTGTAGAATGTCACTGTGCCTTCGAGCGAGCCCGATACATGGGATATTTTTGAACACAGGCAAAAAAACTGTTGAAGGATGACTAGTTAACTATTTTTGGAAGCGGTGGATAAGTACTCTAGTGGAGGACGTTGTAAGTGCAGAGTGAACAGAAGGTGGTGCATGTTTCGGCCGAGCATCTTTTAACTGTGGCATGATTCATGGTGAGGGGATGAGGTGGCTGGACTGGACCGTTGGTTCGACATCACAGCCATAATTCTTCGGCGTGTTTCTGACCGCCATCACCTCCTCTCTGCTGTTATCCACCGCCACCACTACCAGTCCCGGTGATTTCTCCCTGAATGGACACTCCACACATGTTGGCTGCACATCTTGTCGGCAATTTTGAATGTAATGGGGCTCGTTTGGATCCCACGAGGATATGTAACTAGCCAAGGGTGGCTAGTTGACTGGCCACTGATTCCACTCAATCTGAACCATTCCCATAGGCATGCAACTTTTAAAATATGACTTATGCAATTGACGAATGAGTTTAGACACTTACCTGCGTGGTCACGATCGCGTTATGCAGATTTCAGGTTTTGGAACCCATCCCTTCGTGTGCTGTTGCTGCATGCATGCTGCATGTTTGGCCTCAGCTGTTGCTGATATTCTGACATTCAAGAAGAGCTCTTTGCATGTCCCTATTACCATTCTTGGTTGTCCTTGTCTCCAGAGTATGTCTTCTAGAGGGATCAACTGCTACAGGATTCCTGTAGGATGTCCTGTAGCTGCTTCTCCTCTTGGAATGCAAACTAGAATGAGCAGGGCTATACTGCTGGCGAGGGTTCCGACTGTTGAGGAGTCAAGATGGAGATTGACAATCATGGTGAGTGGGAAATCTTCTGCTTGATTTGTAAATAAAAGTTTTTGTTGGCAGTATGAAGAAAACAGGGTTTTCTGTGTGTGACTATGCAGGAACAAATAAAAAATGGGTGCAATGGAGGTGCAAAGAGATGGAAGAGGGTGAAATATGGCGATGGATGGAAACAGGGATGTTTGTAGGTCTCATAGGTATATTCCTAACCTTCGAATTCCCTTCTGATATCAATGTTGCTCGTCTGTGGGTTCTACGGGATCTTCCTATAGAAGACACAAAACTTCCTGTAGAAGACACAGAACTTCCTGTAGAAGGTGAAATTTTGGCCCGAATGAGATCAAATCTTAGGAAAGGGTAGTGGTCATGGAGGAATTGATTGTGAGGGATGCTTGCAGCCTGGTGCTAACCTCTATCCTTGTTTTGTGCGATCGTCCTAACCTGCAATGTCCTTCCGGGGCACCTCCAGGAGGTTTTCACCCTCACTGCCTACCCTGGGCACCTCCAAGAGGTTTTCACCCAAGGATCTTTTATTCTTTTCCTATTTTTTCTTTTTTTCCCTTTTTTTAAAATTTTTTTTTGGGTGCTCAGAATGTGGATGGGGTGGAGATAGGGGCCTGCTCCACTACCAGCACTGATTAATCCAGAGTTTCAATGGACTCCCACTTAGAAAGGGGCTTCCTGTATATCTTCAATCGATGCCCATTGACGAGCATGGGGATGGCTTCTTCATCAATGGTCCTGATAAGGACTGAACCATTGTCATTACATTTCTCCACTGTATATGGTCCCAGCCATCTCGTCCTCAACTTCCCTTTGAAATCCTTATATCTTGAATCATATAACAATGCCCAATCTCCTGGCTAAAATTGCTTCTCTTTAAGGTGTCGGTCATGCCATATTTTTCTTTGAAGTTGGACCACCTCTGAGTGGAGGAGGGCCTGCATTCTTTGTTCATCTAGTCCATTTAGCTAAAGCAATCTTTCCTGTTGTGCATGACTGAGATCTAGGTCTAGCTGAGCTGCCAACCTCAGTGTGTTGTATTCAAATTCTATGGACAGCAAAGCCTTCTTCCCGTAGACTAGCTCATAAGGTGTGAAACCTGTTGTAGTTTTCCAAGTAGTGTTGTAGGCCCAGGTGGCCTCAACCAAGCGATTTGCCCAATCCTTTCTATTGTTGCTCACCACTTTAGTCAAGATCTCTTCCAAAGCCCTGTTAGTGACTTCCACCTGCCCATTTTCTTGCAGATGATAAGGGGTGGAAGTTCTGTGCTTAATCTTGTGATGAGCAAGCAGGTCTTCAATCAGTTTAGAGGTAAACTGGCTTTCTTGGTCTGTGACTAATTCTCTTGGGTAGCCAAACTTATAGGAGATATTTTCCCTCAAAAACTCAACCACTTTTTCTTTTGTTGCTGCCTTGATTGCCTTTGTTTCTGCCCACTTTGTCAGGCAGTCTGTGCACACAATGATGTAAGACTTTTGTCTTGAAGGAGGGTTGATAGGACCCACAAAGTCCATGCCCCACTTCTCAAATGGCTCGAAAGTCACCTGAGGTTGGAGAGGCATTTCATCCCTTGGAGTCGGTTTCCCCATCCTTTGACATCAGTCACATTGGCTGATGTATCTTCTGACATCTTGATGAAGAGTGGGCCAATAGTAGCTTGCCTGTAGAATTTTGAAAGCGGTTATTTTTTCTGCAAAGTGGCCTCCACAGGGTCCATCATGATAGGTCAGGCGGATGTCAAAAACTTCCTCCTCCCTGACACAACGCCTCAAAATCTAATCTAGGCTAAGTTTGAACAGGTTGCCCCCAATCCAAGTGAATGGGGTGCTTTTCCTCACGATCTTGCTCTTCTCTTTTGAGGATAGGTATGGCGGGAATTGTGCTGAAACCAAGTAATTTTCTATATCAGCAAACCATGGTGCGAGTACTGAAATAGCAAACAGGTGTTCATCTGGTAGTTTATCATCCACCACCCCTTCTTCTCCTGCAGGCAAATCTAGTCTAGATAGAAAATCAGCGACAACATTTTCCTTACTTGGCTTGTCAACAATGGTCAAATCAAATTACTGCAATAAAAGTAACCATCTAATGATACGAGCATTTACATCAGGTTTATTCATCAAATACCTAATTGCAGCATGATCAATGTGTACTAATGTTTGATAACCAGTGATGAAGTGTCTGAACTTGTTTACGGAATGGACTATAGCTAGGAGCTCTTTCTCAGTTACCGTATGGTTTAATTCTTCCCTGGACAGGTTTTTGCTGACAAAATATATGGCATATGGTAGCTTCTCTTCAACTTGTCCTAAGGCTGTTCCTATAGCTTTGTTCGAGGCATCTGTGTGAATGTGGAAAGGTAGGGCCCAGTTTGGACCTCTCAAGATTGGGGCACTTACTAGCTTATCCTTCAACACATCTAGAGCCTCTTGACAGCTGTCAGTCCATATAAACTCAACATCCTTCCCCAAAAGACCAAACAATGGAGAGGCTAGCTTACTAAAATCTTTAATGAACCTTCTATAATATCCCGCTAAGCCTAAAAAACTCCGAACATCCCTTACCTTTTGAGGAGGTGGAACCCTTTGGATGATAGCAATCTTGTTGGGATCCACCTGTAAGCCTTGCTGAGAAATTGTATGACCTAGCATGGTCCCTTCAGTCATCAGGAATTCACATTTCTCAGGACTGAGGGACAGGTTCATCTCAATACACTTGGCTAAAACTTTTCCTAGGTTAGTCAATGCTTCTTGGAAGTTGGACCCATAAGGAGTAAAGTCATCCATATAGATTTCCACCGAATCATGAACCAACTCAGCGAATATGCTTAGTACTTCTCTCTGGAAAGTGACAGGAGCATTGCATAACCCAAAGGGGAGGACCCGGTAGGCAAAGGTACCCCATGGACAAGTGAAAGTGGTCTTATCTTGGTCTTCTGGGCTGATTTGGATCTGATTATACCCGTTAAACCCATCTAGGAAGGAAAATAACTTCTTCCCTGCTAGGCCATCTAACACTTGATCTATGAAGGGAAAAGGGAAATGGTCCTTTTTGGTAGCTTTGTTAAGTTCTCGATAATCTACACAGATTCTCCACTTCTTGTTTTTCTTGGGCACAAGCACCACAGGAGAAATCCACTCACTGTCAGAGATGGGGTAGATGAATCTTGCATCCAATAACTTTTGCAATTCCTCTTTGACAATGTCCTTAAGGGCTGGATTCATTCTCCTCTGAGGTTGCCTGACTGGTTTACAATCCTCTTTAATGTAAATGTGATGGGTATAGACTGAAGGGTGGACTCCCTTCATCTCCTTGTAGATCCAAGCAAAAGCATCCAAATGGCGGTTCAATAAGCTACACAGCTCCTTCCCTTGAGAGGGAGATAGGGACGAGTTGATCTTCAAGATTCTTTTAGGGCCAAATTCCACATTCTTAACTCAGGAAGAGGTTGGATCAGCCACACAGAGATCCCCTAAAGTACTGGCTTAGGTGTCTCCTACCAACTCTTCTAATGGTAGCACACTGGGCGGTGGATTTTGGATTAAATTCTCAATAAGGTCATCCTCGGTTTGAGGACCCCCCCTAGTAGCTTCCATGGTGGACACAGGTGCATAGTAGACTTCATCCTCATCTTCCTCCTCCAACCAGAGAGGTAAGTCATGTTCGAGCAAAGGTTGGGCAGGGGGATATAGGACTAGCTATTTGGACATTAACCCATTCTTAATGGTCATGTTCCCAGCTCGACAACTAATGTAAGCATCTGCAGTAGCTAACCAAGGCCTTCCCAAAATGAGGGGGTATCTAGTGAGTTTTTCCTTTGGATGAAGGACCAAAAAGTCCGCAGGGTACTCCGAAGAATCAACAGAGATCAGAAAATCTTCCACAATCCCTTCGGGGGTCACAGTGGAGTGGTTTTCTAACTGCAGTACTGTTGAGGTTTTTCTCAAGGAACCCTGAAGGTTAACTTTGAGCATAGTGTCCCTGGTCATCACATTAATGGCAGCCCCTAGATCAATCAGGGTGTGGGGAATTATGGTGCCATTGATGTGGACATCCACTACAGGACTCCCAGGGTCCAAATATTTTAGATAGATTACTTGTCCCAACATTAGGTCGGACAATTGTCCTATGACATTGATAGTTGGGGCATCTCTCTTGCGCCTGCCTGGGTGCCTAAAACACTTCTCTTTGATCAATTTGTTGTAGATTGGTACATCTTTGATGGCCTAGAGAAGTGGTATTTTTACACACAGCTGTTTAAGTTCTCCCAGAAGTTCAGTCTCTTCTGGGTTTGGTTGCGTGCTTCCAGTTAGTCTCTCAGGAAAGGGTGGAATGGTTTTGGGTTCACTTTCCTGTTCCTCTGCTTCATCCTCCTTAGGAGGAGGTTGGCTATCTGGGAGGACCTTACTAGATCAAAGGTTGATCTCCTGAATCTCGACAGCGTAGGTAGGGCATGTTGTCTCTCCAGTATATACCTACTAGGCCTGTCTATTATTGGGGTTTGGGTTCGGTTGAGCAGGCATCTGGGGTTGTCTTGGAGGAGTAGGAGGTAATGGTTGTGGTTGAGCAGGTGGTGGAGGCAAAATGGTGGGAGGAGAGTTGTACTGGGGCCTCTACCCGTGTTGTGGTGCATTCCACTAAGATTGTGGCTGAACATGAGAATGAAACGAACGAGGAGTAGGTTGAGTATGGTATTGAGGTGGATATGACCAAGGAGGGTGTGCGGACCAGGAAGGATGAGCAGGGGGACCCCAAGACGGTATGTGAGTGGATTGGTGGGGGTTGTAATATGTTTGGGATGTCCCTTGCATTCCCTGCTGGTAAGGTCTGGATCCATGTGGCCTCCTTTGGTTGAGGAAGTAGAGTGGTTCAGTGGCTCCTTTAGCCCCTTGGTACACAACTTTAAGTCTGGGTAAGGTTGGGCACTAGTTTATAGGGTGGTCTTCCTAAGATACCTCTACCGAGTGCAATGGACACTCGTTCTTAGGATGCTTCCTTGTGCATCTGGGACAAAAGATGGCCAAAGCCCTCTCAGCTTCCTCTTCTTCTGTTGGATTTGGAAAATATCCAGTTGCATGGCAATGGTCTGTCTCACCTCACTTTTAAGGTCTTCCATTTGATTTGTAAACTCATGTTTGGAGAAGGTGGCACTAGCTGAAAGTGGATTCCCCCTACCTCTTTTCCGGGCTGCCCTAGAATGGTTTCTAAACACAGTCTTTATGTCATCATAAGGTATTTGGTAGATGTCTCCCCTAGCTAGCAAATGGAGGGTATCTAGAAGGTCTTCAGGGACTCCTCGGAGTAGAACCAGCTTCAGAGATTCGGGGTCAAGTTTGCACCTGGCCCTTTTATAATTGAGTTGGAACCTTTCTTCATAGTCTTCCAGAGACTCATCACTTCCCATGGTCATTCGAAAGATTTCTCCCTTCATTTCCTTTGACCTACAGTAGTCCCGATATTTGTTGTTAAAGGCTTGCTGCATTTGAGCCCAAGTTGTGATACTGTTTCCAGGTAACCCCATGAACCAGCGTAGTGCTGCATCCTTGAGGGTAGAGGGAAAGAGTTTCAACTTTTGCTCGTCTTTTGCAGAGCCATAAGTTCAACAAAGGACAAAAAACTCAAACAAGAAGGTATCAGGGTCTTCAGTGGTCAATCCATGGAAGTGAGGTAAGGTTGAGGGACTTATGTTTTTCATTTTTGTGTCCCCATTTGTCTCTCGGATGGGAAAGGCACCTTCTATTCTCTCCTCATTCCCTATACTATTCCTGTGTTCAGCCATGGTCTCAAGAGGAACGTTTTCTGGCTCTTCTTCTGTTATAGGATCTTCGTATATCTCAGGAGGTTCACCTATAGGTTCTTCTAGATCATTGCCACTGAAGAAGAGAGAAGGGTGACTCAGTGATGTGGTGGGGGTGTTGGGTAAGAATTTTCCTGTATGGTCTCTGTTCCTACGAGGCATGAAATGAAATATTTTGGGTTGATTTTTGCTTTTTCTGCTTGTAACTAAAAAACTGAAATGGATTGAACTGCAAGTAACTAAAATCTATATTGCTGCAATGAAATTGCAGAATTGAAATGAAAGCAAGAAAGGACTAATCTATGCTGCTGAAATAAAATTGCAGAAAGGAAATGCTAAGCTAGGCTTGCAGAATTGAAATTGTTGAATTGAAATGCTAATTTACGCTTGCAGAATTGAAATTGCAGAATGGAAATGCTAATCTACGCTTGCAAAATTGAAATTCTAGTCTAGGAAAGCAGGAAATGTCTAATCTACTTTTGCAGAAATGAAATTGTAGAATGGGA
Source organism: Pinus tabuliformis (assembly GCA_031772625.1). Taxonomy (NCBI): domain Eukaryota; kingdom Viridiplantae; phylum Streptophyta; class Pinopsida; order Pinales; family Pinaceae; genus Pinus; species Pinus tabuliformis. The sequence continues at coordinate 273,728,160 of CM062805.1, read as the reverse complement.
ATGAAACAACTACTCTACTCTTCCTGAAATAAACTACTTAGCAGAAGGTTGTAGTAGAAAATAGAAGAAATGCAGCAATCACAAATACTCTGACGCTTCCCCAGAGGCACCAAAAATATGGTGGGCTCTAGTATTGCAACAATGATGCTGCAACTCCTGGGACTCCCTTCTTTACTTTTATCAACCCGGTAGTTCGTAACAAACTTAGAAGCAACGGTGCTGTATGCACAAGTACTAGCTCTTGCTGCAGGCTGTCACTTGATCAGTTGGCACAAGTATGTTAGAAGCTTAAGCCAACTTCTGTGAGCTCTTAGAAGAAGCTTCTAACTGTGATGGATGAAAGCTAACTCCAAGGAGGCTAATCTACTTGCAGAAAGAAGCTGAAAGCTGAAAGGAAATGCAAATCCTAGTTTTACCAGCTAGCCCTACTGGTGCAAGAAAAGAGATGAAAGTTGCAGAAATGGATGCCACTGACTCTTGGAACAGCGAAATGCATGTGACTAAGCTACTTCTAAAGGAAAATATGGAGAACACATCTTTTTGTATTTTTGAGTAATTCTGCAGGATTATTACGCATGTGCTTTAACTATGTTTAACTGTGCAGGGGTTTATTGGCGAAAGGAAATGGAGTTGGCGTTTGTAGGAGTTGGGAAGGTGAGAAGAGGACCTAAGGGGTCCCTAGCACCCTTTAGAGAGTTTCACAGTGATCAGATCTGGAGAACCTACTCACGTGATCTTCTACAGGAAGTCTATAGGGGTTCTATAAGATGTTAAACAAGAAGAGTCGAGAGAGGACTTTTGAGGGTTGATGGAGAAAAATCGGTGGGAAAGTGGAAATGGAGGATGGATGAGGCTGTGAAGAGGTCTAGGACCTGGTAAATGAGACTAAGGAGTGATGAAGATGGTTGGATTTGTTCAAGGATGGAGGGAGCGATGTTGCACAAAAATGAAGAAATTAGGTCAAACTAGAAAAGTGTGGCAAATGAAGGGAAGGAATCCAGAATTTTGGGTTGAAGAAGGTTGTGTGAGGAAGGAAGGATAGGCAGGGATGGATTACAGGTGATCTGTACACTATCTCTCAAAACTAATCAAAGAAAGACTAAAAAATCAGAGATCTATCTACTTTGACCTAATCTGACCTAGAAACTAGAATCATGATGAACATCAAGCTATGCACAAGAAATCATGCAAGAGAACTATGGAAACCTATGCAAGAATAGATCTAAATATGCAAGCACAATTGGTATCAACTTTTCCATCTAAAATCCAACACTTGCAATTGCACTGAAAGGCAAAACAATGTTTTTGTGGTAGCAAGTATGCCTTGGTCTCAGCTCATGGTCCCAAGGAGGGAGAGGTGAGATCAAGGGTTGCTTGATGGCCTTTTTTGAAGAACTTTTCTATATTAGAACTGTCAAATCAATCCTGAAGCATGAAAAGCTATTGTAATCATCAAAAGCAACCTAAGTAACAAAGCAAGATCTTAACCTAAATAGCAGAAATTATTCTATGAATGCAAAGAAAACACATAATAGTACACAAAGGAGGTACTGGCACTTGGGTTGGGCCCAACCCCAAGAGCTACAGCCTCCTAAGAAAAGCTCAGAGCTGGTGCAAAGTGAAATTTATCTCCATTACTCAAAAAATAACCATGTCACAGAAATGTTTACAGCAAAAGCTCGAAAATGAGCTGAAAGGCAGAGCAGCACCAAAGTGCGAAAACAACTATTCAAGAGCTAAACTACCAAGGCTTGAAGCCTTCCTACTTATGCACCACGAGGACCTCCAACAGCCCTCCTTAACTCGAGGGGCTTGGCTGCTCAAAAGTACAAGTAATCAGCCACTTCACAAAAGCTGCTTGGATACCCTTAGAAATCATCTTTGGTGGGCTGCTGAACTCCGAGCTGATGGTGGAGAACTCGAGGAAGGGTCCATTTAGTGCAGGAGAAACCCTTCCTACTAATCCTTAGCCTTGTTCCCTCGTATTTGGTTGTCAACTGGCTTATAAATGCTTGAACTTGGTCCAAAAGATGTCCAAACATCTGCAATTAAGCACGTATTAGACTTCATGGTCAGGTGACTAACCTCTTTCATTCATTTATCATATATATACTCAAAAGCATGCATAGACTATGAAGAATGGTAGATTAATCGAGAATGATAGGAAAAATGAGCCCAATAAGTTACCCATTTTTGGGGCTCATCAGAGTCCAGTGGAGAAAGAGAAAGAAGAAGAACATGATCAAACACAGGGTAGTAATAAACAGAAAGAGGCCATGATGAGCGATGCAGAACTAGAAATGGATCAAGAAATGACACAGAGTGAGATGGAAATGGAGGACCATGAACTACAGGAGATTCTTGACAGAGAACACTTAGATCTGGAAGGGTTCTTGAAACAGGGAACTATGGGAGGGGTAGATTCGTTACCTCAAGAGGAGTTCAATAGAGTTCAACAACTGTTCCTATGGAAAACTCAGGCTAAAGGGCTGGAGAGGCAAAGAAGCAATGAAAGGTAGGGTAATGAAGGTGTGAAAACTATGAAAACCACACCAGGATTAGCACCTAGAAACCCAGGCAAGAAAAGAGGCAGGAAAAAGCAGAATGAGCTATTGATGGAATGTGGAAAGCTAATGATCGATTCAAGTAAGATGAAAGACCTATCTAGCTACTCCTTTACAAATCTTTAATGATGAAGTTCACATCTTGGAACATTAGGGGTCTAGGTAGTAAAAGAAAGCAAAGATTACTTAGTAATAGAATGAAACAAGCAGCTCCGGATATTATCTTTATCCAGGAAACTAAATGTTCCATTCAAAAAATAAAAGAAATACATAGCAAATGGCTCAATCGATTTGAGTTTCTAGAAGTCAAAGTAGAGAATACAACAGGAGGTTTACTCACTCTATGGAATCCCCAAAAGATTGATATTATAGATGCTGAGGCATCGAGGAATTACTTATCAATGGTTATTTAGCCTGTGGGAGACAGGGAGACCTATCTGGTTACGAATGTTTATGGGCCCCAAAGAATGGATGATAAACTCAGGTTTATAGATTCTCTTGTGGATCTCAGAGACAGACATGTAGGAATACCATGGATCATGGGGGGGGGGGGGACTTCAACATGATCAAATCACTTTCGGAGAAAAAAGGAGGAACCAGAACTCTTAGCAAAGACTCTTTAGCATTTCAAACTTTTATAGATAATCTGAAGTTAGTTGACATGGATATGAGTAATGGTCTCTTTACTTGGAACAATAAAAGAGGAGGAGAGTCTCAAGTAGCCTCAAAGCTAGACAGATTCTTAATCTCAGAGGACCTTATGCTCACTGATAAGGAAATCACAGCGATAGTTCTCCCCTTTGGAGGATCAGATCACTGGCCAATTCAACTGGAGGTGCAGGGTATTGGTACTCCCAGGAATAGACATTTTAGATTTGAGAATATATGGATTTCACACCCAGATTCCATTAGCAACATTACAAATTGGTGGTCTAAAGAATTGCATATTCAGGGTACAAGAAAGTTCCTTATGCACAAAAGACTAAAGCATATCAAGCTCAGGCTCAAAGAATGGAACAAGAATGAATTTGGTAATATTTTTGAAGCAAAAAAATCTGCTGAAGTTAAAATGCAGGAACTCAACCAAGCCCTTATCACGGATGGCTATGATAAAGTCAAAAGTGATCAAGTCACCAAACATCAGCAAGACTGGGAAAATTTATGTAAACAAGAGGAAATATTTTGGAAACAAAAATCTAGAGTTCAATGGCTAAAAGAAGGAGAGCGAAACACTAGATTTTTCCATAGATCCACCATGGCGAACAGAGCTTACAATAGGATCTCTTTGATCAAGGATGAGGGAGGGAATCTTCTTAATACCCATGAAGATATAGAAGCTGTGTTAGTCCAGCATTTTCGAGGCATAGTAGAGGAAACCATTTTAGATAGAGAGCACTCCATCAGGGACTTAACAAGACATATACCTAGGCTGGTGTCTAGAGAGGATAATTTCAACCTTAATAAGCCAGTGACTGAAGAGGAGGTTAGTGAGGTCCTCAAAGAAATGTAGAATGGAAAAGCGCCTGGCCCTGATGGTTTCAATGTGGATTTCTTTAAAGCTTGCTAGAATATTGTCAAACATGATATTCTGAATGTAGTGGAAGATTCCAGAAGGAATAAAACTATTTTGAAGGTGCTCAATACCTCCTTTATATCCCTGATACCTAAACAAGACAATGCTCAAACTCCAGACAGGTATAGACCCATAGCTTTGTGCAATGTGGTTTACAAGATAATATCCAAGGTTGTGGCCAATAGACTCAAGCCTCTTCTTCCTACACTAGTCTCTGTAGAACAATCTGGTTATGTGGAAGGCAGACAAATTCTAGACAACATCATTCAAGCACATGAGGTGGTGCACTCATTGACTAGCAATAGGAAGGCTGGAATGATCATGCAATTGGACCTTGCCAAAGCTTATGATAAGTTGAACTAGACCTATATCAGGAAAGTTCTTATTGCTTTTGGGTTTGACCATAATTGGGTTAGGTGGGTCATGGCCCTGGTGACCTCTTCTAGCTTTTCAATATTGGTTAATGGCTCTCCCTCCGAGACTTTTATTCCTTCAAGAGGTCTCAGACAGGGAGACCCGCTCTCACCCTTTCTTTTTATCCTCATGATGGAAGGACTTGGCCGGTCTATCAAGCATGCTAAGGAAGTGAGTAAGATTAAGGGTATCCAACTTTTTGAGAATGGACAGGCCTTGACTCATCAACAATTTGTTGATGATACTATGCTACAGAGAATCTCCACAGTCAAGGAAGATTTTGGGTATAAACAGATCCTGAATGATTTTTCCATGGCTATAGGTATGGATGTTAACCTCTCCAAGTCTAAGATTTTTTTCTTTAATACCAATATTGCTATTTAGAGGAATATATCCAGAATTCTGGGCTTTCAAAGGGATATCCTCCCTTCAAAATATTTGGGAGTTCCTCTAACTGCTAAACCTTTACTCAAAAGCGTTTGGGAGCCGGTGATTAATAAGTTGCAAGATAAAATCAGAAAATGGACTATTAGATCCTTAAACTTGGCTGGTAGGTTGGTGCTTACAAAGGCTGTTCTTCAATCAATCCTAGTCTTTATGCTATCAGCTCTCCCAGCACCAAAAGGAGTCTTGCAACAATTCAGAACCATCCAAAGAGACTTTCTTTGGGGCAAGGGGGAAGAAAGAAAGAAATGGGCCTTAGTAGCCTGGGAGAAAATCTGCAAACCTAAAAATCATGGGGGTCTTGGATTGGATGATCTGGAGATTCTAAGCAAGGTTCTAGGGGCAAAATTATGGTGGCGCTGGGTAAAAGACCCAAAGGCTTAGTGGGCTATTATTTGGAAAGAAAAATATGCCAGATCTTGGCAAAGTTATGATCATATAAGGATGTCAGGAAATATAAAGGGCTCACAAATCTGGAATAAGGCTTGGGAGAACAGGGACTTAGTTCAAAAAAACAGCTTCTGGGAGATCAGAGATGGAGATTTAGCTTTATTTTGGGAGGATAAATGGCAACAAGAACCTATACTATTAACAAAATACTTAGTGGACCTCAAGAAAGAAACATATAACAAAGGGTTATCCAAGGTAAAGGATTTTTGGGACCAAACTAATGGTACAAGAAAATGGAGAACCTGGAGGAACTTGGATTACAGAGATGATAGCCCCTTGAAAGCTAAAGCAGAGGCACTCATGAAAATGTTAGAGCAAAGGAAGATTTTAGTGTCTAGGGAGCATGACCAACTGAGATGGGGCTACAATAATGAAGGTAACTTTAATCTTAAGGAGGCAAAGCTCATTCTCCTTGATCTGGATTCCCATGTTCCAGATAGGATTTGGCAGAGACTATGGAGGCATCAAGGTTGGATGAAGATTAAACTCTTTATGTGGCTAGTTCAACATAAGAAAATTTTGACCTGGGATAACATTTGGAAGAGGGGTGTTCTGGGTCCTTCCAGATGCCAGCTCTGTGAAGCCCAAGAGGAAACAATGGAGCACCTTCTCAACAATTGCATTTTCACCTCCAGGTTGTGGGATACTTTTGCCACCATTTTCCAACAGACTGATAGGGACAAAGGGAGTATTATCAATACCCTCAACAATTGGAGAAGAAACTTTTCAGATTATGAATTTCTTGACTCAGCTTGGGCTCTTACGCCAAGCTTCATTATTTGGAATGTCTGGAAAGAAAGGAATAATAGAATCTTCAATAATGTAAAGAAGCCATCCTATTGCCTTTATGAGCAGATCTTAAAATAGCTTAAGGAGACGATTGGCACTATTGTGCGAAATCCCCCTAAGAACCAGCCTTCAGAAGCTGATTTGAGGATCCTCAGTCAGCTGGGTTTGCAGGGTCTTATTCATCAAGGCCTGGATAGGAGGGTTTTAGCAATGGATTCTGAGCAGGATTTCTGGCATCCTCCCCCTAAAGGTTTTTTGAAATACAATATTGATGGGGCTTCAAAAGGAAACCCGGGCACTGCTGGTTATGGAGGGGTGTTAAGGGATGAAAATGGAAGTATTCTTTTCATCTACCATTGCCATTTAGGAAGAGCCACTAACAATATGGAAGAATTAATGGCCATGGAGCAATGTTTAGATTTCCTGGAGCAGGATAACCACCAAAATGTGATTGTGGAAGCCGATTCTAAGTTAATCATTAACTCGGTCAAGAGAATCAGCTGGGGCACGTCGCCAAAAAAAATCTCAAAAAATTGGAGGTTGATCCAAGTCTTTCAACGGATCCAGCTTCAACTCTAATGCCTTCGAATAGTTAGTTTTAACCATGTGCGTAGAACGACCAATAAATTGGCAGATATTCTGGCCAATCAAGGAGTGATATGCACAACAAATAGGGTTGTGATGGGTTGGCAAGAGTTGCCTTAGAACAGATTAAAGGTGATTTGTCATGACCAAGCGGATGAAGACTGTATGGTGTTTTGGAACAGAGCCATGGAGGTGAGGTCTAGATGACTTAGTTTCTTTATGGGTAGCTGTTTTATTCACTGTCTGGTCTTTTGTGGGTTGCAGGCCATTTTCGGCCTTTGCAACAATGGTAAGTACATTCACAGAGGCCCCAGGGGGAAGCAGATCGGGAGACTCTATTTTTTGGATGGGCGGTTGGATGGTGGATGCAATATCTTACATTAGATCAGGTATAGGCGTAGAGGGGATGCTGTGAGAGGCCAGATTCTAGGATCTATCGGCAGCCTCAAAACCCTTGGTTTTCCATCGGTGAACGCCATACCGTGTTTGGGGTGGTTTTTTGATGATCGCACGCCTTGCAAGTGGGAAGTGGTTTTTCCGATTTGGGAGCGATTCCACTCATTGAGAAACACGTGGCCAAGGGGTAAGATGGAATAGCACCCTCATCGTGCACTATTGTTCAGTGATGTAGACCCATGCGATATGATCCTCAACCGTCGGATCAAGAAAGGCGGATCTATGGTCAGGAATGATCGAGCTTGTTGGTGGGTCCATGTGGGTAAGCGTCGTGCTTCTATGCATCGCGAAATCCTCCACAGCCATTGGATTGGGCAGGGTGATCTGACGATAGAGATTAAAGATGCATGTCTGGATGAAGGCGGGAAGCGTGGTGACAATTTAGTCTTGGTGGGTGGTAAAATGTTCTTGGTGGGAATCATTGATTATAGTACATTCTATAGGCTCGAGGGTTCGTGAGTCATTCGGACCCAAAATCCTTATAGATTGGTACTTTTTTTCCTCTTCGGGTCCAACTCTTTTTTCTAAGTTAGCCTGCTTTTGGTGGTTTGACCGTTCGGGCCCAGCTTTGTATTTCTTTTAAGGGTTTAGAGGTTATGTGTGTAGGGGTCAGGGCTTTTGCCTTTGGCTCGGTGGCAGTTAGAGATTGGTTTTTCCCTTAGTCTACAGTTCCTAGTGAACTGATGTATTTTATGTAATTCATATTACGTTTTAATGAAATAGAAGGTATGACTCTTGCTTTAGCAAAAAAAAGAGGAATAAATCATCAATTGAGGGTCCTATGACATGCAACAATTTCTTCCATGATGACTGACAATGTCGATGGGAACACACTCTCAACAGGATGTGAATTAGGTCAAAAATGAGGGGGATCACCTTTTCCCATTTAGGGTTTCACTGAAACCTCAAAAATATCCATCGCTTGAAAAGCCAAATTGCATGTATGTTTGCTCAAATGGGCTCCAAAATCATGAGACTCTTGGTGCATTAATAAATCCATCAACCTTCGAAACCCAAATGCAAATCCTAAGGCGTGTGTCTGAGATAAAAAATGGTGTGCAGATGCAATGTACGAAATGTGAGCGGGCACACAAAAGGGGGTTGGATAAGCAAAATCGCGAGGAGAGAAACCGGTTGGGGGCCCTATAAAAATCCTAAAAGCTTGGGGTGAGTGGTTAGGTTCCCAAAATTTTGAATATGCCCAAAAATTTGAGTGGTGTTGTAGCAGCTACAACAATTGGCGAACCACTGGTAGAATCCAGTATCTCTGTCAACACCCCTGTAGTAGTTCAAGTGCAAATAATGATGTAAGGAAATATTGAATAGATGCTATGGGCACCTCTCGCATTTCCATGACCTTTGCAGATATGCCTTCCCTCGTGCCTCAGCTAGGTCTTTCTAGTCAGTAAACACCCCATTAACAGTTCGCACATGCCAGTAGTTGATGATGATGCAAAGAACGGGGTAGAGGGCTTATTGTATTCAGAATTTAAAAGTAATTTTCTGGTGTTGCTCCACTGCCAGCAAGCCTGGACAATACTCCGGTGGAGTCACTTCAAGAAATCACAAACGTTGCTTCGCTGCCAGCGAGCCTGGTCAGTACCCCGGCAGAGTCGTTACATTACCTCTCTGCGCAGGAAGCCTTTCTTGATCCTTTACCCTTTATTTGGTTTCATTTTCTTTTACGTGTGCATTTGCACTTACTTTTGGGCATTCTCTGTGTCAGGGAGGATGAGGGATCCCAACTTATTTTACGAGCAAGAGAGGTTGTTTCTTGTTTGACAGAAACTAAGAGATATCCTGATTTAGGTTTTCCCTTATGCCAAGCTTCCACATCTCATTTCCCATTAGCAAGTGAACACAACACAAGTCATCAAAACCATAAATACCACGCTGAGCACGAGCTTCAGGTTATGGGTATAGGTCATTTAAACTGATTAGGGTGCCCTATAAGCAATTTGTTCTTATCCTCCCCGTTAATAAATTAGACTCGTAGGAGAGATATTCAGGATGCAAATTTGATAACTGGCTCTAAGAGAGGCTACCCATTGGCGTAACCATCACAAGTTCACACAAACATAGGGCTAGGGTTTTATTTCTAGGGCTGGGGTTTTAGTTCTAGGTCTAGGTGACCAGGAAACTCTCCTAGGGTTTACAAACCGGTGTGAGGAGGTCGAAGAAATGCACTTGGAGTAAGAGAAAAGGTGTAAGAAAGCAATTCATGGCACCACAGGTTTGAAATCTTCAGGTTCATGAAGGCTCATGTAGCGACATGCAACATAGGTGAAATTTCTAGGCTAGGTCCAAGGGGAATATGTGCCAAGCGAGAAGGCAAGTGTATGATGAAATGTAGCTGACACAGTGAATGATGCAATGTAATGCTATGTGCAGAAGGGATTTACCAATTGCAATTACAGGATCAATGAAATGCATATATAGAGATTTCATGAATGATATTCAACAAAAAACAAATGCAAGGATGTGAGTGCAAAAAGGAACAAGTGGGAACTAACTACCTACAGTACAAAAAATGAAGCATGAAAAATTTAAATCATAAAGAAAATTCCAATCAGCACAAGACTAAAACCTAATTAGTCTAAAACCCTAAATCCTAATTTAACCAAAGCATAGGTTTGGTTATGTGAAATCAAACTTCCAATGCAGCCACCGCATCAGTTCCCAACCTGAAAAAACAAAGATGACAACAATTAGAATTTGTGGAAAGATTTGTGCAAAACATAACATGTTTACCTATAAAGCATGCATAACAACAAGAACATCTCATCGACCTACAGGGAAATGGGTCAGAGAAGACCTTTCAAGGTGAACTGCAACCCAATCCTGGTAAAACGAACCACAAGTGTGAAATTTATAGTCACATAGCCATAACATACATTCGGTTATGCTTAACCCTAAATCCAATGCAAGTAAGGCAAGATGTTGCCGGCTAGTAAAGGAATCTACCAGATTGATCCGATCAATGACCCTATCATGATGTAGAGGATGATCAACTTGATAACCTTGAAAAGAGGGTCCCCTTTCGGGTGTAACTGAGATCCATGATGATTGAAAGACATAAACCCTAATTTCAAAAATTCTAGTTTGAAATTGTTCATGGACTTCGTCAAGGACGTGAGGACCTAACATAGCCAGCAACAGAAGCTGAAGTGCCTCATCATCCTGGCAACCCTATGAAATTTCAAATGACACACCATCCAATATGTGTAGCTTCTCAAGATTTATATGTGAATGCATATGATTATTGTTGGTTGTGACTAGACAAAAATCAGTGAAAATATTTTGGATTGGATCCATTGACTGAATATTGATAGAATGGTAGCTCAACAAATGAGATTCTTTAGATTCCAGAGAATGAACTAAATCAACCGCAAGAGTGTCAGGCAACAGGGAAATCAGGCGACTGGTGCCCTCCCATCTAGGAGATGGTAAGGTATCATTTGATTGTGTATGTTGACAGACTGTATTGGTTGGGAGACAATAAAAAAGATTTGAGACAATGGCCAGAGCACTCTCTTCAGCAAAAAAATTAGTAAGTAGAGGTTGATGCACATCGGTTGAAAGGTGATGGAAATATATTCTCAGAGAGACATTGCTCAAATCAGAGGGCTTCCAAGATGAGCTCGCATCCGGTGAGAAATTGTTGTGAGGAGTGTGATGTGCAGAAAACCTAATTTCAGAAATCCTAATTCGACTTGGTTTTGGGGTCTCATCAGGGACGTGAGAACCTGACATAACCATCAACGGAAGCTGAAGTGCCTCAACTTCCTGATGAGTCCCTAAATGTTCGAAAGGTATGTCATCAGATTCTGGGGGCTCCATAGGATCAACAGCCGGATAAATAGGAAAATCACCAGAGGCGTGAGTGAATATATTTTCGGAAAAATGAGGATTGTTGAAAAAGGGATCAATGAGAGACCCAACTTGAGCTGGGCAAGATGCATGGCCTTCTTCTTCAACTGTTAAAAACTACGAGTGACAAAGATCAGGCATAAGGGGTTCAACATTTTCATCCCTTGACCATGAAACGTCACCCCCATGTATAGGATTGCAATCAATGCGAGCGAGATAAAGATATGAATGATCTAAAGGAACCACTGGTGTGGTAGACCCATAGACTAAATCAGGGTAGGATGGATGTATAGGGTCAGATGAAGGAGCATCGATTGGACCCAGACTCACATCCTACCCATTTACATTCGCCAAAGAGAAAGACGAATTTAAAGGCCTAATATGCTTTGTGGATTAGATAAGACAGTCAACATTACTTGAGACAAGACCAACACCATCATGCATAGTTGAATGAGATCCCGGGATATAGTGTGACTTATGTTGAGTGGACTTGATCGGAACAGATGTTATGTGATTTTCATATTCAAAACCAAAAGAATGTATGAGGGATTTAGAGACGAGACCATCAGATCCGTTTTCCAGAAAGCACTGTTCATCGTTTGAAGCATTTACGGTCACAATATTATTATGTAACAAGTCAAGAGGAGGATGAGAGATCTCAAAAATAGTAATCTCTTCCACGAGGGTTTGAGGTTGTTCCATATTCAAAGGTATAGGCCAGACAAAATTACGGGAAGAATCTGGACACTTTGTAATCTGCAAATTATGATGATACTCATGCAAAACAGGACTTGTTTGTAACTGAAAATGTTGTAAAGAAACGAGAACCAATCGCTAAAAATTTATATTCAAATACACCTAGTCAATATCACTTTCAGGAAATTCAAAACAAAGATGCACAAATCTGAAAGCAAAACCCTCTAAAGATTCCTTAGGTTTCATCCTAAGATCATTTATCCTCTTTAACACATCTTGAAAGTCGTACCTGTCAAATGCTTGTTGGAGCTTACCGATGAGTTGCTCGAACGAATGAATGGACGTCACTGGCAACATGTGGCACCATTGCTTGGTGCGACCTTCAAGGGTGAAGGAGATAAGCACACAAGCAAACTCTTCATCATCGATCTCAAAAGATTCACAAAACTCGAGGAAATAAGAAATGTGCTCGTTTAAGGTTGTTCCATCCTCACCATCAAACTTTAACTGAGACAAGTGATGGAGTTGCTCTTGGGGGATGGAAAATCGAAAAATAGACAAACGAGATAAACATCCCGGGAGTAAGATTATGGTTGGAGCCATTGACAGGTATGAGACTAAACTGCAGGCTCCAAGGGGTCATCTTGTCATCTGGCCCTCCTTCTAGCGCCAGTTTGTTGACGGGCCAAGAATGTGCTACTAACGTCTAGGGGTTGTTGAAACCTAATCCTCTGTGATTGGGAGAATTTGGAATGTGAACAGTCATCAGAAGATGAACTGAGCAGTCACATTCTTTGTATATAACAATAGCTACCTAATGAAATAAATCGAATCAGTTTTAGTGCCTATTGGAGAGTTACTGCCTGGCCTGACATGGTATCGGAGCCAGTTTTCAAAATAGTTGTAACTCCCTTCATTTTTGCTACTGTGGGCTGTATGTTGGTTTGAGCACTGTCCACTGTCCTCTGTCGTTCTGACCTGAGCACTGTTCTGACTGACCTCTGTCCTCTGCGTTGTGTATCATTGCCTTAACGCATCTGTCCATATTCCTTTCAGCTGCGCCACTGGGCTCTATCCATAATTAACACATCTGTCCATATTCCTGCGCCACTGGGCTCTGTCCATAATTAACGCATCTGTCCTGACCGCTTCTGAAACCGAATAGACAAGGTTCGAATCTCCATTATGGTGCCCATTCGCACCATTCCATTGAAACACTGTGTTAACGCTGGATTGAACGATGTTCAATTGGAATGCTGTTGAATTGACTGTGTATGGTGATGGTTATCAGCTCGATTGAATGCTGTATGGTGATCTATTGAACGTTGTCCCTCCCATACTACTGGTTCTCAAACACTTGCGATACCACAGTTAACCACGCAATACTGCCTCTCCAAACCACTTTTGTCTGCACATTCTCTGCTATTCTAGGGAAGCGATGTTAACTGATACCAGCAATGGCGGGATGATTCATGGATCTTAATTCCCAAAACAGGCATTTCTTCATGTATAACCACAATCTTGAACGAATCATCACACAATGATATCTGCATCCCGATTGCACGTATGGCCTCACAAGTGATCTCTAAATGTGGTAGCTTGCGACCATGGTACGCTGTCACGCTGTAGCACAGAAATGTTGAGAAATTTCGGGCTACCTGCGCTGTCATAATTATTATTAAAGTAGTGAGTTGTGGCTACTGAAACTCTTAAATTATTATGCGCGTTGTTTGGAGACATCTGTTATACGGTATTATTTTTGTACGTATTGCTATATTTTTATTTGGGTGTTCAGCCTTATTACAGAATCCACGGTATTTATAGGTGAAGATATATAAGATTTATAAGGTGGAGTTTTATGAGATTTATATAAGATTTATAAGGCAAAGTTTTATGAGATTTATATGATGAACTTATATAAAACTTATATGAGGTTTATGTGAGGTGAATTTATACAATGATGGATTTATATGAGTCACATTGTGGATTTGAAATCCTTTGAGAATGCTTTTTTGAGTACATTGGCAGAAGTATTCTTTTCTATCAGCAAAAGTTTTTTTTTATAGAATGCATTCAATCATCTCTATGGTAGGAATAGTTCTCACTGGCAAGGAGAACTATCATGAATGGTCCCGGATGATAAAACACACCCTCATCTTCAATGAGTTGTGGAAAGGAGTGTGTGTCGGAGAAGCAGACAATGACCCAGTGCAGCCTACATCAGACAAAGAGCTTGTCATTTGGGAAAACAACAACAGCAAAGCTTATGCATTAATCGCAACATCTGTAAATGAAGAGGTGAGTCGCCATATTTCGTCATATTCAACTGCCTTTGAAGCTTTACAAAAGCTGAAAGAACTCTATGACTCACATTCTGCACTTGAAGTTGTTCAGCTCATGATTAAACTCTTCACTCTTGAACTGAAAAATAATGATCCTCTTGCTCTTGCATCTGAAGTAAAGTCTATAATGCATGATATCAAATCCACTAAAGTTGAGTTGGATATCCCTCTTATTGCTTTTCTCAAGGCACTTTATCCTACCTACTCCAATTATCTTGAGTCTTTACAAGCAAATGGAAATCTTAAAGATATAACCTTTGACTCTCTTGTGAAAAAGTTTGCTGAAAGAGAGAAAGCCTTTGGAAAGAAGACAACCCCTGAATCTTCTGAAGAGATTGTGTGCCTTGCTCATAAAGAAAAGCATCCTGCTCAAGATTCTACAAGAGGAAGAGGTGGGCAAAGAGGAAGAGGAAGATACTTCAGAGGCAGGGGGGCAGACATTCTCAAGGAGAAAAGGTAGACTTACACTGCATTCGCTGCAAAAGAAATGGATCACATGATGCTTCTACATGCAAGCTACCATGGGACAAAATTGAGCAGAAAAGAAACCAACAGAAAGGTAAAACTGATGATAGAGACAAAGGTAAAGCACCTGAATCCATTCACTATATTGAGGCACAATCTAACATTGGAGTAAATGAATATTTGTTTAATGCTTCACTTTCTTCTTCGAAAAATGATTGGTTGCTTGATTCAGGAGCAACCTGTCATATGACTCATAGAAAAGATTTTTTTGAAGATTTCACTGACAATGTTGATGGAGCAGTATACTTTGCAGATCAGTCAAAAATCAAGCCATCAGGTCTTGGCACAATCAAGCTTAAACTGCCTGGTCTTTCAGACTTTCTTTTGGATCATGTTCTATATCTCCCATAGCTCAAAAGAAACTTGCTATCCTTGGTTCACATCCACCAGCAAGGTCACTCCATTCATATGTTTGATGGCAAGCTTGAGGTAAGAAAAGCATCTGACCACTCACTTGTCATGAGGGGAATAGAAGAAGAAAGGCTTCTCAAACTGCAAGGAACCTCTGCTCATGCACAAAATTTCTCATATATTTCTCATCATGAAGAAGGTACACTTCCATCAAGTTTATTATGGCATGCTAGATTTGGACATTTAAACTATGACATTCTTTGCTTATTGAAGAAAAATGGTGTTGCTAGTTTGCCTACAATTCCTAGGAACCATAAGCAATGTGATGCTTGCATTCTAGGAAAGCATTGCAAACAGTCTTTTCATGATTCACATTCAAGAGCACATAGGAAGCTTGAACTCATTCATTCAGATTTATGTGGTCCAATGCCTGTTCCTTCTGCAAATGGGAATAAATATATCATGACATTTATGGATGATTACACCAGAATGTGTTGGGTTTATTTATTGAAGAACAAATCTGATGCCTTTCAAACATTCAAGAATTTTCATAAATGGATTGAAAATGATGCACAATCTCATATTGGGTCTATTCACACTGATAATGGAAAAGAATATACATCAAATGAATTTGAAAACTATCTTCGCCAACATGGGATCAAACATCAAACAGCTGTGCCTTATAATCCCCAACGGAATGGTGTAGTTGAAAGAATGAATAGAACAATCTTGAATATGGTACGATCCATGCTTTTCTTCAAAAATGTAAAGATAATGTTTTGGGCTGATGCTATTCTATGTGCTGCATATATAAAGAATAGATGTCCATCTAATGCTATAAGAAACAAGACTCCTTATGAATTGTGGTATGGACATATTCCTTCGGTAAAACATCTTAGGATCTTTGGTTCCACCTGTTATGATTTGATACCAAAGGTACATAGAAACAAACTTGGTGCTAGAAGTCGTAAGTGTATCTTCCTGGGGTATTCAAACACCTCCAAAGCATACCGCCTCTATGATGAAGTAAATAAAAAGTTTGTTGTATCTAGAGATGTAATTTTTCTTGAATCATCCAAATTTGACAATGTTGTTGAGCGGCAACTTGATCGCTTGGATAGATTCGAAAAAACGAAATCATTTCAAGAATTTGATAATCAGAGTCCACATCCTGAAGGGGGGATTCCTATACTAGATCAACATGTGGAATCTTCTTCTGAAGAACACTCTCCCCCAAATGAAACTCCAACAACAGATGATGCTTTAAGTGATGTAATTGATAGAATTGGGAGACTCAATTTTGATTCAGTCCCAACTCAATCAACAGAGCAGCTTGGACCATCTCAGAAAGGTCCCCCAAAGTGGCTGACAAAGACACTTGAAGGTGTTCATCCTGATGAAATTGGAAAAACATGAACCAGAAATTCAAACCAACAAAATGGAGGTGATGTAGATGACTCTAATTCACCTGTTGATATGGATGTTACTTATGATTGTGAATTGAACTTGTCTACAGATTTTGAACCAACTTCCTTCAAAGAAGCTGCTTCTCATGATGAATGGAAAGAAGCGATGCAAAAGGAGTATGATGCCCTCATAAAGAATGGCACTTGGAAGCTGGTTGATCCTTCATTTGGAACCAAACCAATTGGCTGCAAGTGGGTCTACAAGAACAAGTACAAAGCTGATGGCTCACTTGACAAGCATAAAGCTAGGCTTGTGGCAAAAGGTTTTGCACAGAAGGAAGGGGTCGATTATGAGGAAAATTTTTCCCCCATAGCAAAATGGGCCACCATCGAGACACTCTTTGCACTAGTAGCTCAGAACGGTTGGAAAGTCCATCAAATGGATGTAAAAACTACCTTCTTGAATGGAGATCTAAAAGAGAATTTTTTTATGTCCCAGCCTGAAGGATTTGCTGTGAAAGGACCCGAACATAAAGTATGCAAACTTGTGAAGTCCTTGTATGGCCTCAAACAAGCACCGCGAGCCTGGTATGAAAACTAACTGAGCATCTTCTGAAACTCAACTTCAATCATTTTGATCTTGATGATTCAACTTTATTTGTCAAGAAAGTTGGCAAAACAGTTGTATATCTTGTGATATATGTAGATGATCTTTTAATGACAGGGAATGATGAAAGCTACATTGCATCCATAAAGAAGGAATTGGGGAAAAGTTTTGAAATCACTGATTTGGGCTATGTTCATTACTATCTTGGCATTGAAGTAACCCAACATCCAAAATCCATATTTATTTCTCAAAAGAAATACATTGGAGATTTGTTAAACAGATTTGGCATGACAGAGTGCAATCCTCTTTCTACTCCAATGGAACAAAACTTAAAGCTCACATCTATTGAAGGAAAGGAATTTGAGGATGCAACAAAGTATAGACAACCTGTAGGAAGTCTCATCTACCTCACTACTACCAGACCAGACATTTCATTTGCTGTTGGAATCCTCTCCAGGTTTATGCAAAAGCCTTGTGAGGGACATTGGTCTGCTGCAAAAAGAGTTCTAAGGTACTTGAAGGGAACTCAAGACCTTGGAATCAAGTATACACAGGTGGACAACTTCAGCTTGATTGGATACTCTGATTCAGACTTCGATGGAGACAAAGAAACTGGGGTATCTACTTTAGGATATGCTATGAGTCTTGGATCAGGAGTTGTCTCTTGGAGATCACGCAAACAATCAGTTCCAGTAGATTCCACAATAGAAGCAGAATACGTGGTAGTAGCTAAAGCAATGAAAGAAATTGTGTGGCTCAGGAAAATTCTTGAAGATTTGCAGGTAAAACAAGTACAATCAACTCCACTCATGATTGAAAACACCTCTGTAATAAAGTTGGCCAAGAACCCAAAGTTCCATGATCGTACAAAGCACATCAATACTAAATATCATCTGATCTGACATCATGTTGAGGCCAGAACAATCCATCTCCGTCATTGTTCCACAAATGAGCAAATTGCAGACATCTTCACCAAAGCGCTTGGAAGAGAAAAGCTTGAAAGATTCAAAATGATGCTTGGACTCACCAACATCCCTTCAGATTAAGGGGGGGAATGTTGACACCTAATCCTTTGCGATTGGGAGAATTTGGAATGTGAACAGTCATCAGAAGATGAACTGAGCAGTCACATTCTTTGTATATAACAATAGCTACCTAATGAAATGAATCGAATCAGTTTTAGTGCCTATTGGAGAGTTACTGCCTGGCCTGACAGGGGTCTCCCTGGTGTAAAGTCCCAACTAGACTTCATGCTATTTAGAGTAGGAGCCCCATACGGTATGTGGGCTCGGCTACCACCATGAATGTTTTTATGCTCTTGGTTATAAAATGAGAAGGTGCCAGAGTGGGGCGGGAATGAAGTATTTGAGTAGCGAAACAAAATCAGACCAAGATTGAAAAATTGCAAAAAGAGGTTTAAAAAAATCACCGTAACGATAAGAAGAGATGAACGATGAGGACGATTAGTTAGCTAAAACCCCATCAGACATAATAAACAAGAACATGTCAGAGTTCAATTGCAAACTAGTTCACAATAGGTCACCGACATGGCAAGGGAAAAGTAAACACAGATTCTAAAGCAAAACATACATGCAACCAATATGTATTAGTACATAACATCTCACGTATATGAAAGCACTCATACAGATATGGTGAGGTACCAGATAGCTAATACAACCACCATGAGTCAGCATGGGAATCAATGCAAGGGAAAAAGAAAACATCTTATTAATATTGCTACAACTTCAAATACATATCATGCAACTGGTCAATACCCAGTAGTGGAACATGGACTGTTCATACCATTGCCCGGTGTCAAAACCCTAGCCCTACTGCAAACCCACTCTCCTAGCTACCAAGAGCTGAGTGGCCTTAGCTCTCAAGCATCAATCAACTATCTCTATTGGCCTCAACTAAAGTGCTAAAATCCATTCAAGTGAGGAATGAGGGTACATTTATAGAGGTTAGATGACCATTCACCTACCGTGACCTTTGGCCTTCCCTCATGCCCTTTCAGCTACCTTCATGCCTCTTGAGATTCCTCACTACTCTCTCATGCCTACTGCATAGTACATACTTAATTTCTCTCAGCTTAACTACTGGCATCATAGGAGAACATTTACATTATGATAAAAATAAGAAGAAGATGTAGAGGGTTCTTGTAGACCCTAGAATTCTTGTCACCAAGGCGATTTCCAAAGTATAAGACCAAATTGTGTGGTTCCTTAGCTGCATGGAATGCCATTGTGGTTGCCATTTTGTCTTGATCAACCATGTTGAGTCGACTTATTTACTGGTCAGACATCCTAGCTACAGGTCTTCCCATGAGTAACCCTAGATCTCTCCTCATAGGTTAGAGTCCTCGCCCTCCTGTACCCTATAAGACAGTAACCATAGTTATACATGATGATAATTGAAGAACCACACCATAAATGTAACAATAGATAAATAAATAACAATAATCATGAAAAATCAAAATCAAATTTGGAGCCTTGGATAGTCCTATTTTGTGCTATGGCAGTGTCAGAGAGAGTGGATTTGCAGGGTCTTCATATCCTTCTTCGTGGGTTAAATCATAGTGAATATAAACCTTAACCTCTTCCTTGCTTTCACGAATCAACTTTATACAATAGGATCTTTGGGCAAAGGTATGAGGATTGCGTGGTTAGCAGTTGAATTTCAATGCTTCATGTCCCTTTAGCTAGTGCGCAATGGAAAAGGTCCCTTATGCTCATTGCACGACATATATCTAGATTTGGTAGGAAAAATGGCAAGACCTATGTTCATTAGGCATTGACCTCCTTCCTTCAAACTCTCATGAATATTTTGTAAAATACAAATCATCAAACTCCTTGAGGTTCGCCCTTGGGTGAGAACTATGCTTCATATGTAGGAAGCATGGCCAATCTTCATTGGAACTTAAAGTGCATGTATATGGACCAACATTTCTGATTCTTATGTCTGGAATATCACCAGGTGAAAGAAGACATGTTTTGTATGAGAGGCATATGCTTCTCTTTTCTCAACCAACCATCAACTCTAAGCACCCAACCTTTACGTTTAGTTTCATTTTCAGCTTATAATCGGGTCTGCATCCTTTGACAAAGTTTGACAAGCCATTTTGGGTCCAAACATTAAAAGGCAATTCACTTAGTTTATTCATCATAGCGTAGAGTCGCACTTCTGGGGAGTGATTCATGATTTTCCCAAAGTCGCATAGTCGCACCTCTGGTAAGTCACATCTATGGCTGCTTTCACTTAGGCACAAAAATGAAACCTCGCGACCTATGTGGGATCACTATTGGCTGAAGGTCGCATGGTCGGAGCTGATGGCTAGTTGCACTTTTGGGAAGCTCACTTAAGGAACTGTAACACGACCCAGCGACTTAGTCGAAGATGTGACCCCCTGGAGGTCGCTAGGTCGTAACACAACACAAGTCGCATATCCTGGGAACCCACCTAAGGTCTTCAAGTGTGACTTAGTGACCATTAGTTGCAAATTCACATCTTCAGCAAGGTCGCACTCGAGAGGTTGGGCACATTCGCGACTTGGCAACTTATGGGAATGCAGGTTTGTTGGAACTCATTTCTATGATTTGCGTTTGGACCACGCTTATGCGTTGCTCTCCTGTTCATCCTAATGTAACAATCCCATCAGCTCTCAGCTTGCACCAACCTCTATTCATTCCTATGATTTCCATGGAAACCTTTGAATGCCTAGTGGTGTCGTTGTGATTTTACAATAATGGCTTACAAATCATCACATGGGTGTTACTATAGTTCTATTCCCAAAGAGGCTTTTAATGGATATTCAATCCCAGGTCTGATCCTCTTTCCAACACAGATGTATTTATGGCTGTTGATCCAATGTGAATGTATTCCATAGACGATCCTGGTGACGGCATGCTCCGAATACATATCAACATCATTCGTACATCTTCTATATACCATGAAATTCATGTAATTGAGGGTGAATTAACCACTTGGTGGTCCAACGAAGGCCATGCGGTCTTATGTCGATGGTGAGGCCTCCCTTTTCCATTTTCTGTGGATGTATTACAATATATCCAAGACGTTTAGAGAGTTTTAAGATTTTCTGGGCTATCGCAGAGCAAGACTCATACTATGCCAACTACTGTGTTCATCTGATGTATCCTTCGCACATAGGACATATATATTTATTGCATTCTTTTTCCCTCGTCTATGAGCTTGATCCTCTTCCTGAATCATTTCTAATGCTAAATTGGGTAGTTCAATGGAGGCAACCCTTTGAGCTGTCGAGAAGTCAAGCCCTACACCACCATCAGTTATACCAATTATTGCCATCTTGACCTCTCGCTTTGAATGGAATGCTTGTACAACAGCTTGGTGGTC
The DNA here is from genome assembly GCA_031772625.1 of Pinus tabuliformis. Lineage (NCBI taxonomy): Eukaryota > Viridiplantae > Streptophyta > Pinopsida > Pinales > Pinaceae > Pinus > Pinus tabuliformis. The sequence continues at coordinate 273,706,714 of CM062805.1, read as the reverse complement.
CTTAGAAAGTGTACTCCCATCAATATGAACAAACTCAAGCCCTTTTTGACACACAACTTCCTTTATTCCATCAAGGACTCTCAGATGATGATCAAAGACTGCCATTTTTTAAGGACACCAGTCTTTATCCACAAGGTTCATGTACTCAGAATAAGAAAAAAGAGGATGATTGAACAACTACTCCTGAAAGTTCCGAAGCTTTGCCAAGCTAACCTCTTGATGAGATAGATTTTTAGACAACTTCTTTGGTTCTCCAGCGTCTTGCAGGTCTTCTAAATTTCCAAATTCACCACTTCCATAATTTTTGTCATCATATTCCCAATCACATGAACCCTTACTAGTAAAGCCATAGTGGCAGACACTTTCACAAGCCCTTCTTTCATCCTCAGCAGTTGAAGCCTTTGCCAAAGAAATATCTGATGAACTCAACATTTGTCTTATTACCTGCCTACGCTTTGGAGGTACTTGTGCTAAAACATTTTGCTTTAGCTATCTTACCATGATAGTTTCCCTCAATAGCACATTAAGTTCTTGCAAGCAAATTGCCTTTGAGAAATACTTATAGTACCTCCCTTGCAATACTTGAACTGCTTTCATGGAATAATAATTTTGTGCAAACTCATATTTGTCTTTTCTCAGCAATCCAAGCCATAGCATATCAATTTGGTGAAAAATATCATATTGCCTTGACAAAGAAGGTGTGCTTGATAGAAGAACAATACGCTTGACTGTTCATGCCACATCAAGAACTGCTTTGGTCTCATCACATTCTGTCATTTTTTTTTGTTTGGTGCAGCACAAGTTGTGTGATTCGTTGACAATAATCAAACCCCACTTCATAGCTAGCATACTATCCTGTAGGCGATTGAGCATTGTATATGGTACAACCACTATCTTGGGACACTCGACAAAGTCCCTAGGATTGTTTTGGTGACCAAACACCGACCCTTTAGTCGTGCTCAATGCATTGCTTCCACCTAGCATCTAAACAACTGTTTTGGGCTCAAACATTCTCTTTGGTTTGCGCCTCCGATGGCACCTTCAATGACATATGCTTTCCACCTCTTTTATTCTTTACATCCCCATGCCTTGCTTTAGATTGTTTGTTGGATGTTTAATGGTTTTTTTTTCATTTTCTGAGTGTGGAGACCTCCCATACAAATTTTGGGCACATCATTATGGCTCACACTCCATCACATAACCCGTTTATAATTTCAAACATCCACCATGCCACATATTAAGGAAATCTTGACATCATAGCATTGTAGTGAAGTTATGCTCAGGTACTACTTGTGCCACTGTAGCAATAGTCTGAGGTAATTCCAAGGCATCCTGAAAAGGAAGATGATAATAAAAGATAAGTTATCCTACAATAGTGACATTTTTGCGTGAACATAAAATGAATCAATACACTAATTCATTGAGGAGCTTAAACAATAAATGACCCCAATTAAGTTGTTATAAGTTATATTAGCTGCTAAAAGCATGTTTATGTTTGGAGGCTAACTTAATATCCTGGAGCTTTCATAGATCTATTCATGAAAATTGATTTTGATAACACATTATGCTCGAGGGATTACGCACTCACAGAGCAAGTCTCTTGAAACATTTATGATGATTGGACTATAGGTTAGCATGATCTAGGGTTTTGAATATCCATTGGAACGAAGGCCTTGATAAAAATCCTAATGTGCATGCCAAGATGAGGAATCAATCATGAACTGAGGGTTCTATGACATTCAACAATTTCTTCCATGATGACTCACAATGTCGATGGGAACACACTCTCAACGAGATGCGAATTAGGTCAAAACCGAGGGGGATCACCTTTTCCCATTTAGCATTTCGCTCAAACCTCAAAATTTTCCATCGCTTGAAAAGCCAAATTGCATGTACATTTGCTCAAATGGGCTCCAAAATCATGAGACTCTTGGTGCATTAATAAAGCCATCAACCTTTGAAACGCAAATGTGGTCCTAAGGCATCTATCTGAGAAAAAACATGGTGTGCAGATGCAATGTACGAAATGTGAGTGGGCGTACAAAAGGGGGTTGGATAGGCAAAATTGCGGCTAGAGAAACTGGTTGGGGGCCCTATCAAAAAGCTAAAAGCTTGGGGGGAGTGGTGGGGTTCCCAAAATTTTGAATATGCCCAAAAATTTGGGTGGTGTTGTAGTGGCTATAGCAAATCCTAAGTCTAACAAAGCACCAATTTTCATCTTCTTGATTTGCATCTTTATATGGAAGAGTCTAGTCATCTCCTTTTCTTCCTTTTGCCAAAGGCCACTCAGGTTCACTCCCCTCTCCACTGATGTATAGAAAATATTCACATCCACATCCAAGTTTCTTTCCGCCTAATTGTTTGAATACATGGCTATGATATTTTTCTTCTTCACATCTTTCTTCCAAGTATTCGGGTTAAGTTCTTGATGTAATTTATATCACTTATCCTTTGTATGATCATCAATGTTATAATGGTTCCAATGGTTGTTAGGATCTTTGCAATGGTATTTTTTGGATGTTGTATTTTTGTCCTCCCCCCTTTCCATTTATTTTTCATTTTTTTGGAAGGCTCTTAGTGTTCTTTTTACATTGAATCACTTGATTTCTGTTTCTTCTAGTCTATACTTATGAGGTATTGTGTCTATACACAAACCTCATCCACCATTCTAGGTTTGAACAACTCCACTTTCTACTGCAAATGACTATGTAGAACCCCATATAGTTGAGGAGTATGTCAAGGTTATTGGGAGAGATATTTCCATCATTCTAAATTATGTGGTGCATTATTATACATTCTTACCTTGTCTCTTAATTAATTCCACTGAATGCACTTGTCCTCTACATACACAATAGGTTAGAATTAAGATTTTTTGATTTTTTTGAAATCCTCCACCTAGTTACTCGGGAATCCCCCTCCAACCTCAAGGTTTTTGTGTGGCTTTTCTACTAGGTGAAGGCATGGCCTTTTAGCCTCAAATGGGTGACTTTTTTCTCTCCCTCTATGTGATGAATGCTAAAATAAACCTCTAACTATTGCAACCAATGATTTAATTTCAAAGCATCGATATCACATATGGCTTGATGACGACCTTTGCTTCCATCTTAAACAAGGAATATGAATAATTCAAGGAGCTTAAAATAGATTGTTCTTTTTCAAGTTCTCTCTTAAACTCCTTCATTGATTCTTATGAATCCCCTTATTTTCCCTCTAATATAACCTTTTATTTGGGACTGTAGAAATGGTAAGAAATTTGCTACTACTAATGAATTTGAACTGAAATAAGGAGATACAAATTTATTTTACAAACTGTGGGATAGAAAATAATAAGATAGAAACACATGAAATATCATGCAACCCTCAAAACACAATGAACACAATGATTTTATAAGGGAATCGAACTAGGAAAAACCCCTCCACTGCTTTTCATTAATCATATGAGAATGATAGACTATTACAATGTCAACTTTAAGCTTTGAAGCACACCCTGCACTATAAAATTGTTCTCATGTTGAATGACTATCTCTGGCCAACACTTAGCCTATTTAAGCCCCCAAAATTCCTCTTATTTCCTTGTGAAACCCTAGAGAAAATGAGATCTTAAACAATAGTGTAATTCCTTATTTCCTTGTGCAAATCCAAGATATTTGATCAATTTCTTAATTGCCAAGACTGTACACTCAACTAGTATACAATTAATGATTACGATGTGCCTTTTTCTCCACTCCAACTAGGAAATTCAAATTCCATGTATGTTTGATTGAATCATTAACTGAGAGATCAGTGAATTAATAACAATCATAGCTACTCAACTGACCTTCAACTGACTCAACTAATGACTAGATCTCAGTTAATTGAGTTCAACAGAAAATAACTGAGCTAGATTGCTAAATTTTAGCGATAACTACATGCACAACTCTACTCCATGCCTACAAAATAGAATATGTCGATATAACTAAGTGACAAGGTGATGTCGCTCAAGCTAACTACAATCCAGGTCGTCCTGCTGATGTGGAAAATCGAATTACTCAATTGGGCACAAGTCAAATTGAGCCTTTCTTGCTATAATTTCTAATACTCCCTCTTAGCAAGAAATGGATTTTTCACCACCTCTATCCTACACTTGTGGAACTCAAATTTTACTCTTGACAATTCCTTTGTAAAAATATATGCATCCTTCTCCTCGGTGGGAATGTAATACGACATCATGATTCTCTTCTGCAAACAATATCTCAAGTGATGATACCTGATATCAATGTACTTGGACCTGTTATGAAATAATGGATTCTCATAAAGTTTTATACAACTCTTATTATCACAATAAATAACTTTCAGATCCATCCCCTGATTGAAAATACCCACAAGAATTTTCCTCATTCATATGGACTCACATATTGCTTGACTTGCAACCATATACTTGACCTCTACTGAGATGAGTGCCACAGATCTCTGTTTCCTGCTATACTAGGAAATAGCTGCAAACCCAACACTGAAGATAGCTCCTAAAGTACTCTTCCTATATAATGGAATCCCTACCCAATATTCATTAGTGAAGCCTTTCATCTTCACACCATCTATCCTCCTATACCATAACCAATAATATGTAGTGCCTCTGAGGTATTTGAGCACATGTTTTTCTTCCTTGTAGTGAAGCTTGGTAGGATTCACCATAAATTGACTCAGATGCTTAACTGAAAAGAATATGTCAGGCCTTGTGTTCACTAGATACATCCAGGATCCCAAAATCTATCTATAGATGGTAGCATCTACTACCTCTCCTAAAGAAACATGCTCCTTCATCCAGTTTGTAGCTAGAGGTGTGTCCATAGGATTGTAATCTTGCATATGAAATATATCTAGTAGTTTATATAAATACTTCTCCTGACACACAAACAACTCTCCATATCCCTACCATACTTCCAGCCCAAGGAAGTAATGCATCAAGCCCATGTCCTTGATCTCAAATTCTCTTGCAAGGTCCTCCTTGCAAGAGTGGATCAATTGCTTATTCTTTGTAAGTATCAAGTCATAAACATACAATATTAAGATAAGAATCTTTCCATATACCACATTGTGATAGAGATTGACATCTGTTTCACTTTTGGTGAAGCCCAATCCACTGAGATATGTGTCAATCTGAGTGTACCATGCTTGGGGCACCTGTTTGATACCATAAAGGTCTCTGCTAAGTCTGCACACATGTGTCTCTCTGCCATATGTCTCAAACTCCCAAGGTTTCTCTATGAAAATCTCTTTCGTTGTGAGGATCCCACCTAGGGTCCTCTAACTAAAAACTAAATTTATCTAATTTTAAACACAATAAGAAGGGAAACAATTTATTTATATCTAATAATTTATTTGATGACAATATACCATTAAAATTTATTTACCACAAATTAAATGAATAAGAATTTCATTGCAACCATTTACATAAGTAATCAAGAAATGGAGGAATACTTGTTCCAATAGCTCAGTTGAGATGCTCCCTAGATCCTAACTCTGTTGGGATGATCCTCTTGACTGCCCGACTGGATTTTCCTCCCAGCCAACTAGGAAGTATTTCCTAGCCCAGGGAACCTCCACAGGTTCCCTAGCCCTCTGAGCCCAAGTCCAACTAGATGTAGTGTGTCCAAGTTTAACAAACACTCTCCAGATCCAAGTTTGTATTCCCTCATTTATCTCTCCATTCTCTTTCTCCACATTCCTCCCCCAAAACAAAATCCTCCAAAATGAATCAAGACAAAGGACCCCCCCTCTCCTCTCATCATCCTTACCCTTTTATGTCTATTCATCCCATCCACCTCAACCACCTATCATTAATGTCATGACTACCCCCTCATCCTTTCATTTAGTATCCTTGACTTTTCTTACCATATCTTTTTCAAAGTAGATTTGAGAAGACATTTTGGGGATAAGATATGGATATTTAATTTGGAAATTAATTGGAGAAGACCATATCTTCTCCCAAGTAGATTTTGAGAAGACACCTTGGGATATGGATATTTAATTTGGAATAAATGGAAGGAGACCATATCCTATCCAAAATTAAATTTGAGAAGACAAGTTGGGAATTGAATAATAAAAATAATAAAATTTATATCAGTAAATAAAATTACAGTTTCACAAATGTAGATATATACCAATATTTCCTGATAATTATAAGTCAATATTTTCAGGTAATTAAACACTAATAAAATTTGCATGATAAGATTAAGTAGGGCATTGCATACACCCCTCCTTCAGAAAACTTTGTCCTGAAGTTAGAGTGAAAAAGATACAAGGAGTTCGAAAGAAGTTTGACAATAAGGCATAACAAAATAGAGAGAAGAGTTATAGTAGTAAAATTTGATAAGTCAGACAATGGTACCACTTCCCATCAAGAGTCTCCAACTAATCTATATCTTCCTATCCTTCCTAACCTACTTCCATCCCCACCCTATCCATCCTCACTGCTATATAATATGGCATCGACTATACCAATCTAACCACTGATAAAACCAATATGGGGGAAGTGTCGACTATATTGACCTAACTTCCCTAGTAGGCAACTGGAAATCATCATCACACATCTAGGGGAGTGTGTCCATCACTTCCCTCTCACGATTCCAGATTTGGATATTACACGGTGGGAAATACCTCCACCCCTCCTTACAACTAGGGTCAACACCCTAATATGGAGCAAACAACAACGTTGGTTGGATACTTGTCATCGAATAATCCAATCAGGCAATCTTTTCACCTTTCCTCAGTAGATGTCTCGACCTTCCCCAATGGAAGAGTAGATCTTGTTTATCATATAGTTCTTTCCAATCTATAGGTTAGTTCTCATTCATGCATATATATAACAACACAATATATATAGATAATTGATCTTAAACATCATGTTATTAAGTCTAGTATCCATGTGTCAATTTTGTATTTCATACTGGAAATAAATCTTACATTAGATAAATCATAATTTCACTAATTCATTCATTAGATAAACCATATCCACTTAAGCCATACATGAAACAACAATAACCCTGATAAGTCATCCACTAGATAAATCATAACCAAGTAAGTCATACATTAGGTCATACATCGAACATTTCCATCACCAATACCTAATCCATCTAATGATTTATATAAGTAGTTTCACTTGTCCAACTAAATGCATCAATATTACATAGCATTCATAAATAAATAACATGGAACTGCAAAACAAATTCTTAGAATAGGTAGCTATCTAAGTCAAAATGGACATCATAAATGGTCAAAAGTGAGGGGTAATTGCGACATATAGTCTTTGCATCCTCCCAGGTAGCAGATCTTGGGTTATACTTGTCCCATTGTATCTTAACTTGGTCCACCAAGTGATTCCTTGGCTATCGAACCCTATGGTATAATATGCATATTGGTTTGATCATTATGGTTCCCGTGTCTGAGACCTATAATTCCCTCTAGTAAAGTTTGTGGGATTCACTAGAAACATAATGTTATAGGACAGATACATAAAAACATCATGAGTTTTATGCAAGTGGGGTGGTAGTACAAGACAATAGGACACTGGTCCAATTTTCTCTTTGATTCTAAAAGGTCCTATAAATCGAGGTGGTAACTTCATACCTTTCTCAAACTGAATGGTGTTAGGAATAACTAAAAAAATAAAAATAAAAACTCGATCCCCCACTTTAAAAATTCGATCGGTACTATGTGCATCAACATAACTCTTTTCCTATCTTGTGCTTCCTTTAAACTTCGTTGAATCTATCTTACCTATTCCTCCATTTTTGAAGCAATCCTATCATTACATTACTATGTCTTCCATCCTTTCGTCGACTCAATGGTGTCCTGCATGGCCTCCCATATAGAGATTGATAAGGAGGCATCCTAATTGAATTGTGGTAACTGTTATTATAGGAAAACTATACCAATGGTAAGAACCTCTCCCACCGAGTCTAATTATCCATGACATACATTATAGGCATATATTCTATAACCCAATTTACACTTTCAGTCTTTCCATCTATATATAAACGATATGCAGTGGTAAGGTTTAACTAAGTCCCCAACACTAACTACAAACTTGTCCAAAATGTATATGTAAAGTGAGAGTCCCTATCAAAATGATCTTTGTGGGTAGCCCATGTAGCTAGATAACTTCACCTATAAATACTCAAGCCAAACTGGGAGCAGTCTCTTAGACAAGATAGTTAGCCACCTAGAGATACCAATACATGGCCAAAATAGAATATGTTAAGGTTGTTTCTCCAAGAAGAGAGCAACTCATCCTTCAAGAGTAATCCATAAAAAAATATATTTTTAATTAATGGTAATGACCACCTTTACAAGTGGAGTGACTCAAAGAATATGCCAAGGTAATTAGAGTCTTGTGGACAAACAATGTAACTCCTTCAAATGGAAATAGTATAAAGATGTTAGGGAATTATCTCCCAGGATCAACCAAATTGGCCATAAATAGTAATCCCATAAAAACATGTGCCACAATTGTCCATAAAGTTGTTATAACCTCCTCAAAGAAGTGGGTCGTCCTTAATCAATGTGAAAAGGTGGTTAAAGTCACATGTACCAACACCTCTCCTCTAAGGAATATGATAAACAATTCACCCTAAGAGATTGTGTAATGAGGCTAGGAAACTCTCCAATATAGTAATAAAGGATCTTCCCAAACCAAGAGAAACTATATGATACAATGTGAAAATAACATACCAAGTGACCAAAACCATGGGTGTCAATGTAGAAGACCACCCAAGCAAGGTATGAATGCCTCCAAATGCATGAGAAGATGCCAAATAAGGGGAGTGATTTCCTCTATCAAGAAAATAACTACTCACAACATGCCACATCATAGCCAAACTATAAATATCCATTAGCATTCTTCTAACAAACCACAACCACTTTTCCATGTCATCAAGACATCCACCAAAAGGGACATCAATTATGCAACAAAGGGTGGGTGTACTACTTCAAGGTTCACCAATCAAAATCATGAAACAATAATCCAACTAAAACCCTATGAACACATGCAAACATGCCCATCAACTAATTCACTATGTCAAGGAGCAATAATTAACCAACAATATTTAAGGAAACTCTTAGTTGATGGATATCCCTCATCATAAATGTACTAAGGGTAAATGAAATGTTTGATAAATGTTATGCAAGGCCCTCAATCACATTTCAAACACTATATGTGCTAGATGCAAGCCTCCAAACAAGAAATGATGATGCTAACCAAGGACATAATGTGCATTATCTAACATGGGATATCAATAAAAAATAATAGTAACAAACCCCCATGGTTATGTGATTTCAAGGGCAATGATACTAGGTAAGTGTGCATAAGAACAACTTTCCTTAAGACATATCGACACTCACCAGAGGTGATCAACAATGTCATGAGGGAAGTGTCAAGGAGAATGTAAGCACAAACCATGAATTCCCTCAATAAAAGCATTAAGCTCCATCAAATAAGCCTACAATTGCAAAATTAGCATAAAGAAGATGTTAATTGATAGTCACTTATATAAGCACCTTTGGTAACAAGATATGCTAAAAAAAACATCAATACTCCATGTGCAACATGCTTGGTTAGGGTTAACAAACACCATCTAGCACTCAACCTTGATTTAAAAAGGAATAACTCTTTATTCAATATTGTGAAAAAAAAATGATATGGATTAGACTAATAAAGCAACTAATGTAATATCATGATGCCACAAGGCGAGGGAGATGAATGCCATTCACAAAGCTTTATATCTTTTCATATATAAATCCTTTATCAGGTGTGACTTATGGAACTCATGCATTTTTTATTTATTGTTTTATGTTCTTGTTATAGACATTTTTGTGCCTCGCAACATGGAGCATGAAATGTCAATAATTACAGGGATCCTCAGTCCCTAAACATGTTGTTCTTACCCCTAGAAGAACAAGGTCAGCAAACCACAGCACTTCCCATCAGTTCTCCACCTGAAAACACTCAAAAACAGGCTATTTTTGGATCATGTCAGCTGCTCCACTGAGCATCTGCGCTGGAATGCAACTGCTCCTCCTTGTACCTGCGCTGAAAGTCAAATCTAATGAAGGCTACATGCGCTGGGCGAGATTGGCCAAGTGGCACAGTCATTCTGCAAGGTGTCAATTGCCCAGGAAGCTTCCAAACTGACACTTGGTTCATGGGATTCGCCCTGTGATGAGTAAGAGGTACTTGATCTCCATGTGTAAGGAAGGATCTCCAAGTGGACTCAAGAACTGAAGTTTAACTGAAGAGGGAGGGGACACTAGTCAGCTTCATGCCAGCCTCAAGCTGACTCATCCTCTCTTCTTCTCTCCTATATATAGAGCTCTTCTATGAGGTCTAAGGAGGCTGGAATTTTGTGCAAAGCAAGGAAGTGCTGTTGGTTTACAGTTAGAGCTATTGGGTGATTGCTTTTATAGAGGTGAAGAGGAGATTTCTTGCTGCTGGGGAGGTGCTGCTGGATTGGAGCCATTGATGGTTGTAACCTTCTCAGAACCCTTTTACTTCTATCAATAAAGCTTTGAATGTTCTCCTATATACTTGTATTGCATTGATGTATTGTATTTACTTGTATATCTGATTCACTCTAATCCATGCATCAGTTATGAGTACATGTTCTTTGTAGTTTCCATCTCTTGTTTGTGCAGGATCTGTGTGTAGCTGGACCGGCAAAAGGAGCAAGGAGCTGGGAACAAAAGACAAAGAGAGAAGACAGGATCGACAAAAGCGAAAGACACCGGTTGGTCAATCTTTTCTTCCTTCTCTGTACTTTCATAAAGGAAAATATCAAAGCTTTACTTTCAGTTGTTGCTAAGGACTGTCACCCTTAGAGTAGGGATAGGGTCATCCGAGTCGGATACTTTTCCCCACAACAGTTCTAACATTGAAGGGGCTAGCTCAATTGATAGTTGCCAATGTTGGTAGTCGTTTGGTTACTTTGTTTCCAACAAATGATTAGTTTGACTCCCCTTGGGTGAGGCACACTAATTTACACCTATGGGTTTACAAAGGAAATGCCATGTGAGGGACATGTATAATGGAGGGAAAGTTGGTTACATATATTTTCATGTAAAACATTAAACAATTCCCTCTCATGATTCTAGGGTTAGGGAGTTTTGAGGAGTTAAGGAGTTAACAAGAATTTTAGTGGCTTTATCTCACTAGTATCATGCATAGGGTGTTTGGGGACTATGAATAGAGAGTTGAAGACAGTGCAGCCTCCCTGTTGCCATGGTAGGAAAACTTGAAAAATATGTAAATTTTTGTTCATGTTTAATGGAATCTGGATTCTTGTGTCCAGTCTGTACTATGGATCTATGTTTTTATGTGTATTTTATTTTCAAATGTGGTGTTTCTCATGTATGAAGTCCATTTTATCTCTAGTTTCCATTTAGATGCAGCAACATGTATTCCTATTTGTAGCAGCTTCTTTTAGCCGTATGGTTATTTTATTGTGAGTATGCTTCCATGTATTGCGTTGAGGTCTGCAATCTTTAATTTTATTTTTCTTTTGTTGGCCCTCCCAGACAGAGGTGCCAACAAATTTCACCAGCAGGGAAAACTTGGTTCCCCTCTCCAGCCTGGTGGTAGTAGCGGTGGAGAGAAGCCCACGCGGTTGAACCTATACTTGGAAGGGAGTTCTGGGCATGGCCAACCTGTAACTTCATAAAGAGCTCAAAATCTATTGATTTCTAGAAAGAAACTTTATGGGATATGTTAGTTTGGTGGCTCATCATTAGTTTGGCTTGTGTTTTCGGAGGCCCTTCATGGTTGTAGGGTGCTCCCATTCCCTTTCTGTGCTCTAGCAAGACCTCTGTATGCGTTGTTAGCAACAATGAGACCAAAGGTCATTGGCTAGAGGAGTTCAAAATGCACCTTGACATGAGCATAGCTACGATATTGACAAATGTGAGATGGAGCCTTTGAGGGAAGTACCAGTTGAAGAAGGTAGTGCCTTTGCTAAGACGAGCAGTCATTGCTTCAAGTTTCGATGGCTCTATCACATGCTTGCAAAGATGGAACAAGTGCTTCTGGTCTTGCCATCCACTCCAGAATAAGACCAGGAGCTAGTCAAGGCAGGCGGAGGAAGATTACACAAAACAAGGTGGAGTTAAAATCTTCATGGCACAACGTCAGCCACATAATGGGAAGGTGATGCATGTAGCATGTTGTGGCTACATCAAGGAGTACCTTGACAGATGTTGCATATCAAATTTAGTGGAGTGAACACCATGGAGTGAGCATGATGGAGTGAAGGTCGTGGGGATACCTGTGGGGTCTACATAAAGGAAAAGTCTGGAGCAGTGTATGGTGACGACGTTGTGGGAAAATGGGTGCAAGACAGTGCTGCCCAAGTGAATGTAAAGTGATAGAGATTGTGGTGTGTCAACCCGTTCCTCCACTCCACAGCAAGTAAGTCTTGACATTATATGAATTAATATGGTTGTAAGAACTGGGTTTAAGCTAGATATTTATGTATGGAATGGGCTTCTTTGGATGTATGTTAAATGTGGATGTATTGTTATAGCTCCAAATCTCACTCTTATGGTTTGTGATGCTGCACTTATGGCCTAGGGCAACCCCTCCTTCCAGACCTGGTCCAAAAATTTAAAAAACAATGTTTTATTCCCTGTACGCGACTTTGCCCTGTGTTAAACGCGTGTACACGCGGGTCTGTCATACCCAACCCGCGTGTATCTATTAAAACACTTAAAAAAATATAATTTCCTCTTTTTCGGGCGGTGATCGCGGGTTTACCTGTTGGATCACCTGTTAGTGCCCGTGGCCCAACTGTTCCCAACCAACTCCTAACTAAAAAACTACTTTGGAGAGGGTATAAAAAGACATCAAAGGGAAGGCCAAGGGGAGAGAGAAAGGAGAGCAAGATTATTATGCTGAGATTTTTCCCTTAGACCAGGTCTGAAGTCCTTGGTGCATCCTGCACTTCCCCAGTGGAGTCGCCAATTCTGGTTGAAGGGAAAGTACCCCTAGAGTCCTTTGGGCTGAGACTCTACCAGACTGAAAATTGCTTATACAAAGAAACACACACACTAGGGGTACTTTCCCTTCAACCATGTATGGAGGATGCACGCCAAGTGGTTGACAAAATGTCTCGAAGAGACATTATCTCCTGGAATACCACGATTGCAAGTTATGCCCAGAATGGAGAGTGTGATCAAGAATTGAGGCTTTTTCATCAAATGTAGGTAGCAGAAGTACCATACAATTCAGTTAGAGTTACGAGTGTCGTTCCTGTCTATGCTTCTATAGCAGTTGTGAAACGGGGTAAGGAGATATACGGTTGTGTAATTAGGAATGGATTTGAGTCCGATATATATGTGGGTAGTGCCCTCTTGGACATGTATGCCAAATGTGCAAGTTTAGAGCATGCATTCCAAATCTTTGACATAATGTCTAGGAGAAATGTGGTTTCACGGAATGCAATGATTTCTAGGTGTGCTCAAAATGGGCATGCAAAGGATGCCTTAATTCCTTTTTTCCAAATGCAATTAGCAGGGGTGGAACCCAACTCGAGCACCATTGTAAGCATCCTATCTGCATGTGCCAACCTTGCAGCTTTGCAACAAGGCAAGGAGATCCACCATTACCTAATAAAAAGAGGATTCAAATTGGATGTGTTTGTGGGGGGTTCCCTTATAGATATGTATGCAAAGTCCAAGTGCCTAGAGTCTTCTTGCCAACTTTTGATAAACTGGCTGAAAAAGATGTTGTGTCATGGAATGCACTAGTGGCTGGCTATACCGAGAGAGAACATGCTGCTGAGGTTTTGAAACTCTTTTGTGAATTGCAACTGGAAGGGGTGGTACCTGACTTAGTCATCATTGTAATTTCTCTATCAGCGTGTGCCAAATTAGTTGTTGTACAACTGGGTAAACATATCCATGATTATATCATCATAAATAGATTGGATTTTCTATATATATAATGAATTCCCTTATAGAAATATATACCAAAAGTGGGAGTATAGAGCTTGCATGTCGTGTTTTCGACAAAATTCTTGAAGGAGATCTGGTTTCTTGGAATGCAATGATTATGGGATATGGAAAATATGGCTATGGTAAGGAATCTCTTGCGCATTTCTATCAGATGAAAAATGCTAAAATTAAGCTAGAAAATGTCACATTCATCAGTGTTTTGAATGCATGCAGTCATGCCGACCTAGTGGATGATGGGTGGAAATATTTCCATTGCTTAACTCAAGATTATCAAATCACACTCGTGATGGAGTACTGCTCATGCGTTTTTGACTTTCTTGGGTGTGCAGGTCACCTAGGCGATGCATATTACTTCATTCAAATGATGCCACTAGAACCTAGTGCTGATGTGTGGGGTGCTTTCCTAGGTGCCTGTAGAAATTATTGCAACATAGAGCTAGAAGAAAATGTAGCAGAACATATTTTTGAGTTAGAGCCTAAAAATGTTGGTAACTATGCTCTATCATCAAATAGGTATGTTGAGGCAGACAGATGGGATGATGTAGGAAAGGTCAAAACAATGATTAAAGGCAGGGGCTTGATAAAAAGGCTAGGATGCAGTTGGATTGAAGTCAATACTAGGAACCATGTGTTTTTTCGAGGAGACTGATCGCACCCACAATCAGAGAACATATCTGCCATGTTGAGAGTCTCCATGTAGATGAAGAATTTAGGGTATGTTTTCGACGCTTGGTGATAAACAATGTAAACTTTGAAATGGGAACTATAAACTCAAAACTGGAACTCTAGCCAAAAAACCCCAAAAAAACATCAAAAGCAGTGCTAAAACGAAAAGTGTGGCTACTGGAACAATGGTTTTTTTTTTTTAGGGTCAATTTTGAACATGTTTTAAAAATGGCAGTGAAAACAAAATTTTCGCGCAAAAAACAACTTGAAACTAAAAAAGTGATGATACTGGAACGATGATTTTTTTTAGGGTCAATCTTCAACATTTTTAAAAAATGCTAGTAAAACCGATTTTTTATGTGCCAAACAAAGTTGTTTATGAGGAAAAAACACACTAATGTTTTTGGTAGAATAACATTTTTCTTTCCTAAGTATAAATTCAACATGTTCTCAACCATAACATGCTAGATACAAAAGAAATTGAAAATTTTTCAACCATAAAATTAAAAAACCATGACATTATGAACAAATTACATCACTAAATGAATTCAAAAGTCATTATTTGTATATTGAATGAAACATACATTATATCTCTAATTTAATGTTGCATTGTAGATATTCTAAACAATAAAAATTATCATAATTAAGACATATAATCTAACAACATAAAAATGACTCATAACTTCTCATTTAACACCATATGGAAATCAAAAATTTTATTTCAAGATACGATGCAAACATCAGTTATAAAAATTGTCTTAAACAATTATTCAAAACCACTCATATTTTCTTGCACACCATTAGAATTCACATCTTCAGATGAGTGACTGGATGCTGACGAAGATGTTCCATATTCTTCTCTTTCATCAACTAGTGCCCCATCTGAGTCCACATGCATGCCCACCATTTCAGGTTTCAAAATTCTTCTAGATCTACGACTGGTTTCAGCAGACTCCCATCTCAACATTGTTCCTTCTGGTAACAACCTTTTCAGAATCTCTATCGTCTTGAAGCGAAGAGTTCCTCTCTTTGTTAAATTGAAGTCATAAACAAGTATGTCAACATCCTCCAATTTTAATATGTTTGTGCGGCGGCGATTTATATTTGTACCCTTTCTTTTTCTCTTTCCACCATTTTTTTTGTCAACTACCATCTCTGGCTTATACACACCATTGAATGGGTGTGTATTTATGGCATACTGTTTCTGGGAAAACTAGTGTCTTTTTGAGTGACTAGCCCTTTAGGTTTGGCAACTACACTAGAAACAACAGTTTAAATCATTTCAATGATTTCTTCTATGTGTAATGGATAAGAGAAAGATAATGGGACCAACCTGGAACTTCTGCTTAATCCCTTGCTTGATCTCTCTCCCCCTTGACAGAGCTTGCAACTCCTCCCTGTACTTATCTGGCTTGGAGAGTACCTGTACAAACATAGTAACAAAGAACCGTCAAAGCATCTTGATCTATTACAACATACATTACAGAATCAAAAATATAATGAACATGTAATAGCATTCACAAATGATAACATTCACAATTGCACAATCATATGGAAGAAAACTTGAAGAAATTTATTAAATAGAAGGGAGAATTACAACCTAGTTGTCTGATCCAGCATCATCCTCCCAGCATCAAGCCCTCTTCACCTCATGAAATAACAAGATCACACCAATAATACAATGCTCTTTCCTCAATTACAAACTATCAACACTTCCTTGCAATTCACAACATTCCAGCCTCTAGATCTCTTAGATGAGGGATCCATTTATAGATGTGTGCAAGGGTGTGAGTCATCTCTGGGTTTTGATTAGTGTCATTCCACTTGTTACATTTGGTTCCACAAGAGAAGAGATAACTAAAGTTTAGATCCCTTACTCATCCTTGGGCGAATTCAGAGAGGCAAGTGGCAGAGGGGAAGTTTCTAGAAGATTCTATGAGCATCCACTTAGCAAACTGTCCTGGACATTTGTCCATCCTCGCTCATCACACCCTATAGAAGGCCTAATTAGTATGCATCACACCTGAGCAGTGTATCACTCAGTATGCATCGCACCTGGCCAGTGTAGTAGTCAGTATGGTTCATTTTAGGCCATTTCTGGATGGTTTTTCAGGTGGAACTTTTGGGGAATGATGTAATCAGATGACCATGTGTTACAGGGAAAAGTGTCTATGAAGAACTGCTAATCCCACTAAG
Source organism: Pinus tabuliformis (assembly GCA_031772625.1). Classification (NCBI taxonomy): domain Eukaryota; kingdom Viridiplantae; phylum Streptophyta; class Pinopsida; order Pinales; family Pinaceae; genus Pinus; species Pinus tabuliformis. The sequence continues at coordinate 273,689,875 of CM062805.1, read as the reverse complement.
GCTGGTAGCTACCTTAGAAACAAACAAAGTAAAACTACTTTCGTTTTCCTTTATGAAAGATAGATGAGAGAAGAATAAAGGAGACCAACCTCTGTCTTGTGCTTGGTTCCTTGCTCGATTCCTCTCTCTTCTAATAGTCCTTTGCTACTTGCTTTCTTGCATACCCAGCTTCACAGAGTACCTGTAGAATCAAAGTTGCATAGCAGTATACGAGAACATGGATCTATTATCATAAACAATCTAGGATCAGATGTAAATTGACCATACAAATGCATAAAACGTAAATCACACAAGAGTATGGAGGAAAACTTGAATAGCTTTATTGATAATCAAGAAAGAGCCAAGAGAGTTACAACCAATCGTTCTGACCCAGCATCATCCTCTCAGCAAATGAGACCTTCTTCACCTCATGAAAATCTTAGATCACCCAACACTATCATGTTGCCTCAAGAAACCAACAGCAATTCCTTACAAGATGCAAAATTCCAGCCCCTAGATCTCTGGGATGAGGGATCCATATATAGATGTCTGCAAGGGAGATGAGTCAGCTTGTGATTTGATTAGTGTCTTCCCTCTGATAGTTCTTGATTCCACTTGGAGATTGATGATCTCTTACTCATCCTTGGTCGAATTCAGAGAGGCAAGTGTCACAAGAGAAGTTTCTGGAAGATTCCATGCTTCTCCACCTCGCGTATTGACACTGCCATTTGCCCCTTCTCGCCCATCGCACCCCATAGAAGGGATTTTTGAAATGCAATGCACCTACTGTGTGTATTTAGGTGAGATGCAACGCACCTTGCCTATGGAGCAGGTGAAATGGTCTAGTTTTGACCAGTTCTGAGCAGTTTTTCATGGAGAACTTCTGGGGGAAGCTGTAATCAGTTGACCTTGTTCTTTTAGGGGTTGGAACAACACTTTTAGGGACTTAGGAGCCCTTAGTTTATGGACATTTATGCTTGGGGTTGCAGTGCCCAAAAATGTCTATAACAGTTGCCCCCTAAAGCATGAGGTCATTAATCTTTTTGATGTCGGGTGAAATGCTTTATCATGAGGATCCGAAGTTCTTTCAAGCTAGAAGGAGACTTGTAATAAAATACAATACAATACATTATCTTCATAATATTTTCATGATCTAGGTGAGGCGGGCATTCCCATGCTCAGCTTTATAAATTCATTTTCATGTACATAGGATAGACAATCGTCTGAGTGTAGACTGATGATTTTGGTAGAGCCATCATCCCTTAGATTGGATGATTATCTGTGCAGCAATGATGTACATTTGATGTCTTTATTTTCCTGAATATATATCGCAGCCCGGATGGATGAAACTAGATCCGGGGTCTTCAATCTCATTCGATCTTCACTCAAAGTACAAGTCGATCCATATGAGAGATGTTCTGGCGTCGAACATGGAAAGACATCACCTGATTACAAGCCAATGATGTAAGCTGTTAACAGGCGCGAGAGGAATCACTGATAATGATAATGATCCTCAAGGTACTGCAGTACAATTCACGTGGTGTGAATAAGGGACTTGGCATCGAAAACGAAGCAAAATCTTTCGGTCGAAGGCCATTGATGTAAACCTGTCGCCGAAAGTAAGAAACTTGCCATTTGAGGCATGCAAGCTTCAAAGTACTGAAATGGGTGTTCCTAAATCGACTTCTTGGATAATGTGCTGATGTCGACAAGAAGCGATCCGTCATAGGAGGGCCTTAATGAATCCCACATCAATGACACGGAACGAAGCAAATGATTTTAATGGAGGTGAAAACGATCTAGTGATATAAGGTTCAGGGTGGCGGTCATGAAAGAATGGAGCGTAAATGTATTGCAGCGGGTGAGACACAAGTGAATTCTCTAAGTGACTTCTCTTGAACATATCGACGACACTGACATGATGGATTGGTAGCATTAACCCCAAATGTGGATGGTGTGATGTGACCATGGTGATGTGACCGGTGAATGAAACAACCCAACCTGACTTCGATGCGAAGTGAAAGTGTCATGTTCAAGAGCGACTTGCTACCAACAAAGTTTCTTCAAGTTTTCTTCCCAATTTTTCCCCAGTCATTGCTGACCAGTACCTCTTTATTTTTGTCAAGCTTGAGGAGGATAACATATGCTTTTTCTATAATTTGCCCTTCGGGAAAACCCATCGCTATGTTTTAACAAGCCTAGCGATAGTGAAACTCGTTCTTGTTTGTTATGGACAAGTTTGTCGCTATTAGGTTTTAACGAGTTTAACGACAAAGATAACTCAGTCCTTTTCAATTTTAGAGAGTCTGAAAAGGGATGTAAAGGAAACTCCAAAAATCCTTTTTCGTCATCTAATCCCTTAGGTCCGAAAAAGTATAAAATAATACAGAAGGGATGAATTTTCGGTACTTTTAACGAGCCGAACAAAACAAGTGCTCGATCTTTTTGTGTAATAATCCCTCAGGTACAAAAAGATTAAAATCTAGAGGAGGGATAACACTTCTGGTCACTTTAACGAGCTGGAGAGGCCAATGGCTCGACAATCTTTTCATATTTTATGAGTCAGCTGAAAAGAGCTTAAAGGAGACTCGTTTTTTGAGGAACGAGTGATAAATTCAGGTAGCAGCTAATTCCAGGTAAGGTTTGGAATTTCCCAATCACGGCAGTGTTACAAGGATGGCTAATAGAATCACTCTTCGCAACTGTTCCTCAAAAAGGGTAAACAATCAAGTGGGGGTGAATGATCAGCCAATACAAAGTGGAGGTGATGATGAGAACACGACCAAGGCTTCGAAGGCTGAAGTACTACATTCACGATGGTTATTTACCGGAAATTGGTTCATTTTTTAATGAGCTTAAACGCTGGGGGAAACATTTGCTCATTGCATATGTTTATTTTTTAACGAGCATGAAGTCCACATTAAAACTGCTTGATATAACTGTCATTTCTTGACTTTACCATTAATAGCTTTGTTCCTTCAAAGATTGTACTGCATGCTCAATTGCTTCATCAAACTAGTTAGAAATGAACAATATATGTTTGAAAAATGAGTTAGGACACTAATATTTTACTCGAATTACGTAAAAAGTAATTTAAAAGTGTTTTTACCTCTCATTTTACCATTTCATTTGAACTTTGGCTTGTTGGAGCTTTGGAGGTGCTTTTCCCCCTTGATTTTCACCAGTTGATTTCGAGAGATTCTATGGACGATTTTTGGCGCCATCTGGACCAGGTAGGAGCTAAACTTGAGCTCTTTCATTTCATCTTTTCCATTTTTCATTCTGAGCTTGATTTCTGGTTTTTCTGAGCCTCTGGGGTTTGAAAAACTTGCTCTGGCCCCATCGCACCCTTTCTACATCGAAAGGTGCGTTGCATGTTGGCCTACTCACAACATGCAACGCACCTAGGACTAAGCTGGAGGTGCGATGGGCGCAAGGAGGGAAATTTGTGCACAGTTTTTAATGGAAATTTTTGCCTATTTCTCACCAAATCAGGATCTAACTCTTCTCTTGTTTGCCTTCAGAGATTTATTGGAGTAAGATGACTATTACATGGTGAGAACGTGAGCATGAAGAAGAGGACATGCTTGCTTTACATGATCTGGTTACAATAAACGCACTGCGGAACTATGGCTTGTTGAAGTTTTTCCGCATCTCTAGCATGAGACAAAAAATCAACTTGCTGCAGTATTTGCTCGATGCTTGGGATCCTACCAGCCAGGTGTTCCAGATTAGGGGAAAATCCATCCCCTTGACTGTAGTGGACATCTATTTTTTGACCGGCTTATCGAGGCAGGGTGCCCCTATCTCTTTATCAGGTTCGGTCCGTGGAGGTGAATCTGTGAGAGATTATGTTCGCAGGTATTGCAGAGAGGGATCTCAGCTGAGTAAAGACAACAAGATCATCATCCGAGATGTCACTGATAGGTCTTTGAGGACCATTCTCTTCACTTTTGGTAGGATGGCTGGTGGTGCGGCTCTCCATGTGGCCAACTGGTCTTATATGCAGTATGCCTTGGAATGTCTTGAACCGAAGGTGTTCAACTGGTGTAATGCAGTACTCCTTGTGATGAAAGAACAGTTGACCAAGGTGAAAAATGGGAGATTGAAGAACTTTGGGTATGGTTCTCTTTTGACCGCCTTCGCCTTGGAAAGCATACCACTGATGCAACCGCAGTATATTGCACTTGGTTTATCTTCACCGACCGAACCACGGATGCAGAGATGGGTCGACCACATGTCCAGACATGCTGGTCAGTCTCAAATTTCTTTTTCTGATACCTTCTTCGGGTGGTTTGATCGTCAGGAGATGGTTTATTCCGAATACCCATATGCTGGTATGGACTTCTGGTGTGACCTGGATTTGGTACTGCCGGCTGGCGAGTAGTGGGGTGCCATTGGTAAATTCTTGACCATATTTTTGTTTATCATTTTTCTTTTATAATGTCCTTGTGCTTTATTCTGTCAAGACTAATCAGAACTCATGTGCTCATGCAGATGTTGGTCCCGTCCAGCTAGTAGTACGCCTGAGATGGCCAGCCGCCGCTCTAGCAGGAGAGGCTGTGGGAAGGGCTATCCTTCGCGACCTTGATGTGGCCGAGACTCTTTCAGCATTACAAGACCAGGTCAAGGGTCTCACTCTCGGTATTCTAGATGTGTGGACTGACGAGCTGCCCCTGAGGTTGTAGTGACATACCACTGGCGTGCCAAGTCGATGGACTAGGCTTTTACGCATGATTGCACAGGCGATGACTTGTTATCACCAGCATCATTAGACTAGGGTGCCCCCTAGCATTTTGAGTTTTGGGTCATTTGACCAATTTTGTCTTGGTTACAGAACATTATGTGTAAACCATAAATAGTTATATATATATATTTTTGATTTTCGGAGTTTTATTTTGGTTAAGTTATATGATCCACATGCAAATATTGATGAAATGCTTCTTTTTATAAATGTTGCAAATGTCTATCTAACACATAATTTTCCAATGAGTCAGTTAATGTGTTTAAGCTTTTGGAAATATGCTGATATTGAATAAAATCAAATTGCCTTTCCAAAATCTTGACCCTTAGGAACATGCGATAGATTGCTGGATTTCGGACGGAGTAGATACCAGCGAGCTGTAGTATGACGAGCTATGAGTCTAGCCTGACGACCAGTCGGCATATGCCATGTGTGATGGCATCAGAGAGAAGTTCTATCAACGCGCTATATTCAGCGATGTTATTCGTTGATCGACCAATACATACCCCTCTGAAACTTACTAACTCGCCGCTTGGATCAAAAATAGCCCATGCCACAGAAGATAGGTTCTGAAAACTATGACTTGCTCTGTCGGCATATCCAACAAATGATTCCAACAGGTTCGACATCTGTGAAAAATGTAAAAAGTGGATTTACTTGACCAAAACAAATACTTTAGCGAAAACAAAAATGTAACAAAAGCATATTGGTTACCACACTGAATCATGCGTAGTAATGCTTAAGGTACAACCTGTTACGAGGTTGTGCCAGTGGAATCCCGTCATAATCCATTAACTCATAGGCTCCTTTTGCTAACACTCGCTTAACAATATAGGGGCCCATCCATAAAGACTTGAATTTACCTGCTCCCAATTTATCGAATTCCTGGTCATAAAGCAAGACCAAGTCACCTTCTGAGAAGACACGGGGTTTGACATTCTTGTCGAACTGCGCCTTGACTTGTTTCTTATGGGCTTCGTTAGCCAAAGCGGCATCACGATGGGTTTCATCCAATTGGATTAGTTCCAAGAAACGAGCTTCCTCTTCTGAAGTTCCGGGGAGAAGGTCAATTGCGAGTTTGAGGGACGAGATTTCACACTGAACTGGTAAGATTGCTTCTAGGCCATACACTAGTTGGAAAGGTGTAAACCCAGTTGCATTCCTTACCGATGTTCGGTATGCCCACAAGGCTAAGTATAGGATTAGGTGCCAACTCCTTTTGTGGACTCCAATAATCCTTTGCAGCATGCGCTTTAGGACCTTGTTGATTGCTTCAACTTGTCCGTTGGCCTGCGAGTAATATGGAGTAGAGCTATCGTGAGACAACCCTAATTTGGCAGCTAATTCGGCCATCATGTGATTGCGAAAATGCGATCCATGATCTGTGACTATAGCCTGTGGAACGCCGAATCTGGCGACTACATGATTGAAAAAGAAAAGGGTAGCTGTTTCACCAGTGTTATCCAATGTAGGCATCGCCTCGGCCCATTTGGTAAAATAGTCAACTGTGACTATGATATACCCATGCCCCCTGGTCGAGGTGGGGTTACATGTGATGAAATCGATGCCCCATTTGGCGAATGGCCCAACAACAACTATTGGTTGCAGAGGTGTGGGTGGTCTTCTGGTTTTGCTATCGAAAATTTAACATGCATGGCAACTTCTGACTGCGGTTATGCAATCTTTGAACATTGTTGGCCAGAAGTATCCTGCTCGTAAAATTTTTTACACCGTAGCATAACCAGATTGATGCCCCCCACACACGCCTGAATGGCAATCATTCAGGGCTTTTTTGGCCTCCTCATGGGTGAGACACCTCCTCAGAACTGTATCAACACCATGACAGTAAAGTGTTTCACCGACGATCATGTAGTCTTTTGATTGGTATCGAATACGTTTTTGTTCAGAGCGGGAGGTATTAGGCCTATATTTTTGGGTTTGGAGATAAATGATTATATCTCCATACCACAGATTGCTTGAAGATATCAAAAACAAAGATTCATCCACGATTGTTTCTTGGGATGTTTCATCGCTAGATGACGATGGGAGATCGCATACTAATTCTGCGAAAATCAGGGCTTTCTTTGACTTGGATTTTACAAATTCCAGATCAAACTCTTGTAGAATTGCTATCCATTTTGAATATTTGCTCCCAACAACTGTCGCGACAATATATAAGTCACGGGGTTGCAATCTGACAGAATGGTAGTTTTTCGAAAGAGGACATAGTGTCAAAATCTCTGTATCGCTTGAATAGCTACGAGCGCTAGCTTTTCAACATAACAATATTTGATTTCTATATCATTTAAGTTCTTACTCAAATAATATATAGGATGTTCAATTCCGTTGTCTTCTTGAACTAAAACCATTGCGATGGTTGTATCCGCTGTAGCCAGATACAGGTTAAAGTCTTTTTGATAATTGGGAGCGTACATTAATGATGCTTTCATTAGGGATTCTTTTAAAGCATCAAAGGAAGATTGTGCAACCTAATCCCAGACGAAGGGAACTTCCTTTTTCAATAGACGTGTATAACCTTTAGCAAGTTCAGCGTAATTTGGAATGAACCACCTCAGAAAGTTTGCTTTCCCTTGGAGTTTCTGAATCTGAAGCAAATTTGAAGGTGGAGGCAAATTTATGATTGCCTAAACCTTACATGGGTCAAGACGAATCCCGTCCTTTGAGACTACAAAGCCAAGTAAACGACCAGAACTGACACAGAACACACATTTGTGTGGATTGAGTCGTATCTTGTAGTGTCGGCAACGTAAAAATATTGCTCTTAAATGCTGCAGATGATCAGTCCGCTTTTGCGAATGAGACGGAAGGTCGTCGAGATATGGTTGAACGATGTTTTTGATGTCATGGAAGGCATAATTCATTGCCCTCTGAAATGTTGCCCCTGCATTCTTTAAACCAAAGGGTAATTTGTGATATATGAATGTGCCCCACGGACAAATAAATGCAGTCTTTGACTGGTCCTGTGGGCAGATATTTATTTGATTATACCCAGAGAATCCATCCATAAATGAAAAGATTTCGCATCTGGTGCACTCATCAATTATCTGGTCAATGAAGGGTGTAGGGTAGTTGTCTTTTGAACAAGCTTGATTTACATCCCTATAATCGACGCACACTCTAATTGTTCCTTGTTTTTTCATAACAGGAACAATGTTTGATACCCAATCGGTTAGAGGAACCAGGTAAATGAAACCAGCATGGAGGAGCTTTTCAACTTCCGCCTTGATGGCAGCGGCTTTCTTAGGGTGCACCTGCCGTAGCCGTTGTCGTACTGGTTTGACATCTAGATACATCTTAATTTCATGTTCAACGATACTCGAGTCAATGCCTGGCATTTCATTATATGACCAAGCAAGTACATCTCTAAATTCGTGAAAAAGAGCATTATATATTTCCAGTTCTAAAGGAGAACAACATTTGCCAACATAAATATTCTCTACAACATCTGTTTTTCGCGATAGTCTCTTCAATGTTGGACAAGTTTCGCTCGGAATCCACCGTGTTTACAGTATTTGATAGGAAATCAAAAACTGAAGGATGATGAAGGTCATCAGGAGTATCTTCTTCACAATCCGGAAGAAGGGAACGATGGTGGTAATCTTCCCATGGTGCCCCTTCAATTACCATTGACTGAATAATTCCTTCGTCGATGTAATGCACTCGTGACCAAGGATCTGAAGGGGTGCCATATTCCTTAGACCTATCTATCCAAATGCTTGATGAGTGTTGACTTGGGCTTGCCTCCCATGCTAGGAACATTGATTGCTACAATATTTCCATTGGGCTTGGAGGCAATACCTGCGTATGATCCATGTTTATATCATTTTCTGAGATCTTTTCAATCGAAGATATCATATTGCAGGTTCCTACCGATGCTACTTCTGCCAGATTTATTGGAGGCATAAGGGAAAAAGTTCCCATTAATATAGGGTCTTTTAGTAGGCCTACTCCGATATTTTGAAGCGAATGGGGGCTTCCATGGATCATTGGAATGCTTCTCGTAACTTGAGAACCATTGGGGAGGAAAGTTTGTTGATCGATGATTGTAATCCCTCCTTGAAAGGGAAATGCAATCTTCCTAAAATAGGTCGACACAACAGCAGCCATAGCATATATCCATGGTCTTCCCAGTAGGATGTTGTAATCAAGGTTTCCATCGATTACTTCGACATCTATTTCTACTGTTTTCCCTCCTAGTTCAACCTGCAAGTTACTTAGAATACCATATGGGGTATATGTTCGTCCGTCGAATGCTTTTAATTTCATCGAAGATTGTGACAAGGTTGGAGACCCCAAAGTTTTCCAGCAACTCATCGACATAATACATGTAGATGCCCCCTCATCAATAATTGTTCGATGAACAGTTTTGTTGAGGGCTTTCACTTGAATGAGGAAAGCTAGTTGAGCTGGTAACTGAGGATCGTATCCTTTATGATTAAAGGACACAAGATTGGAATCCTTTGGGTCTATCCCACCAATAGCTGATAATAAAGCCTGCTTTTGGGATGGGCAATTTTGCAGTACTTCAAGTGTCGACATAGCGGATGGCGATTGGGCCAGATCTTCCACTATATTATAATGTTGTGCTGCTCTAGCACGAGGATTAAATGTCGACTTGTGTACTACTCCCTTTGGCGGTTTTATTGTCAGCTCAGGAATGATGGGCGGCGCAACTTCTGTCGAAGTTGTTGTTGAACTACTAGGTTGATCTTTATCCTTGTTGTTTGACAGCTGTGGATTCCCGTAATCTTTGTTCCTTGTCGATATCAAAGCATCATTTTGCTGTTTGGAAACCGACAACATCAGCACTTGACACGGGGAAGCATTTCCACTATGTTGAGGGCCCTAAAATTGGGTCAACAACAAGGGGGATACCCACCCGGTCCGGAACCTGGTTGGCGGCTCCTTGCCTGTTTGGTGTAGCGGGTCCGACTGGGGATAATGGGACCAACTTCCCAATCTAAAGGATGTGTGTGTGTGTGTGTAGATTTTGATGATGCTAATCTAGAAGTAATTTTAAGCTAATTTAATTCTAAACTCTAAACTGACTCTATGCTACTATAATCTAACAAAAACAAAACATCTAATCTACACTAACCCGGGGTAGAATTCTTTCATTATGCGATCTAAAAAGATTTCATACAATAACTGGTAATAAAGATCATTCAGCTATCATAAGAATATAAATCAATTAAGATAAACCATTCTGCATAAGAAGTTAGGCAAAACAGTTGTGAACAGCATATCGCATAATAAGTTATTCATATGTCAAGCACAAATAAATGACTCCACCGTACAAAAGTGCCAAATGGTAACCCACACATTCATACATTAACATATCAACAACTCAGCTGTATATCACTCTAAGAATATAAGCAGAAATTCGTCAAGAGATAAAAGTACCATTTATGACTGATTTTCACTCACAAACCTCAAGCAATAATGATTTATCTCTAATTACTTCTAACATCTACTAAGAGTACAAAAGTGCAACATCAGTAGCAGACATTAAAATGCAAACACAAATAAATCTTGATCCATCCATTCATCAAAAACCCCCTCCGAGGGTGCAAAACAACATGTTCTGAGGACAAGTTTTTTGACAAATTTCCGGACCCTTCTCCAAATGCCATGAGAAGGGTTAAATACTACCAACTAATTAATCTTAATTACACAAATTTAGGAAACGTCTTCAAATGACCGCCCTTTTACTAAAACAAATTTATTTCTAAAAATTGAATCTAATTTCTAACCGTTTCTGTATCTGCTCCTTAGTGCTGTAAGCAATGCAACGTTCGCCTGGAAAGAGTCGGCTGGTTGTCTTTTCCCTTCGTTCGAGCGATAAAAGTAGAAATAATAAGAGCTGGCACCTTTTTCTGACAAACTAGGAGATATTTTTGAAAATCTTTCTTTGGCTGGGTGTATTCGTTGTGTGTATACTTAGTGTAACCCAGATTTCTTTCAAACTGATTGTGCTGTTGCTATTTCGGTTTCCGATCGTGCGAACGACTCAATGAGTTAGGGATTTCGTTGCCTGAACAATCTTCTATATTGAAACTTGCTTCCGTTCTTTGTTCCAGGCTTTTCTGGAGCGTCTTCCCTCTTTAGCGTTTTTCTTTTTGCTTTACCCAGTCTGAGCTTCAGGATCTTTTGCAAACATGCTGCTTTTGTGCGCCTTTGACTCTGAGTCTTGGATAGTCTATTTCCATCAGTATCTGTTGAGTGATACTCTGGAATCCGCGGTCCTGCTGCATGCGGCAACCATTTGCGAAGGCATCTCCTCTTTGTTCTCCTAGTATTGGCGCTTTCCCCTTTTCCTTAGATGTTTCCTGCATATCGATTTATATTAGTTGCTGCCTTACAGTTTACGCAAAGGAAAAGAAGAATTACGAAAAGATTGACATGAAAGCATTAAGTTCTAATGAATGCATAATCATGACACTCATAATGACTTGACTCTTCGAAAAACGCAACACAATCATTCTTGGATATTCAGGCGTACAATCATTAATTTCCCTTAAGGTGCGCGCTCAATTTTGGGTTTACAGACTATGTCGAGGAAATCTTGCGATGAGTGGTTCTGCGATTCACATCGCAGTATCGAGGATTGTGATGTCAAGAAGTGTCATCGCAGGGATTGATAGTCTCATTCATCGCAGATCGCAAATCGCAAATCGCAGGATCGCAGATCGCGAGATCGCATTTTCATTTAATCATTGTGTGCTGCTTATGCGATGTTGCGATATGCGACGTCGCATATCGGCCGTCGGCGATTCCTTCAGAAATTTCATTTAAGGGCGCTTTCAATATATGCGATGCGATGAATTTCGTGTCGCTTCTTCGCAGCTTATTTATGCGCATAGGAAACGCTTCACTCTCTCTTCGCGATGCGATCTAGCTTTAGGGAGTTAAAATACAAAAATTTTGATAAAAATATTTTTTGGATTTTTTGCTAAGGGTCCCCCTTTGCTTGGTGTTATTGCTAATATCAAACAAAGAGGGGGGTTGTTGGTGACCACAACAATGGCGATTCACTGTGAAGAACCAGTTATCTCTGCTTTTCTATTGACATTTCCACTTCCGAAACAGAAAAATTTTCATATGTCTAAATTTTGTTATGGACAGATAGAGTACGTTACCCCTTATCCTGTCAACGATACTTTGTCTCAACCTTTTCATATTCCAATTGTCTGCTTCCTCAGGCTTAGTTCTTGCATTCATACCAGACATTACTTGGTCTTTTTAAAGATAAAATAAGGTCTTCTCTGCGTACTGGCTTTTTAAAATATGCTCATTTGTCGTAGGTAGAGCCTCTGCTGCCCGCAAGCGTCCATAGCCTCGACAGGGTTACCATATTATCCAGCAATGATCCTTTTTCCTGCTTGAGGTTATTTACAACATTTCAGAGAAAAAATCCTTTTTGACACTTTTTCCTTTTTTATTCTCTAAAGAACAATGTCTTGGTTTGGTGGCCAAATTATGACACAGTCATTCACTTGATTTACACTTTTGCTGAACAAGCTGGCTCGTGATGAGACCCCTTGTCTTTTGATTGCAACAATCTTGAGTCGTTGCCCTGTTTTGATAGACAGTATTGGCAAAGTCAACAAGTTATAATATCTGTGATCATGATAAGCCGGCTCGTGATGAGACCTCTTATTCTTTGAGATATAGTGTTTTCTCGGATTGTTCCTCTGAATGCTGCGATTTCCTTTAGCAGGGAGGAAGTCATCGTTTTTCCTTAAGAAAGCTCTGGACGACAATAATAGAGTTTGAAAACAGCAGCTTTACAGAGAATATTTATTTTATTATTGATGATACCTTTCATTGTGCTGACATGAAACAATTTTTTTTTTTTTTTTTTTTACCAAAGGTTGCTTTCATCAAAGTTTTTCTTTTAAGGTTGAAACTAACATCATATTCAGGCTAAAGTTAACTCTACTTGTCAATAATAAAAATCAGATTTTTCGAAAAGTTTTGCTATTTGTACAAGCGAAATCAAAATCTGATAGAGAATTGGTGTGCTCTTTCATGAATCCTTTTAAATGATCATTTACAACCGGTTTTATTTATAAGAAAGAGAAAAACAAATAAAAACTAAAACTATCCTACAAAAATAGAAGAATGATCTTCTATGGGAAATATATTTTAAGAATCTGTCCATTCACAGGCAAAGAATCTCTTCTACCTGCCAAATCCTGCAACACAAACGTCGATGGGCCTATGACTTCTACAATCTGAAAAGGACCAAGCCATAGCTTCTGAAATTTCGTATGTTTGCCCTTTTCTTCATGAGCCTTATCCCATTTTAAAACTAAATCTCCCATCTGAAAGTTTTTTCTAGTCATTATGCTTGAGTCAAAAGAGGATTTTATTAGCGCTTGGTGGTGAGCATGGGTTTTCTTAGCTTGTTGTCGTCGTTCTTCGAGTTTGATTATTTCCATTTGTCTCAGCTGTAAGGAGGAAGTAGGTACTTCATCGATGTATTGTACTAAAGACAAAGAGGGAATGACTAGGTGAGTTGGAAGAACCACTTCTTTCCCATAAACTAAATTAAAGGGAGAAGTGCCGATTGAAGCTTTCTTCGTAATTCTATCTGCCCATAAAGCATTTACCAGCGCTTTGTGCCAATTCTTTTGGTTTTGGTCGACTGTCTTTTTAATAATCCTGATTAGGTTCTTGTTTGTCGATTCAGCCAACCCATTACCTTGTGGATAGTAGTTGGCAGAATACTTCAGTTTGAACCCTCTTTTAAGTGCAAACTCAGTCATTGTATTTCCAGAAAAGTATGAGGCATTATCAAACATTAAGGCTGTTGGCAATCCAAACCTAGTGATGATAAATTGATCTATGAATTCAATAATGTTTTCAGAATTAGCTGTCTTGAGAGGAACTGCTTCTACCCATTTAGTAAAATAATCTGTTGCCGTGAGGATATACCTATGCTGCTTAGAAGAGTGAGGAACGATCTCACCTATTATGTCCAAGCCCCATTGGTTGAATGGTTGCTCGATGTTAACCGACTGCAATGGCATGGACGATTTCTTTTGTCTCCCTGCAGCGGTCTGGCAGACTTGGCATTTCCTTATGTAATTGTATGAGTCTTTGAATAGCGTGGGCCAATAATATCCTGCACGTAAAATTTTATGTGCAGTAGCTTCTCCAGCATAGTGTCCACCTGCTGGTCCATCGTGGAGTTCCTGCAAAACCTTATTGGCTTCAGTTTTCTCAAGACACCTAAGAAGTACAGAATCGTAATTCTTTTTAAACAGAACATCATTTATGAGCTGGTATTGTTTAGCTTTCAATCTCAGAGCTCTTTTCTTGGTGTGGTCCAGGTGTGATGGAGCATACCCATTCTTAAGATAATAAATGGTGTCAGCATATAAGGATTTTGCGTCGTTTAGGCTTACCTCATACGTATGTACCTCTTCAGATGAGTTCTCAGGAATTTGCGATGCTCCAGCTAACATCTTGTAGAAGCCTTGACCTCTTACGATGTTTGCTGGCTTGATCTCAAGATCGTATTCTTGTAAAGCGGTAATCCAATTTGCTCTCTTTTCGCCCACATCCTTCTGTACCAGAAGGTTTCTTACCGCTGGAAACGGTACTACGACTTTGGTATGGGCTTTAAGTAAGAAAGGTCTGAAATATTTGATCGCTTTGAAAACAGCATATGCCTGTTTCTCCACGTCTGAATAATTGAGCTCAGCACCTTGTAAGTTCGAGCTAAAGAATGCGATTGGAGCTTCCGCCTTCTCTTGATTTGCTTGAGTTAAAATCGCGGCATAAGATTTCTCTGAGGCAAAAGTGTATAAGATAAAAGATTCTGAAAAATTTGGGGTAGCTAAAGATGGAGCGTTAATGATAGCTTGTTTGATCAAGTTGAATGCTTCGTGCTCATCTTGACCCCATTTAAAATTTGAATTCTTTTTTATCATATTTTGTAAAGGAGAAATAATACGTGAAAAATCCGGGACAAACCTTTTTACAAAATTGATTTGTCCAAGGAAAGATTGCATGGCCTTTTTGTTATGGGGCATGGATATTTCAGAAATTTCTTTGATTCTGTCAGGTTCAATGTGAATACCAGATTTCGACACTATGAATCCTAGCAATTTCCCTTCACTTAATGCGAAAAAAGATTTCTTTGGGTTAAGTGAAATCCCATACCTTAAACATCTTTGAAAGATTTGTTTCAAGTCTTTGAGATGGTCGCTTCGCTTCTTGGAGTACACTGTTATATCATCCAAGTAAATCACCACTGATTTATTGACTAAACCTTTAAACGCGATGTCCATGGCTCTCTGAAAGGTAGCGCCGGCATTGATCAGACCAAATGGCATCTTTCGATATGCATATGTGCCCCATTTGGTTCGGAATGTGGTTTTCAACTGATCATCGGGATGTACCAGCACTTGATTGTATCCTGAAAATCCATCCAGAAAAGACATTAATTATGAGCCTGCTACTGCCTGTAATATTTGCTCCATAGGTGGGAGGGGAAAATTGTCTTTTTGACAGGCTTTGTTGAGATTCCGGAAATCGATACAGATCCTAATATCTCCGTTTTTCTTTCTAACGAGCACCATATTGGATACCCATTTGGAATGTCTGACGGGGAAAATTATTCTGGCTCTCAACAACTTATTTAACTCAGTCTTTATCTGATTTTCTAAGTTGGGGTGGATTTTTCTGAGCTTCTGCTGGACAGGTTTTTCATTGTCAATCATAGGGATAGTGTGTTGAATGATAGAAGTGTTGTATGTCTTCAGCTCATCGTAATTCCATGCAAAAAAAAATTTGTATTGTCTCAGAAGACGGATATATGCTGATTTTTATTTAGGAGCTAGGCCATGGCCTAGATTAACGTTTTGTGGCTTCTGATCGGTCCCTAGGTTCACTAATTCATAGTTCAGAGTCGAACTGTAGAGTTTAGAATTGGCGGACCTTTTAAACCGACTTTTCAAATCATATAAGTCTTCTAACTTAACCACAGATTTAGGTATAGCATTATCAATGCTATTTTGTTGTATTTGGTGATCATGATGGTCTTCGTCAATTATTTGATTTGAGTAAGATCCTTCAGAAGTGAGGAAATTTACAATGTCAGGATCGTCGTTGAATACTCTCCAGTTGGTGATGTTGTCAGGGATGGATGGTCTAAAGATTAATTCTATTGAGAATCTATCTGGATTAAAATCTTCGGAGGGAATAAGTCTAGAGGCTACGTTAGCTAACAGGTCTGCGCTTGCATTTTGGAGTCTTGGGATTGACGAAATATTGTATGCTATGAAATGTGCAGTCAGATCTTGTACTAAAGATTGATAGTGCTTTAAATGACTTGACAGGCAATGTATGGTGTTACGTACCTGTTTGACGACAATCTCAGAATCTCCAAAGACTTGAAGATACTTAACATTCAACCCGATTGCTTTGTATAGGCCTTGCACCAAGGCTTCGTACTCCGCTGTATTGTTTGTGCAATCGAACTCAAGTCTGCATGTAAGCATGATCTTGTTTCCGTCTGGGCTAATCAGAACGCATCCTGCTCCTGCTCCCTCGTTAGATTTGGAGCCATCAAAATATAATTTCCAAAACAAAGATGTATTTACAGGGTTATCTAAAAAATTAAAACACTTTGAATCATCAGTTTGGGAAAAATTTTCAACTTGGGACAAAACTGAATTTTCTAAGTAAGGTGAGGTGTGAGCATTGAAATTGCCGAGGAAAGAATCTACCGAGTAATTGCCTATGATGCTGCTATTGTATGCTATTGCTTCATTCTCTCCTTCCAATTCTGTCACTATGTACTTTTGGTGCAACTCTCGTTCAACCTTTATTTGATTCGGTTTACCGTTGTAGGGTAACCACATGTGCGACCAGTCGGTTGAGAAATATCCGTAGAGTTTTTCAGACCAATCCTTGCTAAGAATCAAACCATAGAATTCAGGGATATCAGCTACTAGAATGTCGATAACCTGGCATACCTTCGGGTTAGACGACAATCTTATGGTCACTTGATTAAGTTCACCAATCACTTCGACTTGAGATCGATCAAGTTGAACTATGCACACTGCGGATTTTTGTGGTTGAACATTCAATTTGGCACATATTGATCTGGGTAAAATATTCGTTGAAGCACCAGAATCAACCAAGCAATTGTGCACGTTTTTATTGAAAATTTCATAAGTGAGAAGAAAAGGAGGAGTATGAGATCTTGATCTTCCTCCAATCAAGGCGATGTCATTTGGATCAATCTTATTGATCGTGTTGGTTGGAGGTCTTCCCATGTTGTGGGAAGCTACGACTATAGGTAAAGATGTAGTAGGTATGGCATGTAATTCCTTCATCATTATTTTCTGTTGATGTTTCAATTTGCTCAACTCGTAAAGAGTGATATTAGCCCTAGTCTTTTTCATGTCATCAATAATGTTATACTCCATTTCATCCGACACTATCAGTGTTCTTGATGGAGGTGCTTGATCTGATTGGACTAGGCTAAATTGGGTCGCTCTAGCGGTTGTTTTCTTTATTGCGACCTTATCTTTTGTTGCAGGGCTTGCGCCCTTCTGTTTAGGGGTAGTTTGGGGAGGATCAAGCTGGTTTTTGCTTCGTGTGCTAACCGGGAATGCTTCTTGATCTTCTTCTTGTGGGAGGATGAAATCCCACATTCCTTGTAGTTCCACAACTTCTTCATCATCGGTCTGCTCTTCAGTGGCATTCTCTTCTTCTTGTTCTTCTTCAGATTCAACGTTTGAGACAACATTGGGTGGTCTGACATCCATGGGAGGATTTCTTTTAAAAGCTCTGTAGGGATTTTTTGAAGAAGTTTCTACTACTTGTTTTTTAATGTCAATCATCTCATTGGACATGGCCTTTAACAATTTTTGTAATCCTTCCAAATCGAAAGGATCTTTCGTTTGTTTCTTCTTGGTGTCTTCTTTGAAAGAGATTTTATTAGATTTGCGTTCTTCTATTGCAAATCTCTTTTCTAGGGCCACTACGCGCTTTTCTACTGCTAACGCCTCTGTCAAGTTTTCAACTAAGGTCGTCTTGTTTGCCCTATCTACGAAGATAGCCAAGTTTGATGGTAAGGCCGTGATATACCATTCACATCTTACTTCCTCGCTGGGTTGAGAAGCAGCGGGAATTTTGTTGAGGATCTTATTGAACCGTGAATTGAAATCTTTAATGGGTTCTCTAGCCTCAGCTTTAAGATTGGATAGGTCATTAATCAATGTCGTTGTTGATCTATCATCACCGAACTTGGTAAGGAATTGACTTTGAAAAATGTCCCAACTTGTGATGGACCCGGAAGGTAACGAAAAGTACCATGACCCGGCTGTTCCTTGCATTGTATAGGGAAAAAGCCGGACAACAGCATCTTCGTTGGTAACTCCATTGAGATTAACAGAAAGCATGAAATTATTGATATGCTCTTCAGCTAGCATGCCTGTTTCTGGATTGAATTTAGGTAGCCATTTCTCAGGATGGGCCGGTATTGGACTCAGGGGTGGAGGCATTAAAACCGCCCCAGGGTTGTTCCATGGAGACTGGGCCATCGTTGAGCTGCTAGTTAATGAAAGTGCAGGGGATGATCCCTTATGCTGAGAAGATGAAGATATTATGATCTTTGATGATTGAAGAGGAAGGGTTGTGGAAGATGGATGGGTGATTTGGGATGAAGATGTGGGTGGTTGACTTCGCGGTGAGGGAGTTGAAATGGACGAAGTAGATGAAAGGGTCTCACTGTCAGACTCTGGTGGTGTTTTCCTTGCTCTTTTCCTTGTGGGGAGAGGAAGTTCAGTTGGCTGGATGCCAAACTTTTCACTCTTCAATCTGGTCAGGGGATGAGCAGGATTGTATTGCGAAGTCACGCTGCTTTGAGATTTATCAGACCACTGATTGAAAATAGAGAATCCCTGGAGTTTACGAATCAGAGTTTGAATTTCAGGGGGTTCAATGATAAGTTGGTCTGATATATTAGGGTATGTAGCAGTGGTGGATACTTGAGCGACTTCTAACTCCGGGTTTAACTGGACTGGAGAAGTCGGGGGAGTTGATGAGGGTGATTTACTCTCAGAATGGTATTTAGATTTTGATTTAGGTGCCATTCATAGTTCGTGCCCTCCTTCTAGCGCCAAATATGTTGAGGGCCCTAAAATCGGGTCAACAACAAGGGGGATACCCACCCGGTCCGGAACCTGGTTGGCGGCTCCTTGCCCGTTTGGTGTAGCGGGTCCGACTGGGGATAATGGGACCAGCTTCCCAATCTAAAGGATGTGTGTGTGTGTGTGTAGATTTTGATGATGCTAATCTAGAAGTAATTTTAAGCTAATTTAATTCTAAACTCTAAACTGACTCTATGCTACTGTAATCTAACAAAAACAAAACATCTAATCTACACTAACCCGGGGTAGAATTCTTTCATTATGCGATCTAAAAAGATTTCATACAATAACTGGTAATAAAGATCATTCAGCTATCATAAGAATATAAATCAATTAAGATAAACCATTCTGCATAAGAAGTTAGGCAAAACAGTTGTGAACAGCATATCGCATAATAAGTTATTCATATGTCAAGCACAAATAAATGACTCCACCGTACAAAAGTGCCAAATGGTAACCCACACATTCATACATTAACATATCAACAACTCAGCTGTATATCACTCTAAGAATATAAGCAGAAATTCGTCAAGAGATAAAAGTACCATTTATGACTGATTTTCACTCACAAACCTCAAGCAATAATGATTTATCTCTACTTACTTCTAACGTCTACTAAGAGTACAGAAGTGCAACATCAGTAGCAGACATTAAAATGCAAACACAAATAAATCTCGATCCATCCATTCATCAAAAACCCCCTCTGAGGGTGCAAAAGTGCATGTTCTGAGGACAAGTTTTTTGACAAATTTCCGGACCCTTCTCCAAATTCCATGAGAAGGGTTAATTACTACCAACTAATTAATCTTAATTACACAAATTTAGGAAACGGCTTCAAATGACCGCCCTTTTACTAAAACAAATTTATTTCTAAAAATTGAATCTAATTTCTAACCGTTTCTGTATCTGCTCCTTAGTGCTGTAAGCAATGCAACGTTCGCCTGGAAAGAGTCGGCTGGTTGTCTTTTCCCTTCGTTTGAGCGATAAAAGTAGAAATAACAAGAGCTTGCACCTTTTTCTGACAAACTAGGAGATATTTTTGAAAATCTTTCTCTGGCTGGGTGTATTCGCTGTGTGTATACTTAGTGTAACCCATATTTCTTTCAAACTGATTGTGCTGTTGCTATTTCGGTTTCCGATCGTGCGAACGACTCAATGAGTTAGGGATTTCGTTTCCTGAACAATCTTCTGTATTGAAACTTGCTTCCGTTCTTTGTTTCAGGGTTTTCTGGAGCGTCTTCCCTCTTTAGCGTTTTTCTTTTTTCTTTACCCAGTCTGAGCTTCAGGATCTTTTGCAAACATGCTGCTTTTGTGCGCCTTTGACTCTAAGTCTTGGATAGTCCATTTCCATCAGTATCTGTTGAGTGATACTCCGGAATCCGCGGTCCTGCTGCATGCGGCAACCATTTGCGAAGGCATCTCCTCTCCGTTCTCCTAGTATTGGCGCTTTCTCCTTTTCCTTAGATGTTTCCTGCATATCGATTTATATTAGTTGCTGCCTTATAGTTTACGCAAAGGAAAAAGAAGAATTACGAAAAGATTGACATGAAAGCATTAAGTTCTAATGAATGCATAATCATGACACTCATAATGACTTGACTCTTCGAAAAACGCAACACAATCATTCTTGGATATTCAGGCGTACAATCATTAATTTCCCTTAAGGTGCGTGCTCAATTTTGGGTTTACAGACTATGTCGAGGAAATCTTGCGATGAGTGATTCTGCGATTCGCATCGCAGTATCGAGGATTGTGATGTCAAGAAGTGTCATCGCAGGGATTGATAGTCTCATTCATCGCAGATCGCAAATCGCAGGATCGCAGATCGCGAGATCGCGTTTTTCATTTAATCACTGTGTGCTGCTTATGCGATGTTGCGATATGCGACGTCGCATATCGGCCGTCGGCGATTCCTTCAGAAATTTCATTTAAGGGCGCTTTCAATATATGCGATGCGATGAATTTCGCGTCGCTTCTTCGCAGCTTATTTATGCGCATAGGAAACGCTTCACTCTCTCTTCGCGATGCGATCTAGCTTTAGGGAGTTAAAATACAAAAATTTTGATAAAAATATTTTTTGGATTTTTTGCTAAGGGTCCCCCTTTGCTTGGTGTTATTGCTAATATCAAACAAAGAGGGGGGTTGTTGGTGACCACAACACACTGTCAATGAGATTTGTTCCTGGATTCGGAAACGGATCAGTTAATACTGCCGAGGTTTTTGAATTCTTGAAGAATTTTCTAATCTCAGCTCTATGTGGACAATCTGATGTCCAATGATCCTCATCACATATAAAGCATGGAATTTTTGGCTTCCTATTTCCAGGAGGGTTTGCAGAAGATTTTTCAGGTGATGATTCCTCCTGTTTCTTCTTCTTCCCTTTGTTTTTCTTCTTGCCTCCTAGTTGCTTGGTTTCTTTGCCTTTATCTGTCGAGACGACATTTACTTCCGAGGCAAGAATTTCTTCTTTTGCATTTTGACTGGAAATCTTACGGGCCTTTTTAGATGTAGCCTTTGTCGATTTCGTGTCTGTCGTGCCAATCACGCCATCGCCGGCATCAGAGTCATTGTTTGATTTAGGAGGAGGGACCGAGAATTCCGGTCTGGACGCGTCAGGTATTTTATCATAGAGCATGCCAGACTGAGTGTAAATCAAGTCCAAATATTGCGCACGAGCAATAACTTGCTCTTCGATGACGACTCCCCCTTTTGCCACATCTTCTATAATGGAAGGTAACAAAGACTTAATAAACCATTCAGCTAAAAGCTGATCAGGAACATACGTTTTTACCATTCTACGATGACGTCGTCATTCATGTATATGATCAGATATGTGAGTGGCCATTGTTTGTTTGAAATTGCTAAGAAGTTCTGTTCCCGTTTCGTACCTCATCGGTAACTGAGAATGGGTTAAAAAGGTTGTGGCTAGGGTACTGAAGTTGTCAAACGAAGCTCTGGGCAATTCGATATACCATTTTGCTGCTGGACCAGTTAACGTCCTCTGAAAATGGTGAAGCCTAATCGAATCATCATTTAGGGTGTTTGATGAACACCATAGATGAAAGGTCATCACATGATTCGACGGATCTTCACCCGGATTTCCATTAAATTTAGGAATATCTGACGGAAGTTTATGCGGAATCGCTGGCCACCAAGGGGCGTAAGCGATTGGATCGTTTGTTAACCGATTGAGATCTGGTAACTCTAAAGTCGCCACGAAGGGTAATTGTTGATTCAGGTTAGGCGAAGCATACCTAGGATAAGATGGAATCGCTTGAGCAGTTGGTCTTTGCATACCAGCATAATGCATTTGATGTTGGTAACTTTGGTAAGGTTGGTGGGCATAACCATTGTAGAATGGTTGATTTTGACCATTTTGAATATACAGCTGCCCACTATTTGCAAAGATTTGTTGCTCGAATCCTTGGTATACTTGTTGGAATTGCGGTTGTTGGTATTGCACCAGCCAGGGTTGTGAAGCCATGTGCTGTTGCCCGATACTAATTGTTTGACCAAGATGAGGGGTAATTGTACCCGTTTGGGCCTGTATCATTCCACCAGTCGGCGATTGTGGTTGAGTCGCAGGGTCAAGAGGCTATTGCATTACAACCTGAGAAACCTAAGGTTGGCATACAACAGGCAGCGCTTGTACTTGCGACACCGTCACAATAGCTGGCGTAGTTGGTATATTTGACACAGGTAAACATTGTTGCATTGAATATACAACTCTTGGTTGTTGAGGCAGTATCGGCACCCAACCGCTAGATGTAATTCCAGCATAACCTGAATTTTGTTTTGAATTCCTTTATGGTTGTCCTCCCGGAGGAGACAATGAAAGGGTATACTGCCCCCCATACGGCGGTAATCCGGTACTTAAAGGAATGGTTTTCCCTTGGGGACCGGACTGCCCAAATTGACACCTTGAAGGATCAATTTGATGAGACTCAACATAAGAGTTTCCGGATACTATTCCGGATGAACAAATAGGAAGGGACCATACTATCGAAATAGCCCCTGGGTGGGCCCCTTCTAGCGATTAAGAGCTAGTTGGGACAGATGGTATACCGGTGAACATTGTTGGAGTGACAGCAGGAAGTTCTGCCGTCACTGTGTCGGACGACACAGTCCTAGATGTCGACGGTTGTTCAGACATTTCTAGTCTATCCAAAAGACTACCTAGTGATTCTACAGGAGCTTTCGATGGCAGTAGACTAATTTCTGATGAAGAAGGATACAGAGTGATCCCGACTCCAAATTGCGATGGAGTACTAGATGTAGGATCCTCCACAATCTCTTCTATAGCAATCAGACCAGTTGGAAGAGGTAGACCGTCAGGTCCGTAAAATATTTCTGGTGCCAAAGAAGGTATGGAATCTGCAGCGATAGATGTTTGGGGAATAACACTCTCCGAACCAGTTGTAGATGAAACTGGTTTAGTAACACAAGTGTTTACCTTCAAACTAGGATCAGAACTACTGTCCCTCGGTGGCTGCCGAAATTCTTCTATAAAGGCAGGGATACCAGAAACGTTTGGAGTAGCCAGAGTTTCTGATGGTGTTGGAACACTTGTTCTAATTTTACCAGGAGATTTGGAACCGGTTAAACGAGTTCGCTTTGTTCGAAATAGTTTCGATTCCGGAGACAAAGACAGTTGACTCGTAAGCCTCCGCGAATGACAAGGTTTCAATTGACTTTCTTCCACGATTGCAGATTACTCAGTCAACTAAAAATAAAGGGGAAGTATGTTTCTGAATTAGATGAATTTTAGACGCTTTGACACAACTTGTTTTTTCAATTTTTAAGAGTCGAGAAAAAACAAAAGATGACTCTAGTCACCTTCAATTTTTAACGAGCCTAAAGTGAAAAGTGCTTAGATGGACCTTTTCCGTTAAGGAGTCTGAAAAGGAATGAAAGGGACTACTCTGGAAATCTAGGAAGAGGGATTACCAAACCAATCGCAAAAGTACAGAATACTTTTTACGGTACGGCAGTCAATCTTCCCGAATGCTGTGTTCAGTGCATTGCGATCGATAGGGCGACAGACATGGCTTCCTATGGATAAAGGATTAAGCCTATTGTGGTCTCCCAAAATATAATCGACGGTACCTGGGAGCACAAGTCCGTACTGGCACTTATCGTCTCAAAGTGGAGGAATCACCCAACCAACAGTGAAAACAACAGTTACCAGGCTTTACGACGTCGGAATATGTCTCTAGCCTAGACTTCTAGATGTTGTGCGTTAGGTTCCAAAGCGTTGTTAGATTCATTAAATTTATTTTATAGTTGATCTTGCTTAAGAAATTTTCCTTTCAGGTTCACCGCGTGATGTAGATGTACAATTCCTAAAATGCAATCTAAGATGATAAACAGTCGTTTTATCTTCTTTGTGCAATGAAAATCCTAGCTACTAAGGAAAGAGAAATGGCGTTCTTTCAGCAAAGAGCATAGAGCACACACTATATGCACTGTCCTAAATCAAACCGATCAAACAGTCTAAATGCAAATGCACACGCATGTATTTGTTTTCAGCCTTCTTAATATGTGAATGATAAAAAGAAAGCTAATATGCAAATTTGAATTATTTTTCAAAGCGACAATTACTAACAAGTTTCTTTTCAAAATCAAAATGAAGACAATGACAACACTTTGCGATTTGGAAATGAAAACTTGCTTTTGACACTAGAAAAACTACTAATTTAGATCGAATACAATAGTAACAGGGTAATCGAATATCAAGAACAATCAGATTCTCTTCTATGACTGAAAACGACACTTGCGACACTTTCAAATCAAGAAACGACAGTACAATTACGTTACTTCTTTGTAAAGGAGAACTGAAAATGACTCAAAAAATACACAAAAACATTTACAGTTCTTTGCACAATGGAGGTGGAATAACAGCAAGGAAAGGGGTTTCAAACAGAGGTGTACTGACTACAGGCAGCAAAACTCTTGAATAGATTTGAAAAGAGTGAACAAAGAAACCAAAATTTAGGAACAATGCCTAGTCTGATCAGCGCACCTGTAACACAGTGAAACTGAAATGTAATGCACCTACTACACTCAGGAAGTGTGTTGAATTTGAGATTCACAGAACAGACAGTGCGCTGGACTAGGGACGAGACTTTGATTGGGTTTCGGGTCACAGTTTGCAGTTCATTTCAGGGATTTTGGCCGAGCAAGTGGTAATCAGTAAATCAATCACAGGGGTAGATCTAAGGAGGTTACTAGAGCCACCATGAGGGCAATTAGAAAGCTTGTAAATCAATTGTTTAATTCATAAAAAAACCCGGAGATTGACTGAAGCAACGTTGATCTACTTTGCACTTGCATAGAAAATGCAGTTCGAAGGCTAGCTGGCTTGACTTCAGGCTCCGTCTGTAAGTTTATAAAGTAAAAAAATGTAGATAAACAATCAATCTATTCGCTCCCCAGCGGAGTCGCCATTTTGTTACAGGGAAAAGTGTCTATGCAGAACTGCTAATCCCACTAAGGCTGGTAGCTACCTTAGAAACAAACAAAGTAAAACTACTTTCGTTTTCCTTTATGAAAGATAGATGAGAGAAGAATAAAGGAGACCAACCTCTGTCTTGCACTTGGTTCCTTGCTTGATTCCTCTCTCTTCTGATAGTCCTTTGCTACTTGCTTTCTTGTATACCCAGCTTCACAGAGTACCTGTAGAATCAAAGCAGCATAACACTATACGAGAACATGGATCTATTATCATAAACAATCTAGGATCATATGTAAATTGACCATACAAATGCATAAAACATAAATCACACAAGAGTATGGAGGAAAACTTGAATAGATTTATTGATAATTAAGAAAGAGCCAAGAGAGTTACAACCAATCGTTCTGACCCAGCATCATCCTCTCAGCAAATGAGCCCTTCTTCACCTCATGAAAAGCTTAGATCACCCAACACTATCATGTTGCCTCAAGAAACCAACAGCAATTCCTTACAAGATGCAAAATTCCAGCCCCTGGATCTCTGGGATGAGGGATCCATATATAGATGTCTGCAAGGGAGATGAGTCAGCTTGTGATTTGATTAGTGTCTTCCCTCTGATAGTTCTTGATTCCACTTGGAGATTGATGATCTCTTACTCATCCTTGGTCGAATTCAGAGAGGCAAGTGTCACAGAAGAAGTTTCTGGAAGATTCCATGCTTCTCCACCTCGCGGATTGACACTGCCATTTGTCCCTTCTCACCCATCGCACCCCATAGAAGGGATTTTTGAAATGCAACGCACCTACTATGTGTATTTAGGTGAGATGCAACGCACTTTGCCTATGGAGCAGGTGAAATGGTCCAGTTTTGACCAGTTCTGAGTAGCTTTTCATGGAGAACTTCTGGGAGAAGCTGTAATCAGTTGACCTTGTTCTTTTAGGGGTTGGAACAACACTTTTAAGGACTTAGGAGCCCTTAGTGTATGGACATTTATGCTTGGGGTTGCAGTGCCCAAAAATGTATATAACACCATGTTCTTTTAGGGTATGAAACAGATCTTTTAGGGGTTGATGAGCTCTAATTTATTGACATATAAGTTTGGCGTTGAAGTGCCCAAATATGCCTATAACAGTTGCCCCCTAAAGCTTGAAGTCGTAAATCTTGATGTCGGGTGAAATGATTTATCATGAGGATCTGAGGTTTCGAAACTGGAAGGTGACCTACATAAGTTCCAATACAATGCATTATCATATAATTTTCATGATCTAGCTGAGGTAGGTATTCCCATGCTCAGCTTTATAACTTCATTTCATGTACATAGATCAGATAGTCGTCACAGATGCAGACTGATGATTATTCAGATGTGGAGTCATCATCCTTGGTTAGGATGACCATCTGTGTAGCATCTTTGTACATTTGATGTTTTTATATCCTTGAATATATATCGTAGCCCGGATGGATGAAACTAGATCTAGGGTCTTCAAACTCATTCAATATTTGTCCGATGTACAAGTCAATCCATGTGAAGTGATGTTCTGATGTCGAACATGGAAAGACATCGCCTGATTACCAGCCAATAATGTGAGCTGTTAATAGTCGCGAGAGGAATCACCGATAATGATAATGACCCTCAAGGTACTACAGTACAATTCACGTGGTGTGAATGTATGATCCGATGTCGAACACCACGCAAAATCTTCTGGTCGAAGGCCATTGATGTCAACCTGTCGCCAAAGGTGAGAAACTTGCCATTGAGGCATGCAAGCTTCAAAGCACTGAAAGGGTTGTTTCTAAGTCAACTTCTTGGATAATGAACTGATGTCGATAAGAAGTGACTCGTCGTAGGAGGGCCTTGATGTATCCCACATCTACGACATGAAAATGAAGCAAATGATTTTTGGAGGTGAAAATGATTTGATGACACAAGGTTCAGGAATGGCGGTCATGAAAAATGAAGGTTGAAGGTATTGCAGTGGATGAGGCATTAACTAGATTGTGCTTTCTCAACTGAATGAATTCTCTTGAACATGTCGGCGACACTGAGATGAATGGGTAGTGTTAACCCCAAAATATGGATGGTATGAAAGACCAATGGTTAGATGACCGGTGAATGGAATAACCCAACCCAATTCAATCACGGAGATGAAGTGAAAGTGTCATGTTCAAGAGTGGCCCGCTACCATAAAGTTTTCAATTTTTCTTCCCCTTTTCCCCAGTCATTACTGACCAGTACCTCTTTATTTTTGTCAAGCTTGAGGAGGATAACATATGCTTGTTCTATAATTTTCCCTTCGGGCAAACCTGTCGCTATGTTTTAACAAGTCTAGCGACAGTGAAACTCGGTCTTGTCTAGAATGGACAAGTTTGTCTCTATTGTTTTAATGAGTTTAATGATAAGGATAACTTGGTCCTTTTCATGTTCAGAGAGTTTGAAAAGGGACAAAAAGGAAACTCCAGAAGTTCTTCTTCTTAGAATAGTCCCTTAGGTCCGAAAAATATTAAAATAATACAAAAGGGATGACTTTTCCAATCACTTTAACGAGCTGAAAAAGACAAGCGCTCAAACCTTTTCATGAGATAATCCCTCAAGTCCGAAAAAGATTAAAATATATAGGAGGGATGACACTTCCAATCACTTTAATGAGCTGGAAATGTCAATTTCTCGACAATTTTTTCATATTTAATGAGTCTGAAAAGGGTTTAAAGGAGACTCAATTTTGAAGAACGACTGGTGTCTAAGATATAAACTGGTTCTGAGTAAGCTTGGAACTTCTCAAAACATGGTAATTTTTGTGAAGAGGTTGGCTAATAAGACCACTCATCGCAACTATTCCTCAAAAAAGGGGTAAACAACCAAGTGGAAGCATATGATTGACCAAAAGAATGGAGGTGATGAGAGACAACCAAGCCTCAAAAGGCTGATAGCATGGGAATCAAAAAGGTTAATTACTTGAAGGTGGGTTCATTTTTTAATGAGCTTGAACCACGGGGGAACTATGCTTGGTGTTTTTTTTTTTTTAGTTTCATATTTACACAAGCTAGAAACGACAAAAATAAAAAGCTAGAAACGACAAAACTAAAAATCTAGAAATAAAAAAGCTAAAAAGCTAGAAAATGAAAATTGAAAAAGGAAATGAGAATTTTGCATGCCCCCAGCATGATGAAAAGGGGAGTCTCCAGTAGCCATATGGAAACTTACTGAGGTTAGGTAGGATGGTTTCATACAGAAGACAAAACACTTCCTTGGCTTCGTCCACAAAATAGACAAAACGGAATGGTGTGTTAGACCAATCACATAACCTACAGGGAAACTTATCTTTTCAACTAGGTTTTTCCAGAATAGACAATGGTGCATGCCCCCTAAGCTTTGTTACATTCACCAGACTACTCATGCCAATTGGGTGGGTGGAATGAAAGTTCTTTTACGAGATCAAGTGAAAGACTCGACTGGGATTTTACGAGATCTAATTAGAGACTTGACTTTGAACTTGGGACCTTGTTTCATTTTTAAATGAGCTTGACACAAGACAAGGAATTATGCTCATGTCCTTGGTTTCATCTTTTAACGAGGTTGACACAAGATAACAAACTTTCCTCGAACTCCTTCGATCACAACTCATAAGTGGTCATGAAGGAAAGATCTAGTTCCAATGCCCCTAGTACATAATGTACAACATCACTAAATTGATCGTCAGTCGATGTAGGTATGGAACAGGTTGCCACATAATTAACCCATGGCGGGGATGATACCATTGGTATAAATGGACCATTTAGGGATGATGGTTGACTAGGAGCTATATTTGGACTGGGAAATGAAAGCTGGTCAACAGTGACAATCCTGCCTTCATGCGGGAAATAGATCACTCGAAAGAGTGATGAAACAATAGCTCCCATGTTATAAACATAGTCACGCCCAAGAAGTAAATTGTAATCTAAAGGGCCTGGTACTACCATCACGTTCAGATAAATGGTTTTCCCTCCCAAAATAATAGCTAACTGAGGGAGGATCCCTAATGGTCGACTCATTCCTCTGTTAAAACCCAACAGTTTCTTCGTAACAGGCACAAGCAGTGGTGAACCAAGCGCTTTTCAAGTAGTTGAGGAAAGGATACTCATGGATGCACCTTCATCTATAATAGTGCTAGATACAATCATATTAAAAACTTGTACCATGATCTGGAAAGGCATGTAAGATGGAAAACGGAATCCTGCTAGTCGATTCCAATCAAAGGAAGTGACTAGACTACTTGGAGGGGGTACCGTAGGAATGGGAGAATTAACCCCTTGAGTTACGAGAACTAGAGGATTTTCCTCCTGTCTTGATGGAACAGGTGGATTGCCCCCAAGGTCGTTAGAATCCGAAGTGACAAAAAGGACTTGAGCCGACTTGTTGATTTTGGTCGGTTATAGACTCATAGGATTCACTTTCAGAGAGAGTGGTTTCGACCGACGGTTGATTTAAGTCAGTCGATTCATCAGCTAGTGAAGGATTCAGGGAGAATTTCCTGTAACCAGATGGAAGTCACTACGGTGAAGCAGGACGGTTATCCAACACTCTTTTGGCTTCATCCAAATAGGGACAAAGGTGAAAAGGGTGTATAGCTTCACATAACCTACATGGAAGCTTGACCTTTCCCTTCTGTCCATGAACTTTACTATCACTAGTTGATGGTGTGTTAGCAACATGATTTCCAGAGGTTGATGACACAGGATGGTGTGAATGGGAAGACCATTCTTTCAAGATTCGAGGAAAGTAAGGACAATTTCAATGAAAATTGTCTTCTGCACAAATTATGCGTGGATATTTGACTTTGTGAGACTTAACGGATGAATTTTCATCAGATGTTGCATTTAAAGCAATGGTTGCTTGGTTGCCCCCTTGCTGAATTGGCTTCTTCTTCTTCTTAGCCACCTGGTTACTAGTACCAATTCTTTCACCAAGCGAAGAGGAAGAAGGGGAGGGTGAAACAAACGAGGAAGAAGGCAAAGGGTCAACTTTAGTATTAGCTAGAGGTTGATTCGATTGTGGAGGAATCATGACATTTTGAACCACAAAGGTTGAGAACAGCCATACTGGCAGGCCAATGGTAAGTCCCGGGAGAGATAATGTGGCCATATGAGGAGCACCAATATTTCCCCAAGAAGTAAAAGGACTAGGATTCCCCTCGAAAGGGATTCCTTGATTGCTGGACTCCATATATCTCAACCTAAGATCAACTAAGGAATAGGGATGTTATTCTGAATTCAATTAATTTTAATGACACTTTGACACAAATTTGCTTTTTCAGTTTTGAAGAGTCAAGAAAAAGCTAAAGATTACTCTAGTCTCCTCCAATTTTTAATGAGCCTGAAGTGACAAGTGCTCAGATGGACCTTTTCTTTTAAAGAGTCGAAAAGGAACGAAAGTGACTACTCTGGAAAGTCTAGACAGAGGGATTACCAAACCAATCGCAAAACTACAAAATACACCTTAGTGATAAATTAAAGAGAAATTACCAAGGACTTATGTACGGCAGTCAATCTTCCCGAATGCTATGTTTAGTGCATTACGATCAATAAGGCGACAGACTCGGCTTCCTATGGATAAAGGATATAAGCCTATTGTGGTCTCCCAATATATACACGACAGTACGGGGAGCACAATTCTGTGCTAGCACTTGTCGTATCAAGGAGGAGAAATCACCCAACCTTTGATGAAAATGATAGTTACTAGTTTTTATGACATTGGAACATGTCTCTAGCCTAGACCTCTAGATGTGTTGCATTAAGTTCCAAAGCATTTTTAGATTCATTGAAATTTATTTTAGAGTTTATCTTGTTTAAATTTTTCCTTTCAATGGTTCATCATGTGATGTTGATTCGAAATTCCTAAAATGCAATCTACAATGATAAACAATTGTTGTTTATTTTGAGCAATGAGAATCCTAGCTACTAGGGAAAGAAGACTACAATTATTTCAAACAAAGAGAAAAGAGAACACACTAGTGCATTTTCCTAAATCATTTTTTGCACAAAAAATAAATGCAAATGCAAATGCATGTATTTGTTTTTCATTCTCCTTAATGTGAAAATGCCGAAAAGGAAAATTGAATGTAGCAAAGATCTGAAATATTCTTTTCAAAATGACATGTTCAACAATTTCTTCTTCAAAAGAGAAAGGAAGACTAAACGACACTTTTCAATTTTGAATAAAATATGCTTTCAACACTTTGAATAAAAAAAAATCAAATCAAATACATGAAGAAAAGTTCAATCAACTGTTAAAGGAAGGAAGAATCCACGACACTTCTCTTTTCGACAAAAAATGACAATTACGACACTTTTTGTACTAAAGCAGCAAATTGATTTAAACAACTTTTCGACAAAGGATTGTAAATGATGAAAAAATACACAAAAAAATTTATTAATCCTAATCTAATGGAGGCTGATTTAAGTGATGCAAGTAGGCTTCAGTAAGGAGGCACTGTTCATAAGTAGCAAAACAACTAAACAAAACTGAAAACAAGGTCAAAACCCTCAATTTCTATAATGGAAAAAGAGGTCACTCAATCATCACACCTGGGCTTCACAGAAACAGGGATGCATCTTACTGCACTCAGGAGGTGCTATGCATACTGAGTCACAGGGAGAGATAGTGAGATGGTCCAGGGAGCACAACTGAGATGCGTTTTGGCTCAAATGTGCAGCTATTTTTAATAAGTTAAGGTGGGTTTTGATGAACAGTAAAGAGCAAAGTATAGAGGAATGTCTTGAGAGGTTACTAAGCTACAAAAAGGGAATCTAGAATGCTTTTAAGTTAGACGTTCAATTTATAAACTAAACCAGAGATTGACTGAAGCAACATTCATCTACTATGCAATTGCAGAGCAAGAGCAGTTCGAAGGCTACCTGGCTGACTTCAGGCTCTGTCTATAGTTTATAAAACAAACAATAACAACAAACAAACATCTATTTGTTCCCCAGTGGAGTCACCATTTTGTTTTTGGGAAAACTAGTGTCTTTTTGAGCGACTAGCCCTCTAGGTTTGGTAGCTACCGTAGAAACAACAGTTTAAAGCAATTCAACGATTTCTTCTATGTGTAATGGATAAGAGAAAGGTAATAGGACCAACCTAGAACTTCCGCTTAATCCCTTGCTTGATCTCTCTCCCCATTGACAAAGCTTGCAACTCCTCCCCATACTTATACCACTTGGAGAGTACCTGTAGAAACACAGTAACAAAGAACCGTCAAAGCATCTTGATCTATTACAACATACACATTA
Source organism: Pinus tabuliformis (assembly GCA_031772625.1). Taxonomy (NCBI): domain Eukaryota; kingdom Viridiplantae; phylum Streptophyta; class Pinopsida; order Pinales; family Pinaceae; genus Pinus; species Pinus tabuliformis. The sequence continues at coordinate 273,657,240 of CM062805.1, read as the reverse complement.
TAGAATCAGAAATATAATGAACATATAATAGCATTCACAAATGATAACATTCACAATTGCACAATCATATGGAAGAAAACTTGAAGAACTTTATTAAATAGAAGGGAGAATTACAACACAGTTGTTTGATCCAACATCATCCTCCCAGGATCAAGCCCTCTTCACCTCATGAAATAGAAAGATCACACCAACAATACAATGCTCTTTCCTCAATTACAAATTATCAGTACTTCCTTGCAATTCACAACATTCTAGCCTCTGGATTTCTTAGATGAGGGATCCATTTATAGATGTGTGCAAGGGTGTGAGTCATCTTTGGGTTTTGATTAGTGTCATTCCACTTATTACATTTGGTTCCACAAGAGAATAGATAACTGAAGTTTAGATCGCTTACTCATCCTTGGGTGAATTGAGAGAGTCAAGTGGCAGAGGGGAAGTTTCTAGAAGATTTTATGAGCATCCACTTAGCAAAATGTCCCAGACATTTGTCCATCCTCACTCATCACACCCTATAGAAGGCCTAATCAGTATGCATCGCACCTTAGCAGTGTATCACTCAGTATGCATCGCACCTGGCCAGTGTAGCAGTCAATATGGTTCAGCTTAGGCCATTTCTGGATGGTTTCTCAAGTGGAACTTTTGGGGAATGTTGTAATCAGATGACCATTTTCTTTTAGGGTATGAAACAACTCTTTTAGGGGTTGATGAGCTCTATTTTATTGACATATAAGTTTGGCATTGAAGTGCCCAAATATGCCTATAACACATACCAATGTACCTCAACACTTGTAACATCCTCATTTCTGTAAAGACCTTTATAACTTTAGCAACCCAAAATGGATAGCCATTGGGATATCCATCTGCTAGCACTACGATCATGAAACCCTCCTTAATATCTTGTACTAAACCCCTGTAAAGGTCTTCCATGGCTTCACATTGTGCACGAGATCTTTTGGAACCAAGATACATCTTTTTTTCCTCTGCCTGTGAAGAATTAATAATACCTTGAGATTGTTACTGTTCAACAATGTTTATTTCCTCACGTGCATTTGACACATTTTGTGGCCAAATAAATGGATTTTTCAAAGCCATATCTTCATTTGTTGTTGTTGAAATGATATCACTTTGATTATTGAAAAATGACTCCCACCAAACTGAATCAACAATGTTAAAGTACTCATATGTATATCTAATACATTTTTTAATTTCTTCTAGGGAATCACAATAATTTATATCTCTATTTTGTCTGCGTGCATTATGAACTTCACCAACTGATTGTAATAACAATATTTTTGATGAAAATATTGGATGATCTAGAATGAACTTCAAAAATTGCAAACCTGATGACGGTGCCCATTCTGCAGTAGTTGAATACTTCTTGCCCCATATTAGTGTTTTCCCATCAATTTTTTTGATATGAAATTGATGTTGGAACTTAATGTCATTAAGTTGTTCAATGCATTTCCCCTCACCATATTATCCCAGAATAAACCTTCGCATGTCAAAAGTTTCTTCCAACACATCAAAAGAAGGTTCTGGCATGTATGATTTCTTAATACATTCAATTAATGATGGCAAGCTCCCAACTTCCTTATTCCTCAATGTGACTGAAAAACGACTGAACATCTGATCAATATGGTCATGAGTGTGCCCAACAAGAAGGAAACCAACCTTTACCTTCTGAAAAATTCTCAATTCAACAAGCATGTTTAGATATCCAAAAGCAACCTGATTTTTGTTTTCACGGCAAGTGTTGTCCAATTGTAGATACAAAACTTCAGGAAGATTACCATACCAATGAGAAAGCACATCATGAATCATGGTTATGGTCAGATTTGCATCATTATGAATATTTGGAGCTGCGAATTACACCCTTGGCAACATTTTCCCATTGAAGACCATACAACCGACCAAGTGATACTGAATAAAATTTTCCTCCTGTAAATTTTTGGGTGTGCGAACAAAATGTGGTAAAAGTGTTTTCTTTTGGTCAATACCATCAATTATCAAACCCAAATATTTATTCGAATTATCATAACACTTCTTTCGATGCTTGTACAACTTTTTTCCTTTCATTTGTTTGTTGTTCGCGATGCTCCTGAAGTTCTTTGACAATTGAATCTACACAACATAAAAGAAAGCCATTAAGAAATATGTTTTCATAGTTGATGATTATACAATTTTAAAAGTTAAAGTTATGAATGCTTACCTCTTTCTGACCCTTCACATTTGTCCCTTTTTTATTTAAGAGAAGCACATGTACTGCAAATCCCCATCCTTGTCTTCTTAGGAATACAGACATTGTTGAATTCTTTCTTCCATACCTTCACAAAATATTGATAGGTAATAAACCGACCGTGTCCCTCAGCACCTTCTACATATTCTTTATATAAGTTGTAGATTTCTTGTCTTGAAAAATTATCTGGAATATGTATTATCTCTCTATTTGGCATACACTCTCCATCCCTTGAAAATAAATCTTTCATCCATGACATTGCAGTATTTGATAATGGCCCAAACTGTCTTTTATGACGTACTTCTGAATAAAATGTGGGATCCTTTTCCAAATTTTCTTGAATTCTCAAGAGACGAAAATTCCCAATTGAATGAAACATTTTGAAAGCTTTTCTAGAGATAAATAAAGTCCTAATATGATAATCATAACCTGACAATGTAGATTGTATGCACCCAACTAAATATGAATTTTGCATGCTTTTATTCACTGACAAATATCTCTGCCTACTCTCTAATGCAAATTTGAAATCCATATGTTTCAAGCAATCTTTTTGGCAACATTCACTTGAAACGACAGCATTGATAGAACTTCTTCTCGTTAGATATTCTGCTCTACCCCTTGTATAACTAGAACATCTTTCATTGATACAAAAAGGTCTGCTTCTACTCCTTGATACAATATTTCTTGGCAACATCTCCATCATTGGATCAACATTTGTATAAGGATTTTCATCATCATTAAGAGGAATTTTATCCACACTATGATTAGCTGTGCTTTTCAAACACTGACTTGGAGGATATTCTTCATCTTCCCCTTCTTCAGTGCTACTGTCATAGTCCTTAGAATTTGGACTGAATGGAAAATTTGACTCAATGTTTATTGGATATTCTTCCTCATGTGCATTGTTAGTGCTGCTCTCATAGTCCATAGAATTAGGACTATGTCAAAAATGTGACTGTTTACTTACTGAAAATGCTACATCCTATCCTTTGTCACTGCTACTTTTATACTCATTAGAATTAGGACTAAGTGCATCATCCTGTCCTTCATCACTGCTGCTCTCATAGTCATTAGAATTAGGACTAAGTGGACACCGTGACACTCTATTCATTTGAAATTCATCATGACTCTCTTCAACACTGCTGCTCTCATAGTTGTTAGAATTAGGACTAAGTGGACATTGTGACGCTCCAATCTTTTGAACTTCACTATCATGCTCTTCATCACTGCTGCTCTCATAGTCCTTAGAATTAGGACTAAGTGGACACCGTGACACTCCATTTTTTTGAAATTCATCATTCCGCTCTTCATCATTGCTGCTCTCATAGTCCTTAGAATTAGGACAATGTGGACACTGTGACACTCCATAATTTTGAAATTCATCATCATGCTCTTCATCACTGCTGCTCTCATAGTCCTTAGAATTAGGACTAAGTGGACACTTTGACACTCCATTCTTTTGAAATTCGTTATCACGCTCTTCATCACTGCTACTCTCATAGTCCTTAGAATTAGGACTAAGTGGACAGTATGGCACTCCATTCTTTTGAAGTTCACCATCATGCTCTTCATCACTGTTTCTCTCATAGTCCTTAGAATTAGGACTAAGTCGTGACACTCCATTCTTTTGAAATTTGTCATCATGCTCTTCATCACTGCTGCTTTCATAGTCCTTAGAATTAGGACTAAGTGGAATTTGTGACTCTTTATTTATTTGAAATTCTCCATCCCCTCTTTCATTAGTGTTGCTCTCATAGTCCTTAGGATCAGGACTAAGTGGAAGAATTGACTTTCTATTCATGGTGGAAGAATTCCCGGTATATTCATCAATATGAATAGAGTTGTTACGCGATGAAGATGTTGATGCTGTACAAATCAAAACTTCACTATCAGGACAATCCATCCCATTCAAATAGAAGATGTTGAATGATACAAATGGAGAGTCTCCTAAAGATATTATATAGCTTAGAGAATGAAATTTTCCCTCCAAAAAATTTCACGAAAATATTTTCCTCCAAAAAGTTTGTTAGATTTATTTCCCTTCATTATTTTATTCTACAATTTATTGAAAAATGTAAACTAAATTTTTTTATGAAATAAATCATTAAAGTTAAAATTGTAAACTACAACTTCTACCTAAATTATTTTAATAGTTAAAGTATATAATATTTACTAAACAATTGAATGTTTTTATTTTATTTTTTATAATACATTCTAAAAAAAAATAATCTCACATTCACCCTGTTGTAAAACAATTCCATAATATTCGCTTTATCATATTTTCCTTCGCTGCCATAAAAAATTTAACATGTTAAATTTTTTAAAACAAATTAATCCCACATTAACCATACAGTAAAACATATCCATAATTTCACCTATATAATAAATTCCATTATCACTATTACTCACATCACATCAAGGTTTTCTGAGGTTTGTTGAAAGACTTGAAGCAAATTTATAGAGTAGCTACATTGCTATCAACAACATATTCAATGAAGAATTCTCGCAATTGAAAGGTTAGTTAAATTTTTCTCGCAATGAAGTAGTTTTTTTTTTAATTAAAACTTTTTGCGAGCCAAATTAACCAATATGTTCATCGTGAGCATGGTGGGCCTGGTAAAGCTCATGAAGGTCAAATGGGCCAGTAGGTTAGGGGCAATGAGCATGGCTGGCCCGCCTGCCCGACCGCAGCCCCACCCTGCGCCACCCCAATGACCCGCCTACCCGCTCGGCGGTTCACCGGGGTGGCATGGAGTCAGGCACCCCGGTGGCTCGCCCGCCCGCCCGCGGGGGTTGGACGATTCCGGGCAATGAGCATGGCTGGCCTGCCCGCCCGACCACAGCCCCACCTCGCGCCACCCTAGCGGCCCACCCGCCTGCTCGGGGGGGGCTGGCCGATTCCCGGAATCACCCAACCCCTGCTGGCAGGCGGGTAGGCCGCTAGGGTGGCGCGAGGTGGGGCTGTGGTCGGGCGGGCGGGCCAACCATGCTCATTACCAGCCTGCCCGTGGGGGCTGGGCGATTCAGGCGGATGGGCCGCCGGGGTGGTGCGGGGACGGCCGCAGCCCCACCTCGGAATCGCCCAGCCCCCCCGGTGGGCTGCCACGGTGGCGCAGGGTGGGCCGCAGCCCGACCCCCCACCACCCCGGCGGCCCGCCTGCCCGCCCGCAAGGGTTGGGCGATTCTGAGAATCACCCAACTACCCTGGGTGGGAGGGCGGGCCACCGGGGTGGAGCGGGGTGTGGCTATCGCATCCGCACCTTGCGCCACCCCGGCAGACTGCCCGCCCACCAGGGGTGGTTGGGTGATTCCCAGAATCGCCAAACCCCCGTGGGTAGGCCGCCGGGGTGGCGCGGGGTGGTCTGCGACAGCCCACCCTGGCGCCCCACCCCCCACCACCCTAGGGGCCGCCGGGGTGGCACGAGGTGGGCTGCAACAGCCCACCCTGCACCACCCCAGCGCCCCACCCTGCACCACCCCGGTGGCCTGCCCGCCCACCAGAGGTGGTTGGGTGATTCCCGGAATCGCCCGCCACCCCGCGGGCGGGCGGGCCAACGGGGTGGCACCGGGGGGCTTCTACCATTTCTCTTCATATTGATCTCCTTCTCCGTCTTCAATCTACCCCTCAAGGGGGAGGCTAAGGGGTAGATTGAAGAGGGAAAATGAGATCAATGTGGGGAGAAATGGTAGAAGTTTTTGTCGCAGCCTCCCTTGTGCCACCCCGCCTGGCGGGCCGTTGGGGTGGCGTAGGGGGAAGGCTGTGGCAGCCCCCTGCTCCACCATTGCGGCCACCCCGCGGGCGGGCATGTCACCGGGGTGGTGTAGGGGGAGGTTGTGGCAACAACTTCTACCATTTCTCCCCTGAGGGGTAGGTTGAAGACGGAGAAGGAGATCAATGTGGGGAGAAATGGTAGAAGTTGTTGCCACAGCCTCCCCCCACACCACCCCGGTGGCCCACCTGCCCGCGAGGTGGCAGACGATTTTTTTAGTATTAATATTTTTTTAATTTCAATGATCTGATTATACAAATTAAATATTTATGATATATTTTCGTTATTAATTTAAGTTAATATGTTTTTGTTATTTACTGATTTATGTGTTTCTTTTTTTTAGGAAAATGGCATCAAAGAAGATTGCTGTGAATCTTTCTGGAACAAAAACTCTTAAAGGTGGATCTTCAAAAAATATTGGTGAATGAACTCCGCCTGAGCTCATGGCTACAAATCATTCAAGTGCCTCAAATGATAAGAAGATGATTTCATACTAGAGAAATTCAAAAGAAGTGAAATTTCCATCAAGAATCTGGTATGCGAAAGAAAGAGAAAGCCAAAATGTGAATATATATCTATATATTGATATACCGAATGATAATGGAATTTATGAGGTGATGGGAAGAGTCATAGATATGTGTTCAGTACCGGACACTAAAGTTGTTTACATACTTACAAAACCTCCCAAGTCACATGAAAGGATTAAATACCGGCTATCATATTCATTGTATGACATGAGAGAGGTATCTACAAAGTTGTGTAAACAAATCGTAAATGAGATGAAACAAAACATTGTAAGTATTGTTATTTATATTTGTATTTTGTGTTCTTGTAACTGTCTCACTATATTTTTTTAACTTTGTTTTTATTGACATATGATATTTTGTTTGGCAGAATTTTGTTGAAAGTTGTTCAATTAGGTTAGGAGGCATTCATTTCATAGAGCATGATATTATGAAAGTTGTCAGCAGTTTCTACTTAGTGTCAGAAGAAGATATGGAAAACAAGCAAAATGTAGTAATTGATGATGCTACAAAACTACATCCAAGGGATCAGAAAAAAAGGCCTCTAGTGGATAAATCTAGCAAGGGTAGACAAGTTACTTTTGAAGATGATGAAGTTGAAACTGACAGTGAAGCATATGTTGCTGTTACCGAAGATGTCATTGGAACTAAGAAGAGCTGTAAAAGACCAAAAGTAACAATGCCCAAGAATAAATCTGTTACAGTTAATGATGAGAATGTTATGAAGAAGAAAAGTAAAGTTGAATATTTTGAAGTAGTCATTACCAGCAGTCAAGAACCTAGTGAAACTTCAAAAGAAAGTAGAGAAATCATTACATCAGGAGCTGATTTAGAGGATGGCATTATATATATAAAAAAAAAACAAAATGCCATTCGACAGAATTTGACAAAGAGAAACTTAATTGATGGTGGTCGTACATTTCAGCTTAATGTCAGACAAACCTATAAGGCAAGTGAAGGACAATGCCAATATCAAGTCAGAAAGCCACATCTTCTGCATGTTCACAACTTGAAGACATTGATGAGGTACAATCGATATGCTCATGTGGTTAGTTATGTGCTTCTTGTTGATCCAGTTCAAGTTCCCAACAAAGAAGCATTTGATAAGTCAAAATGTTTTGAATACAATTATTATGTGCTTGGGGGGAACCATTCTGTAGAAGCTCAAAGATAATTGATGGAGGAATATCCTAATAACCCACATTTTGAAACAATGAAATGTATCATTTATGCTAGTTTATCAGATACAAAAGCAAAATTAGTGGCATGGGATGATAATTCAAATAATGAATATAGGATGTCTATGACTTTCATCCAAAGGGTTAGATTTATTCATAGTGAATTTCAAGAAAAATGTGGTGGGGATAGGATATATGTTACTGTAGATTTCCGAAAGGAATGTTGTATGGAAATAGGCTATCAAATTGAAGAGAAAACTAATTCAGAAGGTGGAAAAGGCGGAAAAATTAGTGATTTATTCAGAGGTGTTGATAACATTTTCCAGTTGGCATTTAGAACTAGAGATGTATGGGAGTTGATTAATGAGGTAAATAGGCTATCAAATTGAAGAGAAAACTAATTCAGAAGGTGGAAAAGGCGGAAAAATTAGTGATTTATTCAGAGGTGTTGATAACATTTTCCAGTTGGCATTTAGAACTAGAGATGTATGGGAGTTGATTAATGAGGTTTTTAGCATGTGGGAAAACATTGACATTAAAAACCAGAAGGTCAAAAAGTCTAAGCCATTGATATGTAGCAGCAGTAAATCAGGTCCTGAAATGAAGCAGCTTCCAGAAGATATGACTATCACACCTTGGAGAGCAATGCAAGGAGTGATTTTGGGACAATTCGAACGGTTGGTTTTGGCGAATGGCAACGCTTGCTCCTTTTGCTCCACTTCTTTGCTCTCAAACCAAATGATGATAATGGTGAGTCAAAAAAATATTTTATAAGCTTTGAAAATGCAAAATTTTTTCAAATCTTGATTTTGTTTTGTCTCATGTAACTTTTAACTTGGGAGCTTGGAATGTCGACAATGGTTTGATTTTCAGGAAATTTTGGACGTTTTTTCGACAGTTTCGAGACGGTTCCATGACTGTTGACCCGTCATGGCAGGTATCATTTTTTACTGGCATATAGGTTAGGGAAGCCATTTTTTCCATTGCATTATGCATACTAGCCTCCATTTCCCAATATACTTGCCATAGGGTCGATCCCATCGTGTTATGGTTCGTAAACCACCTTCACTCGCCGATTTTTAAATCATGACACGATGGTAGAAATGTCTGAGGAATTTCAAAAGTAAGTTTGTTGAATTATTTTTATTTATTTCTAGATTATAATTTTCTTTTAAATAAAACATGTTGTTCTTGGTAGTATTTGTTATACATATCATTATATTAACTTTTTGTTACTTTATCTATGTAGTCACAAAGTTTACATGAAAATTCAAGAACAAATGGTTAAGTTGTTGAATGAAGATAGTTGGGATGATGTTGTACGCAACTATCTAGATTCAAGTTCTACATCAACATTAAAAGTTTTTTATCTTGCATTTAAAAAGTTCTCTTGATTTATACATTCATTTTTATTCATATGTGTACTATTTTTAATTTATAACTTACACATATATTTGTTTATTTTATAAAAGATGAAGAAGGATGATAATGGAGCACCAGATAGTTTCAGAACCTTTATTGAAAAAACAAATATCGAAAGATTGAGGAAGCAACGTAGATAGAATGTTGAACTTGATCCAACTCTTACTCATTTCATTTGGAATGGGCTAGACATTATTCAATATCAAGTAATACAAGGCGACTGTGAAGACATTGTTAATCTCATACCTAAAAGGGATTATGCCCTAGTTATTGCAGATATTCCCCATGGTTTCAATATTCCGAACATTGACTATGATAGTGACCCTTATACTTATCAAGCTCTTAGTAAAGTGGTTGCAGGATTTCTAGAAGTCACGTCATCACCATTATGGAGATTTGTGACATTTCATTCAGACACACAATTGACAATGGTATTGTCAAGCTTCAAGGGGAAAACAAATTCAAGGATGCAGCTTACATGGTAAGACGTTTAAAATGTATATTTGATTAATGTTGAAAAATTCATTTATGTACAAGTTAATTGAACTTTTACTATTTCATGTTACAAGCAAAAGTTAACCGTGAAAATCAACTATTTATAAATGATTTTGAGTTCATTCATATTGATAGTCGAGCAAAAGATGATAGCTATATGTCTATGATTTTTAATCGGGTAGATGGAAAGAGTCATAGCCAAATACTGACTTATGATTCTGTTGTGAGAAAACTAACATATGAAGACAAAGAAGCAAAAGGAGAGATAGTTAACATTTATCAAAAACCACAAATTATTATTGATTAACTATCTTATAGACATATGTTCAAATGAAGGAGATTGGGTTTTGGATTTATTTTTGGCTCAGGTAATTTTTATTATATGGAATTGAATTTCAATATGTTATTTTTTAATTAATATGTCATTGTACTAATTTACTTCATTATTTCTTTTGTGCTTGATAATTAGGTACAATACTAGCATGTCGCCTTCAAAAAGGAAGAAATTGCATTGCAATTGAAAAAGATCCAATATAGTGCAATTTCATTTAGCAAAGAATGAATGCTCTTCAATTTCTTCCAGATGCAATGCAAGAAATTGGGTTGAAGAAGGGGGATTTTAGTGAATCACGTGTGGCAAAAAAGGCAAAGGAACCCCAACCACCATTACATGGAATGTTTGGAAAGACATACAATGGGAGATTCGCAGACATCAAAGATCCATTAGAAGAGGAAAATGAGCAAAAGGAAGCAGAAAATATTGTGGAAGAAGACAATGATGAAACTCTAGAGGACGAAGAGTTTGGATTACGTGACATTGTTGATTAAATTTAAGTTATGCTTGGAAATCAAGCTCATTTTTTGTAGCTATGAAGTAGTTATACTTGTAATGTTTTGACGTTAACATTTTATGAGAAGAATATACACTCAATTAAGGTTGTTATGCGTTCAATATTTGTAATATGTGATTTTCGTATTAATTTTTAAGTTAATCATTATTTTTTGAAAAAATAAATGATTATTATTATTATTTTGACATGAAATTCATAAAAAAACTATTATTTAACCATTTTTAGTTAAAATTTTCATATAAAAATTGTGATTTTGACATGTCATTTCTAGCAAAAAATTATCAAAACGTGTAGTTTTTTAGTTATATTTATGTTAAAAATGGTTATTTTTATGTCAATTGTTAAAAAATATTGTTTTTTAGAAACAATTATTTCATGTGGATTGAAAAATTAATTAACGATGTATAAATATGTAGAATATCGAAAATTCAAAATATCGACCTTCTTCTTTAAATATGCAAAACAATAAAAACCTCACTACAAAAAAATTAAAGTTAAAATAAAAACAAGAAAATATGAAGAAAAAACCACTTCAAAAATTACTAAATTTACAAAATAATTATTTACATTTCATACATTAGAAAATTAAAAAAAAGCCTTTTAAAGAAAGGGCCTGGTGTAGAATTACCACTTTTTAAAATCAGCATCAAAAACACTAACATTCTAAAACGCAATGTACATAAAAAAAATTATAGTGCCAAAAACTATGCTCTTAAAAAAAACATGTGTGTTCTGCATCACCCCTTTTCAAAATCAGGTCACTTTTTTGCTATCTCTACAAAACAGGTAAGAGTATGAGTTCCCGTTTCAAAGTTTACATTGTTGATATTAAATGGGAAGAGGTTAAGGTGTATATTCTATTGCACATGAGCTTACAAACACATGCCCTATAGAAACTGTTTAAACCACGTGCGTGAAGGGTCACATCCATAGTGCCACCACACTCATCTAATTGTTGGGTGAGAATTGTTGTGATGAATGCTCATAGTTTTTAACATTTCAGGGCTACATTATGTCATTGTGGAGATAGTTTGTGAAGCTTATAGAACAAACACCATAACAAAATACCAGAGCACTGGTGTAGCTTAATGCAAGGAACAAAGATGACATAGGTTCTGCAAGGTAATTATGACCTAAGTTTGGAAAGGCATGTTTCACACATGGTGCTGTATGCATTTTGTTTTCATGTGTAATAGTTATTTCATAGTTGACAAGAAGACTAAGGACCATTTTGCATAGGATTATTAACACAAGTACAAAGGATCATTCACATTGCAATCTGTTAGAGGTTCTGTTAAAGGATAAATTTGGACAAACTGCCATTATGCACAGACTGATCAATTAGCATAAGTACAAAAGATGTTTCACACTGTAGTCTGTTAAGAGTTTCTTTTAAATGATAAATTTGGACAAACTGCAGTAAATACTGTATTCGCTTCAAGTACTGCGTATGATATTTTAAGAATCCTATGAAAACATACCTTATGAAATATATTTTATTATTGATTCTTTATGCAACTTCAAACTTGTGAGTAAAATCTTCTAAATAGTGCACAATGTGATTTGACATCTATATGACTGTTTTTAGGTCGAAAGGAATTTTTGGAGTTTGATGGGTTATTAATAAGATGGGTACATGAAATGCTTGAATATATTTTAGTGCATGAGTAATTCTGACTTTCATATCTTTCTGAATAGTTATTCAACAATTTATGCACGCAGGACTGTGTGTTCTTATCCAGTATGCCTATTCTACTTATTATTCTGCTGGAGAAGGGGAGTCCACAAAATTATGGTCTTGCAACTTCAGCTTACATCTTGCAAATTCTTTGACAACTGAAGGGGATTTTCAAGGTGAAATACGTGCTTTAGAGATTGGACAACATCATGCTAGTCAAATGAAGTATCCTGAACTTGAGATGGTCTTTGCAACATCTATATTGCACATTAATCTTATGCAGTGGGAAGATGAAAGTACTCTAGAAAGAGTTGTGAAAAAATGTGATGCCATTTGGAATTCAATTCCTGAGGATCAAAGACAATGTTGTCGTGGTCTGCATCTTTATAATGAATTGCTGCACACATTTTATCTTCTGCGAATATGTGATTACAAGGAGGCTTCAAACCTTGTGAATATATTAGATGTTATCTTGGAAGATGATATGTAGCTAACATAACAAGTTCAGAAGTCGACTGTAGAACTTAACAAAGTAGAGAGCAGGTTATTGCAACCTAGTCTACAGCAACACAAAAATCACAGAATTGTTCGAGAAAAGAAAATCCTCTTAATGGAGAGTGGTTACCAAAGAGTGTAGTATATGTCTTGGTTGACCTTATGGAAATTATATGTGGTCAGCCTAAGGGATTATTTAAGGATTGTGCAAAGCAGATCTTACCAAAAACCGTCTCACTGTATTGTTGGAAATGCGTCAACTAGGATTCTCATATTACAGCCACGACTTCGCTCTGAATCCTCTTCCATTCCAGTTGCAAATTCCTCATCAACGGCTCTAGATTTCAAGCAAGTTCCCATGGAAAATGATATCACAAAGGCCAATGATTGGAAATCCGAGGGTAGCCCTCAATGGCAACGCTAGTTGAGGGTTTAGAATATCCACTCTGGTAGGCGGTTAGATTTCCCAGCCCAAGACAATGTAGAAACATCATCTTCAATGTCCACTACTACAACCACTAATAATAATTTCACCAGTAATGGCATGACCTCTATTCCTTATAGAATTTGTGACTATGAAGGGAGTGACGATGAAGACGAAAGATACCCGCCCTCTGGAAAGGCAATTTACATGGTCTCTAATGGCACTGGATGGATAACAGAGCACTCTATCCATGCTGCATTAGGTCAATTTGAGACCTGTTTAGTTGACAAAGCCTGTGGTGTAAATACCCATTTACTCTGGGGGATTAATGAGGTTGATCGTCTTATGGAGATCATTAAACAAGTGGCGAAGGAGGGAGCACTTCTACTATACACATTAGCAGATCTGAACATGGCAGGGGCGGCAAAGAATGCTTTCCAGTTGTGGGGAGTGCCTTATACTGATATTCTTGGGCTGACCACTGAAGCCATTGCATCCCACCTAGGAGTTTCACCCTCAGGAGTTCCTCGATGTAGTCCAGCCTGAACCACACCCCTCTCAAAACGTTATTTCAAAAGAATTGAGGCAATAGAATTCACAATTAAAAAAGACGACAGAGCCCTGCCTCACAATCTTCATAAATCAAACTTGGTATTAGTTGGTGTCTCATGTACGCAAGACTCCACTTTCAATTTATTTATCTCAAAAGGGGTACAAGGTTGCAAATGTGCCACTTTTTCTTGGAGTTGATCCTGCAAAAGAATTAATTGAAATTGATCAAAACAAAATCTATGGTCTAATCATCAGTCCTGCCATTTTGTTGTGTTGTGTTATATTCTTTCCATGACTAGCCCACGTAGTTAACCAGGGGGTTAGAAGGGGGGGGCAAAGCCCCCCCTTTGTTGCGCCGATTGCATAGCAGTGGGAGTCACAAGGGGTTTGAGGGGTGCAGGTAACCCCACTCTATGGGGTCCGAGGCAGACCTACCTATGGTTTTATGCATGATTTTTCACATATGGTTTTGGATGTGATGGTTTTTAGTCCATCATTTTGGACGTGATGGCTTTCAGTCCATGGTATTGGATGCTTTGGCATGTAGAAATATGCATTGTAACATTGAAAGGAATATAATGAAAAATCAAGCTCGTAGTCCCGATTTTGGGATCCACGGGAAATCTCTGTGTATATGTGTTTTATGTGTTATGCTCTCTCATTGTTTATTTTCTGTGTCTTAGAATTCGTATGCAGGTAATTTATGTACGGGGTTAAAAACTACATTTGGTATCAGAGTTGTTTTAGCTTCAAGGGGATGCCTTTGGTGCTGAGGAGTTTCGCTCAGGCCTGTGGTAGACCCTGTTCAGTAGGAGATCTACGGGATCGATTCTGGTAGTGAAAGAAGATGGTGAGCAGTGGAAAGATAGAGATCGAGAAATTTAATGGTCAGAGTTTTGAGTTGTGAAAACTCAAGATGGAGGATCTGTTAGTGGATAAAGATCAGTGGACCGTGGTAGATCCGAGTACTAAACCAACGAGAGTGTCTGATGAAGAATGGAAGAAGTTGGATTGGAAGGCAAAGAGCATAATATGATTATGTGTCTCGTATTAAATATTTCTAAATGTATCAGGGGAAGCTATGGCGAAGGCTTTGTGGGACAAGTTAGGGACTTTGTACCAAACTAAGTCTCTGGTGAATAAACTGTTTCTAGGGAAAAAGCTGTATAACCTGAGGATGAAAGATGGAGACTTGGTGATAGAGAATCTGAATGCGTTTAATACTAAGGTAAGTTAGTTATCATCTATTGATATCAAAATTTCAAATGAAGATAAGTTCATTAGTTTGTTGTGTTCTTTACCAGATTCGTGGGATAGTCTAGTTATTGCAATAGGTAGCAATGCTACAGTCTTGCAGTTTGATGAAATAGTCTCATCCTTGCTGACAGAGGAGATGAGACAGAAAAATATGGAGAGCCAAAATGGTGATGCCTTGTTTGTATGAGGACGGTCCCAAAACAAAAACAAAAATAAGTCATCGAGTGGGAGATCCAAATCTTCAAGAAAACCTGTAAAGGTGGTGTGTTGGAAATGCAGAAAGAATGGGGACTATAAAAGGGACTGTAAATCTAAAGCTCCTGATAAAGGAAAGGGATCTGATGATGCTCCTTCTGCAAAGGCGAAAACCACCTTAGATGAAGGTGGGGATGTGTACTTTGATTCTTCAAATATACATGTAGATCATGAGGCATGGTTGACTGACACATGTGCATCCTTTCACTTCACTCCCCATAGAGAGTGGTTTTGCGAGTATGAGAAATATGATGGTGGTGATGTCTTCTTAGGGGATGATAGGAAGGCTAGAATTGTTGGTCATGGAAAAGTAAAGTTGAAGTTGCAAGGTGGAAGGGTTAGAACCCTTCCGGGTGTTCTACATATTTGTGCATTGGCCAGAAATCTGATTTCTGTAAGCAAGCTGGATGATGCAAGTGTAAAAATAGTTTTCGAGAAGGATACTTGCAAGATGGTTAAGGGATCACTGGTATTGATGCAGGGAGTTCAGATTGGAACTCTGTACAAGTTGCAAGGTAGCACTGTTGTTGATGGGTGCAACAGTTCTGTGGTTCCTGAAAGTGGAGCAGAAAATCTAGTGGTCTTTGGAGAGAAGACCATGCTGTGGCATCAAGGGCTTGGACATATTTGATAGAAGGGCCTTCAAATACTTCATGGTAAAGGTATTGTAGAAGGTATGAGTAATATCTCTCTAGATTTTGATTTCTGTGAAATTTGTGTATATGGGAAGCAGAATCAGGTGAGTTTCTCCTTTGGTGGTAAGAAGGCGAAATTAATATTAGAGCTTGTGCACAGTGATGTGTTTGGACCTATGAAGGTTCCATCACTGGGTAAGTCTGTGTACTATGAATCATTTATAGATGACTTCTCAAGGAATACATGGATATATTTCCTTAAGAAGAAATCTGAAGTCTTTGACAGGTTTAAAGAATTTAAGACTCTGGTGGAAAACCAGACAGAGAAGAAGATAAAGGTGCCGAGGACAGATAATAGTGGAGAGTTTCGCAGTAAGGAATTTGAAGAATTTTGTAAGAAGTGTGGTATAGCACGGTAGAAGACTACTCCATATACACCTCAGCAAAATGGAGTTGCAGAAAGAATAAACAAGACGTTGATGGAAAGGGCAAGAATCATGCTCAGTGGTTCTGGGTTAGGACAAGAATTATGGGTAGAAGTGGTGGAGATAGCATGTTACCTGGTCAACAAATCACCTTCATCAGTGTTGGAGGATAAGACTCCACAAGAGTTATGGATTGGTAAGAAACCCTCTGTTCCACATCTGAGGGTATTTGGATGTGATGCATATGTACATGTTCCAAAGGAGAAATGAACCAAGTTGGATATTAAATTTGAAAAGTGCATCTTTATTGGGTATAAGGATGGTTTAAAGGGTTATAAGCTTTGGAACCCAGTAACAAGGAAGGTTGTGTACAACCGAGATGTGGTGTTCAGAGAGGTGAAAGATGTTATTAAACATGAAGTTCAACCAAAGGAACCTGAGAAGATAGAGTTTGAGCTAAAGGAGGAAGAATCATAGTCTACAACAGAGGAGGAATTAAAACATGAAGAGCCACAAACTCCGGGTGTGAGAAAATTAGTTCGAGAAAGAAGGCAGCCAGAAAGGTATAGTCCATCTACTTTCTGTTCAAAGTTTTCTTTATCTATTACTGATGATGATCCCAGAACTATGAAGGAAGCAGTAGATTCAGAGGATGAAAAACTCTGGAAAGAGGTAATGGTTGATGAAATGGCATCTTTGCACAAAAATGAGGCTTGGGATCTGGTGGAGTTGCTGGCCGGAAGGAAACCCATTGGCAGCAAATGGGTGTTCAAGAAGAAGACAAATGTAGAAGGAAAGGTGGAGAAATACAAAGCTCGGTTGGTAGAAAAAGGTTATTCCCAGGTGCCAGGAATTGATTTTGGTGATATTTTTTCTCCTGTTGCCAAGGTAGCTTCTATTTGATTACTTTTATTTGTTGCTGCTGCTTTTGATTTTGAGGTAGAACAGATGGATGTGAAGACAAAATTTCTTCATGGGGATTTGGAAGAGGAGATCTACATGAAGCAACCCGAAGGCTTTGTGGTGAAGGGTAAGAAATAACTAGTATGCAAGTTAAAGAAGTCTCTGTATGGGTTAAAACAGTCACCAAGGATGTGGTATCAAAAATTTGATACATTTATACGGGGACTTGGCTTCACCAAAAGAAAAGCAGATCACTGTGTGTATTTTAAATTAATTGGTGACCATGTTATTTATCTAGTCTTGTATGTGGATGATATGTTGCTGGTTGGAAATGACAAAGAAATTATCCAGGATTTGGAGACCCATTTTTCCTCCAAATTCGACATGAAAGATCTTGGTGCTGAAAACTATATTTTGGGCATGGAAATTAAAAGAGATCGGACAAAGAGGAAGCTATGGTTAAACCAGAGGAAGTATGTCGAGACAATATTGTAGAAGTTTAATATGTAGGATAGTAAACCGGTGAAGTTTCCTATTCCTGTAGGTGTAAAGTTATCTGCTGAATAGTGTCCCAAGACACAAGAAGAGGAAGAGGACATGTCCCGTGTTCCATATGCAAGTGCAATTGGTAACCTGATGTATGCAATGGTCTGTACTAGACCAGACATTGCACATACAGTGGGAGTATTGAGTAGGTTTATGTCAAAACTAGGGAAGGAGCACTAGACAACAATGAAGTGGGTTTTTAGGTATTTGCGTGGAACTAGTGATTATGGTTTGTGCTACCAAGGAAGACCAGTATTGGATAGAGTGCTGGATATTCATGGCTTTGTTGATGCATATTGGGCTGGAGATCTGGATCAAAGAAGATATACAAGTGGGTATGTGTTTAACCTATTTGGAGGTGCAATCAGTTAGATGAATAAGAAACTATCTGTAGTGGCACTATCAACTACAGAGGCTGAATACATGGTAGCCACTCATGCAAGCAAGGAAGAAGTTTGGTTGCAGATATTGTGTTCAAGTATGGGTTTAGTATAGGGAGCTATAAGGATAGACTGTGACAGCCAAAGTGCAATTTTCTTGGTAAAGAACCCTGCATATCATTCAAAGAAAAAACACATTGATGTTCAGTATCACTTTGTGAGGGATATGATAGAAGACAAAAAGGTGTTGTTGGTAAAGGTGGACATTTTGAAAAATACTGTAGATGATTGAAAAAATCTGTGAACTCTGAGAAGTTCTCTTGGTGTAGATAAACAATGGGCATTGTAGGGCTAGATAAATGACTAATCTCTCTTGTGGTCTGTTGTAGGGAAAAGTATCCGACTCGGATGACCCTATCCCACTCTAAGGGTGATAGTTCCTTAGCAACAACTGTAAAACAAACTACTCAAGGTTTACTTCTTTATGAAAGCAATAGAGAATGGAGAAAAGCACTAACCGTTGCCTTGCGCTTAATGTCGAATCCAAACTCTTCTCTTTGGCCGCTTGCTCCTAGCTCCTTGTTCTTTTGCTTGCCCAGCTACAGTGAGATCCTGCAAAATAACAAAGAAGGAAACTACAAGAGGCATGCAATCATAACTGGTTCATGGATTAGTGTAAACCAAACATGCAGTTATCACAATATATCATTGAAACAAGAGCACATAGAAGAACCTCAATAGCTTTTATTAATGAAGAAGTAAAGGTTCTGAGAGTATTACAACCATTGAAGGCTCCAACCCAGCAACACCTCCCAGCAGAAAGAATTTCTCCTCTTCACCTCTCTCAAACAATCACCCAATAGTTCTATAGTGAAACCAACAGCATATCATTACTTTGCACAAAATTCCGGCCTCTTCAGCTCATAGGAGAGAGCTCAATATATAGATGAATTGAGAAAGGATGAGTCAGCTTGCAACTGATGTGTAGCTGCCTTGTGTCCTCTCTCTCTTCAGTTAATCTTTAGTTGATCTTCAGTTCTTGAGTCCACTTGGTGAACCTTGCTTCCACTTGGAGAAACAAAGCCTCTGACTCATCACAAGGCGAAATCCCTGATCCAAGTGTCATTTTTCGAAGATTCCAAAGCAATGACTCATTGTGCCACTTGTCCCATCTCGCTCAGCGCAGGTGGCCTTTGTCCCACTTGCTTTGCAACGCAGGTACACCATGGAGCAACTGAGTTTCAGCGCAGAAACCTAGTGGAGCACCTGCTTTGATTTCAGGATTGCTTGTTTTTGAGTGTTTTCAGGTGGAGAACTGATCTGAGAGCTGTTGGTTTGCTGACCTTGTTCCTCTAGGGGTAGGAACATCATGTTTAGGGAACTTTGGATCCCTTGGATTATTGACAATTCATGCTTGTTGCTGTAAGGCACAAAATTGTCTATAACAGATGCCCCCTAAAGTATGAGGTCGTTTATCGGGTGAAATGCTTTATTGAGAGGATCCGAAGTTCATTCAATCTGCTGAGAAGTGTCCTGTAATAAGATACAATACGATACATTATTTTTCATACATTTTCATGATCTAGCTGAGGCGGGCATTCCCATGCTCAGCTTTATAAATACATTTTGGTACATAGAACAGACGATCGTCTGATTGTAGACTGATAATTCTCTACTGAAATTATCATCCTTTGAGAAGGATGATCATCTGCTGCAATGATGTACATATCAAATGTCTTTATATCCTGAATATATATCGCAGCCCGGATGGATGAAACTAGATCCGGGGTCTTCAATCTCTTCCGATCTTCACTCAATGTACAAGTCGATCCATGTGAGAATTTCTTGAAGTCGAACATGGAAAGACATCGCTTGATTACCGGCCAATGATGTAAACCGTTAACAAGCACGAGAGGAATCACCGATAAGGATGATGACCCTCAAGGTACAGCAGTACAATTCACATGGTGGGAATAAAGGACTTGGCGTCGACCACCATGCAAAATCCTCTGGTCGAAGGTCATTGATGTATACCTGTCGCCGGAAGTGAGAAACTTGCCATTGAGGCATGCAAGCTTCAAAGTACTGAAGGGGTTGTTCCTAGATCAACTCCTTGGATAATGAGCTGATGTCGACAAGGAGCGATCCGTCAAAGGAGGGCCTTAATGAATCCCACATCAGTGACACGGAACGGAGCTAGTGATTGTGATGAGGTGAAAACAAACTGTGATGTATGATTCAGGGTGGCGGTCATGAAGTGGATGAAGGATAATGTATGGCAGTGGGTGGGACACGGTTGACTCTTTGCAGAACCACATCTCTTGAACATATAATGACACTGATGTGATGGATCGGTAGCATTACCCCAATTGTGGATGGTGTGGCGAGGACCATGGTTATGAGACCGGTGAATGAAACAACCCAACCCGATGTGATACGGAGGAAAAAGTGTCATGTTCAAGAGTGACTTGCTACCATTAATGCTGTGAAGTTCTCCCAATTTTTCCCCAGTCATTGCTGACCAGTACCTCTTTATTTTTGTCAAGCTTGAGGAGGATAACATATGCTTGTTCTATAACCTGCCCTTCGGGCAAGCCCATCGCTATGTTTTAACGAGCCTAGCGATAGGAAAACTCGTTCTCGTCTAAAGACAAGTTTGTCGCTATTTAATCATTTTAACGAGTCTAACGACAAGGAAAACTCGGTCCTTTTCATTTTTAGAGAGTCTAAAAAGGTACGGAAAGTTAACTCCAAAATTCCTTTTTCGTCTTCTAATCCCTTAAGTCCGAAAAAGTATAAAACAATACAGAAGGGATGAATTTTCAATTGCTTTAACGAGCCGAACAAAACAAGCGCTCGATCTTTTTGTGCAATAATCCCTCAGGTCCAAAAAAAGATTAAAATCTAGAGGAGGGATAACTTTCCGGTCGCTTTAACGAGCTGGAAGGCCAAAACTCGGCAATCTTTTCATATTTTACGAGTCAGTGAAAAGAGCTTAAAGACGACTCGTCTTTCGAGGAATGAGTGATTAACAGGGCAGCAGCAGATTCCAGGTACAGGTTGGAATATTCCAATCACGGCAGTGTCACAAGGATGGCTTAGTGAGATCACTCTTCGCAGCTGTTCCTCAAAATGGGTAAACAAACATATGGAGATGAACGATTGGCCAAATGAACGGATGGAGGTGAGACTGCAAGAACACGACCAAGGGCTTTAATATGGCTGTCAAAGGTTACATTTACCAAGGTTATTTACCGGTTCATTTTTTCTGGGTGAGCTTGAACTCTAGCGGAAGATTGCTCACAACTTATGTTTATTTTTTAACGAGCATGAACTATGCGCTAAAACTGCTCGGATCTTGCGTTTATTTTTTAACGAGCATGAACTATGTGCTAAAACTGCTCGAACATACCAGTCATAATACAAGAAACGCCTCAGGTGAGGTAGTCATTTTTAAGGAGCTATACCTCACTAGTTACTCCAATTTGGCAAGTTTTAACTTTTGCCCCACATCCTTTCTTTATGCAAGCTCGAAAACGACTAATCCAAAAAACAGATAAATAACCGCTCTTTGCTTGCACTCCAAAAGGTTTGCATGCCCCCAGGTATAAATATAATTTCAAGGCTACCCCTCCTCCGTCCCACCTCTGTTTTTCTACTTGTCGTCTTGCTATATTTTTAACGATACTTGTCTTCTCGTTATTCTTCGGTGCCGACGGTACTTGTCTTCCCATCAGTTCACTTTTAGGTTTTTGCAAGATCGCAACAGATAAAACATTGGTGTTACGGATGGAGGTTTTCCTCTTACTTATTATCCGAAAAATGGTTTTGTTTGCTGCCGCAAACTAAACTCTTTCTCCCGGCGATGTCTACCATTAGGTTACTAAAGATGGTGACCACTTGTTGTAGCAATAGAATCTCTTTCTTTGGAGGCTGCCCCTACTTATCCTTCAAAACATATGTTTTAATGGGTGAGGCTTGTCTTCAAAGATGGTTACTACTTGCTACCGCAAATGGTCCCCTTCCTCGGTATCCTTATTATCTAGACAAGGGGAGCGAGAAGCAGATTATCTCACTCACATAACTTTGACAAAAGAATCTTATTCTAGAACAACCCTCTCTTCCTTCTTTTGGACGGGGTACGGACTAGTCATATTCTTCTGCGGAAATCAACTTTATACCCAAGGTTTCCTCTGCCCAAGGCAGGCCAGGGTGCATGCCCCCTGGGTCCCAGTTCTTTCTTTCCGAATTACTCGCATTCATCGGGAAGTAGAACCGGGGGTGGAGGCATTTCTTGAGTGAATAAGCCGTTTAGGGTTGGTATTTGACTATTTGCGATGCGAGATCCCGGAAATGAAAGTTGGTCTACGAGCTTGACCATCTTTCCTTCGTGTGGAAAACACATTACTCTAAAGAGTGAGGAGACTATAGCTCCCATGCAATATATATAGTCTCGTCCAAGGAGTAGGTTATAATCCAAGGGTCCTTGGACAACCATGACATTCATATGAACTGTCTTCTTCCTCAATGTAATGGGAACATTGGGGAGGATCCCTAAAGGGCGACTGGTTCCTTTATCAAAACCTGATAGATTTCTCATCTCAGGTAAAAGCGTCGGGGAACCCAGTGCTTTCCAAGCAATAGAGGAAAGGATACTCACAGATGCCCCTTCATCAATTATGGTTCCAGCCATTACCATTCTATAGATTTGGACAATGATTCTGAATGGTATAGTGGCTGGTAACTGGGGTCTGCCTAGTTGGTTCCAATCAAAGGATACAACCAGGTTGCTTGGTGGTGGGATCGAATACACGGCCGGATACGACCCTGACGATGTTCCTTCCTGCGATAAAGGAATGGGCGCATTGCCCTGATGCTCATCAAAGTCTGTGTTGATGAAAAGAATCTGGACGGTGTCATCCTTATTCTCTTCAGTGAGGGTGTCATTTGAAGGTGAATCTTCAATGACGGTGTCATTTGAGGATGAAACCTCTGAAGGAAGAACCGGGTCAACTGCCGTTTCGACCTTTAGACTTTCGTCTGGTCTGGATTCAGTTGGTTCATTCTCAATGACCGACACTTCAGCTGACCACTTGAGCGGGCCAGCTGGATTTTCAACTATCGAGGGATTAGGCACGAGTTTTTGGTATCCAGGAGGAAGCCGTAACGGTGATACCAGACGATCTTCCAAAACTCTTTTCGCCTCATCTAAGAATGGACATCGGTGGATGGCGTGATCTCCTTCACACAACATACAGGGTGATCTTGGTCTCCCTTTTCGTCCTTCACTCTCGCTAGTTGACGGATTGCAATCAACATGACTACCAGAGGTTGATGCTACCGGATTGTGCAACCTGGGGGACCAGTCCCTTAGTATCCGGGGAATACAAGGACAATCATGGTGGAAGTGGGTCCCTTTGCAAATGACACATGGCGATTTAGGCCCGGTCGGTGCAGTGTGTGGATTTTTGTCAGCTGTCTTTTGCTTGCCCCCAGTCGCCTTCGCCATAGGCCCCTTCTGCTTCTTTTCTTTCTTCTTCTTTTCCTTCTTCTCCTTGGGAGGCTGACTTTTGCCGGCTCTACCTTGTGAAGATGAAGGATCAGAGGAAGAATTGTAAGAAGTGGAAGGCTGGTGGGTAGTTCTAGACTGGTCTGACTGTTGATTCGACTGCTCAGGATTAGTGGCGATCTGGACTACATTAGTTGAAAAGAGCCATACAGGTAGGCCAATTGTCAATCCTGGAAGTGACAATGTGGCCATATGAGGCGCACCAACATCTCCCCAAGAGGAGAAGGGATTTGGACTTCCGCCAAGGTTACTTCCTTGGTTGGTGGGCTCCATACTTTTTCAACTGAAAGATCAACGCGGGAATAAGAGGTGATTATGTTCCGTTTAAAATAAATTTTATTAACGACGCTTTTAGACACAAACTTGCTTTTTCATGTTTTAAGAGTCGAGAAAAAGCTAAAGATGACTCTAGTCCCCTTCGATGTTTTAACGAGCCCGAAGTGACAAATGCTCGGATGGACTTTTTCAGTTATAGAGTTTGAAAAAGGCCAAAAGAAACTGCTCTGGAGTTCTAGGCAGAGGGTGTGCCAAACTTTTCGTGAAACCACAGAATACGTTTTACGGTACGGGTGGTCGATCTTCGTGAATGCTGTGTTCACTACATCGCGATCAGTAGGGCGGCCGACACGGCTTCCTATGGATAAAGGATAATTGCCTATAGGGGTCTCCCAATATATACGCGACGGTACGTGGGAGCACAAGTCCGTATTAGTGCCACCGACTCTCAGGAGGAATCACCCACCTTCGTAGAGATCGACAGTCACTATGTTTAACGACGCCGGAACACGTCTCTACCTAGACCTCTATTTGTTTGCGTTATGTTACAAAGCGTTGTTATGTAAATTGAATTTATTTTAATGTTGATCTTGCTTAGCAGTTTGCCTTTAAGGATCACCACGAGATGTATGTAACAAATTCCTGAATGCAGTCTAAGATGAGAAGCAAACTTTTCAATCTTTCAACTTTGAAAACCTTAACTACTGAGAGAAAAGAAAGGCAAATCTTTTCACACAGATCATAGAGCACACACTAGATGCAAATTTTTCCTAAATCGTCAAGCAAACAGTCAAATGCAAAATGCACAATGCATGTATTTTCTTTTTCCCTTTCTTAATGTGGATGGGTTACAAAAAGAAAGTTGTTATATAACTTTGATTTCGATTTAAAGCGAAAGTAAACAAGCTTGTCCAAAATCAAAAGACACCTTAAGATTCACTTGCTTAATCACTGGAAATGCATGAAATCAAACCATAATGACGAAAGTAAATGATTAATCAGCTATGGACAGCAAACAAGCTAACTCTTTAGACCAGCAAAATGCCTAACACAGGTTCAGATCTAAGAGGCCAAAAGCAAGACTAGTTTACTTTTCGTTATGGGAAATTGTAAATGAGTAAGAAATACAAAGAAAAAGTACAATTTCGTTATATAACAGAGGCGGAATGATGGCAAGTAATATTGGTTTCAGAACAGGTGCAAGACTGGTAACTGGCAGCCAAATCAATAGTGAAAACAGGCAAGAGAAAAGGAGGAAACCCCAACAGCACTAGGCAAAATTGGGCCAACGCAGGTGCTGCACAGCCAGTCTGGCTCTTAGCGCAGGTAGCCCCTTCGGGACCTGCGTTGCAAAGCAGGTAGCCTGTGTACTACCTGCTTTGGAAAACGAAAGTTGCGTTTTCACAGTTTCCGGGTCATAATTTTCTCAAAAATGCACAGTTTTTGCTCAAATCAGAAGCAATCAGTCAAGCACACTCAAAGGGATGATTAGGAAGGTAAAAATCTATCACTAAGAGCTTACAAGGATCCTTGTAGATCAGCTCTTCAAATCATGAACTTGCTCAGAAATGAGCTAGAGTAGCTGCTCTCTACTTCGCTTTTGATATAGTCAAAAGCTTTTCGATTTGGTACTCTTTTGTTCAGGAAATGAATAGCAAGATACTACAAACACAATCAAACGGATACGATCCCCAGCGGAGTCGCCAGTTTGTTGTAGGGAAAAGTATCCGACTCGGATGACCCTATCCCACTCTAAGGGTGATAGTTCCTTAGCAACAACTGTAAAACAAACTACTCAAGGTTTACTTCTTTATGAAAGCAATAGAGAATGGAGAAAAGCACTAACCGTTGCCTTGCGCTTAATGTCGAATCCAAACTCTTCTCTTTGGCCGCTTGCTCCTAGCTCCTTGTTCTTTTGCTTGCCCAGCTACAGTGAGATCCTGCAAAATAACAAAGAAGGAAACTACAAGAGGCATGCAATCATAACTGGTTCATGGATTAGTGTAAACCAAACATGCATTTATCACAATATATCATTGAAACAAGAGCACATAGAAGAACCTCAATAGCTTTTATTAATGAAGAAGTAAAGGTTCTGAGAGTATTACAACCATTGAAGGCTCCAACCCAGCAACACCTCCCAGCAGAAAGAATTTCTCCTCTTCACCTCTCTCAAACAATCACCCAATAGTTCTATAGTGAAACCAACAGCATATCATTACTTTGCACAAAATTCCGGCCTCTTCAGCTCATAGGAGAGAGCTCAATATATAGATGAATTGAGAAAGGATGAGTCAGCTTGCAACTGATGTGTAGCTGCCTTGTGTCCTCTCTCTCTTCAGTTAATCTTTAGTTGATCTTCAGTTCTTGAGTCCACTTGGTGAACCTTGCTTCCACTTGGAGAAACAAAGCCTCTGACTCATCACAAGGCGAAATCCCTGATCCAAGTGTCATTTTTGGAAGATTCCAAAGCAATGACTCACTGTGCCACTTGTCCCATCTCGCTCAGCGCAGGTGGCCTTTGTCCCACTTGCTTTGCAACGCAGGTACACCATGGAGCAACTGAGTTTCAGCGCAGAAACCTAGTGGAGCACCTGCTTTGATTTCAGGATTGCTTGTTTTTGAGTGTTTTCAGGTGGAGAACTGATCTGAGAGCTGTTGGTTTGCTGACCTTGTTCCTCTAAGGGTAGGAACATCATGTTTAGGGAACTTTGGATCCCTTGGATTATTGACAATTCATGCTTGTTGCTGTAAGGCAGAAAATTGTCTATAACATGGTCCCCTGTGGAAAGAAAACAACAAGTGGGAGAATGTTGGGTTGTGTTATATTCTTTCCATGACTAGCCCACGTAGTTAACCAGGGGGTTAGAACGGGGGCGAAGCCCCCCCTTCGTTGTGTTTATTGAGTAGAAGGGGTAGTCACAGGGGGTTTGAGGGGTGTAGGTAACCCCACTCTATGGGGTTCGGGGTAGCACCCCAGAAAATTTTGTTTTTGGACCCTATATTAGGTTGGGTGGACCTACCTATGGTTTTGTGCATGATTTTTCGCACATGGTTTTTGATGCAATGGTTTTCGGTCCATGGTATTGGATGCTTCTGCATGTATAAATATGTATTATAATATTGAAAGGAATATAATGAAAAATCAAGCTGGTAGTCCCGGTTTTGGGATCTGGGGGAAATCTCCATGTATATGTGTTTTATGTCTTATGCTCTCGCATTATTTATTTTCCGTGTTTTAGAATTTTTATGCAGGTAATTTTTGTACGGGGTTAAAACCTACACATTTTTCAATCAATATGGTTGGTGAGGGTCGAAACTATGGGTTTACATTATTCCAAGAGAAACTAGTTCGAAATGGATCATATTCTTCGAGAACTAGATTATGGCAACAAGCTCTTTGCCCAGAATCCACGATGGCCTGTTATTGTCGTTGGGGTAAGGTGTAGGTCCTAAGCACTTGGAAAAATAAATACCCCCTACTCACAGCCGCTTAGATGAAGGAGAGCCACTGTTAGGCCTCAGATTTTGAAACTGACTCTGATACCATATGTGAGGATCCCACCTAGGGTCCTCTAACTAAAAACTAAATTTATCTAATTTTAAACACAATAAGAATGGAAATAATTTATTTATATCTAATCATTTATTTTATGACAATATACCATTAAAATTTATTTACCACAAATTAAATGAATAAAAATTTCATTGCAACCATTTACATAAGTAATCAATAAATGTAGGAATACATGTTCCAATAGCTTAGTAGAGATGCTCCCGAGATCCTGACTCTGTTTGGATGCTCCTCTTGACTACTCGACTGGATTTGCCTCCCAGCCAACTAGGAAGTATTTCCTAGCCCAGGGAACCTCCATAGGTTCTCTAGCCCTCCAAGCCCAAGTCCAACCAGATGTAGTTTGTCCAAGTTTAACAAACACTCTCTAGATCCAAGTTTGTATTCCCTCATTTATCTCTCCATTATATCCCTTCTCTTTCTCCACATTCTTTCCCCAAAACACAATCCTCCAAAACAAATCAAGACTAAGGATCCCCCCACTCCTCTCATCATCCTTCTCTTTTTATGTCTCTTCCTCCCATCCACCTCAACCACCTATTGTTAATGTCATGACTACCCCCTCATCCTTTCACTTAGTATCCTTGAATTTTCTTACCATATTTTGTTCAAAGTAGATTTGAGAAGACATTTTGGGGATAAGATATGGATATTTAATTTGGAAATTAGTTGGAGAAGACCATATCTTCTCCCAAGTAGATTTTGAGAAGACACCTTGGGATATGGATATTTAATTTGGAATAAATGTAAGGAGACCATATCCTATCCAAAATTAAATTTGAGAAGACAAGTTTGGAATTGAATAATAACATTAATAAAATTTATATCAGTAAATAAAATTACAGTTTCACAAATGTAGGTATATACCAATATTTATTGATAACTATAAGTCAATATTTTCAGGTAATTAAACACTAATAAAATTTGCATGATAAGATTAAGTAGGGAATTACATTCACAACAACTCCATTGAAGAAGGTAGTCTTCACATCCATTTGGTCGATCTTTCAACCCATCTATGTAGCTAATGCTAGAATGGTTCTGATTGAGGAATATCTTGCAATAGGGGAAAATATCTCCTCATAGTCAACTCCCTCTACCTGTGAGAATCCATTAGCCAAAAACCTATCCTTGTACATCTCAATGCTCCCATAAACTACATGATTTACTTTGTAAATACATTTGGAACCAACCACTAACTTATTCTTTGGTCCCAACACCACCTCCCATACATTTTTCTTCATGATGGATTCATACTCCTCCACCATGGCATCAAACCACATTAGATGAGAAACTGCTTCTTCAAATGAAGAAGGATTAGAATCAATGAGTTTTTTCATGAGTTCCATGTAGCCAGTATACTTTTCTGGTGGCATCGTCTTCCCATGCAAGGATGTAGGACCTCCCACATGCTCCCTAACATCTTGCACCAACATGATAGCTTCTCTAGTTCTTGTCCTCTCCTCTATGGAATATTATGGTTGAGTGGGTGTTGCCACTCGTCCTCCTCTCTTCTCTTCCATATGTGGTTTCTCCACAACATCCTGAAGCTATATCTGAGGCTCCTCCTTTAGATCTAGAAGCTCCTCCTCTGGTGGGATACTCAAGTCTCACTCTAAAGAGCATATCATAGCCTTCTCCTCATGAAATTTGACACTTTCCTCACCATTGTCATCCTGAGGGAGGGAAAATACACCCAGAAATTATGTGGTGTCTCTGTGTATCCTAGAAAGACTCCCATGTCAACTATAGGCTCCAATTTCTTCGTTGTATACTTAGAGACATGAAAATGCAAAACGAATCCTAAATTTTTAAAATGGGATACATCTAGCTTTCTCCCAGAGAAAGCTTCTTTGGGTGCGATCATGCCAAGTATTCTGTGAGGGCTCTGGTTCTATAAATAAGCTATGATTTTGCATGCTTCTTCCCATAGATGTAATGGAAGCCCTTGATCACGCAACATGGATCTTGCTACTCCCACTATGCTTCTGTGTTTCCTTTCAGCCACCCCATTTTGCTGTGGGTTATGAGCTGCTATCGGTTCTCTTATAATACCCTCTTTGGCATAAAATTTGTTGAAGGTGTTAGATACAATTTCTCCTCCATTATCACTTCTTAGGGATTTTAATTTCTTAACAGTCTCCTTTTAAACCAATTCTTTGAATTCAACAAATTTGGACACTGGTGGTAATCTGTTGCATGATTTTTAAGGCCCCATGGCGTAAGTGTCCCATGCATTTGTGCCAAAGTTCTCCAACATATCGACTTTGCAAATTTTTTTCCTTGCTACTCAGTGAAGCGCAAACATCCACCTCAAGTTTATAAATATTTTTCACTCTAAATCCAATCTATTTCAGCTTCCCTATAGCTACATGATTCAGGAAAGTTTTTCCCTTTCTAAGCACAATATCATAACATATGTCCTCCAACACAACTATAGAAATCAAATTTTTCTTGAGCCCAGGTACATACATAACATCTTTTAGATGAAGATGGGAGCCTAACTCCCTCTTAAAGGTGAAAATATCGATTCCTTTGGTACTATACCTCACATCATATCCAAGTTTTATGTGCATTTGGAGATCCTTCTCCTCTAGGTTACTGAAGAATTCTTTGCTTCCTGTCATATGGAATGAGGCACCAAAATCTAGGTACCACACACTCCCTATTACAGTGCTTTCCATGCATTCAATCAGGGTGAAGTCCAATTTGAATTAGGAGGTGACAGCATCACCTCCTACTCCTCTTGAAGCCTTCTTGTTGGATTTCTTGTGAAAACACTTGGTTTCATAGTGTCCATGTTTGTGGTAGTGAAATTTTTTTATCCTGTTGAGGTCCTTCTTCTTGCCAGTGTTCTAGTTGGACTCAATATTTCCTTGGGCCTTGTTACCACTCAAACTAGGAGGGGACCTAAAGGGTATCCGTAAAGGGGAAATGTTAGGCCAAGGGAAAAAAATTGAGACTTAGCCCACTGCCACCTCAGCTAAGGCTCCCTACTATTTATGAACTTTCACAAATGGGAGGAGACTCGATATGTATGGAGTCACCAATGAAGGATAATTCAATGGATATGAGTGACCCAAATAAACCCTTTCCAAGAAGAGTTTGAAGGATGAAGCTCTCTTGATTCCTAAGAAAGGTACTATGTGTTCTGGGGAAAGGAAGGAAGATTTGAGGGTTAGGTTTATAGGATAAGACTTGTGAAGAAGTTCCCCAATCCCTAAAATCCTTGTTAGAATTTGTATCCCAGATGGTTCTTGAAGAATGATCTTTCAAAGGAGTGAGACCACATAGGGTCAAGTGGACCCATTCTAGGGTATGATTAACGAATGTATCAATTAATGATATTCTTGCCCGATACAAGGTGGGGAAAGGACCAAAGAAATAATTTTCACTTGAAGATGTTTTTATAACCCTATAAGGTACTAGCCTTGAGGATAGTAGGGAAAGTTTTGATCCCAGAGCTAGGTCTTGGCTTTTATTCCCAAATCCACCATCAGAATGGCTTCAAAATTGGAGGAGAGCTTGAGGAAAGACCAATGCACGAGACCCTAGGATATCGATTTTTTTTAATGGCTAGCTAGTGGGGAAATTAATGCCCTAGGTACCCCAACTTGGCTAGACCTGTAAGGAGGTGCAAGAATATGAGTTTTAGTGACCACCCCTAGTAGATCAGTGCCTTAATATTTTGGAGAATGGATTTTATGATGAATATGAGTAGGATTTTTTGGTTCCCAGTCAAGGAGGCCTCAAGATCACTTTGCTAGCCTTATAGGTTAAGAAGAAGCAACCTTGCAGCATTTATACTTCAATGTGTAAGAGGAATGGATTATCAAGGTCAAATTCTTTCATAGAATTACCCCTAGGAGATTTCACTCATATTACATGGCCCATACATTGATATATGACATAATAGAGACAAACTCCACAATTTTAAGCAGTAAATGTATGCAAAGATTGGCCTTAGAATAACGAAACTCCTAGTCCAATGTATATGACAAAAGCAAAAAAGAATAACATCAAAAATAATGTACTTACACGTAACAGAGTGTATCCAACCATTCAAAATTAATATGACAGAAGCTCCAAGAGAAGATACACCAATATCCACACATCAAAATTCATCCATAAAGCTCCAATTCATCCTCTAGAAAAAGTGCAAAAATCTCAAGAGAGAGAAGTGATCCAAACCAAAGTGATGACAATAAAATGAGCTCATCTCACTTGTATTTATACACAAATTAGGAGTTTGAATTAGTCACCTTAGCCTACATAAGCCCCAAAAATAAAATAATGTTCTAATAACTCAACTTTTGGTGACAAGCCCACCAAACTAGCCCATGAATGAAAAAGTAAGCCTCTCAAGAGGTCAAATAATAATATATGCACGTTGTAGGGCCCTCTAAGAGGCATAATGAGGTCCATGGCTGGAAAAATGAAGAATAGGACCCTCAAAAGCAGTGGACAAGGGGTTGGCCCCTTGTAATAACTTGCGGTGCTCCAAATGACATGTGGGAGCACTCAAGTGTCCTCATGGGGCTTCAAACAAATCAAAGATGCTTGTAGATTTCCCGCAAGGGCTAGGAAGATGATGTGGTGATGACACATCATTGTACAAGTCCTAGATCATCTGCCAAGTGTATAGTGTAAATCTGGGGCCAGCTGGGCATGTCGGATCATGTGCATCTTCCTCGTCCAACCGCTCTCAACGGACATGAGTGTTGTTGGTTGTTCTGGAGACCCATGGCTCCCAACACACATCCTACAAGTGACAATGTAGCCCTTTGAAGGATTAGGACCCCATATAGGGATACCAAACACAAAATGGATACCATCTGCAGTTTTGAATAAGATCTAATGTGTCCCTTAACCTTCTAGTGCAACACATCATTAGAGAAATTGAGTAAATGAGATTACCAAATCATGGACAATAGGTGGGGACTTCATAATGGCCTCCCTTCCATAATGGGCTGGGGGATGTGCCAATGTCTCCTAAACTCCAAATGGGGTTAACCAATAATCCTATTAGGTTGTTTCTACTTCTAAAGGGGATAATATAGCCAATGTACATCCTTCAAAAAGTGGTGGCATGTGGTAAATTGGTGATTGAAGTAGGGAAAGGGAAGGGGTAGCCCTAGGTCACATGCTGGGTTATAATGTGTAGGAGGGATAAATCGTGGTACATGAGGTGCCTCGACCTTGATTTTTCCACCCTTCTTTATATGCCTTTTGTCTTTTTATGATTTTCTTTAATTAACTTCTTAAGGCTCAAGGGGGAAGAGCATGATGTATAAGATATAACAGTGAATACCCCCTTTTAAGGTGGGGCAGTTCATTTCGCACAGGGGGTTGGGACAATTATGAGTTCCTATATGCTAAAGGAGGCTTATATAACCTGTAGGAACTAGGGTGATGGCCATGATGATAGGGTAGAGCTCATGTATCCGCTTTTTCCCACATGCTAAATGTGTTTGTCCTGACCATCTTTTTCATTTTGTGGTACATTTTCCTAATGAATGTGACCATATATGCTTTTATATTTCTTCTTAGCTGCATCAACCTCTGGGCTTCATTCTGGGCCATGACCCAAGGTGGGCGCAAGGGGAAGGGGTTTGCTAACCCTAGGTGGACCTAGTGGAGGAATGTGGACATAGGTGGGAGAAACGATGAATGAGGTAATAATGAATGGAAAGAGGGCAATATAAGTAGATAAGGGAGTGGGACCACACAACAAAAATCAAGGTTTCCCATGAAATACGATCCCTAGAGAGAAATGGTCAGTTAAAAGAGATACCATGGGATTAGAATGCAAGGTTAATACCTAAAACGGGTCTAGGGGAGAAGAGCACAAACCTATCCCATTCTTTCCATCGAATCCCCCCATTAATCCATGCCCAAAAGTGTCTAGATGAGCAAACTACAATACTCAATTTCCAAATAACAAGGCATACCTTTATGTTCAGGAGTCCCACTTTCAAACATAAGATCAAGGCAGATGGGCAAGGGACCACATGGCGGGCTGAGGTGGTGGAGAAATGGCATAATGAGCTAGCTGGTGGCTGTAAGGGGCTACTAGCTACCGGTTGAGGATCATCTTGGAGAAAACATTTCTCCTAGGGATATTACCCACAAAATGGTGGGTAACATATAGCTCCAATTTGGACGCGATCTCTTGAAGAAGTGGGAAAAGCTACTCGAACAGGAGGTCATGAGAACTCCAACAATCTCTTGATTATCATAGACCTTTCACCTACACATACAATAAATGGAAAAACACGGGGCAACATGCTTTCATGACGTCTCATGATCGCACATGCTATATGTTAGGACATAAAATCAACAAAAAAAAATTGTGCAAACATGCACCTATCTATCATGAGAAATATTATATGATGTTAGTTCTAATGTAAAATCAACATACAATGCACCCTACTCTACCATGCATATGATACAATGTCAGGTGCTAGGTATAATCAGAGACCCAATGCAACCAACTTTCCAATTGATCAATACAAGAATTCATGCTTCCATGATTATTTTTGCAATGGACTCGACAATATAAATGGGAATAATGATGTGATGAGTTATGGGGGTGGGAGGTGGGAAAATAGGAGATCTTTATGATATAGAAAGGAATCCTATAAGAAGGGAAAGAAATCACAAGACAAGATTGAATTTGGTCTTCTAACCAGGAGATATAAATGCCAATGATCAAGTACATGAATATTTGATGAAGAGTTATCTCAGGCCTTCACCCTCTAGGTAAGAAGGATTGAATGCCTCAAACATATTTAGGATAATATTATTTTGGTCATTGGGAAAACATGAAGTGGACTCATCATTGTATTTGGGGAAAAACCATGCTTCGTGGTTCTTCATAGGGGAAAGCAGCTCTTCATCAAGACTAGGGGAATGAATATCATCACAAACCTCTATTTCCAAGGTTTGGGAGGAATTCTCAAACATGAATAAAAACCATTTATCAGGGGCATGGCCTAAGGAAGCATATTCCTAAATTTCTTTTATATTAGAGTCATCATAATTTCCCACAATCCTAGAAGGATATTCTTTGATTGAATCATCTTGGAAAATAAAGAAGAGGCCTTTCCAATCATTAGGAAGGGCTTCATAATGACCAAAATTGTTATTTAGAATGGGAGAAGAATTTTATTCTTCCCTGAGCTCACTCTTATGGACTTGAGAAACCATGGGGTCTTCATCTCTATAATCATACCCAATTCCCTAATCAACGACCCAAAAGTCACTTTTAGATTCTTCGTTTATTCGATTATCATGATCTTCCTCAGAATCCTCCCATTCTTCACTATAAATTTGGTGTTGGTTAGGATTCCATTCATTCTCTCCTTTATATAGGGAGGACTTTTCCTCCTTCATCCATTCCCGAAGAATGATCTCCAAGGTATTTACTACACGATTTCGATAACATTCCTCAATAAGAAGGTCATTGGTAGGGCTCTATTTATATTCACTCTTCATTTTACAGGGCCTTTTCGATTGCTCACAATAGTGGGAGAAAATATCTTAGGAGTTATATGTGGGAATCAATTTCCTGCAAGACTTTTCATAGTCCATCATCCATTCTTGTAATGTCTAAGGCCTCTTGGGGTTGACGTCTTCCTCACTATCCTTAGAGGACATGCTCTCCACTTCACGAGTCTCTCCTTTGGCACTATCATTAAAGTATGCATCAATAAGAGGATCTTCCTCAATCTTAAAAACATATTCAATAACTTCCTCCTCTCGAAGGGCCATATATAACATTTGGGATATGTCTTCATGAGATTGGAAACTTAGCCCTTCATGCAATAAGAAGTGTGTAGTAAAAATTGGAAGAGAAGGAATGCTTTTAGGTTTACATGACTCAAGCAGTTCGTACTTGGGGTAATGGATAGGAAAAACAATTCCATTTGGTCACAAGGTTGAGATATATTTTTCTTTGAAAGTTACCTAATGAACCTTACCATGTGGTTGGCTGTGGAATGTGGATCCCCATCAGACATTGGCATATTCTTCATGGATGTTGATGAAGTATATCTTGGGGTCCTTGTAATATCTATGGG
Source organism: Pinus tabuliformis (assembly GCA_031772625.1). NCBI lineage: Eukaryota > Viridiplantae > Streptophyta > Pinopsida > Pinales > Pinaceae > Pinus > Pinus tabuliformis. The sequence continues at coordinate 273,621,714 of CM062805.1, read as the reverse complement.
AGGAATATATGTGGTCAACATGTTGTTGGGTCCTTAATGACATAGGAGTCACCAGGGTGAATGAAATTGCCTTAACATATGCTTGCTTCACCCTACAAGCATTGACTTTGAAGTTCAATGAATAACTAGGGCTTCGTTCTTCCGATGGAGTCATCAATAATGTTATTTAAATATTTAGTATGGGGAACCAAACACACATTTTGTATCCCCGACAACAATGCCAAAATGTTGCAACTCAAACTAGCAAGGGACCTAAAAGGAAAATTCCAGGCCAAGGACAACAAATGGAGACTTACTCCGTTTTCACCTCAGGTAAATCTCCCTACTATTTATGAAGTTTCACCGATGGGAGGAGACTCGATATGTATGGAGTAATTGAAGAAGGATAAGTCAATCGATATGAGTGACCCAAATAAACCCTTTCCTAGAAGAGTTTGAAGGATGGAGCTTGCTTGCTTCCTAAGCAAGGTACTATGTGTTCTAGGGAAAGGAAGGGAGGATTTGAAGGTTAGGTTTATGGGATAAGAATTGTGAAGGAGTTCCTAAATCCTTAAAATCCTTGTTAGAATTTGTATCCTGGATGGTTCTTGAAGAATGATCTTTTAAACAAAAAGAACCACACAGGGCCAAGTGGACCCAGTCTAGGGTATGAGAAAGGAATGTAGCAACCAATGATATTCTTACCCTAGACAATGTGGGGAAAGGATCAAATAAATAATTTTCACTTGAAGATGTTGTTTGCACCCTATGAGGTACTAGCCTTGGGGATGGCAGGGAAATTTTTGATCTTGGAGCTAGCTCTTGGATTTTCTCCCAACTCCACCTTGAAATGACTTCAAAATTGGAGAGATTGAGGAAAGGCCAGCACAGGAGACCCTAGGAGATTGAATTTTTTTTATGGCTACCTTGTCAGGAAATTGATTCCCTATTGTTGACAAGGTTAATCCTCTCTATGGACATAGACGACCCCTCTAGCCCAATGAGTGGGTCTAGAAATTAAAGTGACAATCAACTAGACATCTTCCTAGGTTATAATTGAAAAGAAGAACAAAAGAGATGGCCTACCTCATTATGATGCTATTCTGATTTTCCTTGTTGAGGACCTTGAACCGCTTGTGTCACAGACTTGTTCCTGCTTCTCTCAATGTTTATGTACTTTCACAAGTGATCAAGAGACAACAAATAATGCCAAAACCAATAGAAAATCCAATAAAAACCTACTTAATTGATCAAAGAATGTCAAGCTAAATAGTACATGAACATATATATTTTGGGAAGATGAACCAGTAGTTGTATATTATTAGGAAATAAAGGGAAGCTTACAACCAAAGCCTTGATGTTGAAAGGCTCTCCTTGAGTGGTAATCCAAGCCCAAGCCAAGAACTCTCCAAGCATTCCTTCTCCAAGTCTAATGAATAGCCTCTAGGCACAAGCTTAGCATAAGGGTGCATATAGACATAGACCAACCCTTTGTGAATGGGAGAGGATGAATTTATAGGCTGGGAAAGGGATTTAAGAATTATCCAAAGATATGACTAGTCCCTCATATCAAGGAGGTAGCTCATAGGGATAAGACAAGGAGGCCAAGTTGAGAGGATTCAACCTCATTTATGTGAAACAACCTCTAGCTCGCCGCTTTAGAAGCTTCTAGATCACAAAGCTTCTCATCCTCTTTGGGAAAAATACCTTTTGGGATCATTGCAAGTATGCAAGGGAATAGAGCGATGCCATCGCTATTCAAGTACAATGAAACAGACAACCATCATTGTTTTAAGCCTCATAAGAGTGATGATCCTCATTTTAGGGTTTTAAGAGCTATTCCTTTAGGGAAATCTCAAGACATTTTCCAAAGAAAGTCTTAAGAGGGATATGAGATGTATACATGGATGAGTATACTATATAATGGTCATGTTTCAGGCACTTTGGGGTATGTCACAGGGAATTTCAGGAGGCATGACAAAATACTATGTAACATATGCCCCCTAAAGCATGAAGGAAGAATGAGTGATGGCTGAGATGCTTTACGGGCCCTTGCAAGGACGAGGACACCCATTGTTAGAAGACCTGCAAATCAAGGATGCATATACATATACATATATAAGATCGAGACATGAATCCACAGAATGGATGCATCCATCTGGATGATGAAGACTATATGAAAAGATCCATGGTATGGGCACAAGCATCCAAATAACAAGGATCATCATCAATATAAAGTCCCATAGTATGGTCATAGCTATCCTTATAGTAGAAACATGTGTACAATCACGAATGACATATAACTCCATGCAGCCTGAGTCATAACAGACAAGAATCAGGGTCTTGTTCTCCATCCCAACCCGATCAACGTACGAATCCTAACATGCGAATAAATGTGTTGAAGTCAAACATGCTAGAAAACGACCTGATTATCGGCCAATGATGTGGACCATTAATAGGTATGAGAGAAACCACCAATAATGAAAATGGCTCTCAAGGTACAACACTAAAATCCATGAATTTGATAATGAAGCTGAAGTTGAACACTCGTGGAATCACCCAATCGAAAGCCAATGATGAAGACCTATCATCGGATGCAAAGAACTGGCCATTAGCGCATGCTAGCTCTAAGGTACTGAAAGGGAGTTTCTAAGTTATCTTCCTGGATAATGAGTTGAAGTAGATAGGAAGTGATCTGTCGAAGGAGGGCAATGATGAATCCCCCATCATCGACACGAAACAAGGAATAAGGTGGAATAATTTTCAAGACTCTAACAATGACTCAAACAATGTATAGGTAAATAATTGTAGATTGGACTTCTGTTGAACATTGGCGACATGACTCCAGAGTGTGATAGCATCTGAATTGACATAGGACTAAAGGTCATGATGACAAAATGGAATAGTCAAATGAGAGGAAAAATGGATCACCCAAACCTGGGAGGACAAGTGACTGAGTAAGGATATCCCAAACTCGACACAAGAGCTAAAGAGTGTCATGTTCAAGAGCGACATGCTTCCTATACAAAGGATGTTTCATCTTCATTTTTCCCCTACTATTTTGAGCAAGTACCCCAATTATTTTTATCATAAGCTTGAAGGGGATAGAATATACTTGTCATGTAAGTTCATTCCTCAAATGAATCAATCCTAGTAAGTTTTATGAGCCCTAGGAAGGAGAAGCTTGGTCTCATCATGGTGACGAGTCTTTCGTCGTAAAGTTTTAACGAGTCCGACTTAAGAATGAATCGGTATCGTTTTCATATTTTAGAGAGTTTGAAAAAGAAATGAAAAAGAAAACTCCATCATGTCTCATTTCATAATTTGTCCCTCGAATCCGAAAAGGTAGAAAACAATATCCAAGAGAACCTCTTGACCATATCGATCAAGGTGTACCTTTTTTGTAAAATAGTCTATCTCATTCCGAAAAAAGGTTAAACTTATATTGAGTAGACATCATTTCATTTAATTTTATGAGTTCGAAACAACAAATACTCGACAATATTTTCATATTTTTGGAGTCTAAAAAAAGTTGAAATAGGACTCCTCCTGGAGGAACGAGTGGTATAAAAGGATAGCAACTGATTCTGGTAATAATGGAACCACTCAAAAACATGTAATGGTCAAGAGACAGGCTAATAAGACCACTCATTGTAGATGTTCCTTAGGCAAGGGTAAAACAACCAAGTGAAAGCATATCATCGGCCAAAGAGATGGTGACGATGGAATGAAAGAACCAAGGATCATCTGGAAACAAATCGGCTGATAAAAATGGAAATCATGAGATGTAAAGTGGGAATGGTTTCATTTTTTATTTCACAAGCTCAAAATATGGGAAAAAAACTATGCTTGGATTTGGTTTCATTTTTACACAAGATTGAAAAGGAAACAAACTATGCTTGGGTTGTGTTTCATTTTTACACAAGGTTGAAACGGAAACAAACTATGCTTGAGATAAATTTGCATGCCCCCAACATAATGACTCAATCAAGGAATATGCCCCCCAAGATTCATTTCATTCACCTAAGTGGATGGAAAGAAGGTTCACTTACGAGATCAAGTGAAATATTCGACTGGGGTTTTACGAGATCTAATCGAAGACTCGAATTGGATGGGGATTTGTTTCATTTTTTAAAGAGCTTGACACAGGAAAAGGAACCATGCTCATAAACTATTTCATTTTTTAACGCGGTTGACATAGTAAAAGAACTATTCTCATGGTCCTTGTTTCATTTTTTAATGATCTTGACACAAGACAAGGAACTCTGCTCCATGAGAACCTATTTCATTTTTTAACGAGGTTGACATAGTAAAAGAACTATCCTCATATCCCTTGTTTCATTTTTTGAAGAGCTTGACACAAGACAAGGAACTCTCCTCCACCCCTTGTTTCATTTTTTAATGAGCTTGACATAAGACAAGGAACTCTGGTCCAAGATCCTTTCATCACATACCAAAGAAGGCCATGGATTCTAACAGGTTCTCATCAGATGGGAGAAAAACACTCTAGAAGGGATACACCTCCAAAGATCTAAGTGAAAAATCGTGCTCCAATGCCCCCAGTACATGATGTACTACATCACATATGAGATCATCAGTAGATGTGGGCATGGAATAGGTGGCCACGTAATTAACCTGTGGCGGGGGTGATACTGCTTGCATATAAGAACCACTTAGGGATGATGGTCAATTGGGAGTTGATTCAGGATCAATGAATGTAAGTTGATCAATGATCATGATGCTTCATTCATGCGGGAAAAACATCACTCAAAAGAGGGAAGAAACAAGAGCTCCCATGACATAAACATATTCACGACCAAGGAGTAGATTAAAATCCAACGGGCCTTGGACAATCATCATGTCTATATAGACAATGTTTCCTCCCAAAGTAATAGGCAACTTAGGAAGGATCCCTAATGGTTGATTGGTTCCTCTATTAAAAGCTAATAGATTCTGAGTGATGGGGACAAGATGAGGAGAACCCAAAGCTTGTCAAGCAGTTGAGGACAAGATGCTAATAGATGTGCCCTCATTTATGACTGTGCTAGGTACAACCATATGGTAAGCTTGTACTGTAATCTGGAAAGGCACATAAGACAGAAGGTGATATCTTGCCAATCGACTCCAATCAAAATAAGTGACTAAATTAATCAAAGGGAGTGTCGTAGGAACATGAGAGCTTCCCTCTTGCTCTATGGGAACAAGAGAGATGGTCTCATGTACCTCGGGAACAAGAGTATTTCCCTCTAGTTCATTTGAAACTGAAGAAACCAGAAGAAATTGAGCAGTATGAGGTTCACTCTCTACTGCGAAGGTATGATTAACTGAAGGTGGGTTCAAGTCTACCAGTTTCTCAATCAATGGTTAGTCAAGAACCGACTCATGAGACTCACCTTCAGAGAGAGTAGGGTTGACCAAAGATGACTTTTGATCAATCATTGGATCAACTAGTGAAGGATCAGGGGAAAGCTTTCAACACCTAGTCGAAAGACGAGGTTGAGAAACTGTAAGGTTTTCCAACTCTTTGGAAGCTTCATCCATAAGAGGATAAAGGTGAATGGGATGATTACCTTCACACAACTTACAAGGAAATTTGACCTTTCCCTTTTTCCCATCAGATTTACTAGTTGAAGGTTTATCACCAACATGATCGCTAGAGGCTGATGACAAAGGTCGATGTGAACTTGTGGACCACACTTCTAAGACCTTAGGAATACCAGGAAAATTCCGAAGAAGGTGGTCACCCTTACATAGCATGCAAGGAATTTTTACTTTATGGGTCTCGTTGGAATATTTTTCTTCATTAGTTGCATCTATAGAAATGGCTTCTTGGTTGCCCCCCTTGCTTATTTGGCTTCTTCTTCTTCGGCCTCTTCTTCTTCTTAGCTTTCTGATTACTAGAATATAGACTTTCACGAGGCGAAGAGGAAGAACGGGGTGAAGAAATAGGTGAAGCAGGCAAGGGGTCAAATTTAGGATCAACATGAGGCTGATGTTGTTCAGGTGGAGGAGAACTTGGTTGAAAAGCAGTTTAGACACTCGGAACCACCAAGGTCGAAAATAACCAAACTAGCAGACCAATGGTCAATCGAGGAAGGGAAAATGTCACTATATAAGGAGCACACTTATTTCCAAAAGAGGGAAAAGGACTAGGATTCCCATCAAAGGGGTTTCCTTGACTGCTGGACTCAATAAATGTTGCCATTGGTATCAAACTAAGATATACCAACGAGTATTTCCACAGGAAGGATGTTAATATGCAAACAATTAATTTTAGAATTTGAAACAAAAACTTTTCCTTTTCATGTTTTAAGAGTCAAGAAAAGGATGAAAAGGTGACTCTAGTTGCTTTTGTTGGTTTAATGAGCTTGAAAGGACAAGTGCTCAATGATCTTTTCAAATTTAGGGATCAGAAAAGATCGAAATGACTACTCAAATAACTCCAGGCAAAAGGAGCACCAAGCAACCATGAACTGCAATATACACCTCAACAAATAACTTTATCAAGGACTTGACGTACGTGCAGGAAATCTCCCCGAATTTTGTGTTCAGTGTATCACATTTTTAGGGTGGTAGACTCAGCTTCCTATGGATAAAGGTTCACAACCTATGAGGGTCTCCCTTTATATACTCGACGGTACAGGGAGCACAAGTCCGTGCTAGCACTCTCTAATCCGAAAGCGAATGACAACTGCTAAGTTTTAAAGACGTCGGAACACGTCTCTAACCTAGATCACTAAGTATGAATGTTAATGTTTCAAATTCTCCTTAGGTTAATTGATAGATTTTAGACTTGATCTAGAAATTATGTTTTGATTTTAAGGCTCAACACGATGTCACCTAAACATCTAAGATTCAACAATATGAGAAAAATAAAACTTTCGTTTCTATGAAATCCAGACTAACCAAGGTGTTGGCTTGTGGGGGCCTGAGCCAGGTTCGAAGTGATTTAGCCAAACATATCGCTACACTACTAGCCCTTTCGGTATCAGCCCGTGGAGCATGTACTGAAGTCTCACTAGAAGCAGTATGGGGGGATGCTGGAACAAAGTTTCCACACACGTGAGATGTCTGTGGTGTCGCTTTAGTCCAACTGTTCCTATCTTCATGCAAGTTACTTCGCGCACTGTTCTAACCTTCAATACCCTCACGGTCTATTATAATCGCCTTTTGCGTAGCCCTAACCATGGGCTGAGATGCTTTTACGTTGCTATGGCAGCGAACTGCACTATTCCCCCAATCTACACAACGAATCTTACTTATATTCTTACATATGTTAGTCAACTTCGTGTAAACATATATTATATCTTGTATTCACTTAATCAATACAATCATATATATATTCACACATCATATAAACAATAGAAGTGCAGTTTATACCAATATATTCAATGCATAAAATTGGAAATAAATACATAGAATAGATATGGAACTTCTCTTTATTAATACTTTCAATTGTTATAGACTCGACTCGCCCTGTGCACTCAGCTGCAGGGGTCCGCGCACTCATCTGTGGACTACTAAGCCTCTGCGCGCTCAGCTGCAGAGCCTTCTCCTACTCTACGACCCAAACTAGACATTGCACTTCTGTTCTTCCACTATGCTTCTATTCCATGTTTATATTTTTTCTTCCATTAATGCCTTGACTACTTAGAGCCTCAATCTATTTATACAATCCCATGGTCCACAGACCATGGGTAGATCTCTATAGCCAACATTACATTAACAAAATTGAGGGTGGACAACCCTATGACTCTTTTACAAGCTACATGCTCCGTGCCCACAAAATGCGGAGCATTTACATTGGAGTTACAATTTTTGACCAAAATCTAGGCTCTAAGCCCTAAAAATTCCCTTGGGGGATCCCACGCCCAATAGGCCCCCAACACAAACATCGTGACTCGCCCTCGAGTCACTCTGTCGGTGCAGAGATCTTTACACAAAGACCTCCCAATTCTACCTGAATCGTTGCAAGATCGGCATCGCACTGAGCAGTTGCCTGATGTACGTCCTCTACTTGGTATGCAGAGACTGTTGTAGCTGAACTGCTACCCGGAACCTTTTCATGTGTTGCCTGCAGCTACGTGAGATTCTCTTCAATGGAGGTAGTAACGATGTATGCCTCATCAATCCACGACTGTAAGCGTGCCTTCAAAACCACTTCCTTATGTTGAGCAACATCTGCTTGTTCCTTGAGTGCTTTTGCCTACTGCATCCTTGCGAGCCTTAAATGCTTGTTTCCCACTCCATTTGGTCTCAACCCAAGCATCACATCATGAATAGTGACTGTAGCGGTCACTTTCTAGCCAACTCGTATGGCAGTGTAGCTACCCTCACGCTGTCACGGACCCTGTGACACTTTGCTACTGCGTGCAGTCCTAACATTGCGCAACTCCTGAGTAGAGTAGTTTATAGTCCCATGCCTCCTTTCAGCTGCCTAGAGTGCTAAGACTGTGTTGTTGTTAGCTAGTCAGATGGTTGAGTGCCCTGTGTACACCTTCAAATGACTACCATTGACTTTTCCTAGAAAGGGAGTTATCCATTTAGCTTTACCAACTGCACTGCACAATCATCTGCGATCTCCTTAATAACATACGGTCCCAACCAATGCATTTTGAGATTCCCTTGGGATTTATCGAACTTACTCTCATACAACAACACCAAATCATTTACGTTGAAGGTGGGCAACTTAATATGTCAATCGTGCCAAGCCTTTTCGCGCTGCTTTTAGACCTGCTGGTGAAATCAAGCCAAAAATCATTCTTCCTCGAGCTCCTCCAACTGTGCAAGCCTCTCCTCCAGGCTCCATGGTCCCTCATACCTATGAGTCCTACTATGCACAGAGTAGGCATGATGTATTCCATAAGCATTACAACTTCCACTACATAGACAAGCCTAAAAGGTGTCTATCCCGTCAGTTTCTTGCATGTCATTCTATAAGCCCATAATACTGTTGGTACGCACAGGTCCCAGTCACTTCGTTGCGTGTTACATACTTTGGTCAGCGCGGTCTCCAGTACTTTGTTGAATGCTTCTACTATCCCGTTAGCCTACGGGTGATACAGTGTGCTTTTTTGATGATACACCTGAAATTCTTCCTTTAGCGCATTGATCGTCTCATTTAGGAAATGTGTACCATGATTGCTCATCAAGATATTTGGACATCTGAATCACGTCAATATGTGTTCAAACAGAAACTTCGCAGTCATCATGGTCGTGGAATACTTTTCCAGTTGTGCTTCTGCTCAACGAGTCAGGTAATCTGTCGCAGTGGTAATATATCTTGTGCTTGTCTTTCCTTGAGGTTTGATAGGTCCTACAAAGTGGATTTCCCACTTTTCGAAGGACTGCAACGTCATTTGTGGATTCAAAGGCATCTCGTCCCTCCATGATGGTTTACATGGTCTTTGACATACATCACATGCCTTGCAATGTGCTTTTGAATCCTGATGAAGCGTCGGCCACCACAACCCTACGCGTAGAATCTTCTATGCGGTTACTCTCCCTATATAATGTCCTCCTGCAGCGCCCCATGAGTGTCCACGAGGACGTTGCTTCCTTCAAACTCAGGTACATACCTTCGCAGTATCTCATCATTCCCCATCTTATATATGTGCCCCGCAATGACAAAGAAATCTGTCACGCGCACCACTAGTTCCTTCTTCTGTTGGATAGAGTACCCTTTTGGCACAGTTCCAGTCATGAGAAAGTAAATTATATCTTCAAAATGTCCCACTACTATGCACAAAACGAAGAGCTATGCGTCGGGTAATCCTTCCTCCAAACTAGTAGGTTCCTCTCCTGTCTCAATTTGCAACAGGTGATCTGGTCCCATGTTCAATCATCCAGGCTTCACAACAACTTCAAAATCATATTCTTGGAACAATAAAATCCATCTGCATATACGCCCCCCAACACAGGTTTATTGACCAAGTACTTCAGCATGGAATGATCTGTATACATCTTAAAGTGACCTCCTAGCAAGTAGTGTCGATACTTCTGGAGCACATATACCATAGCCAATCCCTCGCGTTCAGTGATGGAATAGTTTTTTTCTACTTTAGATAATCTACGACTCACGAATGCGATAGGGTGATCCAAGCCTTCTCCACCATCCTGTGTTAGTACTGCCCCCAACTCTATACTTGATGCGTCAACATGGACATGAAACTCTTTCTTCCAGTTCGGGAAGACCAGAATTAGTCTAGTAACCATCTTTTATTTCAATACATCCAGGCTTTTCTTACAGTCATCGTTGTAGCAGAACGTGACATCCTCTTTCAACAGCTTTTCCATCGGTGCGGTGACCTAGGCATAGCCTTTGATGAACTTCCTGTAGTACCCCATATTCCCCAGAGTAGCGCGCAACTGTTTCGCACTCTGCGGTGCTTCCAAATTTAGAATCACCACGATTTTCGTGGGGTCTACCATTAGCCCTTGTTTACAAACCACATGCCCCAACAGGTTCCCAAAAGGAACAAGGAACATACACTTCTTGAGGTTGAGCACGATTTGGTATCTTCGGCATGTATCCAGCATCAAGCGTAGGTTCACTACATGGCACCTAACTAGCCCAAATACAGTCTAGTCCTCAAAATAGACCTCCAAGAACTTATGAATATATTCCCTGAATGTCGCAACAACCATGCATGAAAAGATATTAGGGGCATTCTTCAATCCAAATGGCATGACAGTATATTGAAATCAACCCCACTCAATCACGAAGGTTGTCTTACTCCTATCTTCCGGTGCAATTTTGATCTAGTGGTACCCTGAGAACCCATCAGTGAAAGAATATGCTTCCTGACTGCCTGCATTGTCTAAAGCCTCATCTGTGAATGGATTTGGGAATGGATCATGTAAACACACGTCATTCAACTTTCTGAGATCCATGCATCATCTTATTTTGTCCTTCTGCTTCTTATCTTGTACCACCATTAGGCTTACCCAATCGGATTCCTCCACAAGCTAAATGATGCCTGCTGTGAGCATCTTGTCTAGTTCTACACAGACCTTCTCCTTGTACTTCGGATTTAAGTGATACGACCTCTGCTTAACTGGCTTCGCGTCGGGTTTTAATGTGATCTTCATTACCCATAAATCTCTCATTATTCCCTTAAAATCCGTAAACTTGGTCGGGAATAAATCCTAATATTCACGGACTAATTCAGTGACCTTATCCACTGTCGCGCCATCCCAATAGTCTCCAATCTTCATGAATTTAGGTTCTGCCTCCGTGCCAATATTCACTTGCTTAGTCTTCACCAGCGCGGTTATGTCAGGGTTCTCAATCTATTTTCCCTGAACCTTGCGGTGGCCTTCCATCTCTGGAATGTTAATTTTCTGTGGATCTTCATCTTGTTCTTCAATAGTTACATTGTAACATTCCAGTGTGCAACTCATCTGAGTAACCCATTCAGACTAAATCAATTCTACTGGCTCCTGTGGTATCCTAAAGATGGCTGCTTTTACCTCTTGTAGCAATTCATCAATACTAGCCAACCCATCCTCAAAACTGAAGGTCGTCACGAACCCTTCGCGCAGAACATCCCATTAACCTATCCCGTGCTGGAGCTCTATTTGTATATACCAGTTCATTGGTATAACATCCAAGGTTCGACAAAACAGGTGCACCCACTCAAGTTGTGGCTTCCCCATAGGCCTACGTCCAATTGGCCAAATGAATGCACAGATCATCCTACCCATTATACTTGTCTGGTAGTCACACCCTAGGCTTCCCAAATCATATGAACATCATTCCCCTACACTCGTGCGAGTAGTCAAAGCTCCCTTTGTGCGTACCCCACCACCTCATAGGCATAGCACACAGTACCCAGTCGAAGGCTTGGAAACATTGCTTTTCCAGCACCTCTGTTTCAAATTGATTCTAAAAGGTATCTACCTCACTTAAACCATCATAAGTAGGTAGGTCTATTACTTCTATCGATATGTAGCACAACGACCTTGTCATCATATTACAATTCAGTGTAGTCACTTCATGTAGCCCATTCTACCATCGCTCTGTCTCCTCATCTGAATCTGAAGTACAGGAGCTTTCGCGCTCCCATTCAATCCGCCCATCCATGGTGGGATTCACCCAGTCTTGGTTTCACGTTGTTATCTTATATATGCAGTCCAAATCATCATCACTTTCATAGTCGCGCACTGGCTCAGTATAGTGCGATCCTTCAGCAGGGTCCAAGCATATAATCACGCGTAGCGACTTCTTTTCAAAAATCATTTTTCAATTTTTCAGATTAATCACCCTGTTCATGTCAGTGGCCTAATCAATTCCTAAGAGCACGGGGTAGGGATTGCTATCATCAACAATCTCTATCACTTCAAAGTCTTCTAGCGCACTCACTCCCTCAATATCCATGGTTATTCCCTGTAATCGTCGCGTGTGTATTATTTTCTGCTGGTTCACCATTCTTAGCTAAATTGGAGACCACTACAACGCAGGTCACCCCATTTGCTCCCATGTCTATTTCAGCAGAACATTCGCATTTGATCCTAAATCTAGGATGACTTGATCCATCTCATATTCTCCGATCTACGCGGTTAGTCTCATTTCTCTTCCCTTTCTTTTCTTATGTTGTCTGATCTTCCTGAATATGTGCGGTTCTCCTAGCGCAGTCCCAACGCTTTTGTTAATGAGTTCTTGTAACCCTTTCACCACCTTACTGTCACGCAGTATCTTCATACATGTTTCTAGGAATGTTGTGACAATATATGGGTCCATCTCTGGCTCCGGTTTATCTTTGCTTCCGGAAGTGGATGCATCAGCGAAGCTCTTCTTGGCTTCCATGAAGGTTTCCTAAGTGCGCTCCAAATCAAACTCTACTTCCTTCGCCGGAGATTTGGGAACCCCAGTACTATCTTCTAGTTGTTTGCCTTTATCATCTCCCATCGTGATTCCACTTCGAAGCACAATGTTCACATTTGGATCTTCCTTGCGTGACTCAGACCTCATCATCTGCAGGTTCTGAGTCGAGGGAGGTGGTAGCAATCCTTTGCCACATATCGTAGCTATCAGCGTAGGACAATATTCTGTCTCATGATCAAACAAGTTGCAATACAAACTCAATGAGCGCATTGGATTTGTGCAATTGTGGGTATAATGTCTTGGACCTCTACAATTGTAGCATATCAACTGTCTGCGACCTCTTCCAGGTCCTCCTCTGCCTCGACCTTGTCTGCACCCCTCAAATCCTTTTCAAGCCATTCCTGCATTTTGATCAAGGGGTTTTGTTTCAGCCTGAACTCTGTAGGTGGGAGTTCTATCCATCATTAACTCATAGCTTCTACAAGTGTGCTCATCGTGTCCCACTGACCTAAAAAAGTTGCAGAACAACTGTTATGAATTTTTTGTATACTTCTGTAACAAGTGACAATTGTCTATGGCATATTTTCCTGCTATTTGACAAATCACACACCACAAAGTGGGTGTCGCACTAGATCCTGCTTATGCTTATGGTATTAAGGGCATCAGTCCTCTTCCTGCAAGCTAATTTGCAAAAACCGGGCAGTGGTACTTGTCATGACCCTTACCCTTGCATTTTACGCACCATACCTCTTCGCACACTTCTAGTCGAGCTGTCCTATCCTGTTTCAGACTCTACATGTCAACGCATAAATTCTTCAGCTGCATGTGGATCTGCTAAACTACTAAGTTAGGATCATGCATCGGGGTCTCATGTAGCCTTATAGAAATCTTTAAGGCCTCTGCCTGAGTCGTTATCTTCTGCTGCAATAGCGCACTTCTTAAATGTGGCATTAGCAAAGCTACAAACCACTCACAATGTTGTCCATCTATCAAATTCATATTAGCTTCATGAATCATACATCTCAGGCTCTGATCTAGCTCCCAATGAGTCTTTCCTAGTAGCATCATGATCTCTTTGAATCTAATGATCGACTATGCTTCAGACTTTAGCCTGCTAAATTCTCTGTTTAGTGCTACTTGGATATCCACAATTCCTGCATTTGGATTATCATTGGAGTGCTTAATATACCAGTTCAGCATATGGTACCGCAGGGTGCTAACGAGTGTTGCTTTCTTTATATTGTCATCTGTAACTCCTTGTGCTTCCCATACAACCCTTACCATGAACCAAAATTAGTCTGAATCCTCATTTCCCAAAACTTTGAACACAGGCAACTTCACTGTGCTTGCCATATTGAATCGCAGTGGTGGTGGAGGTAGTACAGGTGAAGATGGAGGTGATGGTGGTGAAGCTGGTGGCAGTGTGGGTGGAGGTAGTATTCGCGGAATTCTTTGCCTTATCAGATGGATCACACTTCGCAGTGATACCTTCGCGAGCTCTTCCTCGTCCCCTCGCGGAGACAAAATCAAGGGGCTAGTCTCTGGTCCCTTACTTCCTTTGTTCCTGTAAGATTTTCCACTTCGTGTAGCCCTGAACATTAAGGTAACTGCATAACCCTCTTTTCGTACAATAGCATTTTAATCCAAGTATTCAAAGACTTTACATACTTAGCTCACGGTCCTTTGACAAAGCATTGCTCTGCTTCACTGTAGCTAACTGAGGTGTCAACCGCGAACTCAGTAATGAATCCTCCTATAATACAATCGAGCCAATGACCAACGTTGCACACGATCTTATCCTCCGATGCTTCCAACCTTCATACTAACTCTGGGGTCCACACAATAGGATCGTCAAGTTTCCACCTTCCTTGGCTATCTGCTAGCTTCACGATCCACTAGTATAGCTCAGTAGGGAAGGACGTGAAGAAGATTTCGTGGATCTCCATGTTGGAAATAATACTGAGAGGGGGGTGAATCAGTATTATCAGATCAATAATTTTATTTCCCAAACAGGTTTATATACGCTACTTTAGCTAAGCAAACTAGCATGTACACATAACTATACTTAAAGCAACCAGCGTATATGCAGAGAACTTTTGATTTAGCCAATTTGTCATGCATTGAACTTTAACCAGTATATCAAAGATTTATTAGAAAATGTAGTAAAAGTAGAATAAAGCATCACACATAAGCAACACACCTGAACACCAAGATATAAGGTGGAAACCCAATGTGGGTAAAAACCACCTACTGTTGTCGTCTTTGTCTTCTTTTAATAATAAGAAAATATGTTTACAATCTTGTACTAGTGCAGACTCATACCAGTATGCAGGCTTCTACCTGTAGAAGGTTACAACCTTCTCTCATTCTCCAGCTTCTACTGGAAGGGAGCTATAACCCCCTAGCTCTTGTACTAGCTGATATGTTTACTAGTACGTAGGCGGTGACCTACAGAAGGCTATGACCTTCTTTCTTCCTCCAAGGACCATGTTTCATAAATTTTTAGACTGGATCCATCAACAACATCATAACTGCAATACAATCATCAAATACATCTGCATCAACCAATCATTGAAACTGAATCATCACTTACAACTGAATCAATCAATCACTTTGACAACCCATCGTCACTGTAGCAAATCGTAATCAATCTAATCATTCAGAATACTGTCACCAGAGTACAATCACCAGAACTCAAAGCAGAACCCAGAACTCTGCAACAGCAAACAGAAACAACTGAAACATACTTCATAAGGTATACGCTACTTCCATGTGTCGAACTAGCGTGTATACGCGCTTTTATGAAAGCCAACCAACGTACACATCTACAAATATTAATTCATAATTCTGCAGCTATTCTGAACTCCAGTTATACCTAGATCATGATATTTACAGAATAACACATGTGTCAGTATTCAGATCTAGACTATACATGATCAACCCACATAGTGATAATTCATTTCAAGCCTTAAGATCCTGATCCATCATTAGATCTTATCCCTCATCAACCGCTAAGGTTCATCCTTGGTTCAAATCAAGAAAAGCACCATAAGCCAATAACCTGCATACTAGATCTCACACTTCATCATATATTCGATACTTGCACACCTAGCCTAATGATCTTCTCCTCCTTATATAGTTTTAGGCCTTTCTCAATACCATGGACCAAAACCACTTGGGACAAATACCTTGGACCAAATACCTAGGGTCAATACCTCAGACCAAATACCTTGGATCAAAATACCTTGGACCAAATACCTCGGACCAAAAACTTAGCTTTCCAAGATATACGCGCTTTTCCTTCTATGAAAGTGCGTGTGTACATATACGCTACTTGTGTTCAGTGAACCTGCGTGTATACGCAACTTGGTCAAGGTGAACCTACGTATACCTCTCTTTCTTCATTCTTTGTAGTCTGATCTGTAATTCTTTCTTTTTGACATGCTATACTTTGATCTTTCATTTGAGTGAGTTGCCATCAAGGAAAACACCTATATCAAAATTCCAACAATCTCCCCCTTTGGACTTGATGGCAACAATAACACCAAGTCACTCTCCCCCTTTGACATCAAGGGCAAAGGGTGGACCAAGATATTTTCTCCCTTTGAAATACATTATACTGTTCATGCTTCCCCTCAGTACATGCTGGATTTTCCGATTGAGCTCCCCTTTTGTACATGCTGAGATGCACTGAAACCGTCCATGCTCCCCCTGAGCATAAGCAAAGTCTGCAAAAACATGATTCTATAACTCAACTATGTGAGGATGACCTTCCTATCACCAATGACTCATACATACATCCATCTCCCAACCAAGTGGGGATATACCAATTGTTTATACATGACAGAAACAAGAAATATTACATCATCCATCCCATGTAAAGTGGGGATACAAATTACATCATTTATCCAAGAGGACTCATTCAAGACATATCACACCCTAGACTTTTACATGACTTGAGCAAAAAATGGTATAAATATTTGAATCCATAGCTAGACTCAACAACCATAATGCCAACAATGTTGAATGCACATGAAGGCTAATGCTCCCCCTGAACCTGTGCTACATGTGCATTGTTAACAAGTCAATGATCAAGGCATCTTTGTCAGTCAGATAAAATTAATGAGCAAAGCATATAGTCATTAATCATCAATATCTGTTAGATCACCCATATCAGAGCCTAGCCCACTGTTTTTCTTGTCTGAAACATATACACTCCTTGACCCACAGAAACCCATGTGTGTATGCGATTTTACTTTATGAAATCCACGTATAATAACCTTTCTCTGGAAAAATTGAATTTAATAGCAGGATGATGCAGAAACTACTCTCGGCTTTTGTCTAAGATATTCAAATGTCTCTCTAGGTTGTGGTCTAGTGAATATATCAATAACCTGTTCTTTGGAGGGAACATACTCCAATTTGACCTTTTGTTCAAGCACTTGTTCGCGTAGAAAATCATATTTGATGTGTATGTGCTTGGTCTTGGAGTGCATGACTGGATTCTTTGAAATACTAATGGCACTTGTATTATCACATAGAATGGAGATGGGTGGAGTACATGTGATCTGAATGTCATGCAAGGTTTGCATCATCCAAAGTAGTTGTGTGCAACAAGATGTAGCAGCCACATATTCTACTTCAGCTGTAGATAACACAATTGAACTTTGTTTCTTGCTGAACCAAGATACTAACCTGGAACCCATGTAGAATGCACCACCACTATTGCTTTTTCTGTCATCAACACTTCCTACGCAATCTACATCTGTATATGCATGAAGAGTGAGATCTGTATCTCTAGAATACCATAAACCAAAGTTCTATGTTCCTTGAAGATATTTGAAAATTATTTTGACTGCCTGAAGGTGTGATTCCTTTGGATTTGCTTGGAATCTTCCAACTATTCCTACTGCATGCATGATGTCAGATCGGGGACCTATTAGATAAAGCATACTGCCAATCATGGCTCTGTAAGTCTATTGATGTACTGTTTTCGATTAATCTTTGAGCTGAGACTGCATCCTGTTACCTTTGGGGTACATACAGGTTTAGAATCTTCCATGTCATACCTTTTCGAGATCTGTTTGAGATATTTGGTTTGTGAAAGAAAAATACCATATTTATTTTGGTGAACCTGTAGACTAAGAAAATAGGTAAGTTCACCAAGCAAGGACATTTCAAATTCTTGCTGCATTACTGAAGTGAAATTCTGACTCATGGATTCTTCATTGCTACCAAAAATGATATAATTAACATAAGCAACAATAATTAGCAATTTATCAGTGTCAATCTTTGTATATAGATTGCTATCTGCAGAACCTTTTGAAAAACCTTATTGGTGTAGATATTTGTCGGGGCAGTAATACCAGGCCCTTGGAGCTTGTTTCAAACCATAGAGAGCCTTTTTGAGTCTGCATACAAGTTTTGCATCATTTCCAAGAATGAATCCTTCTGGTTGTTCAATATAAACTTATTCTTCTAAATCACCATTAAGGAAAGTAGATTTTACATCCATTTGGTATACTTTGAATTTCTAAAAGCTAGAAAGAGCAAGAAGCATCCTTATGGCTTCAAGTCTAGCAATAGGTGCAAAATTTTCTTCAAAATATATACCTTCTTGTTGAGTATAGCCTTTACAAACAAGTCTGGCCTTGTTTCTAATGACTTCTCCATTTTCATTCAGCTTGTTTTTGAATATCCATTTAGTTCCTATAATATTTTTATCATGAGGTCTAGGAACTAATTCCCAAGTATTATTCTTTTCAATTTGCTCAAGTTCTTCATTCATGGCCTTGACCCAACATTCATCTTTTCATGCTTCATTTACATTTTGAGGTTCGGTGGAGGATAGTAATGCTAGATAGCTTGAGGTTTCTATAATAGTTCTTCTTGTCTATACACCTACCTCTTTTTCCCATAAAATTTGAGTTTTTGGATGATTTTTCTGAACATACATGGACAGAGTCTTTTCTTCTACCGTTATCTCTTCTTCTGGTGCTTCAATGGTTTCTTCTTCAATATCATTGTGATTTGATGTGGGAAAATACCCCCCATCTTCTTCATTGTCATAATCTTCTGTTTTTTTCTGTTTTGGATTTTTGCATGCTTCATCAACTACAACATTAATACCTTCAACAATTTTCCCAAGTATTTTATTATAACATTTATATCCTTTACTTTGGGAAGAGTAACCAAGAAGAATACCTTCATCTTCTCTAGGCTCAAACTTACCAAGTTTTTCATCAGTCCTTTTGATATAACATTTGCTTCCAAAAAATTTAAAGTATTTTAAAGTAGGAGTCTTACCATACCAAAGTTCATGTGGAGTTTGAGTGCTATTTACCCGAACATTTGCTTGGTTGATAATAGTTATGGCAGTGAATGCAGCTTCACTCCAGAAGGTTGCAGGAGTTCCAGATTCATCTAGCATAGCTCGAGCCATTTGTTGAACAATTATGTTCATTCTTTCTACCACTCCATTTTGCTGAGGAGTCCTTGTAGTGGAGAATTGCCTTTTTATTCCATGCTGTTCACAAAAGTCAAAGAATTCATCCTAGGTAAATTCCCCTCCTCGATCAGATCTGAGACATTTTATTTTCCGATCTGATTCATTTTCAACCAAAGCTTTGAAGGCTTGGAACTTTTCAAATGCTTCATCTTTATGCTTTAGCAGACCTATCCAACACATTCTGGAAAAATCATCAATGAAAAAAATAAATTATTCTTCTCCATGAGGTGACTTTTTCCTTGATGGTTCACATAAATCAGTATGGACAAGTTCAAGAGGCTTACTAGCTAACCCTTCTTTTTCAATGAAGTGAGCTCTGGTTTGCTTACCGATTTGACATGTTTTTCATATTTTATTTTCAGGGATGTTGATATTTGGAAGATCATGAATAGCCTTGAATCTGCATGCTTTTCTTATTTGAGAAAAGCTTAGATGTCCCAATCTTCTATGTCACAACCAATTTTCATCATTTTTACTTAGATAACATTGTTGTTGTCCTCCCTTGAGTATGTATAAGTTGTTTGGAGTTCTTTTACCTTTGATCATGGTCTCCCTTGTATCAAGCTCACGAACAACACATCCATTTGATCGAAACACCACTTCATTTCCTTGATCACACATTTGACTGACACTCAACAGGTTATGCTTTAAACCGTCTACATACATAATATTTTCAGCTTTAACATTTTTGTTTAGTCAATTTAGTGTTCCTAAATTGATGTCATTAATTGTCAACCCGGGGCTCATAAGCTGATGAAGTGAAGGTGTACTATATGTACTTAAGCAACTTTCTTAGAGCTTTTGTCTTTTGGGGGTGTTGTTTATGGTTAACTTATCTTCCTAAGATGGAGTGATGATTATAGACAGATGAGTGTAAGTGTGTGAAAAGTGAGTTCTATATGAGTGAAAGTGTGTGATTAGTGATTCCTAATTACTTGTTGAATTGTAAAGGAAAAGAACTTGAAAGAAATGAATAACTTGAAATGACTTGAAAGTAAATGACCACGTTCCAATGGCATTAGTCTCTATCCATATTGCTGCAAATAAAAGAAACAAGAAAATCACTTCAAGGATTGATGATAATGATTATCTCCTCCTAACTCCCTGCTTCTACCACATAGTACTGCGTAAAACACGATTAGGAGGTAGCTGAAGACAAATCCAAGAATTGATAAAAACTCTAAGTGACAAATTATAGCACTACTAAGCCTTTTCCATCATACTGCTTCCTACATGTGTGATTATGTGTAACAAGTGGAAAAAGTATTAGTGCCACAAGCCAAGACTACTTAAAAACAAGCTGCAATTAATTAGTGTTCTGTTCTCTGAAAGATAAACCATTCATGATAAAGAGAACATAAATTAGTTAGCATCCAACTTGTAAAACTAAGCTAAAAACTAGTTTAGAAAACAGAGTAAAAAGGGCAGCATTATGAACAAGACAACTGCAACTACCATTAGGTATTAAAGCAAACACAACACACTCAATCCCGGGTGAAAACCTGCAAAGAAGTAAATCTGATCAGTGAAAATAAAGGCTGCAGCAATGAAAAGAAGTCAAGCTGTACATAACTTCAAGAAAAAGAAATGTTGTAAGTAAAATAAAGAAATTGCAGAAGTATGAACATGAAATACTTATACACGGGCAGTCATGGACAGGGGCCCTCCATCCAAACAACCCACAGAAAACTCAGATGATGTAGAACTTCAAAACAGCACTGTTTCCATTACTTTATATGTAGAAATACATAGTCAAAGGGCTGGAACAGCACTATAAAACAGAGTTTTAAAAGTGTGCTAAAATTCTCACAGAGTCATAAACTACAACAGCTAAAAAGTTTACATAAGCGTACGCAGACGCAAGTATTTATAGGCGTCTGCAAGATAGCCTAATGCGTAAAGCATAAAACAGAAAATCAACAGAATGTCATGCGTATTAAAGGTGCAGTTAACACGTCATAGGCTTCGTGGTCAAGCTGGAGGTCCTGGTCGATATGGGCAATGAATCCAGCATTAGATCATGTCCCCCACGGCTTTCAAAACACGGACAAGTCACCTTTTCCACCGACGTGATCAAACAGCTTACGTATCAACGTTAAGCTGCCTTTATTTGACCGTAACTTGACCCCCTTTGACCGGAGGTACAAATGACGTGGCCGGCTGAACTGATGGCACAGGAACCTCGAGCACGTATATTCCAACATGCCCATGTGGCTCGTTCTGCAAAATAGCACGTGGAACCTTGAGATCAACAAAATGGCTGCGGGATCATCAGATGGCTGCGGAATCAGCAGATGGCTGCGGAATCAGCAGAGAGCTGCGGAATACCTGTAAGTATGTCAAAAACTAAACAAAACAATTACCCATTAGCAAAGCTCACTTGATCATGTTTAATGACAACTAATGTAATGATCTGGGTGGAAAATGAGGCAAAAGAGAGAGGAAAGTGATGAAAACAGTAGGTAATGATGGATGATAAGGTGTAAAGTAGGGACTCTACATACCCCCACTACGAGGGCATTGCATGTCCTCATGCAAAAACACTAATCAATCAACCTGTTGTGATGCCTCTGCCAAGACATCCAATCTCCTCTTCTTTCTCTGTGTAGACACATTGACCCTTGGCTTCTTTACTAAGCATCTGAACTTTAGGTTGATCAAGGCTCTGTCTAGCCTTTTGCATTTCTTCCTTAACTTTTTGTTACTTCTTTGCCACAGGCCCAAATGTAACATGGTGTTATCATGAATCATCTTATCCAATTTGGCTTGCTCTTTCAACTTTTCATTTTCTTGCATGATATGTCGATTTAGAACCTCAATCTCAAAAATTTCCTGTTTTAAGGAGTGGATTTGTTGTTCTAAAGGTTGAACATTGCTTGGGCCAGCGGCTGCTTGCTCCAATGTTTCCAGCTAATTATACACTTTTTGCTGCTCCGGGTTAACCTCAGGTGACTTTTTGGGACTTGGTTCATAATCAAATTCAGATCCATGTTCATGCTCAAGTTCATGTTCAAACGGACTTTCCTCACGTGGAGGACTAGTCTCAATATGCTCAACGTGTGAAGGACTTTTCTCTAAGTCAGGACTTGTAGCACCTTTTTGAGGTGAGCCTAAGTCAATGAAGAATGACTGTTTACCCTTTGTGGCCCCTACTTTTTTGTTTTGTAATCTGCTGCTCCTTCTTATAGAGGTGGTACTCTGTTTTTCTTTTGGTACTTTTTGCTTCTGTTTTTCCACCTTTTTAGAGAGGGCAGTTTTATGAAGTTTGGCCATTCTTTGAGCTAAGGGCTGAGTGTCTTCCTCAGTAGTATTCTCAGGAGTGAGGTGAGTTTCTTGGACTACAGATTTACCTTTATCTTGCTTACGTTTCTTCCTCCCTTCTTTTCTTTTCTGAGCAATTTCTTGAGCAAGTTCTGAAAGAGTTTCAGTGATAATTCCTTGGGCTGCTTGGTTATCATCTTCAGTAAATCCAGGATTAATATCCTGTTCAGGATGTTGTATATCAGTTTCCTCATCAAACTGTTCTTGAACAGTTTCCTCTTGGGCAGTGGTATCAGGAACAATGGTTTCTGTTTGGGCAGTAGTTTCTTGGTTAACCCCCTCTCCTCTTTTTCTTCTACTTCTTTTTGGCACTTGAGGGGACCCTCCAGAAGTTTCTCCTAATTCTTGAAAATGGTTTCTTATGAGAAACCTCTCCCATGTGTCTCTTTTTGATTTTAATTGTTCCTCAACCAGCAATTTCACAAGACCGTGATGACATAAATGTGCTTCAATATTTCTAGGGTTCTTTTGGACCATTGCACACATTTTCTTAAGACTTGAAAATAGAAAGTAAGGGAGGTTAATATCATCTCCTAGAAAATGCATCATAACCTTTGCATGATAAACATATAAGACCCCAAATCTTCCTTCACAAGTGAAAAATTTCTGTACTAACAAGAGTAAAATGGTCCACTCCTCCTTAACATAAGAAACAGGAATCCCTTTGGTAAAGATACTTGTGTCCATACCTGGGTTTTTCAAAATTTGTTTCCACTGCTGATCTTGAACTGCCCGGTTCTTAAACCACCTTTCTCCAGTCTGTGGAAGTGAGGTAGCTTGTGCTATGCTGCTTTCATTGACTGTGAATTGTAAGTCCCCTATCTCCACGTGATTATCCTTTTCTCTGAAGGACCTTGCAAAGGCCTTTGTCACCTCCTTATGGTAGCCTTTGAACTTCTGTACGCATTGTAACCAGTTTGCCTTTTGTAATGCCTCTTTGACCTGAGGATAACCCTCCAAAAACTTTGAACCTTCCGGTTCTGCCCTTAAGAGCTTTCCCATTGGCTCTTATGGCTCTGTTCTATTTAAAACACGGCTTCAAAACGGCCTTACACAGTAAATTCACGGCTCTGTTTTGGAACACGGCTTCAACAAGGGTCTTTCACAGTGAATTCACGGCTCTGTTTTGGAACATGGCTTCAACAAGGGTCTTTCACAGTGAATTCACGGCCTCAACACAGTGGATTATGGCTTTAGCTCTGGATACGGCCGTAACAGACCTCCACTGGTGATTAGGATTTAGCGGAGAGGGAAAACAGAGTATAGTGAATGGTGGCAGCATAATGAGCACAGCGTAAATGGAATGAAACAGTGTGAGTGGAAATGAAACAGCGAAAGTGAAATGATATGAGCGTAAGAGGGTAGAAGGGTTATGGAATGATGAATGGAACGGCTATGTCCTTAGATTTCGGTTTCGGAGTTACACTTGGCTGCGTGAGTTAATGTCATAGAGACGTAGTACATTAGGTTATGTCACCTAAGTATGAGATCTTAATGGAAGAAGCAGCCGCAAGTGAAATTCAAAATCGTGGTAATCAAGGACTGATAGACTTGGTAGATACGTGGGTATATGGTCGCATGACTGGTAATCATTACACTTAGTGGCAAGAAACATAACCTAGAAAACTTTGCATAATGAAATAACTGTAAGTTTAGGATTTAACCCATACCTCAGATTCCCGCTTAGATTTGCCTTTGGTGACTTGCCACTAACCCTTCGCTGATTTATGGCTGTTGCATGACCATTTTTCATTTATTATTGATGACTACTGAGCTGCAAAGAAATTTCAAACAGACTGTGTTTTTTTTTATATATGCAGGTACAGAGAGCTGCGGAATCATTAGATGGCTGCAGAATCTTCAGATAGCTGCGGAATCTGCAGTAGTAGCCTCCGACTGCACAAAAAACAACTTTTAACTATCTAAAAATGACTTTATTGATGGAATGGAATGTAGTGGATGGGTGGATGAATGGAAAAATGAAGTGGAGTGAAAATGAATGAAATGGTGGATGATATGGTGGTGATGATGAAATGAGATGAAATAAGGGAAGAAAGAGATTTTTTTATTTTTTTTAGTCAAAAACCAAAGATTAGGCTGATGGAGGAGAAAAATCCTTCTCCACCAACCTGATTGCAGAATCTTCTTTGAACAATTTGACAAACTCTTCTTTTGAGAATGGCTTCTGGTAGATTTTCAAGCGGTGGCCATTCACAATAAGAGGAGTATGAAATTCATCAATAGTTTTTACTCGAACTGCTCCATTGCTAAAGACTTCATCAATCTCATATGGCCCAAGCCAATGAGTTTGAAACTTTCCTTTGAAGTCTTTGAATTTTGAATCAAACAATAGAGCCCAATCTCCTTTCTGAAACTTTCTTTATTTGATATGACGATCATGCCATTTAGATCTTTGGTGCTGAACTAGATCGGTCCTTAGAATTGCATCTTGTCTTATTTCATCTAGCTCATTTAGCTGGTCCATTCTGTGTTTTTGAGCTTCTGAGAGGCTCATTCCCAATTGGACTGCCATCTTGAAGGTCTTGATTTGGAACTCAATAGGAAGCAGGACTTCCTTCCCATAAACAAGTTCATAGGGAGAATGTCCTGCTGTGTTCTTCCATATGGTTCTATAGGCCCATAAGGCTTCAGGGAGCCTTTCCGCCCAATCTCTTCTATGAAGATGAACAGTCTTGGTGATAATGCCTTCAAGAACTTTATTGGTAGATTCCACTTGACCATTGGATTGCGGATGGTAGGGAGTAGATGTTCTGTGCTTGATCTTATATTCCTCCATCAGCTTCTCCATCAAATTAGATGTAAACTGGCTGCCTTGATCTGTCACAATTTCTCTTGGGACACCAAAACGAGTGAAAATATCCTCAAAAAGAAATTGAACAACTGAATTTTCAGTGGCAGAAGGCAATGCTTTTGCTTCTACCCACTTAGTAACATAATCAGTACAAACCAGTATATACTTCTTTTGCTTTGATGGTGGATTAATTGGTCCAACGAAATCTAGAGCCCATTTCTCAAAGGGTTCGATGCATACCTGAGGCTGTAGAGGCATTTCATTTGAAGGAGTTGGTTTCCCAACTCTTTGGCAGCTGTCGCACCTTCTAACATACTGCTTTGCATCTTTAAAGAGAGAAGGCCAATAATATCCTAAAGAAAGGATCTTATAGGCTGTCCTCTTGTCCGCAAAGTGCCCGCCGCATGGTTCATCATGACATGCCTTAAGGATGTCAGGCATTTCATCTTCCCGAACACACCTTCTGATTATACAATCTGGCCCTGTTTTGAACAATTCATTAGAAATCCAAGAATAATGTGAACTCTCCCGAATGATTTTCCTTTTCTCATTAGGAAATAAGTGTAGAGGAAGCTTCCCTGTAACAAGATAATTAGCCATATCTGCATACCAAGGAGTCTTGGTAGTAACTGCAAACAAGTATTCATCTGGAAACTTATCTTCTACTGGAGAATCTTCATTAGTGTTTTGGATTCTAGACAAGAAATCAGCTACTGTGCTTTGCTTTCCAGGTCTATCTAACACAGTAATGTTGAATTCTTGCAAAAGTAAAAGCCATCTTGTAACTCTACCATTAGTGACAGGTTTGTTCATTAAGTATCTTATGGCAGAGTGATCAGTATGGACAAAGGTTTCTTAGCCGGTTATGTAGTGTCTAAACTTGTTGATTGCATGTACCACAGCTAAGAACTCTTTTTCTGTAACAGTATAATTTAACTCAGTAGGAGTCAAATTCTTACTTGTGTAATAAATGGCATAAGGGATCAAATCCTTTTGTCCCAAAACAGCTCCTAGAGCTGTATCTGAAGCATCAGTAGAGATGTGGAAAGGGAGTTTCCAATTTGGCCCCCTTAAGATGGGTGCTTCAGATATTCTAGACTTTAAAGCTTCAAAGGCAGATTGACACTCAGGATCCCATTTAAACTCACAGTCCTTGGTAAGCAATTTGAAAAGAGGAGATGCTATCCTAGTGAAGTTTTCAATAAATCTTCTGTAATACCCAGTAAACCCAAGAAAACTTCTAACATCCTTTTGGCAATTTGGAATAGGTAACTTAGAGATGACTTCAACTTTGGATTTATCAACCTTGATCCCATCCCCTGAAATATGATGTCCTAAAACAATCCCTTCAGTAAACATCATGAAACACTTTTCATGACTTAAAGAAAGATTTGTTTCCTTACATCTTACCAGTAATTTTTCCAAATTTTCCAAAGCTTCTTCAAATGTATTACCATAAACTGTGAAATCGTCCATGTATACCTCTACACAATCATGAATCAGATCTGAAAAGATTCCTAATACAGCCCTTTGAAATGTAGCAGGTGCATTGCACAATCCAAAAGGGAGTACTCGGTAGGCAAAAGTTCCCCAAGGACAAGTAAATGTGGTTTTGTCTTGATCTTCAGGTGCTACCTGAATTTGATTGTACCCACTAAAACCATCCAAGAATGAGAAATACTTTTTACCTGCTAAAATGTCTAGTACCTGATCAATAAAAGGTAAAGGAAAATGATCCTTTAAGGTTGCCTTGTTCAATTCTCGATAATCAATGCAAACTCTCCATTTACCATTCTTTTTGGGCACTATAACCAAGGGAGAAACCCATTGGCTATCTGAGATGGGGTAAATGAAGTTTACCTTGAGCAATTTCTGGAGTTCTTCTTTCACGATTTCCCTAAGGTTTGGATTCATCCTCCTTTGTGGTTGCCTAATAGGTCTACTATTCTCTTCAATGTAGATGTGATGAATACAAGTCTTAGGATCGATTCCTTTCATGTCAGTGTATTCCCATGCAAAGGCAGTGGAATGTTTTTGCAACAGTTTAGTTAATTCTTCTTCTTGTGGTCTTCCCAAGTTTTTGTTAATGTTCAATGTTTTTCCGAGGAGGATTTCAGCTGTAGAACTACCAAACTCTTCCATTGAGAAGAGAGACATTTGTCTAGAGGAGAGATATTCAATGTCTGCATCTATATGAAAATGTTCAGAGTCATATTCTAAAGATACTTCAAAATTTTCTAATGTATTTAGATTTTGACTATCCTCACTGATCTCAGAGATGGTTAGAACTGGTTGTATAGTATCTTCATCCTCTACCCATTCATCTTCTCCTATTTCTGTTATAGCTTTTGCTGGGGGATACAAGTTGAACTTCTTGGTGGAATTACCATCTGATATATACATGTCTCCAGACCTACAGCTTATGAAAGCATCAGCTGTGGCCAGCCAAGGTCTTCCTAAAATAAGAGGATGTCCTCCTAGATTGCTCTTGGGAGTTAAAATCATAAAATCAACTGGATATTCCCAAGAATCTAGAGAGACTGGAATATCTTCCAATACACCATCAGGTTTAATGATTGATCTATCTGCAAGCTGCAGCAAAGTAGGTGTAAAGAGAAGATTAGGAAGCTTTAACTGATCCATGGTCTGTCTACTCATGATGTTGATCGTGGCCCCTAAGTCAATCAAAGTATTTGGGATTTCAACCCCATTAATATGAGTTTTGACAATAGGACTACCGGGATCTACATACTTTTGCATGGTAATCTTACCCATCATTATGTCTGCAATTTTTCCAACTAGATGTATCCTTTTAGTATCTCTGGTTCTTTTTATTGTTTTCTTCAAACTCAACTCCTTTATTGTCTTCGCTAGAATGGGAATTTCCTTAATGGCTTGTAACAAGGGGATCTTGATACATACATTTTTCAATTCATCTAGGAAGTTATAGTCAGGCACCCATATCTGCTTTTCCACCACTTTATCAATTTGCAATCTTTCAGGAAAGGGAGGTGTAGCTGTAGGTGTAGGTTGCTCAACTAGGGGAGTTGTAGAGATTGATTCTTTTTCTTTTTCTTTTTGGATATTTTGGTTTTGAAGTGATACTTCAGAACCTTTATTGACTTTGAGAGATTCCTCCTCAGAAATGCTTGGTTGTTGAACACTTATGGAAGGTTGATCTAGGATTCTACCTGATCTAAGTTGTACTTCATTAAGAGGAACAACCATATAGGTAGGGAATGGTTGACCTTCCATCATGTAAGCATTTTGAGGGTTCCTATTATTTGGATTTGGTAATGGCTGAGAGGGAAGTTGATTAGATTTCTGCTGGGATTGAAGTGCTAATTGAGAATTTTGATTTTGTGGAGGAGGTTGTTGTTGTTGAGGGTATGGCAATGATAGTTGTTGACCTTGGTTTGGAAGTTGTGGAGCTTGCTGATTCTGAAATGATGGAGGATATTGATAGAATTGAGCAAGTCTCGCATAAGGATTTTGCATGCTTTGCATCCATGCTTGGAAAGCATTTTGAGGTTGAGGCCAAGGTTGTTGCCAAGGATTCCAATTTGGTTGGGATTGAGAATTCATAGAGTTGTTAAACCCTTGATTCTGTTGTCCTTGCCAAGGTCTCCTTGCAATAAAACAGAGAGATTCAAGTGTATCTGGATCCTCTTGAAAGACTGCTTTGAGGCCAGGAATTGAGGGACAATCCTTGGTCTCATGAGTTTCTGAGCAAATTACACATGTTTCTACAACGTGTGCATCTAAGGGACATTCCCTTAAAGCATGTTTCTTTCTACATTTCGGGCAAAAGATAGCCAAAGCCTTGGCTTCTGCTTTTTGTTTATTGTGAATCTTAAGGGTATCAAGTTGTTCACTAAGACTCCCTAAGATGTCAGTTTTAAATTCATCAATCATATTGCCGATTTCAGCCCTACTCACTGATCCTGTTGCAGATTTATTCGCCCTAAGGAGAGAAGGATCTCTAGGCCCTTTTTGAGTTTTTGAATTGCCCCTTGAGAGATGGATACAAAGTTCTGCTATGTCATTGAGAGAAAGTTGAGAAATATCCCCTTTCCCCATCATGTTTAAGATGTCTATCCATTCATCCCTGATGGCTTTTAATAAGAGGGCTTTTAAGGTCTCTTCATCCAAGGTATTCATTTTTGCTCTTTTCAAGTTATATTGAAATCTTTCAAGTAAATCTTCTAGACTCTCATCTTCTTTTTGTACCATTTTAAAAACCTCGTCCTTGTGATTAGTAGGCATGCAATAGTCTAAATACCTATCCAAAAATGTCTGTTTCATCTCATCCCAAGTCCTAATGGATTGAGTGAGTAACCCCATGAACCATTTCAAGGCTTGATCCTTCAATGTTGAAGGGAACAACTTGAGTTTCTGAGAGTCATCCAGGTAGTCATAAGTTCGACACACCACTTCAAACTCAAATAAGAATGTTTCAGGGTCCTCAGTCCTTAACCCATGGAAGTTAGGGAGGACAGATGGTGATATATTTTTCATAGTGGCTCGGGAATCCTCATTAACAATGGGAAACCCAAATGAATTATCCCCATTTCTATTTCCTCCTCCAATGGGACCTCTACCTCCATTATTGTTATTGTTATTTCCTCCTCCTCCTCTACCTCTACCTCTACCTCCTCCTTCTTCCTCTGCCATGATGATTCTCCTAGGGATTTCAAAATCTTCTGGTTCCTCTACAAAAGGTGAATGAGAAGAGATTTCTCCTTCTTCTTCAGATGATTCGAATTCCTCAATTACAATTGGTCTTCCTGTAGGAGAAAGAGAAGAGTCTCTTCCTGGTTCAAACTCAATAGAAGGTGTAGGAGAGTCAACTCTTGGCTCTTGAATTCCAGGAATTCTAGGACTAGGAGTTTCGGTTGGAGATAAGGGGGATGTCTCTTGTCTATCCCTTGAAGCAGATGGACTTGTAAAAATTGAACTTCGAGCTCTAGCTAAAAACCGTCCTCTAGAATCTCTAGCTCTATGCATGTCATTTTTTATTTTTTCTTCAAGTGAAGTTAATAGTTCTTTTTCTGATCTTCCAGTTCACTATAGGTGCAAGAAGAGAGCATACTCAAGAGACTACTAGATCAATAACTTTCTCCTTTCTGATCCTCCAGATCACTTTAAAGTGCAAGAGGAGAGCATACTTGGATAGGTTATTAACTTCCTTCCTCGAAATTTTTATATTTTTTTTCCTCTAAGTATGGCTACTTAATTTCACTTCCCCGGCAACGGCGCCAAAATGTTTAGTCAATTTAGTGTTCCTAAATTGATGTCATTAATTTGATGGAGAAGCTGATGAAGTGAAGGTGTACTATATGTACTTAAGCAACTTTCTTAGAGCTTTTGTTGTTTGGGGGTGTTGTTTATGGTTAACTTATCTTCCTAAGATGGAGTGATGATTATAGACAGATGAGTGTAAGTGTGTGAAAAGTGAGTTCTATATGAGTGAAAGTGTGTGATTAGTGATTCCTAATTACTTGCTAAATTGTAAAGGAAAAGAACTTGAAAGAAATGAATAACTTGAAATGACTTGAAAGTAAATGACCACGTTCCAATGGCATTAGTCTCTATCCATATTGCTGCAAATAAAAGAAACAAGAAAATCACTTCAAGGATTGATGATAATGATTATCTCCTCCTAACTCCCTGCTTCTACCACATAGTACTGCGTAAAACACGATTAGGAGGTAGCTGAAGACAAATCCAAGAATTGATAAAAACTCTAAGTGACAAATTATAGCACTACTAAGCCTTTTCCATCATACTGCTTCCTACATGTGTGATTATGTGTAACAAGTGGAAAAAGTATTAGTGCCACAAGCCAAGACTACTTAAAAACAAGCTGCAATTAATTAGTGTTCTGTTCTCTGAAAGATAAACCATTCATGATAAAGAGAACATAAATTAGTTAGCATCCAACTTGTAAAACTAAGCTAAAAACTAGTTTAGAAAACAGAGTAAAAAGGGCAGCATTATGAACAAGACAACTGCAACTACCATTAGTTATTAAAGCAAACACAACACACTCAATCCCGGGTGAAAACCTGCAAAGAAGTAAATCTGATCAGTGAAAATAAAGGCTGCAGCAATGAAAAGAAGTCAAGCTGTACATAACTTCAAGAAAAAGAAATGCTGTAAGTAAAATAAAGAAATTGCAGAAGTATGAACATGAAATACTTATACACGGGCAGTCATGGACAGGGGCCCTCCATCCAAACAACCCACAGAAAACTCAGATGATGTAGAACTTCAAAACAACACTGTTTCCATTACTTTATATGCAGAAATACATAGTCAAAGCGCTGGAACAGCACTATAAAACAGAGTTTTAAAAGTGTGCTAAAATTCTCACAGAGTCATAAACTACAACAGCTAAAAAGTTTACATAAGCGTACGCAGACGCAAGTATTTATAGGTGTCTGCAAGATAGCCTAATGCGTAAAGCATAAAACAGAAAATCAACAGAATGTCATGCGTATTAAAGGTGCAGTTAACACGTCATAGGCTTCGTGGTCAAGTTGGAGGTCCTGGTCGATATGGGCAATGAATCCAGCATTAGATCATGTCCCCCACGGCTTTCAAAACACGGACAAGTCACCTTTTCCACCGACGTGATCAAACAGCTTACGTATCAACGTTAAGATGCCTTTATTTGACCGTAACTTGACCCCCTTTGACCGGAGGTACAAATGACGTGGCCGGCTAAACTGATGGCACAGGAACCTCGAGCATGTATATTCCAACATGCCCACGTGGCTCGTTCTGCAAAATAGCACGTGGAACCTTGAGATCAACAAAATGGCTGCGGGATCATCAGATGGCTGCAGAATCAGCAGATGGTTGCGGAATCAGCAGAAAGCTGCGGAATACCTGTAAGTATGTCAAAAACTAAACAAAACAATTACCCATTAGCAAAGCTCACTTGATCATGTTTAATGACAACTAATGTAATGATCTGGGTGGAAAATGAGGCAAAAGAGAGAGGAAAGTGATGAAAACAGTAGGTAATGATGGATGATAAGGTGTAAAGTAGGGACTCTACAATTTTCTTTCAAGAAAACAGATCCTTTACCTTTTATGATAGCAAGAGTGTCATTTCCAAATGAGACATTCGTTACCTTTTCTAACGCATTATATGAGTGAAGTTTTTTTTTTGTCACCTGTCATGTGTTTTGAGCATCCACTATCATTGTACCACTGATTTTCTTGTCCTTCTGCATACAAGGCAATACAACATGTTTCTGTTTGAGATTCTTTCCTTCTCCATATCTTGGGATTTAATGGAGTTTTCTCCTTTTGATATGTTTACCGAAATCTTCTCCTGCATTCATATTCTTCATGACCAAAGTTGTTACAGATTGAGCATTCTATTTCATTTTCAAGAGGAGAAAAGTTATTATAGGAACTTTTCTTGACCCCTCTTACATTCCTTTGATTCTATGCTTCTCTAGTCATGATGGTTTTCTAAGAAACACATTGAGCAGCTTTGTGTCCAAAATTATGACATGAAAAACATTGCCCATTAAAGAAGTTCCTGCGACTAGAAAATCTATTGACCTGGTGATTGTAGTTTCTATTGATATTCATCTTTGGAGAAAATTGAGTATGATTTACCTGAGGTTGGTTGTGGCTTCTATTCATCCTCAGAATAAATTGAGTCTAATTTACCTGGTGATTTGCTTTATGCCTTTGCTAACGATTGTCCTACTTTTCACTGGTCTTTGCTGCATCAAGATAGATTTTAGTGGAGGTTGACGACTTCTGCGATTGAGATGCTTCTTCAGTATATCCAAGACCTATCTTTATCAGAGGAAAATGCTGCACTTTGATAATTTCATTTAAGGTTTCTAATCCTTTAGCAAATCTAAGATAGAGAGATTTTGTTTCCTCAATATCTTTTCTTAGACCCACAATTTCACATTCTAGTTTTTCATTGTGTTTTTCTTTTTCAGCAAGTTGTTATGTCAAGGTATCTATAATCATATTATTTTCTTCTTAATAGATTTTGAGTTTAGAGATTTCTTCATGAAGGTCATCTTCTTCTAAAGCATCCAAAAAATTATCATCGTCATAAGCCATTAGAAGTCTATAATCATTACTATTTTCATCTTCATCACTATTTGATAAACCATCACTATCTTCATGAGTATAGTAACTCCTTTTATTTACAACTTGTTTTCTATTCCATTTTGCATATTCCTTCCCTTTTTCATATTTATCTTTATGAGGACATTTGGCAGCATAATGACCGACTCTGCCACAGGCAAAGCATTTGAAGGGTAGCTTACCTCTAAATCTTCTAGAACCCTGTTGAAGCTTCTTGACAAAGTTTACCTCATCTTCTTCTTCTGAAATATGTCCTGATTCATTGTGTTCTTCCTTTCCTTTTGCTAAAGCTTTAAATGTGAATTCTCTCATATCTGATGGACCTTCTTTTCTCATCTCAAAAGTAGTTAAGATTCCCTGAAGTTGTGTCATAGTGCTAGTCTGCAGATCCTTTTTTTCTTCTATAGCAGACAAGGATCTCAAAACTTTCTCAACTAAGGTAACTTCCTTTATATCTTCACCCATATTCTTCATACAATTAACAACCTCATCTATACGTAAGAAGTGGCTAGCTATACTTTCATCACTGTGTATCTTAAGAGTTTCATACTGAATTCTAAGTGTTTGAAGTTTAACACGTTTTACCTGAGAGTCTCCTTCGTAGCTTAGAACGATTTTGTCCCATATTTCTTTGGCTGATTTAAGCTGCATGACTTTGACAAACTCTGATTATGACAGACTTCACCATAAAGTATTGACAGCCCTGGCATTGGTTTCATATTGCTTTATACCTGTCGTATATGTAGGAATTGCTATTGGAAATGTATATCCTTCTTCCAAAATTTCCCAGAAATCCATTCCAAGTGATTGTAGATAGGCTATGGTACTTATTTTCCAATAAACAAAGTTGCTCCCATCAAATATTGGTGGTCTGATGGATCCCACGCTTTCTTGATTACTCATGATGATGGATCTCCCTTCAAGCGATAACGCTTCTTCCGAAGGACCTGCTCTGATACCAATTGTTGGAAATAATACTAAGAGGGGGGTGAATTAGTATTATCAGATCAATAATTTTATTTCCCAAACATATTTATATACGCTACTTCAGCTAATCAAACTAGCGTGTACACATGACTGTACTTCAAGAAACCAGCATATATGCAGAGAACTTTTCATTTAGCCAAGTTATCATGCATTGAACTTTAACCAGTATATCAGAGAGTTATTAGACAGTGCAGTAAAATAAGAATAAAGCATCACACATAAGAAACACACATGAACAACAAGATATAAGGTGGAAACCCAATGTGGGTAAAAACCACCTGCTACTGTCATCTCTGTCTTCTTTTAATAATAAGAAAATATGTTTACAATCTTGTACTAGTGCAGACTCATACCAGTACGTAGGCTTCTACTTGCATAAGGTTACAACCTTCTCTCGTTCTCTAACTTCTACTACAAGGGAGCTACAACCCCCTAGCTCTTGTACTAGCCGATATGTTTACTAGTACGTAGGCGGCGACCTACAGAAGGCTATGACCTTCTTTCTTCCTCCAAGGACCAAGTTTCATAAATTTTTAGACTGGATCCATCAACAACATCATAACTGCAATACAATCATCAAATACATCTGCATCAACTAATCACTGAAACTCAATCATCACTTACAACTGAATCAATCAATCATTTTGGCAACCCATCGTCACTGTAGCAAATCACAATCAATCTAATCATTCAGAATACTGTCACCAGAGTACAGTCACCAGAACTCAAAGAAGAACCTAGAACTTTGCAATAGCAAACATAAACAACTGAAACATACTTCATAAGGTATACACTACTTCCATGTGTCGAACTAGCATGTATACACGCTTTTATGAAAGCCAACCAGTGTACACATCTGCAAATATTAACTCATAATTCTGCAGTTATTTCAGATTTCAGTTATACCCAGATCATAATATTTAAAGAATAACACATGCATCAATATTCAGATTTAGACTATACATGATCAACCCACATAATGATAATTCACTTCAAGCCTTAAGATCCTGATCCATCATTAGATATTATCCCTCATCAACCGCTAAGGTTCATCCTTGGTTCAGATCAAGCAAAGCACGATAAGCCAATAACCTACATACTA
Source organism: Pinus tabuliformis (assembly GCA_031772625.1). Classification (NCBI taxonomy): domain Eukaryota; kingdom Viridiplantae; phylum Streptophyta; class Pinopsida; order Pinales; family Pinaceae; genus Pinus; species Pinus tabuliformis. The sequence goes on along the minus strand of CM062805.1, from coordinate 273,586,049 downwards.
GATCTCACAATTCATTAGATATTCGATACTTGCACACCTGGCCTAATGATATTCTCCTCCTTATACATTTTTAGGCCTTTCTCAATACCATGGACCAAAACCACTTGGGACCAATACCTTGGACCAAATACCTAGGGTCAATACCTAGGACCAAATACCTCATACCAAAAACTTAGTTTTCCAAGATATACGCTCTTTCACTTCTATGAAAGTGCGTGTGTACATATATGCTACTTGTGTTTAGTGAACTTGCGTGTATATGTAGCTTGGTCAAGGTGAACCTTCGTATACCTCTCTTTCTTCATTATTTGTAGTCTGATCTGTAATTCTTTGCTATTGACATGTTGTACTGTGATCTTTCATCTGAGTGAGTTGACATCAAGGAAAACACCTATATCAAAATGCCAACACTCCGTGTATAGGTAGAAGTCTAACCACTCTTATTTTGATAGTCGCAGGTTCTTGTTCTCCTGTGCTGCGAACTTGTGAATTCTTCTGTCCAACCAGCCTTCAATTTCCTTCTTAGTTAGATTCCAATGATACGACATCAGACATCTCTATGCAGATTCCAGTCCTGGCAATGGAACCATTTGTTGGATTGAGGGGACCTGACCTAGGTTCAGAGTGATTTATCCAAATAAATCCCTACACTACTAGCCCTTTCGGCATCATCCCGCGGAGCACAGACTGAAGTCTGACCCGAAGGAGTATGGGGGGACGCTGGAACCAAGTTTTCGCACCCTTGAGATGTCTATGGTGTCGCTTTAGTCCAACTATGCCTATCTTCGCACATTGTTCTAACCTTCAATACCCTTGTGATCTGTTATAATCGCCTTTCACGCAGCCCTAACTAGGGGCTAAGATGCTTTCGTGCTACTATGGCAGCGAACTGCACTATTTCCCTGATCTACACCGCGAATCTTACCTATCTTCTTAAAGATGTTAATCAACTTCACGTAAACAGATATTATATCTTGTATTCACTTAACAATAAAATCATATATATTCGCGCATCATATAAACAATAGAAGTGCAGTTTATACCCAATATATTCAATGCATAAAAGAGGAAATAAATACATAAAATAGATATGAAATTTCTCTTTATTAATACTTTCAACTGTCACAGACTCGACTTGCCCTACACACTCAGCTGCAGAGCCTTCTCCTACTCTACGACCCAAACTAGACTTTACACTTCCGTTCTTCCATTATGCTTCTATTCCATGTTTAGAATTTTTCTTCCATTGATGCCTTGACTACTTATAGCCTCGCTCTATTTATACAATCCCATTGTTCGCGGACCATGGGAAGATCTCTAGAGCCAACATTACATTAACAAAATTGAGGGCGGACAACCCTATGATTCTTTTACAAGTTATGCGCTCCGCGCCCACAAAATGCGGAGTCTTTACATCGAAGTTACAATTTTTGACCAAAATCTGGGCTCTAAGCCCAAAAACTTCCCTTGGGGGATCCCCCACCCAACACAAGGGAAGAAATTTCAATCAATAATGCATAAAAAAAATGCATCATGCAAAATTATCTCCACTAAATTTCACTTTCGTCTTCCAAACACAATGCCAAAAGTAAAGAATATTTTCACTTTTCACTATCCTAAATGCAACTTTCCGAAAGCAAAATGATTTTGACTTTACAAAGATGCACTTATATGAATTATGATTTTCTTTTCATTTTGAATGATTTGATGCACCTAATACATTTTTTAAGTTTCAATCATCGAAAAATGTGATCTATTTTCAATGATGAATCTCAGAAAATAACTTTTCAATGCAACTAATCTAATGCATTTTTACAAAAATTAAATTTCAAAATACAAGCTAAAACAAATGAAAAACAATGTTTTCAATGATCTCAACAGAAAACAACATTCAATCAATCAGAAAAACAAGTATCTCAATGACACCAAAAAGCAGGAAGCAATGACCAATGACTAGAAACCCTAGAATCCAGCCAGATTTCACTTTGAATCCAGCGAGACAAATTTTGCAAATTAGTCAAGGAAATCAATCAAAACATTGACAAACCCAAGCATACAGGATGGGAAGAGACCTTAGGGGCCAAGAAACACTGGATTCTTAGGAAGTAACCTAAAAAATTCTCACATTCAAGGATCTTCGTTACTTTATATACCCAAACCTGTGATTATTGCTACTTTTCATAGGAAAACCTGTGATGGCATCACTAATTTGTATAGTAAAAGCAGTGATGATTTCAATGCAACCAAATAATGAAGAAAAAAATTTCATCGCAACTATAAAGGTAAAAACCGCGATGCCATTGTGACTATTAAGACTAAACCCGCGATGCGTGAGGAATATGGGAAAAAATTAAAACTATTCCAAGAAACAATCCCTACTTAGCACTCTAAGGCAGTAATCAGTGATGGTATAAACCCATACTGATGCAAACAAGACGAATCAACGGTTGGTCAAACTAGACAAAAGATCAGGGTGAAGGATTGAAAGGAAAGGATCATAGGCTCCCTAATGGAGTCGCCATTTTGCTGACAAGGTTAATCCTCTCTACAGACATAGACAATCCCTCTAGCCGAATGAGTGGGTCTAGCAATTGAAGTGACAATCAACTAGACATCTTCCTAGGTTATAATTGAAAAGAAGAACGAAAGAGATTGCCTACCTTGTTCTGATGCTATTCTAATTTCCCTTGTTGAGGACCTTGAACTGCTTGTGTCACGGACTTGTTCCTGCTTCTCTTAGTTTTTATGTACGTTCACAAGTGATCAAGAGACAACAAAGAATGCCAAAACCAATAGCAAATCCAATAACAACCTAATTAACTAATCAAGGAATGTCAAGCTAAATAATACATAAACATATATATTTTGGGAAGATGATCCAGCAGTTGTATATTATTAGGAAATAAAGGGAAGATTACAACCAAAGCCTTGATTTTGAAAGGCTCTCCTTGAGTGGTAATCCAACTACAAGCCAAGAACTCTCCAAGCACTCCTTCTCCAAGTCTAATGAATAGCCTCTAGGCACAAGCTTAGCATAAGGGTGCAAATAGACATAGACCAACCCTTTGGGAATGGGAGAGGATGAATTTATAGGCTAGGAAAGGGAGTTAGGACTTCTCCAAAGATAGGATTAGGCCCTCATCTCAAGGAGGTAACTCATAGGGATAAGACAAAGAGGCCAAGTTGAGAGAATTCAACCTCATCTATGAAAAACAACCTCCAGTTCGCTGCTCTGGAAGCTTCTATATCACGGAGCTTCTCATCCTCTTTGGGAAAATTGCCTTTTTGGGATCATCGTGGGTATGCAAGGGAATAGAGCGATTCCATCATTGGTCAAGTATAGTGCAACAGGTTACCATCGTTGTTTTAAGCCTCATAAGAGCGATGATCCTCATTTAAGGGTTTTAAGAGCTATTTCTTCAGGGAAATATCAAGGCATTTTCCAAACAAAGTCTTAGGAGGGATCTGAGCTGTATACATGGATGAGTATACTATATAATGCTCATGTTTCAGGGAATTCTAGGTATGTCCTAGGGAAGTGTAGGAGGCATGACAATACTGTGTAGCACCTATGTACCCCAACTTAGATATACCTGGAATGAGGTAAAAGAATATGAGTTTTAGTGACCACCCTTGGTAGATCAATGCCTTAATCTTTGGGAGAATGGAGTCTATGATGAATATGAGTAGGATTTCTTGGTTCCTAGTCAAGGAGGCCTCAAGATCACTTTGCTAGCCTTCTAGGACAAGAAGAAGCAACCTTGCAGCTTTTATACTTTGATGTGCAAGATGAATGGCTTATCAAGGTCAACTTATTTGATATAATTACCCCTAGGATATTTTTACCATATTACATTTCCCATACATTGATATATGCTATAATAGAGAGTAATTCCACAATTTTAAGTGGTAAATGCATGAAACAATTAGCCCTCAAATAGCGAAAATCCTAGTCCAATGTATATGACAAAATTAAACAAGAATAACATTAAAAATAATGTACTTACATGTAACTGAGTGTATCTAACCATTCACAATTGACAAGAGAGAAGCTCCAAGATAATATAAACCAATATCCACACATCAAAATTTATCCATTAAGCTCCAATTCATCCTCTAGAAAAAGTGTGAAAATCTCAAGAGAGATAAGTGACCCAAACCAAAGTAATGATGAGAAAATGAGCTTGTCTCTCTTGTATTTATACAAAAATTAGGAGTTAGAATTATCCTCCTTGTCCTACATAAGCCCCAAAAATAAAATAATGTTCTAATAATTCAACTTTTGGTGACAAGCCCACCAAACTAGCTCATAAATTAAAAAGTAACCCTCTCAAGGGGTCTAATAATAATCTATGCATGTCGTAGGGCCTGCTAAGAGGCCTAATGAAGTCCATGGGTTCCACAATGAAGAATAGGACCCTCAAAAGTAGTGGACATAGGGTTGGCCCCTTGTAATAACTTGTGGTGCTCTAAATGACATGTGGGGGCATACAAGTTTCCTCATGGACCTCCAAACAAGTCAAACATGCCTATAGATCTCCTGCAAAGGTTGTGATGATGGTGTAGGTGATTCCACATCATCGTGAAAGTACTAGATCATTTTCCAAGTGTATGGTGTAAATATGGGGCCAATTGGGCATGATGGATCAGGTACATCTTCCTCGTCTAATAACTGAAACACCGGCAATCTCTGAATGGTTGTGGGGATCCATGGCATGATTTCTGTTGCTGTCAAGGGCCATGGTTGTCAACGCGCACCCTACAAGTGCCAATGTAGCCCTCTAAAGGATTAGGAACCCGTATAGGGAGACCAAACCCAAAATCGAGACCATATTCTATCTTGCATAATATCCAATGCGTCCCTTAGACTTCTGGTACAACAAGTCATTAGAGAAATCAAGTAAATGAGATTACCAAATCATGGACCAAAAGTGGGGACTTCATAATGGCATGCCCTTTCATAATGGGCTTGGGGATGTGCCAATATGTCCTAAAATCCAAATGGGTTTAACCAATAATCCTATTAGGTGGTTTCTACTTCTAAAAGGGATAATATAGTCAAAGTACATCCTTCAAAAGGTGGTGGCATGTGGAAAATAGGTGAATGAAGTAGGGAATGAGAAGGGGTAGCCCTGGGTCACATGTTGGGGTACAAGGGTAGCTAATAGAGGGAAGCCCACACTTGGGGTTTATAATGTATAGGAGGGAGAAATCGTGGTACATGAGGTGCTCGAGCCTTGATTTGTCCACCCTTATTTATATGCCTTTTTCCTTTTCATGATTTTCTTTCATTAACTGCTTGGGGTTCAAGGGGGAAGAGCATGATGTATAAAATATAAAAATGAATACCCCCTTTAAGGTGGGTACATTTTCCTAATGAATGTAGCCATATATGCTTTTATATTTCTTCTTAGCTGCATCAACCTCCGGGCTTCATTCCAGACCATGACCCAAGGTGTGGGCAAGGGGTAGGGGTGTGCCAACCCTATGTGGACCTAGGTGGGAGAAATGATGAATGGGGTAATAATGAATGGAAAGAGGGTAATATAAGTGGATAAGGAAGCGGGAGCACATAACCAAAATCAGGTTTTCCCATGAAATATGATCCATAGAGTGAAATGGTTAGTTAAAAGAGATCCCATGGGACTAGAATCCAAGGTTAATACCTAAAAGGGGTCTAGGGGACAAGATCACAAAACTAGCCCATTTTTTCTGTCAAATCCCCCCTTTAATCCATGCCCAGAAGTGCCTATGATAAGCAAACTACAATACTCAATTTTCAAATGAAAAGGTATACCTTTAGGTTTAGGAGGTCCACCTTCAAACATTCAATCATGGCAGATGGATGAGGGACCACATGGCAATCTTAGGTGGTAGAAAAATGGAATAATAAGCTAGCTGGTGGTTGCAACAGGCTACTGGATGCCAGTTGAGGATCATCTTGGAGGAAAAATTTCTCCTATGGATATTACCCACAAAATGGTGGGTAACAAGCCTTCTTGCCCTTAGCTTCCTTTCCCTTGTCTGCCAAGGAAAAAGTTTCTTCCTCTTAGGAATTAGATGTTACTCCATCCCTAGTGTTCCTTCGAATTTCTTCCTGCACCAAATGAGACTAAATTCTCTCCCAATTTGAAAATTTGTCCCTTCCATTTACAAAGCCTTAGTAGTTGTGCCAGGATTTCACAAGGCCTAAGAGAGCTATGCTCACTAGCTTAGAATATGGCACCTTTTCTCCTACTCCTCCAAGTTCATCTCAAACCTAGGTGAATTTGGAGAGGTAATGTGGAATGGTTTCATTTTTCTGCTATCAGATGTTTCTGAGCTTTCCCTTAATGCCAATTTCCTAGAATCACTGTTATTTTCGAATAAATCAATGAGGGCCTTCCGCATATAAAATGGAGTTTCCTTGCCATGTAAATTCGAGAGTATGTGGTCTCTCACATCCTCTAGGATGTTCCTCTTGGCTTTTGTAGTATCCTTCTTCCACTGGGCTAACTATTTGCATACGATGTTGTTGGTTTTGGAATGTCAGTTTTGTTGTATTCCAACACTCCATTATTATCAAGTGAAAATTCCATCCTATCCTTCCAAGCTATGAAATTGGATGTTCCCTCCAGGGCATACTCTAATCTCAATCTGTTGAAAGATGTTCTCCTGCACGGAAGAAAATTTCTTCACTGAATCTACAAATTAAAATTTTTGAGGGAGAAGATCTATTGATTTGTTTCTATTGTGTTTTCAAACTCTGATACCATCTAGAAATGGAAAGAAATTTTCTATCACTGATGAATTCAAACTGAAATTAAGAGATACAAATCTCTTCTACAATCTGTGGAATTGAAAATCACAAGATAGAAACACATGCAATGGCATGGAACCATCAAAACACAAGTAATACAAGTATTTTATAGGGGAACCCAACTAGGAAAAACCCCTCCGCTGATTTTCATTAATTAGATGAGAATGAGAAACTATTACAATGTCAGCTTCAAGCTTTGAAGAACACCCCTCACTGTAAATTTTTTCTCCGACTGAATGAGTATATTTGTCCAACACTTAGCCTATTTATTCCCCACAACTTCCTCCTATTTCCTTGCGCAATCCTAGAGAAATTAAGCTCCAAACTAATAGGGGAATTCCCTATTTCCTTACACAAATCCAAGAGAGTTGATCACATTCTTAATTTCCAAGCCTATACACTCAACTATTATAAAATTGATGATTAGAAAGTGCCTTTTCCTCCACTCCAACTAGGAAATTCGAATTCCTTGCATGTCTAGGCTATTTTTGGCTGATTGACTAGTTAATTGAAAGATCAGTAAGTTAAAAAAAAGTCATAACTACTCAACTGACCTTCAACTAGCTCAACTAATGACTAGAGCTCAGTTAATTGAGTTAAACTAAAAATAACTAAACTAGATTGATAAATTTTAGCAATCACTACATTCACAACTCTACTCCAAGTCTACAAAATTGAAATTTTTGATCTAAGTGACAAGACCATGTCACTCAGGATAACTGCAATCCAAGTCATCCTGTTGATGTGGAAAATTGAATTGCTAAATTTGACTAAGGCACAAGTTAAATTCAGTCTTTCTTGTTACAATTTATAACCAGAACCTTTGTCTTCTATGATTCTAAGCTTATTTTCTAGAGCTACCACGAGGATGCTCATTTATGGCTGATATATACAACTTGATTTTCCATCCTTGCAAATCTTTCCTCTGCCAAATATCGATGGTTATTAATAGATTCATTGGCCATGCCTAGGGTTATATGAATTTCTACTTAACTAATTTGGATCCCTTACAACTCCCTGCAATATACCTAATGAAATCCACTTTGATGCAAATATGATATATAAACTTCCATGGATATTATACTAGAGATCTTATCACAAAATATTTTATAAAGATTTACTGAAATTCAAAAACCTATACTATGAGGATTAATTTACCTTAGTATTTCTTCATTTATTAAATTATTGTTTATTATTATACATGCAATATAAAAATGTGGAAAATAGACAAAAAATAGAACATGTTAGTGCCTAGATTTACCTCAAGCTGAAAAGGTAGGATCTAGGGCCAACATCAAACCACGCTCAGCCTGGTAGCTAGCCCTACCAGGTCAGGAGAGGGCTCTCTCCGGGTCAATCTTAGCCAATAATGATCGATGAGGGCTGAGATGAATGATAGAAATACTGATCTTAGGCTAGGTATAACTGCAAGAGAGTTTGATTTAATAAAATGATGTTTTGTTGGCTCAGATGGAAAGATAGATTTTGGGTGCGGGGATTGAAGCTCAGTCCTGCAGAGATCTCAATGGGGCAAGGTAGGCAATTGTTTTTGTCACTTAAAATTGAATGAGATGGAAGGAATAGATAGGTGAGGTGTTGAAGAAGGTAAGAGCAACCATGGATCCTCCCCAAATAGCAGAAAACATCAAGAAACTAAAGCAAAATTCAAGTAGAGCACTGCAATTACAATGGATTCTACTTACACTCTTGTTTGTTTAGTTCAGAAGAAACAAGATAGAGAATGGCATACATGACATATAAGAAAATTCACAATTACAAAGGGAAGCACTATACCAAGACAAGTTTCCACATGGATCCCAAAGAGTGCTGCAAACCCTGGTCTCAATTCCTTAGCCAAAATGCTGATATGAATGTACAATGAAGCTCAAGGCTTTCTCAAAAGTCTAACCATGCTAATGACTGAAATATCAAAAGATATAGATAAAGCATAACTCATCCTAGCCTCTAGGGGTCGAGCTCACAAGTTTAGGAGCTGTTCCAACTAATTCTAAACTGAGAACTAGACATTAGGCAGTGAAACAGCTTGCCTCTAGAAACTAGGGAACTGATTCATTCAGTTTCAAACAACTTTTTAATAGATGAATCTACCTCCATAGGTGAAAATTTGACATATTTACATCATGATCCATCAATGTACATTAAATTAAATCACAAATTTAACATCAAGAAGGAGAAAAATTCAAACTTTCAAAAGCTGGGTGAAAATCAGAGCATTCCTGGTCAAACTGAGCCAAATTTCCTCTATGCGTCGTGCCTGATTCTCTATGCGTAGCACCTGTTTGGACCCACTTTTGGAGACCTTATCGATGTCCAAATTCGCTTCAAGTGTGCTAGTTGGAAAGGTCTGCCTATCTACTTTCCAACCCAAGTGAAATTTTTCAATTTGGCCTCCATTTGCCCCTCCAAAGGTCAGTTCTCCCAACATTGCTTCCTGTGTGTCAAAATAGAGGCAGTGAGGTCATTTTTTGAGTGTTTTTAACCTTTTTTAAGGGCTCAAAAGCTGTCCAAATTTCTTGGCCATTGGTAGGAAAGCATATTTTTTCATGAAAAATCCAAAAATGCTGAGATTTTATGATTTATAGGCTCCTAGAAAAAGCGAGTGCCACGTGGCGCGACGCATAGGGCAGAAAATCCTGTTTTGTGCCAGAAAATTTCCAAAATGCAAAAATTGCTCCAATTTTTTTAAAATTTGGGTTGAGTCTTCTCTATCAAGAGCTATGTTGGTCCAAGGAAGCCTTAGCCAATATTTGAAGTCGATCATGCTCCTTTTTCCTCTTTGATGCCTTCTTCAATTTTGCTTTCAAATTCTTGATTCTCGCCTTGCAAACTTTGTTCCTCTCCATGTAATGAATAGCCATGTGTCTCAACAAGTTTTTCTCCTTGTTGGCCTTCTCCAACAATCTCTCTAAGTGGATGTTGGCTCTTTCAAGCCATGACTCCCGATCAGCATTGATCTCTCGTTCAAGTGAAGTGAACTCCACCCTCCTCCTTTGGGCAGCTTGGCGATTTTCCCGTATGTTTTGTAACTCCATGATTGCTTGCTGATCTTCAAGCTGCTTATTTCTTTGCTCCAGTGTATGTCTCTTCATCACGGTCATATGAAGGATCAGATGCCATCTCTGCTAGTGGATGAACTGTCTTGGAGCTGCCTTGATGAGAAGTAAGTGATTGTGATGTTTCTTGACTTTTTCCACCAAGGGAAAAGTGAGATAAGGGATTGTGGAGGGAGAAAACAGTGAGGGATTTAGGGATTGTTGGGGTAGGGTTTAGTTAAGGAAATAGGGAATTAGTGAATAGTTTGGGAGTTTTTAGTATAGGACTAGGGTTTTGGAATTTCATGTGGGATTTTGGGAAATGGGAATGGGGATATGGGATTGGGATATGAGATTAGTGAATTTAGGGATATGTAGGTTTAAGTAATAGGGAAATGAGGAAAAATGGAGTGAGGGAGTAGAAAAGTGAGGGAATAACTTGGCAGCCAAATAATTGATACAAACCCTAGCACTATTTTCTTTGAAGAGAGAAGTAGGCTTTGATTTTCTTAGCTAACCACCATAAGACAACCACCATCAAAGAAGCACCAAAATTGGATGAAAAGTAGTGATAGAGACTCAACCTACTTGCAAAAATGATGATCCAAGCATATTAGGCAATTTGGAATGAATTGGTGAAGATTTTGGGCTTGGCAGCTCTATGTGCTACGCCTCAAACCCAACACACTGCGCCTTCTCTATGCGTCACGCCACTGTAAATTTGCACTGGAAATTGCAGCCCAAAGCACTGCCCCAGTTGCCCAATGCACCGCGCCACCACCCAGTGCATAGCGCTTTTTGTAGGAGACTTTTGGAGGCCTTTTCGGCATCCAAATTAGGCACAGAATAGCTCGTTGGAAATGTATTTAAGTCTAATTTCCAACCCAACTAGAATTTTTCAATTTGGAGTTCATTTACCATGTCGAAGATCAAATCTCCCAAGACTGGTCAAAATGTGCCAAATGAGGCTGCCTAAAGGTAGTGTGCTGTTGCAGTAAACTTTTGAAGGTCTTCCTCAACTCCAAATTGAGCTCATGATAGCTCATTGGAAAGATATTGGTGTCTAGTTATCATCTAACTCATTAAGAAAGTCATTTAGCCAACCAATCTAGGAGAAAACTTGATTTTTCCAAGGTCACTTCAGAGGTGCATCAATTCTCCTGAGGCAACTGTATTTTTGACATTTCTCTAAAACCATGACACCCGTATAAAACGTGAAGGAGGTTTTTCTTCCTTGGCCTATTGTGGACAAAAAATTCTCTCATTTTTCCCAAATTCATCTTTTCTTGCTCAGTAACATCATTGAAGTAAAACCTATCCCGATGTGTGGAACAGGGGATTTGTCGAAATGAAGGGGATAAGGGGCTTCTAAATTCTTGAGAAAATTTTGGGAAGTAGGGAGGGATGTTAGGAAGTATGGGAAAGTTTAATTTCAGAGATTGAGTGAGGGGAAGAGGTCAAAAAGGGCAAAACACAGTTCTAGCCTAGAAAATTGCCAAGTTGTAGCAAGAAAATAGGGTTTGTGCGAAAATGAGGAATTTGAGGGATATCATTGATGGGAAGTGTTTAATAAGGTAAATTAAGGATAGGGGAAGGTGTATGAACATCGGGATACAAGTTTTCTGATGATTCGACCATCCAAGAGAAATTGCCTTCAAAACCCTAGGAGAGGGAAATGAACCTTACCTAGGCGCAACTGAAGCATGAACAAGGTATAAAATGATCCAGTGGAAATTGACATGATGATGAAAAATCTCTGAAAGATGGTACACAGCTGAATGGTGACATGATTTGACATTTGGACAACTTTGAAAGGAGTGAAAACAAACCCTAGACCTAATACCTTGTGACCAAATTTTACTTGAAGACTCACTGAAATGACAAAATTTGACCTTGACACCTTAAAATCACTTTGTAAGAGCATGTTTGATCACTGGAGGAAGGCTGCAAAGACTGGAACTAACAGAAAAATCACTCACAAAAACACAATAAGAAAATATATGACTTAGGAAACCCTTTTAAGAGAAAACCCGGTTGGAAGGTGAGGCTACTCTGCTCTCTCTTTCTCTAAATGGAAATTGTCCAAATACAAAAGAGTGAGACCTATATTCAGTGGGATGCTACATAACACAAAATCCCTTTGTTCTACCCTCTTTCTATCCACTCTCGACTACTCTACCCTACTATGGAACAAAATTCACTATAATAGAATTGAACCCCTTTTCCTCCTAATGTCCTAGTTATAACACAACGTGATAGCTAACTAGTTGTTAAATTTGACCCATTCAACTCTCAATATGAAATACAACTTGAATCTTCTAGAGACTTATTCATGATAGTCCCATGTATAGCAACATTTTTATGAGTGATGTGGATGATGTGGTATCCTCTCGAATCATGGTGGATGATACATCAAGGTCAATTTCTAGGTGGCATACCTTCTACATATAAACTTCATTTGAGGTTGTTCTTAAGCCATTGGAAAGGTATTTTAGTGTAATTTAGTAGTGCTATGGGGTATTGCATAAGTGATATATTTTGGACCTCAAAAAACAACATTAAATTCCTTAAAGTTCCTTTGAAATGTTTTAAACCCCAATTTGCCAAACTGGGACCTACTAGTAAAAATGGCCTTGTGAGCCGATTCCTCTAATTTTTCCACTCTAAAATCATCAATATGGATGAAAAATAATATAATGATCCAATTTATATAATTATTAGAAGAAATTTATAATTTAAAGCCAAATGTAATCTAAATTCTCTTTCCCCTCACTCTTAACTCTAATGTTTAGACCCATTACTCATGACTTTAGGTCTACTTCATCAATGGTACCTATTTCTCATAAGAAGTAACTTTAGAGCATCCTTTTCTCTCCTAGAGATGACCCAAATCCCATGAAATTCACTTAATTATGCACTAATTAATATTCCATAAAAACTTATAAGCATACTTACACATAATTAATAGCATTGAGCATAGTGTGTGTGTACCCTAAAGTGTAATAAACTTATTTTAGACATTCATACATGAGAAAATAAACTATTCATACATTATGTGATGTACATAGTTTGAATACTTATCTTTTGTAATGAGCCACCAATTGGTTGTAGACCTCCAACGTTCCTCCTAGCTATAGACATAATTATTCATTTTCTCTCAACAATAGTCATCCTTGAGCTAGAGTTATAAATCCACAAGGGTAAAGGCTCACCTAGAACCTACTGTAGCATGCAATTTGTACTATACATGTACTGTGTAAAACACTGGCTTGAATAACCTTACTAACCACAATTTTTCATTCTCCACCTTGCACACCTAAATAGTTCACATTTTAACTACTTTTGTATTCCATTAGGATGTGGCATTGTGTACCCTTTCATTGCCTTTGATTTAAATCAAGATATGCCAATATGAACCCTCTCATTGCCTTTGCATTCCATCAGGTTATGTCGCTAATATGTTAAGGTCCAACCCTAACACCTTTATTTATGTAAGAAGCCCAAGGGGCCCCATCAAAGTCATAGTTCGTTAGTTAGTTGAGTCAATAAAACCCATAAGCGCTTATCCAAATTATATTAATTATAAGTGGTTGACTCACATTATATAAAAGGGACCACAATTAGTTATAAATGGGCCATAGTTAATAAATAAAGTGGTTAAACCATGTTATGCAAGGGACCACTAACAGTTAGGGTTTTGGATGTCATAAAGCTATAAATAGTCTTAGATAGCACGGGAAGAAGCATTGAGTTTTATTGTAATTGAGCTCTGCTCTATTGGAGGTTTCCCCCTTGAAGAGGCCAGTGAACATTGTATTCTGCTACTAAATAATAAAATATCTTTTCAACTTATCTCAATTAATGTGATATTTCTATGTTTCTAGAAATATTGTTTCATATTTTTGGAATTCTATTATTCTCTTAGGTCAAGTGCATAGCAAGCAATATCAAAGCAATTTCCAGGCCCAACTGTACCTCCAATTTTGGTAGATTTTTTTTTTAGGCTAGAGATGTGTTCCAACGTCTTTAAACCATAGGATCTATCATTGAGCACATAAACCTACATTTTTGGGGAGGCATGAACACAATAACTACAAGAGGTGGTCACACTTATTGGACTCCCTTGTGACCCTTGTGGGTACCCCTTCAAATAGTAGCACATTAGACAGAACCGCGCACAGACTGTACTTCCACATACCCTTGAGTATATAGGAAGCCCCCTAGGGTAACCTGAAACATAAACTTAGATAAGCCATCAACCATCTTGCTGCTATAGTACACTAAGAACAAAACTCAAGGAGATTACTCACATGTACAATAGGCTTGTTGGGTAGTATGACTATGATTACAGTTGATCCTCCTTAGTTAGCACTCTGAAAGATTAGATCGAGTACTATTGCTGGACCTATTGAAATATGTGTAACTAGGTTCGTTCTTCATAAATATGAAATGTACTTTTGATTCTTGTTTATTGTAAAATGAAAGAAAAAATTATTATTGTTATTTTAAATCATGGGTTTCATTCTCAAGGTATTTTGTTTTAGAGGTAAAGCACCCATTGAGTGCTTATAGGGTTTGTCTTAGGTTAAGAAGTCAAAAGAGTCATTGTCATATGTTGAAGATGCCATCGGGCACATTGTAAGTTTTAAAAATGATTATTTTTGTTTTTAAAAGTGTCAAAATACACTCCAAGGCCAAGTCAGCCTTCCAACGAAGATGTCAACCTAATTTGGGGTACTTCATCCACCTTGGAAGCCTATATATAGGAGGGAATGTGACCTCTTATGGACAAAATTCATTCTCTCATCAAGCAAGCAAAGGAGAAGAAGAAAAAAGGATAACGAAGGAAGAATAAGGAAAAAGATCAAGTGATTGGTTAATTTCTCTCTCTCTCTCTCTCTCTCTCTTCTCATGTGTGAAGGAAGGAGACTAGGGTTTCTACTACTCGGTTAGGGTTTTGTTTATGCAGAATCGGACTTGGAGAAAGTGCATAATGAAGGTCAAAGGAAGGCTCATTAGGTCATCCCTAACCCCTAAAAGAAGTAGAAAGTCAAGCGAAGGTCTCAAGAAGTCTTGGAAGCCTGAAATAAGCTCACACATGTGGAAGCAATAGTTACTCGAAGGGCCAAAAATTTCAGACCTACAATAGAGGCCAAAATTTTATTTTTGGGGGTCGAAGTTGTGCTACTTGAAGAGATTTGACTGGGTTTGGCTTGGAAAAGGGAAGGACATCATCAAGAAGGTCAGAATTGGTCTTGGAGAGCTATTAGTCTTGGTCTAGAGGTCTTGGAATTCATCAATTGAAGAACCTATAAGAAGAGAAGAGATTTGTGGGTTTCTCCTCTCAAGTGGAGAGGTTTTTGCCCTAGCTTACATCCTATATCTTGTGTTTTTATGCATTGTTGATCTTCTTGTTTTGGTAACTATTTAATGATAAGAATAACATAATAATACAAGAAGAAGCTAATAATTAAGAAAAAGTAAAAATACATCACAAGTAGTTATCAAGCTAAAGAGAAATCATCCTGACTATTGCCCTATAGATTTCTCAACATGGTATCGAAGCTAAGTTTGGCTAAGGGCATGATGTAGATCACTACTTCCTTGAAGAAATTTCTAAATAAGTGTTCTATGGTAACAAGTCATCTCAAGAAGGGATTCAAGCGAATGTGGAATCTCTTATTTATCAATAATGCTATGACTAAGAAATCTACAAAGGATGAAGGACTATTCTCAACTCTTATTGGCACATTTGAAGATGAAAACATCCAAGTAATTGACAGTGGAGAATCAAAAAATATGAATGGTGAACACAAGAAAATAAAGACCTTATCAAGAGGGAAATCTTCTTGCTCTATTAAGATTGGTGACAAAAATAGCTATCCTATAAGATGAATTGGATCAACCTTGTTAGAGCAAGAGAATGAAGGAAGTATTCATCTCAAAAACATCCTATTTGTTCCAGGTTTACAAAATAATACACTTTCTATTTCATGTCTAGAAGATAAGGGGGATAGAGTTTATTTTATATATGGAAAGGTTGTAGTATGGGATAAACATTCTAGCTTGAAAAATGAAAAATATGATTGGAATTCGTGAAGGAAGACTCTATATATTTCTGACTCCTCTCTCTCAAGATTTGGTTCACATTGAAGTAATCCCATGTGAACTTTGGCATAGAAGGTTTGGTAACCTTCACTACAAAATATTACCAACTCTAAATTCAATGGTGAATGGCATTCCCGATCTCAAGGAGGATTGTGAAGGAGTATGCAAGGGATGTGCATTTGGAAAAAATGTCAAAAGACCATTTGGAAGCAGTGCTTCAAGGTCAAAAGAAATTTTGGATCTTATTCATTTTGATGTTTGTGGTCCTATACCTACAATTTATCGTAAAGGTCATATATATTATGTGACATTCATTAGTGACCTTTTAAGGAAAACCTAGGTTTATTTTCTTAGACCAGGGATGAAGAATTCATCAAATTTCATGAATGTAAAGATGAAGTGGAGAACCTTACAGAAGAAAGAATAGACATTCTAAGGTCCGATAATGGGGGAGAATATACTTCAAAGGAAATCATAGATTTCTGTAAGGAGTCTGGGATTAAGAGGGAACTGATAGTCACATGCAATCCCAAACAAAATGGAGTTTCAGAAAAAAAGAATTGATCTATTGAAGAAAGTGGAGGAGCCATGTTACATGATCAAGATTAGCCAAAATTTTTGTGGGGTGAAGCAACAAACACTGATGTATATATTCAAAGTCAAATTCCTCACAAATCACTAGACAAAATGATTCCTGAAGAAGCATTCACTAGAAAGAAACCAAGTGTGGACCATCTCTGAATATGTGGTTGTCCTGTCTATATTAACATACTAAACGATAAGAGAATGAAGTTGGATCCTAGAAGCATGAAGGGAACATTTTTTGGCTATAGTAATACTTCAAAGGAATATAGGATCTATACAAGGGAACGACATAGAATAAAAGTTATTCGAGATGTGATATTTGATGAAAGTATTGCATTTAAGAAATAAAAATACCTCCCGATGGACTCTGATGATGAAGAACTTCCTATAATTGAAGAGGAAGGTACCAGGGAGGAAGAAGATTCAAATCATAAAGATGAATGTCCCAATGAACCCATGCAACCTATGGTCATCCCTAAAAATAGAAAGATACCTAATTAGTTGAAATAAAATCTTTTAGATGCAGAGGGACATGGAGCAACCGAAGGCACATTTAGTGAAAGTAAGAATCTCAAAAGATATTCTGGGTGTGCAACCTATATGAAAAATCTAATAGAGACAAAACCATCCACCTTTGAAGAGGTTGTTAAGCATCAAGAATGGAAATATGCAATGAATGAAGAGTATCAATCAATAATGAAAAATGGAATTTGGGAGATCATACATAGGCATAAAGACATATCTGTGTTAACTTCCAAGTGGCTCTACAAGATTAAACATGCATCAGAAGGAATTATTGATAAATATAAGGTAAGATTTGTGGCTAGGGGCTTCTCTCAATAGGGAGGAATCGATTATGAAGAGACATTTGCACCTACAAAAAGATATACAATTATACATTCGTTGGTATCTTTAGCAACATTGATGGGATGGAACATCCATCAAATGGATGTCAAAACTGCATTCCTAAATGGCACTATTGATGACAAAGTTTATGTAGGGAAACCCTTGGGATTTGAAGTCAAACATAAAGAGAATTATGCTTGCAGGTTGAAGAAGGAATTGTATGGCCTCAAGAAAGCAAAAAGGGAATGGTATGTTGCTAAAGTTCCATGACCTTAGGTCTAGGATAGGATCTTAATATCTTTGATGCTACCAAACCAAGAATCTCAACAAAGCTACTTTGCAGAGTGGAATATAAATAGCAGTAAATCTCACATGCACAAGTATAGACAACTTTTTACAAATTTTTCAACCCAACTTTGCTATATTAATAAAAATATAATACAACTATATAGGGCTCTCATACGAGGGATAATGGCACTCAAACAACCACAAGTACAAGAATACAAGATACAATGACAATCTCGTTGCTCTAGTGCACAATCAAAACATATAAGTTGTATCTCATATGTTGGTTGCAAGAATTGCACTTAAGCAAACTCCTCAACACTTAATTCTCAACCCAGGGGTTTCGTAAACTTAGAGCCGAAGCACAAGCAATGCCAAAAGTGGTATGAACTTTTCCTATTCCTAATCCTACTTCGTAAATGAAATGTTACAGAATCAAACAGAAATCAACCTTAAAGACAATCGAAACCAAAGCAATTCTAGTGTTAGAATGTAAAAGAATAATTTGCGAGGAAATCAAGTAAATGAACTTTCACACAACTGGAAGCAATCTTAAATGCTGAAATGAAATACTATGTTTATCCCAAGTATAGATGGCTAACAGTTTAACAAGTGGGCCCTCGCAAGATCTGTTTCCCAATTGATCTTCCTTCTACACCAAGCAACTTGTTCTTGTACTATTGCAATCTTCTTACACTAGTGCAAGTACAATACTTATGTGGAAAAGTATATTTTACCTTCTTTACTGAAGACTTATGTCTTTATGGAGGTGCTCTAAGCCTCAAGGCTTAGAGCACTCTGTTCCTGTGACAAGATACCACCTCTTTCACCGAGACAGAGCTTCCTTCACCAAAGTTTCCAATTTACTTTCGAAAGAATTAAAAGACGTGTTGAAAAGAATTGCAATTGCAAGCTAGATTCTAAGAATCTAAATTACATGTGAAAAAGAGTGATTTAATTAACTGAACTTTGTAATGAAAGTAAACTTCATAAAACAAAACAATTCGAGATAATGAAGCAGTAGTCAAAGTAATTTGCATGCATCAACTGACTTTTGGCAATTCACTTATAATATTTATGTTCCTTGTTCTTAAGTCATAAATTGCAAGTATAAATTATAGTGTTTGTAATAACATTCCTTCTTAATTCATGTAAAAATCCTTCAGAAGTACAATTCTTAACATTGAGAATGATTACTTGAATTGACAATACATTTTCTTGTAGGGATAAATGAAATTACAAGCAGGAAAGGAATGTAACACTTGCTGTAAAGTAAAATCGGAGTGCAGGAAACTACATGCACTAGTACAGGAAGAATCTTCCTGCACAACCCGAGTGGAAGCAAACTAAGACAAAAATTGCAGGAAAAGAATTGTAGGAAGGAAATTGCAAGAAAGTAATTTGCAGGAAATAAATTGCAAGAAAGAAATAAACTTAATTAAACTTCCACTATGGATCCGTTCATGCTCGACTATAAAATGAATTAATCTCAAAACTCTGAAATAAAAATAAGGGAAATCAAAACCACACAACTGCAAATGAATAAATGTTCACACAAACTTTTTAAATGGCGAAAGCACAAGGGTAAACAAGCCGGGTTGGCTGGGCCCTAGCCAACTAGCTCATTTCCCGTTTAGGAAATGAAATGATTCAACACTTAATCATGCATGAAATAGAAATTAAACACAGCATGAAGAAAACGTGGCGCATTCCTTGTATTAACTTCATCAGCAAATATACATGATAGTGCAGGTCCAACCCAGAACTGAGGGTGATACAAAATTACAACTCAAAGATCGCTCCTTCACTCTACTGACAGTCTTCATTATATATAATCTCTCGGCCTTCGCCATATTCATCTAATTACAATCATTTCCTATTCAAGCCTTTCGGCCGAATGGACTAACAAATGAACTTTGCAGAACTGGCTAATGGTTATAATAAAACACGGACTTTGCTGGCCGTAGACCATATTCTCGGCAAGCATCCTTGACTATACTTCGCCAATGTCCATCCTCGGATAGTCCACAACTGAACTAGGAGTTGTGGATCAAAAACACCCGTGTGGAATATCATGGAGGTCATGGAGCAACATTGTTGGCGGTGCAAGAATCTCCCTACACTGATCACGCTAAATGATGATTAACACTTAGTTATTCAATTAATTTTTAAGAAAGTTAAACATAAGTTACAAGAGATATTAAAAGGCATGAAATCTATGTGAAGTAATTAATAAAGCACTTAATAAATCTTAATTATGAAATACAACATATATGTAGGAATAGATGATTATCTTAGACTAGTGCAGGAATGAGAGGGTTAAATAGAGATAAAACAGAGGTTAAGGCTTATGGGAATAGGGTAAAAATAGAGAAATTTGGGACACCAACAGCCTCCCATCCCTAAGCAGTCATGTGTCCTCACACAACATTTTACCTTCTGCAAAAAATCTTCAGAAATCAGTGGCCAGCTCTTAATCCTGTACTTCAATATTTATGCATGCTTTCACTACCTTTGGCTTTTTACCTCAGGCTTCTTTCATCTATTTAGTCACCTACTTGAGGCGTTTGTAGCACTTGGAAGCCTGATACCTCCATACTTTCACTTGTTGTTTCTATTTCTTGACTTCTACGAGCAGCTCTACCTCACCTTGCTTTTGCCAATTTTGCTCCTTCGTGACCTCGTTCAAAGCCTCCATGTCATGAACTTTCTGCTCTAATTCCACTATTCGATTGTTGAGGTAGAGGGTAGAGGGCTCCGTCCTTACATCCTCTAGTGTAAATACCTTCTCTGCAACGGACTCCAAGCAAGTCCTGTCATTGTCGAGACTAGGGTTGTCCAATGTTTTCATTATGACACCACCAAAAGTTTCTGCGCTTGGCATTTCCTTATCACCGAGGGTTATGATGCCCTCCACAGACTTCGTTCCAAGGGTTTGGGTACCTTGTGCACTTAACTCCACAGGGTTTTTAATGCCCTGTTCTTCCAATTATTCATGGGATTCAGTACCCCGTTCATTTAAACCAACAGGGGCTTCAGTACCTTATTCATAAAAAACAACAGGGGCTTCAGAACTCTGTTCATCAAAAACATTGAGGGTTTCAATGTCATCTTCATCGAAATTTTTTAGGGTCTCCATGTGCTGTGACTCATCATCGTTGTGACCCTCTGCCTAAACTTCTTCTGCACTCAGTGTCATCTTCTTCTTTCTTAATCTGTGAACAAGGGTAGACACCAATATGTCGTCTTCCTTTTCCACATTCTCTTCATTTACGATGGTGTGCACCGCTGCATTTGCAAGCACTGAAAGGTTATGGTATTTAGGCAAAACCTGAGGTGATTCATCAATCATAATCAGAGAGCTTGACCCATGCTGATTCGTCCCTAGAGAGATAGTCTTCTTCCTTATCGAGGTTCTAGTTTTTCTTTTCTTTACCGAGGGCAGAGTGTCTTCGATAGACTTCTTTTCCACTTGCACCGGCGTACCTTTACCCTTTTTCTTGGTAGGGGACGATGTCTCTACCTTCCTTTTCTTGCTTGTACTCATGCCAGCAGACTTCCCTGCACTCCTCACCTGAAACTCCTTCAGGAATGCCTTCTAGGTCACTCCCTTCTCTTCCAGCACTTTCTTGATAAGGATTGTGATAAGCCCATGATGATATAGCTTATTTGCGACTTGGCTTGCATTCCCACTCTGCACACCCTTCACCATTTTCTCGATACTTTAGAGTGGATAGTATGGAAAATTAATAAGTATCCCCGACTCAAAGTGCAACAATAATTTCATGTGGTACACGAACACTAATGTGTAACGTCCCTCGTAGGTCACAAATTTTTGTAGTATGAACAGGACATCTCGAAGCATGGCGCTCTGCAAAAGCCCATTCTTCCAGTTAACCTCAAGCTTTTTGTCACTCACAAACTGACGCCATCATTTCTTTTCAAGCCGCTCCTTTTTAAACCACTGCTCCCCTGTAGCTCGCGTAATGGACTCCTTTGTGACTGCAAATTCTAATGAGCCAACCCTAGATCGGCCTCCTTCAAACGTCTTCACAAACTCTAGCACCATGGCCATGTCGAACCCATCAAACTTCCACAAAAATGTAAGGAATTTGGATTCTTGCAATAGTGCAAGACTATTCCGGTATTCCACAGTCTATTCTATCTCCTTCAAGGATGATGGCTCATTCCTTATGGGTGCCATGTTCGAATTTTCCACAATTCCCTGTCACAACCTCAAAAGGATTTTCATGAGCAAGACCAATGGTTGCTGAGAGTTTTATGCCAGATGTCCATCCATCCTATCCCCTTTCAGTCCCATCCAACCGATCATGTTTAGTGATAAAATGAGGGCTCCTCGGTTCAGATGCGAATATGTACCACCCTGCTACGGGTGAGCAATAATGATTGGATGTGGCGGAGGCTTATGCGGCGATAGTGTAACGGTCATAATGATCGGGTTAGGAGGTAAGACAATGATGAACAAGTGATGGGAGATTGGTTCAAAGGGAGGTGAGTTATGAGTTTTCAGACAACCTGTACTATCCCACGGTCTACCTTATAATTCAATTAAGACATATTTCAGTACCCATTAAAAAAATTAGATTTCAGAATCTAATATATTTTGTACTTTAAAAATTTTCCTAAGTCAGTAAATGATGAAACAAAGTATCAATTAAAATATATATTGCTATGATCTATCAGTCCAGGAATCACTCATGTACAAAGTAATAAAATTCAATAAAAATTCCTCATAAGACACTCCTGTACTGTGTGAAATTTGTTTTACGCTTGCTTCCACAGTCGGCCGTGCTCCTGTACTAATCCTTCTTGCACTGCATTGTGCTTACACTGCATCGTGCTTGCACTAACTGCTTGCATTGCATCGTGCTTGCACTAACTACTTGCACTGTGCATCTTGTACCAGGGATTTTACCAAATAACAATTCTGATAGAACATAATTCTGTAGATGGAATTTTTTTTTTGCCTCAATATACAAGGAAAGTTTTATTCGCCATCCTTTGGTGTTTCATGAGCATGCCTTCTAGATTGACTACATCAAATTCTGCAATCAATTTATGAGGGAATAAAGAAGTGGGAAAGGGGTAATTCTCATAATGGGAAGGAACATTACTCCAGGGATTCCAAGAACAATATCACCAATGGGTATAAACGAGAATGGGATGTGGAAAAATTTCAAGGGAAATAAAGGGATTTTACGAGATCGAGTCAGGGTAGTTTTCTTTAGAAGAAATAGGAGCGTAATTCATTGGGGATTTAGAAAAAGAAAAATAGTGGGAATTATGAAACGGGAAAATAGAAGAAAGGTAGACTTTTATCTTCAAGGTCTGCTTGCACTGGTGCCGGAAAAAGTAATTGCAATGGGAATTAAGTGTTTACCTGGATAAAAATTTCCATGCTAGTTACCCCAAACTTGGGTAAGGGTTGGGTTCCTTGAACCTACTTCTTCTTGGTGATAGCCATCATATCTAAAAAATCAAGTAACATTCCCTTTTTATTGAAATTTTGATCTTCCTGCCAGCATGCTGGTTTTTAGGTTGATCCTTCTACATACATGTCAGTCAACAGATTTTCATAATTACAGGAAAAAAATTGTCATTTTTTTTTTCTTTTTATATATTTTTTTCTAACGATGAAAAGAAATAATCAAGTCTTCAACAAGTTGGTGTTACCAGCTACCAACTCCTTTTCAGATTTGTTTTTGGACTTGCTACATAAAATCTCCCTTAGTAAGGGGCTGAAAATATACCTTCAATCTATGCCCATTTACTAGGAACACATAATTTCTTCCATCAATAGTTTTGATCTCTACCGCTCCATTTTCAAACACTTTGACCACCTCATAGGGTCCCAACCAGCGTGTATGAATTTCCCTTTAAAATATTTGAATCTAGAATCGTAAAGGAGCACCCAATCACCTGGTTGGAATTTCTTCTTCTGGATAGACTTTTCATGCCACTTCTTGCATTGTTGTTGAACCAAGATGTTATGCTAAACAACATCCCTTCAGAATTCATCTAACTCATTCAACTATAGAAGATGTTGTTGTTGTGCTTCAAAGAGATCTAGCCCTAATTGGACTGTAGTCCTGAAAGTCTTGATCTGGAATTCTATTGGCAAGAGGACTTGTTTCCCATACACTAGCTCATATGGTGTGTGTCCTGTGTTGTTCCTCCAAGTGGTTCAGTATGCCCACAATGCTTCCGGTAATTTTTCAGCCCAATCCTTTCTATGAATATTTACTATCTTTGTGAGGATGGACTCAATCACCTTGTTTGTGGACTCCACCTGACCATTTGCTTGCGGGTGATACGATGTAGATTTCCTGTGCCGTATTTTGTACTGCTCCATCACACCCTATACCATATTAAAAATAAACTACGGTCCATTGTCAGAAACAATTTCTCTAGGCACACCAAATATAGTAAAGATTTTAGTAAAAATAAAATCAACAACAACTCTTTCAGTAGCAAAAGAAACAACTTTAGCTTCTACCCATTTTGTAATGAAATCTGTACAAACCAAAATATGCTTTTTATTTAATGATGTTGGATTTATTGGTCCTACAAAATCAATGGCCCATTTTTCAAAAGGCTCAATCATAACTTGAGGACATAAAGGCATTTCATTGGTTTGATTAGGTTGGCCAATTCGCTGACAGTTGTCACATCGCTTGACGTACTGTTTGGCATCCTTAAACAAGGAGGGCCAAAAATAGCCAGCTCGTAACACTTTGTATGCAGTCTGCTTATCGGCAAAGTGACCCCCGCAAGGTTCATCATGGGTAGATTTTAAAATATCAAACAATTCTTCCTCTCTTACAAATCTATGGATAATGAGATCGTCTCTGGTGTAAAAGAGGTCTCCTTGAATCCAAGAATATGTAGTGCTTTTCTATATGATATTCTACTTTTCACGAGCGAATAAGTGAGGTGGTAATTTTCCAGTGACTAAATAGTTAGCTATGTCAACAAACCATGGGGATTTTGTTGACACAACAAAAATATGTTCATCGGGAAAATCATCATCAATGGGAATTGCTTCCCCAGGGTTATTTAATCTTGAAAGATAATCTGCTACTACATTAGATTTTCCTGGTCTATTAATAATGGTAATATTAAATTAATGTAACAATAATAACCACCTAGTCACTCTACCGCTAGTTAATGGTTTATTCATCAAATATCTTATTGTGGAATGGTTAGTATGCACAAACACTTCATATCCTATAATATAATGTATGAATTTATTAATGGAAAAAATTACAGCTAAAAACTATTTCTCAGTAACTATATAATTTAGTTCAGTGGGTGACAACTTTTTGCTAATGAAATAAATAGCATAAGATTGTTTGTCTTCTTCTTGTCCTAGATTTGTGCCAATAGAAGTATCTGAGGCATCAGAGGAAATATGAAATGGCAGGGACCAGTTTGGTCCTCTCAAAACTGGTGCCTGGACTAGTTTTTCCTTCAATGTCTCAAAGGACTGTTGGCAAGTTGTGGACCAAGAAAACTCACTATCTTTAGCCAAAAGTCGGAAAAGGGGGGTAGCTATCCTTGAGAAATTCTCAATGAATCTCCTATAGTAGCCCGCATGTCCTAGAAAACCTCTCACTTCCCTTTGAGTTTTGGGTATAGGAAGACTCAAAATAATTTCTATTTTTGCAGGGTCAACCTGGATACCTTTGTCAGAAATAAGATGGCCAAGAACCACCCCTGCCTTGCACATTAATCTACATTTTTTTATCACTCAAGGTAAGATGAGGTTCTTGGCAGTGAAGAAGCACTTTTTCTAGATTCTTGAGGGCTTCATGAAATGAATCACCAAACATAGAAAAGTAATCCATATATATTTCCACACACTCAAGGTCAGTAAAAATGGCCAAGATCGCCATTTAAAAGGTAGCCAGGGCATTACATAGCCCAAAGGGAAGCACTTAGTAAGAAAATGTACCCCATGGACATGTAAAAGTGGTTTTGTTTTGATACTCGGGTGCAATCTATATCTAGTTATACCCACTAAAGCCATCTAGAAAAAAAAAGTACTTCTTACCAGCAAGGGTATCAAGTACCTGATCTATGAAAGGAAGGGGGAAGTAATCTCTGAGAGTGGCTTTGTTCAATTCTTTGTAGTCAATACAAATGCACCATCTCCCATATTTTTTTGGGACTAAGACCAATTGAGAGACCCACTGACTGTCAGAAATAGGATAGATAAAATCAACATCTAAGAATTTTTGCAATTCTTCCTTGACAACATCTCTTAGAGTTGGGTTCATTCGCCTTTGGGGTTGTCGAACAGGTTGGGCTCCATCCTGAATATAGATATGGTGGGTACAAGTCTCAGGAGGGATACCGTTCATATCTTCATAGCCCCATGTAAAGGAATTAAGATGGTTTCGCATCAAATTCACAAGCTGCTCTTGCTAGGAAGAATCCAAGTTTGAACTAATATGCAAGGATTTACCTGGACTAATCTCAACAAGAGTGGTATCAGGTTCAAGAGTACACAAAGGTGTCGCTAGAGATGGTGGCGATGGAGGTAGAGAGTCATATCTTTCCTATAATCTAGACTAAAAATCTGACTCAATGACTCAAAATTGGGCATGGTCTCTAGATTGTTCAGGGAGTCTTGAATCTCACCCTCCTGCTAGAATTCAACATTATGATGTATCAAGGAAACAGGATGAGTCTCCTCCTCACTACTGTAGTCTAACCATAAATTGTCTGAGAGCTCCTGAATGGATCTAGCGGGTGGATATAAGGTGACCTTCTTCCTAGAATCTCCATGGGAAATATACATGTCACCAGAATGACATCCGATATAAGCATCGACCATAGCAAGCCATGGTCATCCTAATATCAAGGGATGTCCTCCCACAGGATTATTTGGCTGAAGAACAATGAAGTCTATGGGATATTCCCAAGAGTCTAGAGAAACAAACACATCATCGAACACCCCTTCCAGCTTGATTTTATATTTGTTTGCTACTTCAAGCACAATGGGAGTAGGATGAATATGGACCAATCTAAGTTGATCCATGGTTTTCTTGGTGATAATATTAATGGCTACCCCTAGGTCTATAAGTACATTGGAGACAAGGACATCACCTATCTTAACAGAGACAACATGGTTTCCAGTTGGTATATTTCTCCATGTGCATACACCCCGTCATTAACTCTACCGCTCTACCAACAAATTGAATTGTTTGAGGTTCTAATCTTCTCCTTCCCTGATTTTTGAGACAGAGTTCCCTAATCATTTTTGTGCAAATGGGGATCTCTTTAATAGCTTGGAGCAAAGGTACCTTTATGAAAAGGTTCCTAAGCTCAGAAGCCAGGCTAGTCTCAAGAATGGGGTCCTTCGTCTCCACAGCTAACCTTTCTAGATAGGGAGGTTGGTTGGAAGAAGATGGAAAAGGCTCAGAAGGTATAGGGATAGGTTGGATGGTGTCATCTTTTTCAAAATGGTCAGGAGTTTCCTCCTCACCCTTCTTGTTGATAATCACCATAGGCTGATTTTGATTTTCTGAGGTTACTATCTTCCCCGATCTCAATTGGAGGTCATTGACTCCAACTAGCATGGACTGATATCTGGATAAGGAAATCAGGGTCATAGAATGGATCATCTGTACCACTTTGTTATTGGGTTTGGGTAAAGGTTGGGAAGGCAATTGAGAAGGTCACAGCAGTGGAGGTAAAGGCAATGGTGGCATTCACTGACTCAGCTGAGGTAATGATGGTTGTGGCATTGGGTAAGGTGAATATGTAGGAGAGTATGACTGCATGGGTGTAGAATAGGAATGGTGTGAATGATATGAATGGTTTGGCCCTCTCCATCCTTGTTGCGAAGATTGGGATGGTTTTCCATAATGATATTGGTTCCCATGCTACCAATGTTGAGAGTGACTATTGTTAGGATAGGAATATGAATGTGCATTATTACCAAAAAAATATGGTGGAGGTTCAAGAGCCATACCTGCACTTACCTGATGCCAGTTTCTTCGTGCTCCCATAGCATGTAGTGATTCAACTTCAGGTTGTCCTCCTTCTAGTATAGCTTTTAGCCCAGGTATGGAGGGACATTTTTCCATGGCATGGTTCTCTGTACAAATTGCACATTTATTAGTTTCTTTAATATCGAGAGGACATTCTCTTAAAAGATGCTTTCTTCTACATTTTGGACAAAAAATGGACAATGACTCTTGTTCCTCTACAAGTTTTTGTTGAAACTTCAAAGAGTCTATTTGTTTACTAATAGTATTCATTATTTCAATTTTCATATTGTCCATTTTGTTTTCTAATCCAATAATCATAGCATCAGTAGATTCGATTTTCTTATTTCTATTCCGCATTCCTTTAACGGATCTATATTGATTCCTAGAGAATTTCCTACACAAGTCATAGATTTGATCAAAATATTTTTGAGCAATTTCCCCTTGTCCTAACAGATTTAAAGTATTCCTATCATCGTCAATACGCCCCCCGTAAGAACAAGGTTCTAATGGTACTTAGATCAAATTTGTGATTTGACCTTTGGAGGATGTACAGGAATCCAAGTAGTCCTCTAGAGTCTCATCATTTTGCACAATAGTAAAGATTTCATCTTGAATATCTCTAGTCTTCCAATATTCCTAATATTTTGACAAGAACACTCTCTTCATTTGTTCCCAAGAAGATATAGTGTTTCCTCCTAGTCCCATCAACAAACGGTGTGCTGCGTCCTTGAGAGTTGTAGGAAATAGCTTTAACTTCTAGGCATCAGATGAATAATCATAACTTCTACACAAAATATCAAACTCAAATAGGAAAGAGTTTGGATATTCATGTACCTTAACGTAGAAATGAGGAAGAGCTGATGGTGAAATATTTTTCATTTGTACTTTTGTATCAGGATCCACAATTGGGAATCCAAAAGTGGAATGTTCCTCATTTGCCTTATTTTCACAAGTTCCTTTTGCATGGTCTTCCTGATCTACTATTGTTGTTATTCCACGCAAAACGCTCTCAACAAGCTGAGAAGGATGACTATGGGTTCTAATAGTCCCCTTCTTCCCCTTTGTGGGCTGTGTCACACCTGGACAACTGCTGCCAGAGCCCAAGTGGACTGTTCCTGCATGATGAGTCTGAGTTTGTTTGGACTTTCTGCCTGCAAAAGAAGGCCCAATATGAGATTTGGTTTCAGATTTATCAGTATTTCTTTGGCCCCTAGTGGGCTTCGGACCCCTACCTCTTTTAGGCATTCATTTCAAAAAAATGACAAAACAAAATTTCAATAAAAAAATGTTACAACTTAAAAATAACTGGGCACTGATACATTCCTTAAAGCAAATAGAAGCACACTGTAGAAAAAATAATAGCATACTTACCTCTATTGCAAAGAATGAAAAATTCCTACCAATTCAAATTGCCTCCCCGGCAATGGCGCCAAAATGTTTGGTGCGGGAATTGCACTTAAGCAAACTCCTAAACACTTAATTGTCAACCTAGGGGTTTTGTAAACTTAGAGACGAAGCACAGGAATTACCAGAAGTGGTATGAACTTTTCCTATTCCTAATCCTACTTCGTAAATGAAATGTTGCAGAATCAGACAAAAAGCAATCTTAAAGACAATAGACACCAAAGAAATTATGGTGTTGGAATGTGAAAGAATAATTTGCGAGGAAATAAAGTAAAGGAACTTTCACACAACTGGAAGAAATCTTAAATGCTGAAATGAAATACTATGTTTATCTTCAGTATAGATGGCTAACAGTTTAACAAGAGGGCCCTTGCAAGATCTATTTCCCAATTGATCTTCCTTCTACACCAAGCAACCTCTTCTTGTACTATTGCAATCTACTTGCACTAGTGTAGGTACAGTACTTATGTGGAAAAGTATATTTTACCTTCTTTACTGAAGACTTATTTCTTTATGGAGGTGCTCTAAGCCTTAAGGCTTAGAGTACTCTGTTCCTGTGACAAGAGACCAGATCTTGCACCGAGACAAAGCTTCGTTCACCAAAGTTTCCAATTTACTTTCGAAAGAATTACAAGACGTGTTGAAAAGAATTGCAATTGCAAGCTAGATTCTGAGAATCTAAATTACATGTGAAAAAGAGTGCTTTAATTAACAGAACTTTGTAATGAAAGTAAACTTCATAAATCAAAACAATTCGAAATAATCAAGCAGCAGTCAAAGTAATTTGCATGCATCAACTAACTTTCGGCAATTCACTTATAACATTTATCTTCCTTGTTCATAAGTCATAAACTCCAAGTATAAAGTATAGTGTTTGTAATAACGTTCTTTCTTAATTCATGTAAAAATCCTTCAGAAGTATAATTCTTAACATTGAGAATGATTACTTGAATTGATAATACGTTTGCTTGTAGGGATAAATGAAATTATAAGCAGGAAAGGAACGTAACACTTGTTGTAATGTAAAACCGGAGTGCAGGAAACTACATGCACTAGTATAGGAAGAATCTTCCCACATGACCTGATCGGAAAAAAACTAAGGCAAAAATTGCAGGAAGGAAATTGCAAGAAAGTAATTTGCAGGAAAGAAATTGCAAGAAAGAAATAAACTTAATTAAACTTCCAAACTATGGATTCGTTCACGCTCGACTATAAAATGAATTAATCTCAGAACTCTGAAATAAACATAAGTGCAATCAAAGTCATGCAATTGCAAATGAATAAATGTTCACATTGAATTTTTAAATGGTGAAAGCACAAGGGTAAACGAGCTGGGTTGGCTGGGCCCCAACCAACGAGCTCGTTTCCCATTTAGGAAACGAAACGATTCAGCACTTAATCATGCATGAGATAGAAATTAAACACAGTGTGAAGAAAACATGGTGTGTTCCTTGTATTAACTTGATCAGAAAATATACCTGATAGTGCAGGTACAGCCCAGAACTGAGGGCGATACAAAATTACAAAATAAAAAAAAATTACAACTAGGAGATCGTTCCTTGGCTTTACCTACAGTCTTCAAAATATACATTCTCTCAGCCTTAGCCATATTCTGCTAATTACAGTCATTTCCTATTCAAGCCTTTCGACCGAACAAACTAACAAACGAACTTTGAAAAACCAGCTAATGGTTATAATAAAATGTGGACTTTGTTGGCCGTAGACCATATTCTTGACAAGAATCCCTGACTATATGCCACTAATGTCCATCCTCGGATATTCTGCAACCGAACTAGGAGTTTTTGATCAAAAACGCCCGCGTGGAATATCACAGAGATAACTAAGTAGCATCATTGGCGGTGTAGGAGTCTGCCTACACTGATCACGCTAAATGATGATTAACACTTAGTTATTCAATTACTTTTTAGGAAAGTTAAACATAAGTTACAAGAGATACTAAAAGGCATGAAATCTATGTAAAATAATTAATAAAGCACTTAATAAATCTGAATTATGAAATATAAAGTATATGTAGGAATAGATGATTATCTTAGACTAGTGTAGGATTCAGAGGGTTAAATAGAGTTAAAACAGAGGTTAAGGCTTATGGGAATAGGTAAAAATAGAGAAATTTGGGACACCAACATCATCCTTCTAGTTCTTCGCTTATGTTATGCTCTCTAGTCATCCCTTAGTCCATCAAAGGACAACACATAGAGTCTCTAGGAGGGCTGCCGTCTATCACTGCTACAAGTCACTTATGCTTCAATGAACATAGGTTGATCTAATCTACTCTTCTAGGCTAGCCAACACCTAAGCTCCAATTTACCAATCTAGCAGTCCACTAGTCCATTAATGTACTGCACATTACGCTTCAATATTTACCCAAACTTCGGCTTTCAAAATCCTTTTATGATTGCTTTTCAAGGGATACTTTGGGATACCAACATGATGCCCTCCACCAGTCCAATGGCATCCAATCCAATCACTGTAGAATATTCTCCTAGTTGGGCTTTATAATAACCCAAGACAACCCTAACACATGGATCCCATAGGTTGCATAAACTGTCGACATAAAGACCATCCACCTAGAATCCAAACAACTCAAATACACCTATATATAACTTGGGATGATGTGTCATTGTTGTAGCTCCTCACTGGTTAGGGAACCCGCAGTAATATTACAACCCTATACTGCTCCAACAGTCACCTAAAAATATGCGTCCTCCTTTCCTTTATTTCTTGTTCTCATACACTACGATCTCAGCCCTTGTCAGATCCTTATAGCCCTCTCCATGTGTCCTTTTTATGTAGAATCTACAATTGCAGATAGAAGTATGTTCCCTAGGCCTGGTGGATTGACCTAGAACAATAGAAATACAAAGGGGCTAATGTTTTGATTAAAGTAAACAGATAAGGAAATGAAGCCTACCTGGAATTTTTTTTATGCTTCACTCCTTCCTAGTCTTGTATGCTCCAATCCTAGCTCTGATCGCTATAATTAGAACCTGCACAGTCAGACAACACATGCCAACGATCTATAGAATCTATATAGCATCATCTAATCACTTTATTCAATAGATCAACATGGTATTGAAATACATGAAACCATAACATCATATATAGGAAAACAAAGAACTCTTTGCATTAATAGAAATGGAGTGAGTTACAACCAAAAATAGGTGTTGATCTTGTAGAAGAGCTCCTCCAAGTTGACTTGTCCTTTCCTTGCCACAAAGTGCACCTCTAATCACCCTAATGCATGGAATGATATCTCTCACATCAGTAGCATAAGGGTAGAATCACTCTCCAAAATCGAACAACAGCCAACGAGGGGCTTATGGAATGAGGTAAATATATAGGAATGAGAGGTAGTTCATGAATTCTTATCCATTTACCAATCTAGGCTTGAGATCCAAAAGTGATGGGAGGATGAGCTCAAGGGATAAGATGGTGATTTCTCCAAGGTGGAATTAGATAGGATTCAAATTTTTATCGAAGGTAAATGGATGAGATGACCTCTGCAAACTTCTAGAAGAGGAAGCTTCGGATTTTTTTATTTTTTTTTTCCTGAATTTCTAGAATCAACGCACCCCCACAATTATGCAAGGTGCACTAGTCCTTAAAATCATTGAAATGGAGGAGTTAAGGTTATAAACTTAGGGATTAGGGAGAGACTTGCTTAGGGATTCGTGCGAGGATGTGAATTGGTCCCATTTGAAGGCCTATTGACCAGATGTGACAAAGTGGCCTATAACATATCGCCCCTAAAGAACAAAGTCATAAATGATTGCTGATGACTAAAGTGTTTTATCTTGTGACAACTCATGATCAAGAATAACCAGCGAGATCATCATCTGTTACAACACATTCAAATCATGACATATTTGTTAAGGGAGGCATACCCATACTCAACACATAAGCTAACATTAAATGTACAATGATCAAAAGACCTGTCCAAAGATAAAAAATGGTGGACCTATGACTAGATGACTGTCTGTATGATCCTAGCCATCATACATTGTGATCTTGTATTACTCCTAAAATCACAACCTAGATGGATGACACTAGAACTAGGGTATTTTATATGATTCACATGACTAACCTGTGTATGAGTCTAACCATGTAAATCAATGAGATGAATTCGAACATGATAGACATCATTTGATTACCGTCCAATAATGTAAGTTGTTAACATATGTGAGAGAAACCACAGTTGATGTTAATGGCTTTCAAGGCACTCTACTAAAATCTATATGGTGTGAATAAATGAGTTGATGTCAAACACCACACAAAATATTTCGATCGAAACCAAATGATGAAAACCTGTCACCAAGAGCGAGGAAACTTGCCAATTATCTATGCAAGCACCAAGGTACCAAGGGATGTTTCTAAGTCAACTTCTTGGATAATGACTTGATGTTTACAAGAAGCGACCTGTCGCAAGAGGGCCTTGATGTATCCCTCATCAATGACATGAAACAGGTATGATGATGGTGAGATCCAGTATTGCAGAAATAATGCTGCAACTCCTGGGGCTTCCTTCTTTACTTTTATCAACCCATCAGTTCGTAACAAACTTGGAAGCGACAGTGTTGTATGCACAAGTACTAGCTCTTACTGCAGGCTGTCACTTGATCAACTGGCACAAGTTCGCTAGGAGCTTAAGTCAACTTCTATGAATTCTCAGAATAAGCTTTTAAATGTGATGAAAGAAAGCTAACTCGAAAGAGGCTATTCTACTTGCAGAAAGAGAATGAAAACTGAAATGAAACGCAAACCCTAGCAAACCCTAGTTTACCCACTAACCCTAATTTTGCAAGAAAAGAGATGGAAATTACTGAAATGGGTGCCATTGGTGGGCTCCAGTATTGTAGCAATAATGCTACAACTCCTGGAGCTTCCTTCTCTAATTTTATCAACCCGGTAGTTCGTAACAAACTTGGAAGCGACGGTGCTGTATGCACAAGTACTAGCTCTTGTCGCAGCTGTCACTTGGTCAGCTGGCACAAGTCCGCTAGGGCTCAAGCAAACTTCTATATGTTCTCAGAAGAAGCTTTCTAAATGATGAACGAAGACTATCTGAAAGGAAATTAACCTACTTTGCAAGAATGAACCAAAAGCCAACCAAACATGGAAACCCTAGTAAACCCTAATCTGACTAGCTTAATCCTTACAATGCAACGATGAGATTGCAACTTCTAACAATGATGCCATTACTTCTAGTGATATGAGATGCATGAATTTAAACTACTTCCATTGAGGAAAACATGTTTTTATATTTTTGCTTAAGTGGTTAGAGTTATTATGATTTTGTTTCTGATTGGGTTTTGACTGTGCAGGGGTAGTTCGAAGGGAAAGAAAGCTTGGGAAAGGTCAGGAGGGCTAGGAGAGGTTCCAGGGGATCCAAAACATCATTCCACAGAAGTCCACAATGTTCAGGTGCTCGGCAACCGAGTTTGCAGGCTTCTACAGGATGTCTGTAGGGGATCCTACAGGAAGCTCGGGATTTCTACAGGAAGTCTGCTAACTTCTACAGGATGTTTTATAGTTGGAGTTTTGGGTGATGGAGAAGTTGAGGAGCTATATGGGTGGATAGGTAGGATGGAAAGGGAGCTTGTGATGGCTCAGGGATAGAGAGATGAGATGGAGAAAGAGTGGGTACAGTTGGTTGGTGAGTAGAAGGGTGGAAGCAACGAAAGGTTAAAAAGATGGAGCTACGTGAAAAGTAGAAGGGTTGGAAGGCAAACGAGCTGAACAGAGGATGGGTAGGTGACTTGGGTGCGGTTGAGAAGAAGAAGAAGATAACAGAGTGATGCAACGCAGTGTAAAGGAAACAAATCTGCACAAAACCGAGAATTCATTCACCTATTCTAACTGTGTTATTAAACCAACGAACAGCAATGTAAGCTTCAGAGAAAAATCGTGCATGGTGTTGGAATGAAAAAGTATTGCTCAAGATCAGAATGCATGGACGGTTCTATGACTGAAATGATTGTGTTGCAGCTTGCATGAACGTATAAGACTGCGTTTTTTTGGTGGTTGGTACGGTCTACACCCCAATCTCTAAACAGAGATGGCAGTGAGTGCACTGTCAACCTTTTCTTGGAGCTCTAATGAATGCTAATCCTCCTACTCTAATCTAAGCTATTGAAAGCACTTTAACCATGAACTAATCCTACTCAATCACATTAAAGAAATTAAATCAGCAGACTGTGTTTTTCAAATGCATGTCAAAGCAAAGAAATAAAGTGCTGAAAGGAAAGACAAGTAACAATACAAGGAAAAGGAGGTCTATTGCTCTAAGGTTGGGCCCTAACCTGAGAGCTATAGCTCCTCTTAAGAACTTAGGATTGGATCCAAATCTGCCTGCCTTTATTAAATAATCATGAGTCTAACAACATGCCAAAACTGGCTTACACAAAGCAAAAACCGAGCTGTAGCTCGTGCTTAGAAATTGCAACAATAGTTCAAGGGTTCAAAAAGCTCCTATCAAAGGCTACGGCCTTAATATTTATACATGATGAGGACCACGCTGGCTTCCTCAATTAGTGGAGCTTGGCTGTCCAACTGAAAGTTAAACTGCTGTTCCTGTAGAATCCGTTGGCTGCCTTTAAGCTCGGTGGGGAGAGCTGTTGGAGCTCGGAGTTAGGGTGGAAATCACGAGGAAGGTCATCAAGGCTGTGGACAACCTCCCTAAAAACCCACAATGCCACCTTGGCTGTCTCCTTGTCTCCATTTGCGTGGTCTTTGCTCCCTTTAATGCCAAAAAACCTGAAATCATCATGTATTAGCCACATAGATATAATGCCTGCCCTTCTTCCTACAAATAACACGAATATACCAAGAAATGAATGCATAAGTGATAAAAGATGAAGGGTTGAGCAAGGTAAGTAGGCCAAATGAGCCCAAATTGTTACCAAAAATTGGGGCTCATCATCACCCCCCAGCTAAAATATTTGCTCATCCTTGAGCAATTTTGCTCCAGCTCCTTGTCCTTGGCCAAGAACTAGGCTCCGGAATACGCTCTTTCTTTCCTACCTTTGGTGGCTCTGCCTGTTCTGCCCTTGGTGGCGATGAGGGTGCTGTTCCTTCCCTCTTCTCTGTTTTCTTGACCTTGGGCTAGGCTTTTGAAGCCGATTGGTCTAACCTTCCTTTCCAAGTAGTTGTTTTTGGGCTCCCCCTCTCGTAGGTGACCGATATCTTCGAGGGGGACTTCTCACTGGGTGAAGTAGGGGCATCCCCTGTAGTGATTTGGCTGCTGGATGGAGGCTGTGGCTTGCCCGTCTTTATTCTGTCACTTCTTCGAGCTTTAAAGTATAGAGGGGTCACCCTCTTTCTCTTCTCTTTTGGATTAGGTGGCGCGCTGAGGGCGGCCAGCACAGCTGCTGCCTCCCTTGCTAGAATGTCCGCCTTCTTCTCCTTGGGCTTCACTTTCTCAGGGCTTCCTGTAGAAGACCCTGTTTTAGTCAATTTCGGGCTTCCTGTAGAAGACCCTTTTTCTGTTTTCGGGCTTCCTGTAGAAGCCTGTTTCTGCTTTCCTGTAGACACAGGTGTCACCACCTTGGCTTGCTTTGCTGCATGAGTTTTGCTTTTTGGTTTGGTTGCGGGTGCTGATGAGGTACTTTTGCTGGTGTGGACCTTCTCAGCTTTGTCCGTTCTGCCTTGCAACCTTTTCTCTCTTGCTGACAAGATGGGTGTGTCACCTTTTTCTTTGTCATCCTTTTTCTCGTGCTTCCTCCTTTGTTCTTTCTTCTGCACTGTGGTCGGGGTCTTCTGGCCTGTTTCTTTCTTTCCCGCGGCCACTGATTCTTTTTCCTCACTGCTGGAGGAACCACTTTCTTCAGTCAACATCCTTATGTCTCCATCTCTTGTCAAATTTCTGAATGCTTCCCATGAGAGGGGAACCTTGTATGAATGAAGCGCATCCTCCACGAGAAGTTTGATCAATCCATGGTGGGCTACCTGGTCGGGTATGCCTTCTTTTAACTTTGTGGCACACTCAATTAGAGACTGTAGCAGGAAATAAGGGATGCTCAGTTTGTTTTCTACAGGAAGATCAATCTGGTGCCTTAATTCAGTGAGCAACCGAAAGTGATACCCGTACACAATGCTAAAACGGCCTTCACAGGTTATATACTTCATGATCTGCAGGCTAACTTCATTCCATGGTGGCAGCAAACTGGTTCTACGCACCCCATTTTTGTCCTCCGAGAATTCCTCCTCTGGGGGAAAGAATTCTTTCTTGGCCTGCTGGCTCAACTTCCTTTCTTCCTTATCCCATGGCAAACCCATTGGAAGTTCAGTAATTCAACTGATATATTGCAGGGTGAGCTTGAGGCTTAGGCCCCTGAAGTTCACGGTGGCCAATGTTTTAGATTTCGGCCTAAGAGCTTGTAAAAATTCTTCTGCCACTTCGTCGTCATAACCCTGCAATTTGTCACAGAAGGATATCCATTGCACCCGTGTGAAGAGCTCCACTACCTCAAGATTTTCCCTTAACTTGGTTGAATCAGTGGGTTCCTGTCTAATAAACCCACCCGGCATGATGAAAGATGTTGCTTTAACTAGAGGTGGCAAATGCGGAAGAAATTTGGTCTACTGAGACAGAGCGTAGAATTACGCTTCTGTCATGCACATAATCCACGAAGCTTATCTCTGAGGACCTTAACACAGCTTAATTACAGTGACATCCTGTAGAATGACAGTCTATGCACAACAGACAATAATTGCAACAATTTCCTACGACCAGACTGTAGATGACGATTCTGCCACCTTCAAAAGCCAATTGCATGGAGAGTTCAGGTTTACCTTTTTATCTGCCACCTTTTTACGTGAGGAACCCGCCTTCCTGTAGAAACAGCTTTCCTGTAGGAGCAGCGCGCGATTTCTGGGAAAGACTGCAGTTGGTCTGCGCTCTCGGTGTTGCTTCACAGGCGTTCTGATAGCCAAAGGCTCGGCGTATCGAACTGCAGAGGGATCCGGATGATCACTCGAGTTCCAAACGGTGAATGATAAATGCATGGGGCAATCTAGCCGATTAGATTTGAATCGACGGAATCCGTGGAGCGGGGGTGAGCTGTCCCCGCCGGACCGTTGGATGACGTCGTTCCATCATTTGTCTGCGAGTTCACTTACTGCCGCATCATCCCCCAGCAGATCCGCCGCCGTCTCTTCTGCTAAATACGTTTTTTCCCGACGGGATTGCTCTCACGTGTGTGCTGCCCATTCCTTTTGTCACGGCCGCCACCCAAACATCCGACTGGACCATTAACCGGTCGACGTGGCCAGTCAACTGGCCATACAGCCGCTCAACCCATTCACTTCACACTTTGCAAACAATTCAAAGTAAAATTCATGCAATCTGACGGAAGAAAGGGTCGAGACACTTACCTGCGCGGCTGCAACGCGATTTTTCGGTTTTTGGACGATGATGAGTGGATCTATCTGCCGCTGATGAATTTGCACAGGCCCGGAGGTTCATGTTTACAGGCTGCCGACGATGGATTTGATGCTTGGCTGCATGCGCCCGCGTTTTCGTTGCATATGGCCAGCGCTGTGATTGGTGTACACCCTAGCGGGCTTAACTGTTACAGGACTCCCACAGGATGTCTTGTAACCGTTCTTCCTCCTCGGGTGCATGCTGCACGACGAAGGATTTGGCCTCACGATCCCGCTTCCAGAGCTCATGGATGACTGGGATGGATATGGTATGAGATCTCAGCGCTTTTTTCCATTTAAAAATTGCTTTCTCTTTGATACTCAACGATCTGCTTTGCTAGTGCAGGTAACTTCATTGCATGTTGACAAGGATGGTAGAACGAGGTGACAACAGTGTTCAAGGGTGACAACAATAGCTTGCATGCGTCCGAACCGATCCTTAGTCATTAGATCTCCTCATAGAATGGATTCTGGGCCGTCCCGAACTTCTACAGGAAGTTTCCTGTAGAAATATAGAGCTTCTTGTAGAAAGTTTGCGTTTCCTGTAGAAAGTCTGCACCTTCCTGTAGAAAATCTGCATCTTCCTGTAGAAAACTCAGTCGTGATGAAATTGTGCACATACCTTGGAGAAAAGGAGTATTCTTGGAGGAGGTGCTGGTGAGGTCTCCTGACAGCATGATAAGGATCCTTAGCTTTGAGTTGAGAGGCTTCCTCTCCTCCATAGAACACCTGCAACCTGCATGCAATTTCACATTATGAACTTGCTGTCCTTGCCTTTTTTCATTGTTTTTTTTTCTTTTTTTTCTTTTTTTTTTTTTTTTTTTTTGAAAGATAACAGGGGCGCCTCAATGAGGTTTTCACCCTTGCCATCTACCTTAAGCGCCTCAGAGAGGTTTTCACTCAAGGATCTTTTTCAAATCTCTTTTTTTTTTTTTTTTGAAAGACAATAGGGGCACCTCAATGAGGTTTTCACCCCTACCACCTACCTTGGGCGCCTCAGAAAGGTTTTCACCCAAGGATCTTTATTATTTATTATTATTATTTTTTTTTTTAGATCTTTCAGGGTATGCCCAAAGCAGAGGCAGAACCCTTCTCTATGACCAACACTGATTTCTCCATAGTTTTGATGAACTCTTGTCTTGAGAGAGGTTTCCTGTAGATCTTCAATCGATGCCCATTGACAAGCATGGGGATGGCTTACTCATCAATGGTACGAATAAGAACAGATCCATTGTCATGACATTTTTCCACTGCATATGGCCCCAGCCATCTGGTTCTCAGCTTTCCCTTGAAATCTTTGTATCTGGAGTCATATAACAGTGCCCAATCTCCTGGCTGGAATTGCTTGTCATTGAGGTGCTGGTCATGCCACACCTTTCTCTAAAGTTGAACCACTTCCGAGTGAAGGAGGGCCTGCATCCGGTGCTCATCTAGTCCATTCAGCTGCAATAACCTTTCTTGTTGTGCATGGCTGAGATCTAGGTCCAGCTGAGCTGCCATCCTCAAAGTGTTGTATTCAAATTCAATGGACAGCAAAGCTTTCTTCCCATAGACCAGCTCATAAGGTGTGAAGCCGATAGTGGTCTTCCAGGTTGTGTTGTAAGCCCATGTGGCCTCAACCAGGCGATCTGCCTAGTCCTTTCTGCTGCTGCTCACCACCTTAGTCAAGATCCCTTCCAATGCTCTATTGGTGACTTCCACCTGCCCATTTGCTTGAGGGTGATAGGGGGTGGAAGTCCTATGTTTGATCTTGTGATGAGCTAGTAAGTCTTCAACCAGGTTGGATGTGAACTGGCTCCCTTGATCGGTGACCAGCTCTCTTGGGTAGCCAAACTTGTAGAAGATGTTTTCTCTTAAGAACTCGGCCACCTTTTCTTCTGTTGCTGCTTTGATTGCTTTAGTCTCTGCCCACTTTGTCAGGTAGTCAGTACACACAATGATGTAAGACCTCTTCCTTGAAGGAGGGTTGATTGGACCCACAAAGTCCATACCCCACTTCTCAAATGGCTCAAGAGTCACTTGAGGTTGGAGAGGCATCTCATCCCTTTGAGTCGGTTTCCCCATTCTTTGGCATTGGTCACATTGGCTGATATATCTTCTGACATCTTGATGGAGTGTGGGCCAATAGTAGCCTGCCTGCAGGATTTTGAAGGCAGTCCTCTTTGCTACAAAATGTCCTCCACAAGGCCCATCATGACAGGTGAGGAGGATATCAAAGACTTCCTCCTCCCTTACACAACGCCTTAAGATCTGATCGGGGCCAAGCTTGAACAGATTGCCCCCGATCCAAGTAAATGAGGCACTTTTTCTGATGATTCTGCTCTTCTCTCTTGAAGATAGGTGCGGAGGGAACTGTGCTGAAACAAGGTAGTTTGCTATATCAGCAAACCATGGAGAGAGTGCTGAGATAGCAAACAGATGCTCATCGGGCATCTGGTCATCCACTGTTCCATCCTCATCTGCAGACAAATCCAATCTAGATAAAAAATCAGAAACAACAATTTCTTTACCTGGTTTGTCAACAATGGTCAAATCAAACTGCTACAACAAAAGTAACCATCTAATAATACGAGCATTCACATCTGGTTTATTCATTAAATATCTAATTGCAGCATGGTCAGTATGTACAAATGTTTGATAGCCAGTGATATAATGTCGGAACTTGTTCAGTGCATGGACCACAGCCAAAAACTCCTTCTCAGATACAGTGTAATTCAGCTCAGCTTTGGACAAGTTTTTGCTAACAAAGTAAATGGCATATGGAAGTTTTTGTTCAACTTGTCCTAAAGCTGCACTTATGGCTTTGTTCGAGGCATCAGTGTGGATGTGGAAAGGTAGGGCCCAGTTTGGACCTCTCAAGATTGGGGCTGACACCAACTTGTCCTTTAATTCATTCAAAACCCTCTGACAATCGTCAGTCCATTTAAACTCCACATCTTTTGCCAACAGGCCAAACAATGGTGAGGCTAGCTTGCTGAAGTCTTTAATGAATCTCCTGTAATACCCTGCTAATCCTAGGAAACTCCGAACATCCCTTACCTTTTGAGGAGGTGGAACCTTCTTGATGAGAGCAATTTTGTTAGGATCCACCTGTAACCCTTGGCAAGAAATGGTATGGCCTAGCACGGTCCCTTCAGTCATCAGGAATTCACATTTTTCAAGACTAAGGGACAGGTTCATCTCAATGCATTTGGTTAGGACTTTTCCCAGATTGGACAATGCTTCCTGGAAGTTGGCTCCATAAGGAGTGAAGTCATCCATATAGATTTCCACTGCATCATGGACCAGCTCCGAGAAGATGCTTAAGACAGCTCTCTGGAAGGTAGCAGGAGCATTGCATAGCCCAAAGGGAAGAACTCGGTAGGCAAAGGTACCCCAAGGACAAGTGAAGGTGGTCTTATCTTGGTCTTCCGGGCTAATTTGAATCTGGTTGTACCCGCTAAACCCATCCAGGAAAGAGAAGAACTTCTTTCTTGCTAGTCCATCCAACACTTGATCTATGAAAGGTAGAGGGAAATGGTCTTTCTTGGTAGCTTTGTTCAGTTCTCGGTAGTCCACACAGATTCTCCACTTCCCATTTTTCTTGGGAACCAGCACCAGAGGGGACACCCATTCACTATCTGAGATGGGGTAAGTGAATCCGGCATCCAACAGTTTTTGCAATTCTTCCTTGACAGTGTCCTTAAGGGCTGGATTCATTCTCCTCTGAGGTTGTCTAACCGGTTTACAATCCTCTTTGA
This sequence comes from Pinus tabuliformis, assembly GCA_031772625.1. Lineage (NCBI taxonomy): Eukaryota > Viridiplantae > Streptophyta > Pinopsida > Pinales > Pinaceae > Pinus > Pinus tabuliformis. The sequence continues at coordinate 273,543,769 of CM062805.1, read as the reverse complement.
TGTATATGTGATGGGTACAGACCGAAGGATGAACTCCTTTCATCTCCTTATAGCTCCAAGCAAAAGCATCTAGATGGCTGGCCGACAGGCTACACAGCTCCTTTTCCTGGGAAGGAGATAGGGAGGAGCTGATCTTTAACGTTTTCTCAGGGCCGAACTCCACATTTTTGACTCTCGGAGTGACAGGGTTGGTTGTACAAATATCCACTAAGGTGCTGGCTTGGGCATCCTCCACCAATTTCTCTAAGGATAGTGCACTGGAAGGTGGATTCTGGATCAAGGTCTCAATCAAGTCATCCTCGGTTGGGGGGTCTCTTCTAGTGGTATCTAGGGTGCACAGAGGTGCTGAGTACACTTCATCCTCTTCTCCTTCCTCCAACCAAAGTGGTAAGTCATGCTCTAAGGAGGGTTGGGCAGGAGGGTATAGGACTAGCTGCTTGGACATAGGACCATTTTTGATGGTCATGTTTCCTGCACGACAACTTATGTAAGCATCTGCAGTGGCTAACCAAGGCCTTCCCAGAATAAGAGGATATCCAGTAAGCTTTTCCTTGGGTTTCAGAACCAAGAAATCTGCAGGGTATTCCCAAGAGTCGACAGAGACCAAGACATCCTCCACAATCCCTTCGGGAGTCACAGTGGAGCAATCTGCAAGTTGCAGAACTGTCGAAGTCTTCCTCAAGGAACCCTGAAGATTGAGTTTGAGCATGGTATCCCTGGTCATCACATTAATGGCAACCCCCAAATCAATCAAGGTGTGAGGTATGATGGTCCCATTGATGTGGACATCTACTACAGGACTCCCAGGATCTAGATACTTTGGGCAGATGACTTGCCCTAACATAAGGTCAGACAGTTGTCCTAAGACATTGATGGTTGAAGCATCTCTCTTTCACCTGCCTGGGTGTTTGAAACACTTTTCCTTAACCAGTTTGTTGTATATTGGCACATCCTTGATGGCTTGGAGAAGTGGCATTTTCACACACAACTGCTTGAGCTCACCCAGAAGCTCATCCTCCTCTGGGTTGGGTTGTGTGGTGGCTGTTAGTCTCTCAGGAAAGGGTGGAATAGCCTTTGGTTCACTTTCCTGTTTATCTTCCTCATCCTCTGGGGGAGGAGGTTGGCGATCCGGAAGAGTCTTTCCAGATCGAAGATTGATCTCCTGGATCTCCACAGCATAAGTAGGGCATGATGTTTCCCCAGTGTATACCTGCTGGGCCTATCTATTGTTGGGGTTCAGGTTCGGTTGAGCAGGTATTTGAGGTTGCCTTGGAGGAGCAGGAGGTAATGGTTTAGGTTGAACTGGTGGTGGAGGAAAAATGGCAGGAGGAGTGTTGTACTGGGGCCTCCACCCCGACTGAGGTGCATTCCACTGAGGCTGCGGCTGGGCATGTGAGTGATATGAATGAGTAGTGGGTTGAGTAGGGTACTGAGGTGGGTAAGACCATGGAGGTGGCATGGACCAAGAAGGATGAGCAGGGGGACCCCAGGAAGGCATAGGAGTCGATTGGTTGGGGCTGTAATAAGCTTGGGGTGCCCCTTGCATCCCCTGCTGGTAAGGTCTAGGTCCTTGTGGCCTTCTTTGGTTGAGGAAATAGAGAGGTTCAGTGGGAGCTTCTGTCCCTTGGTACATGGCTTTAAATCCAGGTAAGGTTGGACATTGGTTTGTGGGATGGTCCCCCTCACAAACGAAACACACTTCAACTGAATGCAATGGACATTCGTTCTTAGGGTGTCTCCTTGTACATCTAGGGCAGAAGATAGCCAAGGCTCTCTCAACTTCTTCCTTCTTCTACTGGATCCTGAATGTGTCCAGCTGCATGGCAATGGTCTGTCTCACCTCACTCTTAATATCTTCTAATTGATTTGCAAACTCATGTTTGGAGAAAGGGACACCAGCTGAGAGGAGGTTTCCTCTACCTCGTTTTCGAGTTGCCCTGGAGTGGTTTCTAAACACAGTCTTGATGTCCTCATAAGGCAGTTGGTAAATATCCCCCCCAGCTAACATGTGAAGGGTATCTAAGAGGTCTTCAAGGACTCCTCGGAGCAGGACCAACTTGAGGGATTCAGGGTCAAGTGTGCACCTGGCCCGCTTATAGCTAAGCTGGAACCTCTCCTCATAATCCTCTAAGGACTCATCATTTCCCATGGTCATCCGAAAGATTTCTCCCTTGGTTTCCTTGGACCTACAGTAGTCCCGGTATTTGGTATTGAAAGCTTGCTGCATCTGAGCCCAAGTAGTGATACTATTCCCAGGTAAGCCCATGAACCAGCGTAATGCTGCATCCTTAAGAGTTGAAGGGAAGAGTTTCAGCTTCTGCTCATCTTCAGTATAGTCATAGGTTCTACAAAGGACAACAAACTCAAACAGGAAGGTATCAGGATCTTCAGTAGTCAGTCCATGGAAGTGAGGTAGAGCGGAGGGACTAATGTTTTTCATTTTCATGTCCCCATTGGTCTCTCGGATGGGGAAGGCACCTTCTATCCTCTCATCTTCTCCTTTATTGTCAGCCATAGCTTCAGATGGGATGGTCTCTAATTCTTCTTCTGCTATAGGATCTTCGTATATCTCAGGAGGTTCACCTATAGGTTCTTCTGGATCACTGTCACCGAAGAAGAGAGAAGGGTGACTCAGTGATGTGGTGGGGGTGTTGGGTAAGAATTTGCCTGTTTTATCTCGATTCCTACGAGGCATGAAATGGAAAGACTTTTTTTGATTGCTTTTGTCTTTTTTCTTTGGTACCTGCAAAACTGAAACAGATTGATCTACAACTAACTATCTTACTGAAATAAAGATGCAGAATTGAATTGAAAGCAGGAAAGAACTAATCTACTTTGCTCAAATGAAATTTGCAGGAATGGAAATGCTAGTCTACGCTTGCAGAATTGAAATGCTAATCTACGCTTGCAGAATTGAAATTGCGGAATTGAAAGGCTAATCTATGAAAGCAGGAAATGTCTATGCTACTTTTGCAGAATGGAAATGAAATAAACTACTTGGCAGAAGGCAAGAGTAAGAAAGTAGAAGAAAAGCAACAATTACTAATACTCTGACGCTTCCCCGGCAACGGCGCCAAAAAGATGGTGGGCTCCAGTATTGTAGCATTTAGGTAAAGATAGTCCAATCAATAAAATAACTTAATGGAACAAATTTTATACTCCTAGAGATTGTTATGCAACCGGCCCACAAAATAGAAGTAATATATAGATCAACGACTTCAAAAGTAGACTCTTTGAGGGGGAAACCTCCTTTACATTACATAAAATGTTCACAATTCTTCGATGATACCAATGAAAATTCCTCCTTTCTATATATAGGAGTACAAGGGGTCAAAATATAATCAGAGTTGACATAACAATAATAATTTAAGGTCACAACAAATTCATCTTTTCGTGCTCAGAAGCACACTTTGATAAAACCTATCCCGATGTGTGGAACAGGGGTTTTGTCGAAATGAAGTGAAATAAAGGGGATAAGGGGCTTATAAATTCTTGAGAAAATTTTGGGCAGTAGGGAGGAATGTTAGGAAATAAGGGAAAGTGGAATTTCAAAGATTAAGTGAGGGGAAGGGGTCCAAAAGGGAAAAACACAGGCTTAGCCTAGAAAATTGTCAAATTGTAGCAAGAAACTAGGGTTTGTGGGAAAATGAGGAATTTGAGGGATATCAATGATGGGAAGTGTTTAGTAAGGTACATTAAGGATATGGGAAGGTGTATGAACATCAAGACACAAGTTTTGTTGATGATTTGACCATCCAAGAGAAATTACCTTCAAAACCCTAGGAGAGGGAAATGAGCCTTACCCAAGTACAACTGTAGCACGAACAAGCTGTAAAATGACCCATTGGAACCTGAAATGATGATGACAACACTCTGCATGATGGTACACTCAACTGAATGGTGACATGGACTGACACTTGGAAAACTTTGAAAGGAGTGAAAACAAATCCTAGACCTAATACATAGTGACCAAATTTTACTTGAACACTCATTGAAATGACAAAATTTGACTTTGACACCTTAAAATCACTTTGTAAGAGCATGTTTGATCACTAGAGGAAGGCTTTGAAGACTGACACTAACACAAATAAAGTTAGAACTGTAACTAAAACTTTAGTTAGACCCTTATAAAGTATCGGATTGCCATAATTAGCAGTTTTAATCAATATTTCTTACAGAAACAGGGGATTAGTGTCTGAAAAATTAAAGAGAACATTCATAAGACTCAAATGAATAGGATAATGCTAGAAATGATAAATTCATGAAAGAATTAAAATGAAGTTAACTAAAAATCAAAGAAGCCTAATTTAGCAGCAAATTTCTTTTTAAGAATAATTGATTAAGGAATTCAGCAAGTGTGTTGTAACAATGTGTGAGATGGGTTGGATTGAGATTGCTAGTGTGGATTGCGAGTTTCTTGGTAATCAAATATTGTTGAAGGTGTTTTGGTGAGTGTTTGAAGAGACATTTTTGTTTTTAATTTTGTAAAAAGATGTGGCATTCATGGTTCTAGTTTAAAAATGGATGAAAGATGAATTATTGATGTCAAGCAAGTTGTATCTTGCGAACAAGGGGTTGTAGAACATTCTAGTAGCTGTTGGCAAATAATTAGGGCTTGAAACTCCTTTTAGTTACAACTGATAAATCAGAGTGTTGTAGCTTCCAATTAGTTTTAAAAAGATAAATTTGTAACAACAAGTTATAGCTTTCCTTGTGAAGAAATTGTAGAAATGTTTGAAGAATATTTTGTTTTATTTATGTTATTCATGTTGGTTCCTGTCATGCTCATATGAATTAACTGTTGAAGTTTTTTATGGTGCCCTAATATTGTTACAAGCGAAATGCTACAACTCCTAGAGCTTCCTTCTCTAATTTTATCAACCCGGTAGTTCGTAACAAACTTGGAAGCGACGGTGCTGTATGCACAAGTACTAGCTCTTGTCGCAGTTGTCACTTGGTCAGCTGGCACAAGTCCGCTAGGGCTCAAGCCAACTTCTATATGTTCTCAGAAGAAGCTTTCTAAATGATGAACAAAGACTATCTGAAAGGAAATTAACCTACTTTGCAAGAATGAACCAAAAGCCAACCAAACATGGAAACCCTAGTAAACCCTAATCTGACTAGCTTAATCCTTACAATGCAACGATGAGAATGCAACTTCTAACAATGATGCCATTACTTCTAGTGATATGAGATGCATGAATTTAAACTACTTCCATTGAGGAAAACATGTTTTTATATTTTCGCTTAAGTGGTTGGAGTTATTATGATTTTGTTTCTGATTGGGTTTTGATTGTGCAGGGGTAGTTCAAAGGGAAAGAAAGCTTGGGAAAGGTTAGGAGGGCTAGGAGAGGTTCCAGGGGATCCAAAATATCATTCCACAGAAGTCCACAATGTTCAGGTGCTCGACAACCGAGTTTGCAGGCTTCTACAGGATGTCTGCAGGGGATCCTACAGGAAGCTCGGGATTTCTACAGGAAGTCTGCTAACTTCTACAGGATGTTTTATAGTTGGAGTTTTGGGTGATGGAGAAGTCGAGGAGCTGTATGGGTGGATAGGTAGGATGGAAAGGGAGCTTGTGATGGCTCAGGGATAGAGAGATGAGATGGAGAAAGAGTGGGTACAGTTGGTTGGGGAGTAGAAGGGTGGAAGCAACGAAAGGTTAAAAAGATGGAGCTACGTGAAAAGTAGAAGGGTTGGAAGGAAAACGAGCTGAACAAAGGATGGGTAGGTGACTTGGGCGCGGTTGAGAAGAAGAAGAAGATAACAGAGTGATGCAACGCAGTGTAAAGGAAACAAATCTACACAAAACCGAGAATTCATTCACCTATTCTAACTGTGTTATTAAACCAACGAACAGCAATGTAAGCTTCAGAGAAAAATCGTGTTGGAATGAAAAAGTATTGCTCAAGATCAGAATGCATGGATGGTTCTATGACTGAAATGATTGTGTTGCAGCTTGCATGAACGTATAAGACTGCGTTTTTTTGGTGGTTGGTACGGTCTACACCCCAATCTCTAAACAGAGATGGCAGTGAGTGCACTGTCAACCTTTTCTTGGAGCTCTAATGAATGCTAATCCTCCTACTCTAATCTAAGCTATTGAAAGCACTTTAACCATGAACTAATCCTACTCAATCACATTAAAGAAATTAAATCAGTAGACTGTGTTTTTCAAATGCATGTCAAAGCAAAGAAATGAAGTGCTGAAAGGAAAGACAAGTAACAATACAAGGAAAAGGAGGTCTATTGCTCTCAGGTTGGGCCCTAACCTAAGAGCTATAGCTCCTCTTAAGAACTCAGGATTGGATCCAAATCTGCCTTCCTTTATTAAATAATCATGAGTCTAACAACATGCCAAAACTGGCTTACACAAAGCAAAAACCGAGCTGTAGCTCGTGCTTAGAAATTGCAACAATAGTTCAAGGGTTCAAAAAGCTCCTATCAAAGGCTACGGCCTTAATATTTATACATGATGAGGACCACGCTGGCTTCCTCAATTAGTGGAGCTTGGCTATCCAACTGAAAGTTAAACTGTTGTTCCTGTAGAATCCGTTGGCTGCCTTTAAGCTCGGTGGGGAGAGTTGTTGGAGCTCGGAGTTAGGGTGGAAATCATGAGGAATGTCATCAAGACTGTGGACAACCTCCCTAAAAACCCGCAATGCCACCTTGGTTGTCTCCTTGTCTCCATTTGCGTGGTCTTTGCTCCCTTTAATGCCAAAAAACCTGAAATCATCATGTATTAGCCACATAGATATAATGCCTGCCCTTCTTCTTACAAATAACACGAATATACCAAGAAATGAATGCATAAGTGATAAAAGATGAAGGGTTGAGCAAGGTAAGTAGGCCAAATGAGCCCAAATTGTTACCAAAAATTGGGGCTCATCATCCATTGACTACTGAAACGGTAAATTTCATTTATTCAAGCTACTTCTAAAGAGAAATGAGAAGAAATCATATTTTTGTACTTTTGAGCATTTTTATGTGGAATTATTATGCTTGTGTTTTGACTAGTTGTGGCTATGCAGAGGTTTGGTGGCAAAGGAAGATGGAGTTCGCTTTTTCAGAAGGTGAGGAAGGTGTGGAGGGGTCCTAAGAAGCCCCTAGTACCCTTCTAAAGACTTCCATTGCGATCAGACTTCGAAAAATCACTCACAGGAATTCTACAGGAGGCTGCAGGGGATCTACATGAGGTTCTACAAGAGCATCTACAGGAGAAGGCCGAAAGTGGTTTTTGGAGGTTTGAAGGTGGAAAAATGATGGGAGAGGGGAAATTAAGGTTGGATGAAGGTGTTGGGGGTCTATAACTTGTCAAGGAAGATCAGGAACGAAAGAGATGGTTGAATTTGTTCAAAGGGCAAGGAAGCAACTTTGTGAAAAAATGTAGAAATTATGGAAGCTTGGCGAAATGTGGCGAATGAATGGGGGAATCTTGGAAAAGTGAGTTGGTGCTGGTTGTTTAATGGAGGGATAGTGGGCTAAAACATCCTACAAGAGATCTGCACGCTTACTTCTCAAAACTGACCAAAGCAAGAACCGAAAAACAGAGTTTTGTCTATTTTAACCTAATTTCTGACCTAAAACAAGGAAAATGTTGAACAGTACTTTACGAATAGAAATCATGCGATAAAACCATGTTAAATGAACATAAAATGATTTAAGCATGTGAATCCAAACTAATATCAGCTTCTCCAACTTGAAATATCACACTAGCAATTGCATTGGAAAAGAAAAAATAGTGTTTTTGGTGGCAGCAGTAGTGCCTTGATCCTAAATCATGGTCCCAAAGAGGGAGAAAGGAGATAAAGACCTACTGTTGACCTTTTTGGATCTTTTTCTATCACTATAGAAAACTACTTAAGCGACTTGAAGCAAAAACAACTATTCTAATCATCAAAAGCAACCTAATCTAATGAAGCACAATGAACCTAAACAATAGGAATTATCTCATGAATGAAAGCAAAAAGCATATAAATACACAAAGGAGGTGCTGGACAACTTGGGTTAGGCCCTAACCCAAGATCTTCAGCCCTCTAGAGAAGATCAGTGCTGGTTCAAAACTTGGTTCATCTTCATTTATCAAAAATAGCAGTTACATCACAAAATTGTCTTCAAAAAGAGCTCGAAAATGAGCTGAGTACAATGTTGCACAAAAGTGTGAAAATAGACTAAGAAAATGGATAAAATATAACTAAAAATACTGAGGCCCTAAACCTTCTTATTTATACAAATGGAGACTCCCAACAGTCCTCCTAAAATTAAGGAACTCAGCTTCCTAGAACTGAAGATAATATCAGTCCTACTTGACTTGCTCGGCTGCCCATTGGAATCATCAATGTGGGCCTTTGTACTCCGAGTTTCTGATGAAGAACTCGAGGTAAGGGCTCATAAATTAAGGGGACACCCTCCTACAAACACTCTCCCTTGTTCTTCCTTGAATTTGGATGTCAAATGCTCATTAAACCTTTGATTTTGTCTCAAAATTGACCAAAAATCTGCATAAAGCACACATTAGACTTTTTGGCATAATGACTAACCCAATTCACTCTATTAGCATAAATATAATCAATAACATGTATTAAACTAATGAGAATGGTAGATTAATTTGAATTAAGAGGCAAAATGAGCCCATATAATTACCCATTTCTGGGGCTCATCATCACCCCCTACTGAAGGTGTTGCTCATCCTCTGAGCACCTAATCTATCTCTTCATCCTTGATGGCTCTGATGGATTCTCTGACATCACATGCTTCTGATGTGATATCCTCCTCTTTATCATGGAATCCTACTTTTCTATCCACCTCCTCCCATTGTTGTCTTTCTTCTTCCTCTTTTTCCTCTTCTTTTGTCTTCTCTGCCTCTGTTAGCTTTGCTTCCCCAAGCTCTGTTTTGGTTTTCTTCTCATCTTGTTTAGTTTCTACCTTCTCTGCTTTAGTCCTTTTCTTCTCTGGTTTAGTATTTTTTCTTTTCTATTATGGGTTTCCTCCTTTCTGCTCTGGTCTTTTTCTTCTCTGTTTCAGGTTCTTCCTTCTCATCTTCTGTTTTGATTTCCTCCTTTGTTTCAAGTTCTTCTTTCTCTATTTTGGTCTTTTCCTCTTTTTCTGTTTCCTCCTCATCTTCCCCTGCTATATTTTTAAAAATCTCCCAAGCTATGAAGGTGTTCTTGGCAACTTGACCTAGTGGTTTTTCTTCTTTGCTCCAGGGGAGTCCAAGTGGGAGGCTTGTAATCTTGCTGATAAACTCTAGTGTAAGTTCTACGGTTAGGCCCCTGAAACTGACTGTGGCATGGGTTTTTGAATGAGGCTTTAAAGACAATAAAAATTCCTCTGTGACTTCCTCATCATACCCATGAAATTTATGCAGTTTAGTTGAATTCAGAGGCTACTTCCTCATAAAACCTCCGGCATGGTGTTTAGTGACTTCTGAAAATGCTCAGGTGAGGAAGAAGGAAACAACTTTCAAAACCGGAAATAGAGGAATAGCTGATGTTTGTCTTTCTGAAACCAAAGAGGGAATTTCTCGTGTTCTTCTTTTTTCACAACATCAATTTGAAATTTTTCACTCCCTTCAAACTGTTTTCAACCTAAATTTACTTCTCGGCTTTTGGAGGAACTCAATATTTTGACAGAACAGAGAATACGTAAAACAATGTTTTTTTCTCACAGAGTAAACAGACTTGAAAATTCATTTTTCCAGGCTTGATTTTCTATGGTTGCATCTCTTTTTTTACAGATGAATACAAGGAAGAAAAATGACAGATTTTGAGTGCAGAGAAGAAAATGGAGAGACTGTATAGAATTCAGAAAAACACAAGCAGACTTTTTGTGCTCACATTCCTTGCCTTTTTCAACCCAATACTTTTCTTCTAATTCCACCACCTTGTATAGATATATCACATGCAGAGTGGGTTTCTAAGCATACCTCTTTTCAAGCTCGAATTTCACAAAAATTCTGAATTTTTTCCTCTACAGAGCTACTCTCTGGCCTTCCTGTAGAAAGCCTCCTGTAGATGGTGTTCCTGCTCCTGTAGAATGCAATAATGCTCCTATAGAGCCTAATAAGTAGGAGGGTTTTGAAAACTGGCAGAGAACGACTGATTCGTTGTTCTGAAGGTGGTAGGTGAGTGCTGCAGTCGAGAATTCGTCAATGCAAATGAAAGCAAAAGGTGGTGGAGGCTTAGACCGCACTATACTTAAGTTGATGGCGTCACCTGCGGTGACGAGGTGAGGTGGTAGGATGGGTACGTTATCCCCATCCAGATCGTTGGCCTTACTCCAGTGCCATTATGAAACTTCATGTTTTCTACCTATAATCACTTGACATCATTGGCGCCTGAGTTCAAAACAGCCGCCACTATCTAACTGTTAGATTTTTCCATGAGTTGACTAGACACACGTGCAGTGTGATCTTCAGATGAGCGCGATCGAACTAGATGAGGGTGGTCGGTTTAACTGGCCACCTTTCTGGCTTAATCCCAACCATTTCACTTGTTTATGCAGTTTCAAATTACACAGATGCAATAGAGGAACGGGTTAAGACGCTACCTAGAAGTCGAATGCGTTCGATGTGAGGTGTTGTGGCCTTTCCTTCTACTGCATGCTTGTCTAGTTGCTGATATGTGGTTGTGCTTTGTGTAGGTTCCTTTCTGGCTGGATTTGATCTTTAGGAGTCTTGCTTCAACCTTCAGATTTGCACCCTTATGCTGTTGATGCTAGATTTTTGCAGGAAAATGACTTGTTTTGTCCATAGCTCCCAAACGGTAGACTGGATTGACCTAAAACTTTCTGAGCATGTTTCTATCATCATTATGCACCTCCCATAGAAAAATTTTGGTCAATGGATGCACAAATTGCGAGAAAAACTAAAAATGGCTGAAGGTGATGGAGGCTAATTTCTTGGAAACCGTGCACTGGAATTGGCTAAAATTTCTTGGGCATGTTACTATCAACCATATGTATCTCCCCATGAAATAGGTTTTTAAATGGATGCACGAAAATGGAGAAAATGCAAAAATGGTTAAAGGTAATGGAGGCTGATTTCTTGGAAACCATGCACTGGAATTGGCTGAAATTGCTTGGGCATGTTTCCATCATCCCTATACAACTCCCCACGAAACAGTTTTTTAAATGGATGCACGGTTTTCAAGTTAGGGAAAAAACAAATTTTTTCCCTATGTATTTTTGTATCAGAGCATTCTGCAGTTTTTTGGACAGTAAGAAAAAATGAGCTTGGGCTGTAATGCAGACTTGGAAGTGATGGAAGAGAGGTTTGAAGATTGCAGGGGGATTTATAAACCCTTTATAAAGCTTCCATGTTCCCAAAACTTCTTTTAAAATCCTTTTCTAACTCTCTGTGATTTCTACAGGAGTCTCCTATAGAAAACACTATTTTCAGAAAAGAAGCACAGTGAGGTGGAAAGAATGTCAAGAATGATGGAGAAGGGTGAGGGAAGGTAGGATAGGTGTTGTTATTGGTTTCAGAGCTTTCTTGGCACCTGCTGCTGTTTCCTGAAGTCCTCCTGCAAATCTGCAATACAACTGGAAATTCGTTTTTCTTTTTTCTTTTTCTCACTTTTTTTTTTTTGAAAACAACTAGGGCACCTCAAGGAGGTTTTCACCCTAATTTCCTACCCTGGGTGCCTCCAAGGGAGGTTTTCATTCAATGATCTTATTACCTTTTTCTTTTCTCTTCTTTCTAACCCATTGACCGCCTCATAGAGGTTTTCAATCAATGAGCCAATTTGAGGTGCCTCGGAGGAGGTTTTCACCTTAGATTTTTATTTTTTCCTCTTATTTTTCATTTTTTCATTTTTCTCTTTTTTCCATTTTTTTCTCTACCCTACCCTACTTGAAAAACAAAATCATTTTCAAGTATAAAAATACTTCCAATGGAGCCATGTGCACATCGAGATGATAGACAAAATGATGTGGAGACTTGAAATGCATGCTTTGACAGGTATCCGGATTTCAGAGACCAAATGATTTGACTTTGAAGGGATGAAGCATAGTTGATGAAGAGAGTACTACTGCAACTTAAGGACTGTCTGGAACCATATTTGAATATAGTTGTGATGTCCTTGGTCCTTTTGCTGATCTGGATCATTCTTCATGTCTTCTTCTATCATGACCTTCACATCTTCCTCTTTTTGCTGATTTTTCTCTTGAATACATGGAGAATTTGATGGTAACCATGAGGAATCTCTCTTGATCTCTGATTCTGATGTCTTTTTTTCATCAAGTGTAACCAATGGTTATTTGATCTTCTCTTTTGCATCTTCTTCTGCTGGATGTGGTCCTTCAATGATATCAATATAATCTCTTTTTTGCAATACTCTTCCTGAGCTATGGTGAATATCATTGAGCTCAAGAGGAGTTGTTTGGAAGTGTTGTACCTAAGCTTTGCAATTGGGTTGAGCTACTCCAATGTGTGGGTTTGGAAATGGCGGTTCTCCACTATATACCTGCTGAGCCTTTCTGTTATTCGGGTTCGGGTTCGGTTGTGCAGGCATTTGGGGCTGCCTCGGTGGAGCAGGGGACGATGGTTGCGGTTGAGCAGGTGGTGGAGGAAAAAGAGCAGGAGGAGTGTTGTACTGGCGCCTCCATCCCTGATGAGGTGCATTCCACTGAGGCTGTGGCTGAGCGTAGGGGTGAAATTGATGAGCAACTAGTTGGGCATAATATGGAGATGTGAAGGACCAAGGAGGAGGTGTGGACCAGGAAGGATGAGTAGGGGGGCCCCAAGAAGGTATAGAAGTGACTTGGTTGGGGTTGTAGTATGCTTGAGATGTCCCTTGCATCCCCTGCTGATATGGTCTAGGTCCATGCGGCCTCCTTTGGTCTATGTAATAGGTCTATTCAGTGACTACTTCAGCCCCTTGGTACATAGCTTTAAATCTGGGCAAGAAAGGGCACTTGTCTGTAGAATGATTTTCTTCACAGATTGAACAAACCTCTGTTGATTTCAATGGGCATTCATTTCTAGGATGCCTCCTGGTGCACCTAGGACAAAACATGGCCAAAGCCCTCTCTGCTTCCTCTTGTTTTCTCTTGATATGCATGGTAAGAATCTGTCGCATCTCGCTCTTGAAATCTTCCAACCGATTCTCCAATTCACTTCTAATGGATGAGTTGGAAGAAAAGGTACTGCTCCCAACATTTCTGTTTTCAGCCATGGGCTCCAGAGGAATGTTTTCTTCTTCTTCTCCCCTATAGGTTATTCAAATATGTCTTGTTTTCCACCTAAGGGTTCTTCTTGATCACAGCCATCGAAGAAGAGAGAAGGTTGGCTGTGTGAAGCAGTGGGGGTGTTGGGCAAAATTTTTCCTAAATTATCTCTATTCTTACGAGGCATGAAAGGAAATATTTTTGGTTGATTTTTTTTATTTTTTTTTATTTTTTTTTCTGCTTGTACTTGCAAAACTGAAATTGATTGAACAACAAATTGCAACTAGCTAAAATGAACTTGCTGAAATGAAATTGCAGAATTGAAATGAAAGCAAGGAAATGACTAATCTTCTTTTGCTGGAACAGAAATTGCAGAATTGAAATGAAAGCAAGAAATGACTAATCTATTTTGCTGAAATGGAAATTGCAGAATTGAAATGAAAGCAGGAAATGCCTAATCTATGCTTGCTAAAATGGAAATTGCAGAATTGAAATGAAAGCAGGAAATGTCTAATCTACGCTTGCTGAAATAAAAATTACAGAATTGAAATTGCAGAATTAAAACAACTACTCTACTCTTGCTGAAATAAACTACTTAGCAGAATGTTACAGTAGCAAATAGAAGAAAAGCAGTAATCACAAAATACTCTAATGTTTCCCTGGCAATGGTGCCAAAAAGAGTGGTGAGCTCCAGTATTGTAGCAATAATGTTGCAAATCCTGGGGCTTCCTTCTTTATTTTTATCAACCCGGTAGTTCATAACAAACTTGGAAGCGACGGTGCTGTATGCACAAGTACTAGCTCTTACTATAGGCTGTCACTTGATCAGCTGGCACAAGTTCGCTAGGAGCTTAAGCCAACTTCTATAAATTCTCATAAGAAGCTTTTAACTGTGATGAAAGAAAGCTAACTCGAGAGAGGCTATTCTACTTGCAAAAACAGAATGAAAACTGAAATGAAACACAAACCCTAGTAAACCCTAGTTTACCCACTGACCCTACTTTTGCAAGAAAAGAGACGGAAACTACTAAAATGGGTGCTATTGACTACTGAAAAGTTAAATTGCATTTATTCAAGCTACTTCTAAAGAAAAATGGGAAGAAATCATCTTTTTGTACTTTTGAGCATTTTTATGTGGAATTATTATGCTTGTGTTTTGACTGGTTGTGGCTATGCAGAGGTTTGGTGGCAAAAGAAGATGGAGTTGTCTTTTGCAGAAGGTGAGGAAGGTGTGGAGGGGTCCTAAGAAGCCCCTAGTACCCTTCTAAAGACTTCCGTTGTGATCAAACTTCGAAAAATCACTTACAAGAAATTCTACAGGAGGTTGTAGGGGATCTACAGGAGGTTCTACAGGAGGATCTATAGGATGAGGCTGAAAGTGGTTTTTGGAGGTTTGAAGGTGGAAAAATGATGGGAGATGGGAAATGAAGGCTGGATGAAGGTGTTGGGGTGTCTATAACTTGTCAAGGAAGATCAGGAACGAAAGAGATGGTTGGATTTGTTCAAAGGGAAAGGAAGCACTTTGTTGAAAAACATAGAAATTAGGGCAGATTGGAAAAATGTGGCGAATGAATGGGGGAACCTTGGAAAAGTGAGTTAGTGATGGCTGTTTGATGGAGGGATAGTGGGCTGAAATGTCCTGCGAGAGAGTTGCTTGCTTACTTCTCAAAACTGACCAAAGCAAGAATCGAAAAACGGAGTTTTGTCTATTTTAACCTAATTTCTGACCTAAAACCAGAAAAATGTTGAACAATACTTTAGGAATAGAAACCATGCGAGAAAACCATGGTAAATGAACATAAAATGATCTAAGCATGTGAATCCAAACTAATATCAGCTTCTCCACCTCGAAATATCACACTAGCAATTGCATTGGAAAAGCAAAAACAGTGTTTTTGGTGGCAATAATAGTGCCTTGATCTTAAATCATGGTCCCAAGGAGGGAGAAAGGAGATCAAGACCTGTTGTTGACCTTTTTGGATCTTTTTCTATTACTATAGCAAACTACTTAAGCAACTTGAACCAAAAACAACTATTCTAATCATCAAAAGCAACCTAAACTAATGAAGCACAATGAACCTAAACAACAGGAATTATCTCATGAATGAAAGAAAAAAACATATAAATACACAAAGGAGGTGTTGGGAAACTTGGGTTGGGCCCTAACCCAAGAGCTTCAGCCCTCTAGAAAAGATCAGTGCTGGTTCAAAACTTGGTTCATCTTCATTTATCAAAAAATAACAGTTACATCACAAAACTGTCTTCAAAAGGAGCTCGAAAATGAGCTGAGTACAATGTTGCACGAAAGTGTGAAAAGAAACTAAGAAAATGGCTAAAATATAACTAAAAAAATTGAGGCCCTAAGCCTTCTTATTTATACAAATGGAGACTCCCAACAGTCCTCCTAAAATTAAGGAACTCAGCGTCCTAGAACTGAAGATAACAGCAGTCCTACTTGACTTTCTCGGCTGCCCCTTGGAATCATCAATGTGAGCTTTTGTACTCTGAGTTTCTGATGGATAACTTGAGGTAAGAGTTCATAAATGAAGGGGACACCCTCCTACAAATCCTCTCCCTTGTTCTTCCTCGAATTTGGCTGCCAAATGCTCATTAAACCTTTGATTTTGTCTCAAAATTGACCAAAAATCTGCATAAAGCACACATTAGACTTTTTGGCATAATGACTAACCCAATTCACTCTATTAGCATAAATATAATAAAAATAATGCAATAAACTAATGAGAATGGTGGATTAATTTGAATTAAGAGGCAAAATGAGCCCATATAATTACCCATTTCTTGGGCTCATCAAATGATTTGAGAAAAATTGACCAGAATGATGCTAATACGGAACTGGATCGGGAAAGGAAGACATGGTAAGAAGGCTCAGTAGTATCGTAGAATATAGTAACTAAATGAATTCTCTTGAAAACAATGACAACTTGGAAACATTCACCCAAAACAAAAAAATGGAGGCTTTGAAAATGTATGATAAACCAAAACACAAGTAGATTTCCCAACCCAACAACCAAAGATGAGGTGGAAGAGTGTTGTGGTCGAGAGTGACTCACTTCCATTAACAAATGAATTACCCTTTTTTCCCAATTTCCCCAACCATACCGGTTAGTACCTCTTTATTTGTAAACAATATTGAGGAGGATAACATATGCTTGATCTATAAGTTCAGCCTTCGGATGAATCCCTCTAAGAATATTTAATGAGCCCAGAGAAGGAATGGTTCAATCCTGTCATGAACGATGATTCCATCACTATTTGATGTTTTAATGAGTCCAGTGAAGGTATAACTCGACATATTTTTCATGTTTAGAGAGTTTTAAAAAGAGTCGGAAAAGGAAACTCTAGATATTCCTTTTCGTAGATAGTCCCTTAGGTCCTAAAAAACATAAAATAATATCCAAGAGAACCTCTTATTTGATTAAGGTATTCATTTTTCATAAGTAGTCTACCTCAGTTTGAAAAGGGGTTAAACTTATACTGAGTAGACATCTTTTCATTTACTTTAACAAGTTCGAAGAGACAAGTGCTCGACAATCTTTTCATATTTTGGGAGTTTGAAAAGAGCTAAAAGAGGACTCCTCCTGTAGGAATGAGTGGTATGAAGGGTAGCAACTAGTTCCAAACATGATGGAACTACTGAAAATATGTAGAGGTCAAGAGGCTAGCTAATAAGACCACTCATCGTAGTGGTTCCTTAGGAAAGGGTAAAAACCAAGTGAAAGTGTATGATCGGCCAAGTAGATGGTGACAATGGAATGAGATAACCAAGGCTCATCTGGAAAAAAAAGACTAATAAAAGTGGAAATCATGAGAAATAGGATGAGAATGGTTTCATTTTTACACAAGCTTGAAACATGGGAAAGTATTCTTGAAATTGGTTTCATTTTTACACAAGTGTGAAATAGAAGGAAAAACTATGTTTGAAATAAGTTTGCATTCCCCATCATAATGACTCAATTTGAGGTAGATGCCCCCAAGCTTCATTACATTCACCTACGTAGACTACTAGTTATCAACAGGTGGATGGAATGAAGGTTCATTTACGAGATCAAGTGAAAGAATCATCTGGGAATTTACGAGATCTAATCAAAGACTCAAATTACAAGGGGATCTATTTCATTTTTCAACGAGATTGACATTGTAAAAGAACTATGCTCAAAGGACCTTGTTTCATTTTTTAATGAGCTTGACATAAAAAAAGGCCCTCTACTCAAAGGACCTTGTTTCATTTTTTAATGAGCTTGACACAAGAAAAAGAACTCTACTCCAAAATCATATCATGGCCTTCAAGAGACCATGGCTTCCAAGAGGTTCTCATCAGATGGAAGAACAATGATCTAGAAGGGATATATATCAAAGGATTTAATGGAAATATTAGGTTCCAATGCCCCCAATAAATGATTCACCACACCACCTACTAGATTATCAATAAATGAGGGCATGGAACAAGTTGTCACATAATTAACCTGTGGCGGGGAGGATACCCCTTGCATATAAGGACTATTGAGGGAATTTGATTAATTGGGAGTCAAATTAGGACTAATAAATGAAAGTTGGTCAATGGTCACGATTCTTCCTTCATGTGGGAAACACATCACTCGAAACAATGAAGACAAAAGAGCCCCCATGACGTAAACATAGTCACGCCCAAGGAGTAAATTAAAATCCAAAGGGTCTTGAACTACCATGACATCAATATAGATAGTCATTCCTCCCAAAGTAATAGGAAACTTAGGTACGATCTCTAATGGTTGACTCATTCATCTATTAAAATCCAACTGATTATGGGTAATGCACACAAGATGTGGAGAACTTAAAGCTTTCTAGGTAGTTAAGGAAATAATACTAACATATGTGCCTTCATCTATAATTGTGCCAAATACAAGAACATTATAAGTCAATGCTATAATCTAGAAGTGCATATAAGGAGGAAGACAATATCCTGCCAGTCCACTCCAATCAAAGGAAGTGACCAGAGTACTTGGAGGGGGGACCGTGGGAATGGGATAATTGTCTCCTTATGCTATGGGAACAGGAGAACTACTCCCCAGTGCTGTGGGAATGGGATGGTTTACCCCCTATGATGTGGGAATGGGAGAACTATCCTGCAGTTCATTGGAACCTAAAGAAATGAGAAGAAACTAAGCGGTATGAAGTTCACCCTTTATGAGAAAGGTATAATCACTGAAGGTAGAATCGAGTCAACCATTTTCTCAACCAATGGTTGGTTAGGAATAGACTCATGTGATTCACATTCAGAGAGAGTGGGATTGACTAGAGATGGATTATGATCAATCACTTCATCAACTAGTGGAGGATTGGGAGAAAGCTTTTGATAACTAGCTGGAAGACGAGGCTAAGAAGTTGTAAGGTTTTCCAACAATTTTGAGGCTTCATCCATATAGAGACAAAGGTGAATAGGATGATTCCCTTCACGTAAATTACATAGAAATTTGAATTTGCCCTTGTTGGGCCCTCAATATGTCATATCATTCAGTATATAAAGAATCTATTCACGAGCCATATTCCCACATTTAAGATACTTTTGATAGCATTATACCATCAACTTCCACTAAATGAACCTCTTTTACCCTTTGGTTAATTATGATGGATTTCTTATCTTTTTAGTCATTAAACATATTTTTAACATGGTTTTATCAATGATGGTTTACTAATGTGGTTATGTGGCCTAGAAGCATGTTCGAATATGGAAAGTTCAGTGACAATTTGACAATTCAACAATTCAGTGCTTAGTTCTGCACTTATAGAGGGAAACAATTCAAAATAATAAAATATGTTTTTATTTTCTATAACATGGTAACTTAGGTGCCGCATGGACCAAATATGTTGGTACAAGCCTTGTAATATACTCAGCTCACACATGGGATCCTAGCACATGATTTAAGTTACAACCAAAAATATGTAACAATTTTTAAATTGTCATGTTCCACCTCTATTTCTAAGTAGATGGTGGAGAATATACAAAATCCAAGGAATGGGTTTGTGAAAAATATAGCGATTTACTTTTATCTCAAACAGTTTCAAAAAATTCAATACAAATGGAAAGTTACAGTAGGTTCTTCGAAGCCGTTTTGTATAAAATTTTTGCAAAATCTAGATTGGGAAAAAAATCTAAATAGACATTTTTGGGCGCAATTTACGAAGCCATGGAATCGACTCAGGAAAGTAAAAGAGAGGTTATTTTTGATAATATAACCAATTAGGCTTCATAGAAAAATCTCCATAAAATCCATCATGGTCGAGAAGATAGGGTTAGTTATTGAACACCAATTTGTATAAAACTGCAAAAAAACCAGAATTATGAGATTTTCCTCTAAAATTATAAATTTGTTTTCTAAGTTTAGGGGATTGGATCTTATCCTTTCTCAATTGATTTTATATATAAATAAAGCCTCAAAGGGCAGAGGAATAGGGTTTTTCATTATTGTAAGAGGATTTTGTTCACTGTTGTAATAGAGGAGATCAATGATTAATTTTTGGAGACATTTAGAGAGCTGATTTGTGACATAGATTTTTGATGGGGATAAAGAATTAATGGTTGTTTAATTGTGGTACATATTCTTTGCTTGATTTAATATTTTATTAGCAGCACTAACCTCCTATGAAGGGCCCCTCAGTGTGGGTAAGCGTTGCTATGCTTTGTAGATTAGTTTTAAATCTAGCAATTTAGTTTTATTTTGCAATGAATCTATGTTAAATAAAACTTAGGTCTATTTACTTTTATTCTTTGAATTTAGTGTTTAGTACTTCTCTTTAGGTTTAAGAAGTGAATTCCATTTGATTAGATATTTTATTTTATGTTCTTTTCAAATTTTCATTAGATTTGTATTTCACATAGTATTAGATTCATTGCTTTATTTTCAGATTGGTTAAGTAGAATGCATTAGGATCAAATTCAAACTGAGTTCGCTCAGGCTTAAAGAGTCAAAAATTTAAATTAGTTTCTTATCATGTTTTGATATCTCGAATTTCAATTTACAAAATTTCCATACTTAATTCAGTACTTATTCAGAATTTCAAATTCTAGCCTTTCTGTACTTAATTCATTTCTAGGCTCTGTACTAGAACAAAGTATTAAAAATATATGCAATTTGCAGTTTATGATTATTTAATTGATTGAAGATTTGCAACTACTTGGTAAAATATTCCTACAACAAATAATAACCTGCAATATATCTCTAAGCCTGCTTAACATTTTTTTTTTATAGTTTGTTAATGCATTTCTTATAGTTTATTGCCTTGCTTTCTTTACTTGCTTGTACACTTTTGCTTACAGTGGCCGAAATTTACTTTTCTGAAATTTATTTTTTTTGCGGTGTGTTTAATGGGTTTCATCACTATAGGATTAAAACCGCTGAAGTCTGAAGACCTAATAAGATACGTATATAACAACACATGAACATTGTTAATAAAAGATTGTGGTTGAAAGCCTGATAAGCATTAGAGTCTCGTAGTCCAGGCAAGTGATAATCATTAGTGATTAGTTCTTTCTAGTGTTAGTTGTTAGCATAGGGTAGAATAGGCTCTAATCCTGCATTTCTTGTGCTTGCATCCCTAAGTCATACGACCCCGGATTGGTAATTAAATATTGGAAGTAGAATACATATAATTCCACCAACAATTCTTCCTTGAGCATAAGACTGTTAAATATTGATGAAATCATATGTAATGAGTGATTTAAAATTTCTTCTATGCTTCGTTTTAGCTTTGCATCATTTTAATAAATCTGAGATGACTTATTTTTGTTTAGTATTCATCTCATTAGTTCCATTGTTTTGTTTTCCAGGTTCCTTTGTACTAGAGCCATCTCAACAACCCTCCTCACTTCTTCAACACCTCACCTTGTTTGCATGAGGACATGCAAAACCTCAAGCATGGGGGAGTGGTTGTCGGGATCTTTTCAACATCGTTATTTCATTCTCTTCAGCTTCCTTCAGCATATTAGATTGGCACTCATCAACTGCATCTCTTCAAGGTCATTCCAGACTTTCAACCTTACTTTGCCTCATATTCAACTTCATACAATTTCTATTGCAGCCTACAGTACAAATCAAGTCTGAAGGTATACTCGAGATAAAACATGTTTAAAAGCTATTGAGCTCATTAAAATTTAAGGAATATTGATGATTAACCACTTCCCATTTCTTCACCTTTCTTAAACCATCATTTCCAATTCCATTAATGCATAGTTTAGTTTCCAAATCCATATTTATTTAGCCATTATCTTCATTGTCAGCCTATATCATTCATCATTCCTTCCTAGTCCATATTTTGTTTGCATGAGGATATACAAGGTCTTAGGCATAGGGGAGATGTTTGGCCCTGAATATGTCATATCATTTAGTATATAAATACTCTATTCATGATCCATATTCTCACATTTAGGATACATTTCATAGCATTATACTATCAACTTCCACTAAATGAACCTCTTCTAGCTTGTGGTTAATTAAGATAGATTTCTTATCTTTTTAATCATTAAACATGGTTTTATCAATGATGGTTTACTAATGTGGTTATCTAGCCAAGAAGCATGTTCGTATATGGAAATATTAGAGACAATTTGGTAGTTCAGCAATTCGGCACTTAATTTTGCACTTATGGAGGGAAAAAATTCAAAACTATAAAATATGTTTTTATTTTCTATAGCATGGTAAATTAGGTTCCACATGGACCTAATATGTTGGTACAAGCCTCTGAATATTCTCAAATCACACATGAGATCCCAGCACATGATTTAAGTTACAACAAAAAATATGTAACAGTTTTGAAATTGCCATGTTCCACCTCGATTTATGAGCATATGGTGGAGCATCTCCGGAATAAAAGAAATTTTTTTGTGAAAAATATAGTGATTTACTTGTATCTTGAATTGTTTCCCAAAATTCAATACGGTCACAAAGTTACAACAAGTTCTTTGTAGCATTTTTGTATAAAATTTCCGCAAAACCCAGATTGGCAAACAATCTAAACAGTCATTTTTGGGCACGATTTACAAGGCCATGGAATTGAATCAAGAAACTAAAAGATAGCTTATTGTTGATAATATAATCCATTAGACTGCATAAAAAATTCTCCCTAAAATAAATCATGGTAGAGAAGATATGGTTAGTTCTTTAACACCAATTTGTATAAAATTGCAAAAAACTAGAATTATGAGATTTTCCTCTAAAATTGTAAATTCGTTTTTTGAGTTTAATGGAATGGATCTTATCCTTATTCAATGGATTTTATGTATAAATAAGCCCTAAAGGGAAGAGGAATAGGGTTTTTCATTATTGTAAGAGGAGTTTGTTCAATATTGTAATAGAGGAGATCAATGATTAGTTTTTGGAGAGATTTAGAGAGCTGACTTGTAACAGAGATATTTGATGGGAATAAAGAATTGATTGTTGCTAAATTGTGGTACATCTTATTAGCTTGATTTGATATTTTTTTAGCAGCATTAACCTCCTGGGAAGGGCCCCTCAGTGTGGGTAAGAATTACTATGCTTTTTAGATTATTTTAAATCTAGCAATTTAATTTTATTTTGCAATGAATTTATGTTAGATAAAACTTAGATATATTTACTTTCATGCTTTCAATTTAGTGTTTAGTACTTCTCTTTAGGTTTAAGAAGTGAATTCCATTTGATTGCATATTTTATTTGATGTTCTTTTCATTTTTTCATTAGATTTGTATTTCACATAGTATTAGATTCATTGCTTTATTTTCAGATCTGTTAAGTAGAATGCATTAGGATCAAATTCAAATTGAGTTTTCTCAGGCTTAAAGAGTCAAACAAATTTAAATTGGTTTCTTAACACGTTTTAATATCTCGAATTTCAATTTACAGAATTTTCATACTTAATTAAGTACTTATTCAGAATTTCAAATTCCAGCCTTTCTGTACTTAATTCAGTACTAGGTTCTGTACTAGAATAGAGTATTAAAAATATATGTAATTTGCAGTTTAGGATTCTTTAATTGATTGAAGCTTTGCAGCTACTTGGTAAAAGATTCCTACAACAAATAAGAACCTGCAGTATATCTCTAAGACTACTTAGCATTTATTTTTTGATTGTTTGTTAATGCATTTCTTGTAGTTTATTGCCTTGCTTTCTTTACTTTCCTCGTACGCTTTTGCTTACAGTTGCCGACATTTACTTTTCTACAAAAAAAAAATTGTGGTTTGTTTAATGGGTTTCATCACTATAGGATTAAACAGCTAAAGTCTCAAGACCTAATAAGATACATATATAAAACCACATGAACATTGTTAATAAAATATTGTGGGTTCAAAACCTAATAAGCATTAGAGTCCCATAGTCTAGTGACAAGTGATAATCCTTAGTGATTAGTTCTTTCTAGTGCTAGTTATTAGCATAGGCTAAAATAGGCTCTAATCCTGCATTTCCAGTGCTTCCATCTAAGTCTTACGACCCTGGATTGATAATTAAATGTTGGAATTAGAATACATATAATTCCACCAACACCATTTTTCCCATGGGCCTTACTATCACTAGTTGAGGGTTTATCACCAGCATGATCTCGAGAAGCTGATGTGAGCCTGTAGATCACACTTCTAATATCTTGGGAATACTATGACAATCTCTAATAAGGTGGTCACCCTTACATAACATGCAAACAAATTTAACTTTGTGGGGCTAATTAGAAGGTTTCTCTATGCTAGTTGCATTCATAGTAATGGTTGCTTGGTTTCCCCCTACTTATTTTTCTTCTTCTTAATCTTCCCTTTCTTCTTGTTCTTCTTATCCACCTGGTTACTAACATTTAGTCTTTCACCAGACAAAGAGGAAGAAGAGGAAGAAGAC
Organism: Pinus tabuliformis; assembly: GCA_031772625.1. Taxonomy (NCBI): domain Eukaryota; kingdom Viridiplantae; phylum Streptophyta; class Pinopsida; order Pinales; family Pinaceae; genus Pinus; species Pinus tabuliformis. The sequence continues at coordinate 273,519,748 of CM062805.1, read as the reverse complement.
TGAATAGGAAAAGAAGGAAAAGGGTCCATTTTGGGATCAACTTGAGGTTGATATTGTTCAGGTGGAGGAGAACCTGGTTGAGAATTAGTTTGGACATTCAAAACCATACGAGTCGAAAACAACCAAACTGGAAAACCAATGGTAAATCTGGGAAGGGACAATGTTTCAATATAAGGAGCACCAATATTTCCAAAAGAAGGAAAAGGACTAGGATTCTTGTTAGAGGGGTTTCCTTGATTGGTGGTCTCGGGAAATTTTTCCATTAGTCTCAATCTGAGATCTACAAAGGATTTGTTCCATGGTAAGGATGTTGTTCTGCGGTCAATTAATTGATTTTAGAAATTAACAACAAAAAAAATAAAACAAAGGGGTAACTAGGAAAAAGGGTTTACCAAGTAACCATGAACTATAATATACACCTTGGTGAACCAAGGACTTAATGGACGTGCAGGAAAAATCCTCGAATGTTGTGCTCGGTGTATCGCAGCCGACTCAGTTACCTATGGCGAGGATAGCAACCTATAGGGGACTTCCAAAATATACTCAATAGTACGTGGAAGTGCAGTATGTGGTAGTGTTGTCTAACACATAACCATTCGATGAGAGAATTCCCATAAGCTTTACGTGTGTGGAGCACTGTCCAATACACTGGTACATGGAGAAAAATCCTATATACTCATGAACGTGGAATGTGATTTCACCCCCAGGATACAAAACTGGAAAACAATGACAGCTCCTATGTTTAACAACGTCGGAACACATCTCTAACCTAGACCTATAAATGTTTGTGTTAATGTTACAAATGCTTCTTAGGTTGATTCAATAAATTTTAATTTTTGTCTTGAATTAAGTTTCAATTTTGTGGCTCACCATTAATATCACCTAAACATCCTAAATTGAAAACTACCATGAGTAAATGAAATCATTCTCATTCAATGAAAATATATCTAAGGAAGGGGAGGGACAAAGATTATGCATTAAATAATATGAAACAAATAATGTGAAAAGTACAATTCCCTTTTAATGCAACTATTCAATGTTGATGCACACACAGAACCCTAAATGGAAATGTAAATATTTTTCTTTTTAAACCTCTTAATTTTTGAAAATGAAAAAAACTAAGATGCAAATTTTAATCACTGAATCAAATAAGATTTTCAGAAGAATGACTAGAACACCAATTCATCTAAGCACTCAATGATAAAAAAAATAGTTTTCAAACAAACTAATGATAAGAACAAAGGAAAATCTAAACAAATCCTTACCAAAGGAACTAAAGAATGAAATGAAACCAAATGTATGCTTTAGAGAGACCACAAGACACTCAAAGAATCAATGAAGAGTAGTTGGAAGAAGGTTGATCAGAGAGAAAATCAAGACAAAATAAAAATTGTGCATGAAAAGGGGCCAACACAGGTGCAAAGGAGGCACCAGTGTTATGCAATGTAGGCACAAAGAAGGCTCAGTTGGGGTGCAACACTCTGTCACAAGACCATATGGTGCATCGGTCTAGCAATGTAAAGTTCTTACACAATGATCGTAATTGAGACTCAGTGAAAGGTCTTCCTAGGTCTATTCTTGACTGAATAAGATAGTAAAGGTCTAAAGAAGGGGTAAGACAAGAACAATGGACAAAGAAACCACCAAGGGAATACACTGCTCCCTAGTGGAGTCGCCAATTTGTTATGCGAAATCTACGAATGTGGAAAAAAGTATCTTCCCTACGCCTAGTGGAATGACCTGGAACAACAAAAAGACAAAGGGACTAATGTTTTCCTTAAAATAAATAGGTAAGGATATGAATCCTACCTAGAATTTGTTGTATCCTTCACTCCTTCCCTGGCTTGTATGCTCCAATCCTAGCTTTGATTGATATAATTAGAACCTGCACAATCAGAAAACATAAGAACACGATCTACAAAATCTATGTAGAATAATTTAATCACTTTATTCAATAGATCAACATGGTATTGAAATACATGAAACCATAACATCATATATAGGAAACTGAAGAAATCTTTGCATTAATAGAAATGGAGTGACTAGCAACCAAAACTAGGTGTTGATCTTGTAGAAGAGCTCTTCCAAGTTGAATTTTCCTTTCCTTTCCACAAAGTGCACCTCTAATCACCCTAATGCATGGAATGATATCTCTCACATCAGCAACATAAGGTTAGAATAAATCTACAAAATCCAACAACAACCAACAAGGTGCTTGTGGAATGAGGTAAATATATAAGAAGGAGAGGTAGTTCATGAATTCTTATCCATTTACCAATCTAGGCTTAAGGTCCAAAAGTGATGCGAGGATGAGCTCAAGGGATAAGATGGTGATTTATCCAAGGTGGAATTAGATAGTATTCGAATGTGTATCCAAAGTAAATGGTTCAAATAGCCTCTGGAAGCTTCTAGAAGAGGAATCTTCAGAAATATTTTTATTTTTCCTGAATTTCTAGAATCAATGCACCCCCATAATTATGGAGGGTGCACTGCATAGCACCCTAAGAGAAGGAGTGACTACAATTCTATGTAGTTACTTAGTTATGTAGGGTGCATTGGTCCTTAAAATCACTGAAATGAAGGAGTTAAGGGCAGAAACTCAGGGATTAGGGAGATTCATGATTAGGGATTTGTGCAAGGATGTGAATTGGTATAGTTTGAAGTTCTATTAACTAAATGTGACAAAATTGTCTATAACATTCATGTTGTTCCAACACACTGTTATGGGCATAAATTACAAGCCTTACAACCCTCCCAAATAGCCTCAACTGAGCTTGGACTAGTCCATTCACACTCCACAGGGATGCGGCCTAACTAAAGGGGAAGATGCCAGCTTAACCACACACAAAATGAATGTGAAATATAACCTCCTTATGCGGCCTTCTCTACTTCAGATTTAGACCTGTAATGAGAGGCAATTTACCTTAAATAATCCTCAAAGAAACTCATCCTCTCCTCTTGTACTTCACTGCTACATATAGGTGTATTTCTTATGTTTGAATGCAATTGGGATGTGTAGAGTGAACCTAAATCACCTTCTATTTATACCTAAACCAAGGGCTCAACACATTCATGAAGAGACACACCTTTTGGCTCATTTCACTTCAAGCCTATATGACTTAAATGCCCAAAAATTCATTGTCAACTTCAAAAATCCATATCTCATCAAGGACATATCAGATTTCGATGATTCTCAAAGTGTTGGATTCCCCTTGCCATCCTCTATCATCTCCATGCATCACATATCCAAAATGTTCCATGGTTTTGGTCCAAACATCGATGGGTGAAAAACCCCAACCATGGGTTCCAAGCCCACAAATGACTTTTGTGGCACTTCACCTTCAAAACCATGAACCCTAGGGCTTGGAGGACCTCCCAAGCTACTAAAAAATTAACAACCCCTCTTAGCGAGGGAGGTACTTCCAAGACTAGGAAGTAACTCATCATCATCAGCATTACTCTCAACACTCACCCAACTCCTGGTGCTCACAACTACAGAAATCCTTGTACTATGAACTATGCCTCTCTCAGTGTAGAATTTTCTTGTAGATTAAAACTACAGATTGTGATATGCTAAAACAATTAACTTGAATTTACTCTAATCATCCATGGAAACATAAATTGATGGATGAAATCACGAAGTAGAAAAGGAAGAATTTCAATCACACATAACACAATAATTTTCTGGGAAAGCCATAGCTAAAAACCTTGCTATCTATATATTGCATTAACTAGAAGATCTGAGAATAAAATACAATGTTTGTTCAATCCAAACAATCTCTGGACAAGTAAAATCTATCTCACTTCTTCACAGACCAGCTCAAGCCAATACTTATCCAAATCTACTATCTGCTAAGCCCCTACTTCCTTGCGTTGTTCCCTTGGGAATTAACCCATATTTAATTGGGAAATTCCTCACTCATAACTACACAATCCATCCATAGGCCTTTCTCTGATTACATGCACCATCAGTTTAATTTAGATGATTTTACAACTGATAGTACACTATCCCTGAACTCTAATATCAACTAGGTATTCCTCTGAACTGACATGCATGACCTATTTATTAGTGAATTATCAATTATCTAATTGATCACTGCATGTAAATTAAATCCAATTTAATTCACTTGAACATTCAGTAGTTCCTCCAACATTTAGAATGAGTTTAACTGAATTTAACTCAGTTAAACTTAATTAAATAAATACAACTCAATAAGAACTCAATTTGGACCCCTAAAATTTAGGGATCACTGTAAATGACTCTCGATAGACTTCCAACTCGAATTTACTGAGCCAACTAAGTCAACTTAACTTAGTTAACTACTACAAGCTACTATGAAAAAGAATTACAATTTAATTCCCAATTTAATTCAAGGAAAAATTAAATTAGGATTTTCTTATTGTTATTTGTAACACTCCCTCTCAATAAGAAAGGGATTATCTTCTACCTCGATCCTACCTTTGTGAAACTAGAATTTTCATCTTGCCAATGCCTTTGTCAAAATATTTGTATCCTGCTCCTCTGTAGGAATGTACTCCAGCAACATGATTCTCTTATGGACACAATATTGTAGATGGTGATACTGAATGTCAATATGCTTGAACCAATCATGAAAAAATGGACTCTCAGAGAGTTTTGATACAACTTTGATTGTCACAATAAATCATTGTTGGATCCATCTATTGACCAAACAACCCAACAAGGATCTTCCTCATCCAGATTGCCTCACAAGTTGCATGACTAGTAGCCATGTACTCTTCTTCTACTGAACTGAGTGCAACTGATCTCTGCTTCCTGTTGTACCAAGAAACTATTGTTGACCCAATAATGAAGATTCGTCCTGATCTTCTCTTCTTGTCGAATGGACTCCATGCTCAATCTGCATCTGTGAAGCATTAAAGCTTCACTCCCTTTGTATGTTTGTACCAAAGACCAAACTAAGTGGTGCCTCTGAGGTATCTCAACACATGTTTAGTTGCCTTCCAATATAGTCTGGTTGGCATAACCATGGCTTGACTAAGATAGTTAACTGTAAAACACTTGTTCGATCATGTGCTCACCAAATACATAAGTGAACCCACAAGTTGTCTACCAATAGTAGCCTCCACTACTTCACCTGACGTAGCATCCTCCTTCCTCCAATTACCAGTTAGAGGAGTCTCCATGGGTTTTCTACTCTCCATGTGGAACTGCTTCAGTATCTCATTGGCATACTTGCCCCGAGAGACACACAGTTCATCATCTCCTTGCCATACCTCCATACCAAGAAAGTAATGCATGATCCTTAGGTCCTTCATATCAAACTCTCTTGCAAGATCCTCTTTGCAAGATTTAATCAACTTCTCATCACCTTTCATAATCAAATCATCAACATATAATACTATAATCAACATTTTTCCTTCAACCACTATATGGTAAAGGTTCACATCTACTTCACTTTTGGTGAATCCCAACCTGGTGAAATAGTTTTCAATCCTGGTGTACCAAGAACGGAGTGCCTGTTTTAGTTCATAAATCACTCGCTTGAGTATACACACATGCAATTCTCTGTTGAAGGTCTAAAATCCTTCCGGCTACTCTATATACACCTCTTCCTCAATCACACAATTGAGGAATTTTGTCTTTACATCCATCTAACGTATCTTCCATCCCATATGCATTGAAAGTGCTAGAATAGATCTGATTGATGAGTATCTTGATATAGGAGAAAAGGTTTCATTCTAATCAATTCCCTCCACCGGAAAGAACCCTTTGGCCACAAATATGGCCTTGTGTTTGTCCAAACTCCCATTTATTGCTTGTTTTACCTTGTAAAGCCATCTCGAACTCACCACTCACTTCTGTGTTGGTCTTGGGATTGATGAGGCTCAACATTGGGTAAATATATGGACCTTAATACACCTCCAAGCTTACTAAAATCGACCCTTATCATAATTCTTTTCATATTTTAATTATATTTTTCTTAATGAGATGAGTAAAAGTAAGATGTTATGTCTAGTGGTCTAATGTGCATTGATTGTAGGTTTTTGGGAGAAAATTATGGCTAAGTAAGGTTAAAGAACTCGAATGAGACAAGAAGGAGAGATTATAGGAGATGGATCTTCCTCATTAAATCCTTACTCATTCGAAGATCCCTCATTCAAATCACACTAGCTCAGAGTTGTAGGCAGCCAAGTCATGAGGATCATTGGCAGTCGAGCTAGTGATAGTTAAGAACCAGTTTATATTGAGATTGGGAGCCAAGCCTCCCCAGATTTAAGGAATTTGTTGCCAACTTCAGTTGTATAAATAAGGAGGCCTAGAGCCTCATTATGTTTCGACCTTTTATGTAAGATAACTAAGCACTTTCGAGTTGAAGGATTGTGACAAAACACTGTTATGTAATTTTTTTGATATGTTAATGAAGATGAGCATTCCCTTTATCCAGTACTAAGTTGACTCAGAGGGATGAAGATCTTGGGTTAGTGCCCAACCCTAGCATCAGAGGTTCCTCTTATTGTACTTGTATGCTTAGGTTATTTCATAAATTACTTGCTAAATTGATTTTGGCATTGTTACATTACAAGTATTGGTGAATTTGATTAGTTTGCTTCCATTTGTGCATAGCTTTAACGATAGCTTTAGAGAGATAAAGAAATACGAAAAAGGTTGATCATAGGTGGATCTTGCATCATTCCTCCCTTCAGGGACCATGGTTTGAGGGAAAACTCTCATTCAACCCAAAAAGACAGAATTCTGGTTTCTTATGAAATTTAGGGTTTTTCTGCTAATTAGGTCATCATCTATCAGTTTTCAAAGATAGATTGCAGTTGTCATTTCCTATATCTTAATCTTTGTATTAGATTTCATGGCATGTTCACAATAGGCTACAAGTATTCCCATGCATGAACTAGGCAAATAAATGATGAAATTCTGTTTTCTTATGTTGTTGGAAACCTTTCTTGTTTTGACATGATTTATGGGTAAATGCCAACAATGATGTGTATATTGCAAGAGCTTCAATAGTGTAGGAAGACATCATATCAACAACCCCATCCTAACCTCATCCATCCATGATCGCAAAAAGACACTAAGCCCGTAATCCAAGTTATCATTTCATAAGGACAACTTGCCATGCTTGTTGAGCAAATCCAATGATCATACAACTTTGGTTTGAGTTCTGAGGGAGTCCTAACCACTTCCTTTCCTTATTCCTTCCATAACTCACCTTCCCTAAGCCTTATACCACTGCCCAAATCACTCCTCATGCTTTCGGCATGTTCCTGTAGGAATACATGGGATCCTGTAGGTGAATTAGGACATCCCGTAGACATCCTATAGGACGACCTGTAGTGGCCTGTTTTGAGGCTGATTTGTGAGAAATGCATCACAAAATATAGGAGAATACCCCTACTTGCCTCCCAAGCCATCTAACCCATCACAACCATCTCTCTCCACACCCAACCCACCTACCATCCAATCAAGAAGAATTAACATTCATGGTTTTACAAAGACACAAAAATAAAAAGGTTGTTATGCTTATTCATATGCACAATAGTTAAGTGTTTGATTAGATCAGATTGCATGCTTAGGTTAGTTAGGGTTTCACATGTGTTAGCTTAGAATTCTTCTGAAGTAAGGTATCTTAAAAAATAGCTAGATGAGTGGTGTGTTTTAAGCATCTATTTCTGTCTTCCTTTACTGCAGTAGGTAGCATTTCAATTCCCTCAATTAGGGTAAAATTCTCCTTTCTCAATTGGTAATCAAAATTCTTCTAAATCAATAGAAGGTTGGTTTGAGAAACCCTAGTTGTCTATCACCCAACTCAATAGTGACAAAAGAGTGGACCCATTGCATCTATTTATGTATACAGCACTATCACCTCCAAGTTTGTACGAACCCCGGGTTGATGAAGTAAAGTTGGTAACCCCAAGAGTTGTAGCATTATTGCTGCAATACTGGTGCTCATCACTTTTTAGCGTCGTTGCCAGGGAGGTGTCTGAATAGATGTGATTTTTGATTTCTTTCTTCCATTTCTTATCTCTTTCATTGTGCTATTAGTTTCATTTTTGCAAGATAGTTGTAAGTTGGTTTTCTTTCCTTTCCATTCTACAAGTGATTTCATTCAGCAGTTAGTTTCAATTCAGTTTGTCTTTTCTATTTTGCAATTAGTATTAAAGCTTGAAAAAAACAAAACAAAAAAACACTTCTTTCATGCCTCGTAGGAATAGAGATAACTTAGGAAAATTTCTACCAAATACCCCCACCACTTCAAACAACCAACATTCCCTCTTCTTCAATGGTTGTGAATTAGAGGACCCCTTAAGCGAACAACCGAGGATTTTTTAAGAGCCTATAGGGGAAGAATAAGAAGAACCCATTCCAATTGACATAATGGATGAAAATAGAAATGAAAGGGAAGATAGAGAGAGAATTAAGGGTTCTTTTCCCATCATAGAAACCAATGGGGACGCCAATATGAAAAAAATAAGCCCATCTGCTCTCCCTCACTTCCATGGCCTGACCTCAGAAGGTCTAGATAATTTCTTGTTTGAATTCACTTTCATATGTAGAACTTATGATTACACCACCGATGATCAGAAGTTGAAATTATTGCCATCCACTCTCAAGGACGCAACTCTACGCTATTTCATGGGTTTACCTAGGAATAGTATCACCACCTGGGCTAAGATGCAACAAGCTTTCAAAAACAAGTATAGGGACTACTGTAGGTCCAAAGACACTAAAGAGGAAATTTTTAGAATGACCTTGGGGCATGATGAGTCCTTAGAGGATTATGAGGAAAGATTCTAGCTTAGCTACAAAAGGGTCAGGTGCACACTTGATCTTGAGTCACTTAAGATAGTCCTACTCAGGGGGGTCAGGGAAGATCTCTTGGATACCCTAAACCTGCTATTAGGAGGGGAAATATACCAGCTACCCTATGAACATATCAAGACTATCTTTAAGAACCATTCTAGGGCAGCTAGGAAAAGGGGTAGGGGTATTCAAATAGTGGTCACCTCATCCTCTTCCAACACATATATAAAATGTGAAATTGGAAACATGTTGGAAGATTTTAAGAGTGAAATGTTGCAAACCCTTGCCCTATAGATGGACACTATGAAAATCAAGAGGAAGCAGGAAGAAGCAGAGATAATTAGCCATCTTCTACCCAAGACGCACAAGGAGGAACCCTAAGAATGAATGTCCACTAAACCTGATAGAATTCTACTCGGTCTGTGAAGAAAACCACTCCACAGACAAGTTCGCTTCTCTACCTGGACTAAAAGTTATGTATCATGGAACTGAAGGGGTGACTGAATAACTATGCTACATAAATCAAAGGAGGCCTCATGGGCCTCGACCATACCAGCAGGGCATGCAAGGGTCATCCTATGCATATTAAAACCCTAACCAAAACACATCCATTCCCTCTTGGGGCCACCCTGCTCATCCCTCCTGGTATACACCTTCTCCCTAGTCTTTTGCTCCTCAGTACCATTCCCAGATGACCAACCAGCCATTTTAGCCATATACTCCTCCACAACCCCAGTGGAATGCACCACCCCAGGGGTGGAGGCCCCATACAATAATGCTCTATCTTTATTGCCTTCACCTCCTACTCAACCACAACTTTTCCACCCTACTCCACCTAAACAACCTCAGATGCCTGCCCAACCAAATTCGAACCCGAACAAAAGATAGACATAATAGGTCTATAGTGGAGAGACATCCTACCTTGCTTATGCTGTGGAAATTTAGGAGATCAACCTTAGATCTGGGAGAGTGCTTCCGGATAACCAGCCTCCATCTCCACCTAAGGAGAGTGAGGAAGACAGAGAGGAAAGTATGCCTAGAGTGAATCCACCACCCTTTCCTGAAAGATTAACTCATCCAGACTAGCCTACCCTAGAATAGAATGAACTTCTGGGTGAATTGAAAAATATATGTGTCAAAATCCCACTTCTCCAAGCCATTAAGGATGTACCTATTTACAACAAACTAATTAAAGATAATTTTTTCAAACATCTAGGGAGGCGAAAAAGAGACACCCCTACCATTAATGTCATTGGACAGCTGTCTGAATTAATGTTGGGGTAGCTAATTTTCCTAAAGTATTTAGACCCAGGAAGTCCTGTAGTAGATGTACACATCAATAGAACCTATGTCCCACATACCTGATTGATCTTGGGGCTACCATGAATGTAATGACTAAGGACACCATGCTCAAGCTGAATCTCCAGGGTTCATTAGGAAAGACCGCGACAATCTTGCAACTTGCAGACCAATCCATGGTAGCCCCTAAGGGGATTTTTGAGGATGTGATAGTCTCCATTGACTCTTGGGAGTACCCTGCAGACTTCCTAGTTCTCCAGCCTAAGGCCAAATTCAATGATTATCCTCTCATACTTGGGAGGCCTTGGTTAGCCACTGCTGATGCCTACATCAGCTGCAGGGCTAGAAACATGACTATAAAAAATGGGCATCTATCCAAGTAGTTGGTCTTGTACCCTCCTACTCATCCATCTTTAGAACATGATTTACCTTCATGGCTAGAGGAGGAGGAAGAAGATGAAGTCTACTCACCCCAACTCTATACCCTAGAAACTGCCATGGGAAGAGGACAACATGATGAAGATGATTTGAATGAACACATACTCCAAAATCCAACTCCCAACACCATGTCTCGAGAGGAAGTAGTGCAGGAAACCAAGAAAAACCATCAGATTTATCTATGCTTAGATGATTCAAATCCTACTCGTGTCAAGACAATAAAATTCGGCCCTGAAAGAACACTGAAAATCAACCCCTCTCTTTCTGAACACTAAGAAGAAGAGTTATGTAACATGCTAAGAGAGCATTTGGATGCCTTTTCTTGGAATTAAAAAGAGATGAAGGGATTGCACCCCTCAGTGTGTACTCACCACATTTATATCAAAGAGGGTTGTAAACCAGTCTGACAACCCCAAAGGAGAATGAATCCAGCTCTCAAGGATATAGTCAAAGAAGAGTTGCAAAAGTTATTTGATGCAGGATCCATCTACCCTATCTCGGATAGTGAGTGGGTGTCTCCTTTGGTGCTGGTTCCAAAGAAAAATGGAAAGTGGAAGATTTGTGTCAATTATAGAGAGTTAAACAAAGCAACAAAGAAGGACCATTTCCCTCTACCTTTCATTGAAAAGGTGTTAGATGGCCTAGTAGGGAAAAAGTTTTTCTCCTGCTTAGATGGGTTTAGTGGGTACAATCAAATCCAGATTAGCCCAGAAGACCAGGATAAAACCACCTTCACCTATCCTTGGGGTACTTTCACTTATAGGGTCCTTCCTTTTGGTCTATGCAATGCCCCTGCCACTTTCCAGAGGGCAGTCCTGAGTATCTTTGCCGAGCTAGTCCATGATGCAGTAGAAATTTATATGGATGACTTTACACCTTATGGGTGTGATTTCCAGGAGGCTCTCTCTAACCTGGGTAAGGTGCTGAACAAATGCATTGAAATGAACTTATCCATTAGTCCTGAAAAATGTGAGTTCTTGATGACTAAAGGGACTCTTCTAGGTCACTCAATATCCTAGGAAGGACTACAGGGAGACCCAAATAAGATAGCCATCATAAAAAGGGTCCTAACTCCACAAAAACAGAGGGATGTTAGAAGTTTTTTAGGTTTATCCGGATACTCTAGGATATTTATAAAATATTTCAACAAGTTAGCTTCTCCTTTATTTGGGTTATTGGCCAAAGATTCCGAATTTTTATGGTCAGAAAGCTGTCAAGAAGCCTTGGACACCCTAAAGGACAAGTTGACTACTGCACCTATTCTCTGAGGCCCAAATTGGGCTCTTCCTTTTCATATACATGCCGATTCCTCTCACAAAGCCATAGGATCAGCTCTAGGCCAGATAGATGACAAGCTACCTTATGCCATTTACTTCATCAGTAAGAATTTGTCGAAAGCCGAGTTGAACTACACAGTGACTGAAAAAGAGCTCCTAGCTATTGTGCATTCATTGAATAAATTTAGGCATTACATTACCAGTTACCAAACATTTGTACATACTGACCATGCTGCAATTAAATACTTGATGAATAAACCTGATGTAAATGCTCGTATAATTATATGGTTACTTTATTGCAACAATTTGATTTAACTATTATTGATAAGCCTGGCAAGGAGAATGTTGTTGCAGATTTTTTATCCAGATTGACTTTACTTGTAGGGGAGGAAGGAATGGTTGATGATCAGTTACCAGATGAAAATTTATTTGCCATCTCACTTTTGTCTCCATGGTTTGCTAACATAGCAAACTACTTGGTGTCTGCACAGTTTCCACTAAACTTGTCTTCCAAAGAAAAGAGCAGGATCATAAGAAAGAGTGCCCCATTCACTTGGATTGGGGGCAATCTCTTCAAGCTGGGTCCGATCAGATTCTAAGAAGATGTGTCAGGGAGGAGGAAGTCTTTGACATGCTCCTAGCCTGTCATGATGGACCTTGTGGAGGTCACTTCGTATCCAAAAGAACAACATTCAAGGTATTGCAAGCTGGTTATTACTAGCCCACTCTTAACCAAGATGTGAGGAGGCATACCAATCAATGTGATCAGTGCCAAAGGATGGGGAAACCTACCCCAAGGGATGACATGCCTCTGCAACCTCAAGTGACTTTTAAGCCATTTGACAAGTGGAGCATGGATTTCATTGGGCCCATTGACCCTCCATCCAAACAGAAGTAGTACATCATTGTGTGCACTAACTACTTAACCAAGTGCACTGAAGCCAAAGCCATCAAAGCAACAATAGAAGAAAAGGTGGTTGAATTCTTAAGTAAAATGTGTTTTATAAGTTTGGGCACCCTAGAGAATTGGTCACTGATCAAGGCAGTCAATTTACATCTCACATGATTGAGAACTTGTTAAGCTAGCACAAGATCAAGAACATAACATCCACTCCTTACCACCCACAGGCTAATGGGAAAGTGGAGGTAACCAACAGAGCACTGCAAGGCATTCTGACCAAGGTAGTTAGAAGCAGCAGAAAGGATTGGGTAGACAGATTAGTTGAGGCCACATGGGCCTACAATACCAACTAGAAGACCACCGCTAGATTCACCCCTTATGAGCTGGTCTATGGGAATAAGGCCCTGTTGTCCATTGAATTTGAATACAACACCTTAAGGATGGCAACACAACTAGATCTGGATATCACTAGGGCACAAGAAGAAAGATTTCTCCAGCTGAATGGGTTAGATGAATTTAGGATGTGGGCCCTCCTGCACATAGAGGTGACTCAAGTTCAAAGAAAAATTTGTCATGACAAGAATATAAAAGATAAATAGCTTCAAGAAGGTGATTGGGCTTTGTTGTATGATTCGTGATACAAGGATTTTAAAGGTAATTTAAGGACTATATGGTTAGGGCCTTATGTAATAGAAAAGTTTCATGATAATGGTGTTGTGCAGATAAGAACCATTGATGTAGAGGATATCACTTTTCTTGTCAATGGGTATAGATTAAAGATCTACAAGAAGCCTTTGTCAAAGAAAGAATTCATCAATAGCATCAGAAAAACAATGATGGTGGTGGAGAAAGTCTCAGCGTCCACCCCACCAAGTCCCTGAAGAAGAAAAGAAGAATCGAAAAGAAAAAAAAAAGAGAAAAAAATAAAGAGACTCAGGTGGAAACCCCCATGAGGCACCTGAGTCCCATTGTTGGGTTCAAAACCTCTTGAGGCGGCCCAAGGGTGTTTTAAAAAAAAAAAGAGGAAAAATAAAAAGATCTCTAGGTTAAAACCTCCTTTGAGGCACCCAAGTCAGGCAACTAGGATGAAAACCTCCTTAGAGGCAGACTAGTTGTTTTACAAAAGAAAAAATAAAAAATAAAAAATAAAAAGAGAAAAAAGAGAAAAGATACAAAAGATGGAAATTTTGTTTTGTAGGTCAGTAAGAGGAGGATAAGCACAACATAAGAAGGATATAAGGACCTCCAAGAGCCATCTTTTAATCCATCCATCTCACATCTTCCACTATTCACCTATTCTTCCACTTATAAACCCCTCCATCTCATCTTACACAAACTTTGTGTTTTCTACAGGATTCCCTGTAATCCTACAGGAGTTTCCTGTAGGAATGACAATGACCATGAAAACCACAAGGAGGGTAGTCCAAGAGCAAGGTGATGACACCAGCCTATGCCTAGATGGAAAATAATTTACTCCACCACATTATAACATTCCTTTCGTCACCATGTCACCCACGTATCCATCAAAGAAATCAATTCAAAAAATACAGATTACAAAAAGAAAAGAAAAAAATAAATAGAAGAGAGAGAGAAGAGGGAAAGAGGAACCATTCTCAGAGGAAAAATATGTCATCTACCATTCCCTACCACCCTTCTCCACTCATTTCAACATCCCTTATGCTTCATAGTTAAGAAAAGCATGAAAGTTTAGGGGAGAGGCAGCGACAGAACATCCTGTAGGAATCTTGTAGGAAATCTTGTAGCAGCCTATCTCATAAAGAAAACCACATTTTTGCAGCCATCTTCAGAACAAGGACTCCAAGGATGAAGAAGCTCCTCTAGAGCACTCTCCAACACCTGCACATCAAAAGAAACAAGCATCAAAAGAGGCAAATACATAGAAAAATATGCAGCAAAAACACAACAAAGAGGCATCACTCTCCAACATGCATCATCAACGAAGCACCTTACCCACAAGTATGTCATCTTACTCATTCTCTCTCATTAGTATGATATGATCAAAACTGTAGGATTATGTGAGAGTTGATTTTATAAGTAAAGGTGGCCAGTTAACTTGGCCACCTTCGACCAGTCGACGAGAAGAAAATAGTTAGACCACTCCACATGTGGCAAAAGTCAAATCAAGAGAAAAAGGGAATAAAGCCAAAAATGGTTAAGTTACGGAGGAAAGGAGTGGGAGATGATTACGAGGTAAGGTGGAATGATGGAGTAATAGTGGAACCAACAGTCCAAAAGGAGGTGTTCGTACCTAGACAACCAGCACACCACCCCACATGATCATCCATATATGGAAATAAAACATTGATTCCCATACAAAGAGAGAAAAATAAACTTCAAGAATTGATCGAACGAGGAGGTTTCTCTCGGGATTCCTGAAGTGGCACCTACAGGAAACAACCAACATCCAAAACACAGGAAACCTACAGGAAGCCTACAGGATACAAGGGAATCAACCTACAGGACTGACAGTGGGCACTAAGGGAGGTGAAATCAAGGGTTATCCTCACCAGAACGTAGCTAAGTGAGGTAGGAGCTATACCTTCCATATTTTTCCATTAAAAAAGGAAATCCTCAATTTGGGTAGGAAATTGCAGTGCATCTCAAGATAGGAGAATTGTATTGCATATCACTGAAAGTTAACATTCAAAACTCCCTCACCTACCAGAATTCTTGAATTGTATCCACACAAGCCTCTACAATTACCAAGGAGAGATGACAGGAGGTTTTAACAAGAGAGAACCCACAAACACAACAAGGATCCACCAACATCCTCCTGTGGTGGAAATTTTCACAAGGCATCAATGGATGGGGTTCTTTGAGAGGATGAGAGGATACAATGATGATGTGGCCAGAGAATTTTCCCTCTCACTCATACCCCTCACTAGGACCAATGCCACTACTGTGGTGAAAGGTTTATCAGTAGTAATTACCCCTGAAGTTATAAGCAGAATTACTACACTCCCTTTAGGGTTACCATGGAGAAAAGAAGACAAGGGTAACAACACCCTTGCAAAGAAAAGCTTCTTTTTAGAAGGAGAAGAGCCAATGGAAGACAAAAATGGGGTTAGAAGGGAGAGCATTCCATACCCTTGGAATGAAGTCAGTTACCACCTCATTAAATACATTTCATGTGAAGGGAGATACAGTGTAGTGTATGGATACCACTTCAGACTCCTCCAAGAACTGAGATTTGGAGAGAACACACCTCCTCAAAATAGATTGAGTATACCCTATTTTCTTCTACAATCAATGATAGACATGAGCATCAAAG
This sequence comes from Pinus tabuliformis, assembly GCA_031772625.1. Taxonomy (NCBI): domain Eukaryota; kingdom Viridiplantae; phylum Streptophyta; class Pinopsida; order Pinales; family Pinaceae; genus Pinus; species Pinus tabuliformis. The sequence goes on along the minus strand of CM062805.1, from coordinate 273,503,741 downwards.
TGTAGGAGGGAAAAAATCAACAACTAGCCCACCATGGGCTGATCAAACTCATCCTTGAAGATGCTCTACAAAACTTAAGACTCCCTATTGCATGGAAAACCTTTATAGACATGAAGGCAGAAGGAGAAATTCAAGCTATTGAATATGACAAAAGCCCCACTGCTAGTGAGAAAGGAGAAGAAATAGAGGAGGAAAATGAAGAAGAAACAGAGGAGGAAAATGAAAAAGAAATAGAGGAGGAGAACGAAGAAGAGACAGAGAAGGAAAATGAAGAAGAGACAAAGGAAGGAACAAAAGAAGAAATAGATGGCAAAGTGAAGAAATAGAGGAAGAAGAAGAAGAGGAAGGTGGAGACAAAGAAGAGGATGAGAAAGAGAATGGAAAAGAGGAAACATGGCAGAAGGATGAACAAAGGTCTATAGCTCAAGACAGAGAGGAAGAAGGATCACCAAGGGTATCCCCAGAGCCTACAGAGAAAGAGGCAACAACTGCTCTTACTACCCTAAGTACACCTGTCAAATCAAAGGGGAAGAGGCAAAGACAAACCCCATTATACTTCAGGACAAGAAAGAGCACTAAGATTAGACAAGGAGGACCTCAAACCCCCACCAAAACTCTAATTGTCATTGAGTATTCACTAAAGCAACAAGAAAAGGTAGCCCCTCTAAAGAAAAATGAAGGAGAAGGATCACCAAAAAAGGCTTCTCCCAAGTCTCCAGTTGCCTATGTTAGGAGGCATGTCACAAGGTTAGCCTCATCAAAGGGAAAAGGTCTCCTATAGGAGACATAGATAGACCTATAGGAAGTAGAGGCCATCCTACAGGAAACTCTGTCAAACCTAGAGGAAACATAGAAAAGGGACGAGGAAGGTGTCACTCGAAAAGAAACAAAGGAACAAGACCAAGAACTGAGAGAACCTAGTCCATAGCCAAACCTCAGCTCCTACTACAGGTCCATTAAAGGAGGTAGGGTAATACCATGTAATTTTCCATTCCCCTATTCTTTGAACTTGAAAATTAGAGGGCAAGGACACACAGGTGGATGAAAATTGCCAAATCAAAAGGGGTGGAGGATGTAGGCCACATAGAGGAGAAATTGCAAGAGATGGGCAGAGAACTGAGAAGCATAAGAGACAGAGAAGGCATGATGAAATCTCAGCTAGAGGTTGAAAACACATGGTTAAGGAGATAGATACAAGAAATGGAAAGCCAATTGGCAACTATGGCCAGTTTTTCCATGGAGGCAATCAAGTGCAAGATGCCAACAAAGTCTTATGCCTTGTATCTTAAGGAACAATGGCTACAATTCCAAATAAAGACACTAGCACAAAGAGGAAATTTTCCCTTTCAAGACTATAAACAATTCACTGATCTCTGTGATCAAATAAACTTGGAAGATAGAGAAAAAAAATCTAAGTTTTACCTACACAATTTGGCCTTGATAGATTTAAATGTGTGGGACCCAAATACCAAGGTACGGGACTTGAAATTGATGGCCTTCGTATCATGGATGAATCATGAGGAAGCAAGAGCTACAGAGATGAAAAAGGTAATGGAAAAAGAAGAGACAAAACCCCTTATGATCAGAGTAGAATAGTCTAACCCAATGGTTGTCATTAGCATCCACAACCTCATTACAAATGATCCCAATCTTGCACCAAGGTACCTTGTTGTACAAGAGCAGACAGTCACACACTTTGAAGACATGTTCAGATTGCTAGGAGATGATAACATGAAATCTTGCCAAAGGAGATGGAACACCTTTCCTTATAGCCTAAAAATCAGAGAATATCATTCTCCTCACAGAATGAGAGAGGCACTAAATAGAACCCCCATGTATAAGTAGGTTCTACAAAGACTCAAAGTAAATTGGATTGGCTTGAGGCTCAGTCCACCATTGCTTTTGGGAATGTTGGAAGGAAGGAAATAAGAAGAAGAAAGAAAGTAGTGGGAAGAGATAGATAGGAAGGCATGATTTTATCCATAGGAAGAAGAGACTACAGCAGCAACATGGGATGTCAGGGAAGCCACCAGAGAAATAAAGGACATGGACATAGACTAAGTTGCTCAGAGGATGAGAAACACTTTCAGTAGGGGAGATATGATGAGGATCACCATTGGGTAAATATATGGACCTTAATACACCTCCAAGCTTACTAAAATCGACTCTTATCATAATTCCTTACATGTTTTAATTATATTTTTCTTAATGAGAGGAGTAAAAGTAAGATGTTATGTCTAGTGGTCTAATGTGCATTGATTGCAGGCTTTTGGGAGAAAATTATGGCAAATTATGGAAAATTATGGCTACTTATGGTGCATGAACTCAAATGAGACAAGAAGGAGAGATTATAGGAGATGGATTTCCTCATTAAATCCTCACTCATTTGAAGATCCCTCAATCAAATCACACTAACTCAGAGTTGCAAGAAACCGAGTCATGAGGATCATTGGCAGCCGAGCCAATGATAGTTAAGAACCAGTTTATCTTGAGATTGGGAGCCAAGCCTCCCTATATTTAAGGAAGTTGTTGGCAACTTTAGTTGTATAAATAAGGAGGCCTAGAGCCTCATTAGGATTTGGATTTTTTATGCAAGATAACTAAGCACTTTTGAGTTGAAGGATTGTGACAAAACACTGTTATGTATTTTTTTTATATGTTAATGAAGATGAGCATTCCCTTGATCCAGCACTGAGTTGAAATTGAGGGTTGAAGCTCTTGGGTTAGGGCCCAACCCTAGCAGCAGAGGTTCCTCTTACTGTACTTGTATGCTTAGGTTATTTCATATATTACTTGTTGAATTGATTTTGGCATTGTTACATTACAAGTATTGGTGAATTTGATTAGTTTGCTTCCATTTGCACATAGCTTTAACAGTAGCTTTAGAGAGATAAATAAATACCAAAATGGTTCATCACATGTGGATCTTGCCTCATTCCTCCCTTCAGGGACCATGGTTTGAGGGAAAACTCTCATTCAGCCCAAAAAGACAAAATTCTGGTTTCTTATGAAATTTAGGGTTTTTCTGCTAATTAGGTCAGCATCTTTCAGTTTTCAAAGATAGATTGCAGTTGTCATTTCTTATATCTTAGGCTTTGTATTAGATTTCATGGTGTGTTCACAATAGGCTGCAAGTATTTCCATGCATGAACTAGGCAAATGAATGATGAAATTTTGTTTTCTTATGTTGTTGGAAACCTTTCTTGTTTTGACATGATTTATGGGTAAATGCCAACAATGATGTGTATATTGCAGGAGTTTCAATAGTGCAGGAAGACCTCATATCAGTAACCCCAACCTAAACTCACCCATCCATGATTGCAAAAAGCCACTAAGTCCATACTCTGAGTTAGCATTTCATAAAGTCAACTTGCCATGTTTGTTGAGCAAATCCAACCATCATACAACTTTGGTTTGAGTTCTGAGGGAGTCCTAACCACTTCCTTGCTTTATTCCTTCCATCACTCACCTTCCCTAAGCCTTATACCACTACCCAAATCACTCCTCATGCTTTCGACATGTTCCTGTAGGAATATAAGGGATCTTGTAGGTGAATTAGGACATCTTGTAGGATGACCTGTAGTGGCCTGTTTTGAGGCCGATTTGTGAGAAATGCATCATGAAAGATAGGAGAAGACCCCTGCTTTCCTCCCAAGCCATCTGACCCATCACAACCATCTCTCTCCACACCTAACCCACCTACCATACAATCAAGAAGAATTAGCATTCATGTTTTTACAAAAAGACAAAAAGAAAAAGGTTGTTATGATTATTCATATGCACAACAATTAAGTGTTTTATTAGATTAGGTTGCATGCTTAGGTTAGTTAGGGTTTCACATGCGTAACTTAGAATTATTTTGAAGCAAGGTATCTTAACAAATAGCTAGATGAGTGGTGTGTTTTAAGTATCTATTTCAAACTTCCTTTACTGCAGTAGTTAGCATTTAATTTCTCTCAATTAGGGTAAAATTCTCTATTTTCAATTGGTAATCAAACTTCTTCTAAATAAATAGAAGGCTTGTTTGAGAAACCCTAGTGGTCTATCGCCCAGCTCAGCAGTGACAAAAGAGTGGAACCATTGCATTTATTTGTGTATACAACACTGTCACCTCCAAGTTTGTATGAACCTCGGGTTGATGAAGTAAAGTTGGTATCCCTAGGAGTTGCAACATTCTTGCTGCAATACTAGTGCTCATCAAGGACCACCTCCCAAACATTGTTTCTGATAATGGAGTCAAACTCCTCAACCATGGCATCAACCCACACTAGTTTTTTCACTTCTTCCTCGAATGAGGATGGCTCAATCTCTACAGTCTTGCTCATTAGATCCATGTATCTAGTGTGCCTATTTTGGTGACCTCCTCTGCCTGCATTGTGATGTGGGTTCTACAAAATTCTTTCTAGAATCATGAAATAATACGTCATCATCTTTGGTGTGCTTTCTCCCATCTCTAGAAGTCTCTACATGAGTGGTTGTTTCGACTCTCTCCTCCTCTGCATGTGGTTGCTCCACATCATCCTGAGGTTCCTCCTTTGGAGCTAAAATCTCCTTAACTACATGTAACTAAAGCTCCCTATCAAGGGAACATTTCATGGATTTCGCTTCATCGAACTTCACATCTCTACGAACCACTTTCATCCTGTTGGATGGCAGGCACACCCGATAGTTGTGAGGTGTATCAATGTACCCCAAAAATATGCCTAACTTAGTTGTTGGTTCTAGATTTTTCCTTGCATCCCTAGTAACATGACACTAAAATGATGAACTAAAGATCCTGAAGTGTGCCACGTCTGGTTTCTTACCTGAAAAATCTTCTTCTGGTGTACTCATCCTGAGAATTCGATGAGGACTTCTGTTCTGCAAATAAATAGTTGTGTTTCATGCTTCAACCCACAAGTGTAATGTTATGCCCTGATAATGTAACATCGCCTGTGTTACTCCCACAATAATTATGTTCTTCCTTTTAGCCACCCCATTCTATTGTGGGTTATGAGGTGCTATCAACTCCCATTGAATGCGTTCTGTAGCACATAAGTTCTTGAATTCATTCTACACATATTCTCCACCATTATCGCTTCGGAGAACTTTAACTTTCTTGCAAATATATTTCTTGACAAGTTCTTTAAATTCACAAAATTTAGTGAACGTCTGATCTTTATTCTACATGAATAAAATTCAGCACTTACGAGAAAAATCATCAACAAATATTACATAATACTTGTGCTTGGTTATAGATGTTGTCGAGAACAGTCCACACACATATGAGTGAACTCGATCAAGGATTCCTTGCGCTCGATTGTCTTCATCATGAAATGAATCTTTGGTATACTTTCGTAATGTGCACCCTTTGCATGTGTCTTTCTACACTAATGTACCCTTGGGAAGTCTTGTAGAAATTTGTTGCATGATCTTCAAAGCTCTGTGGTGAAAGTGACCAAATATTCTATGCCACGACTCATTGATGTCTAAGATTTTCACCTTCTCTTCTTCAGTGCTCAAAGCAACACAATATTCTACCTCCAATTTGTATATGTTCTTCACTCAAACCCTGATTCACTTCACTACTGTGGCTATGTGATAAAGGAAGGCCTTTCCCTTACTAAATATCACATCATAGCCACGATCCTCCAACATGGCAACAGAAACGAAGTTCTTCTTCAAACCAGGAACATACATGACATATCTCAATGTGATGGGAGAACCAGATTCCCTCTGAAAGGTAACAATACTGATGTTGATCACGCTATACCTCCCATCATATCCCATCATGATGTGCATATGGAGGTCCTTCTCCTTCAAGTTATTGAAGAGCTCTTTGTTTTCAGTCATATGGAATGAGGCTCCACTGTCTAGGTACCACACACTACCCATCACTGATGACACCGTGCAAATAATGAGGGTGAAATAAAATTAAAATTGTGAAGCAAGGGCTTCACTTTCCACTCCTCCTGAGGGCTTCGTACTGAAATTTTTGTGCACACACTTTGTGGCATAGTGTACCATATCGTGACAGTGAAAAAATTTAATTTTTTATATGTCCTTCTTTCCACCCTAAATCGAATCTAATTTGGAATGAGATGAATTCCCCTTCCCTTTCTTCACCTTTCCAGCTAAGGCACAATTCCTTAGATGAGGATCCGTCTATGGTGTTCCGCCGAATCTCTTCCTATACCAATTTGGACCACAATCAATCCCACTCTAGTAGCTTTTATGTCCCATTAACTGAGTCCTGGTAGTTGTACCTACTCTTGGGAAGTCTTAGAAGTGATGAACTCACCAAATCATCTTCTACAATAGTAACCTCGACACTTCCAAGCTCATCCTAACATTGGGTGAACTTGGTGAAGTACTTTAGAATTGAGTCGCCCTTCTACATCTTGATCTTTCTGAGTTTTCCCTTCAATGTCAGCTTCCTATGGTCACTGTTGTTTTGAAATAGGCCCATCAATGCCTTCCACATTGTAAATGGAATTTCCTTACCATGGAGATTTGAGACAATATGATATCTAACTACTTCTACGATAATCCTTCTCGCCTTTTCCACACACTTTCTCCATTCTTCCACATATTTAGCATCAGATGTTGGAAGCTTCGAGATATCATGATCTATGAATTCCATCAGCCCATTGTCTTCCAACACTGTCATCATCTTGTGCTTCCAGGCTATGTAATTCGAGATACCCTCACGGACATACTCAATTCTCAAACAGTAGAACAACATCCTACTAGATCTGAAGTATAAAACTACAAATTTGATTTCACCTACTCAAAAAACTAATATTCTCCTCTTCTATAGTGATTTCAACTCCAATACCATGTAGAAATTTCTACAAATCTAGCTTTGATACCATGTAGAATTTTCTTGTAGATTCAAGCTGTAGATTGTGATATGCTAAAACAATTGACTTGAAACTACTCTAATCATCAGCGGAAACAAAAATTGATTGATGAAATCATGAAGTAGAAAAGGAAGAATTTAAATGACACATAACACAATACATTTCAGGGGAAATCCATAGCTAAAAACCCTTGCTATCTATATATTCCATTAACCAAAAGATCTGAGAAGAAAATACAATGCTTGTTCAATCCGAACAATCTCTACACAAGTACAGTCTATCTCACTGCTTCAAAAACCAGCTCAAGCCAATGCTCAGTGAAATATACTGCTTGTCAAGCCTTTACTTCCTTGCGTTCTTCCCTTGGTAGTTAGTCCATATTTAATTGGGAAATTTCTCACTCATAACTGCACAATCCATCCATAGGTCTTTCTCTAATTGCATGCACCATTGGTTTAATTTAGATGATTTTACAACTGATAGTACGTTGTCCCTAAACTCTAATCTCAATTGGGTCTTCCTCTAAATTGACATGAATGAGTTATTCATGAGTGAATTATCAGTTATATGATCGATCATTGCATGTGAATTAAATACAATTTAATTCACGTAACCACTCACTAGTTCCTCCAATAGTTAGAACTAGTTTAACTAAATTTAACTGAGTTAAACTAAATTAAATAATTACAAATCAATAAGAAATCAACTTGGGCCCCTAAAATTTAGGGACCACTCTATATGACTCTAGATACACTTCCAACTCGAATTTACTAATCTAACTCCATTAAGTTCTTAGTTAACTACTACAACCTCCTATGAGAATATAATTACAATTTAATTCCCAATTTAATTCAAGGAAAAATTAAATTAGGATTTTCTTGATACTATTTGTTACAGATCCATTTGGGCATATCACTCCCATCATCCAAATCAGTGTTTTAGGGCTCATCAAACCCTAATTTCAATTGCTACATGCCCTAAGCAAGTCAACCTATTGAATGCCTCCTTCCCATATAGTTTCATGGCCTGAAGACATCCTAAAATGACTCCTTGAAGGACCAGCGTAGGTAGGCCCATGTAAGGGTGCTCTACAAAGCACTTAGGGCCTCTTTCACCTGCGCTGGGTGAGATTAAGTGAAATTCACAAAGGATTATGGAAATATTCTTATCTTCTGGAGCCTTCTAGAGGATTCCCACACTTATCATCTCCTATGAGCTCGAAAAGGGATGATGAATGAGTTAAGTAACCTCCTATCCTCTCATCCCTTCCTTCATGGAAACTTACTCTAATTTTGGAAGGCCATTCCATACCCTCATTTATGACAAAACCTCCTCCATCTTCCTATAAATTGAGCACTCATCTAAGTGATCAAGGGCTGGACTTTGACGAATTGTAAGGAGATAATGTTAGTTTGAGATTTGAGACTATTGTAAGTGTCATTATGCTTTCGGAATGTCATGCTTATTATGTGATGTGGATGGAACCAAAGCTGGAGGAGTGACTTCGAATCAGGCTTCATGGTTGTAATTCTTCCTTCTATTCAATAAAGTGTTTTCACCTTTTTCCATATGCTTATCTTGATATATGAATGCTTATATGTGCAAATGTATCTGATTCCATTTACTTGTAATCAATAGATCTTTTTATTTGATTGGTTCTTTGTCTTTTGTTGATGTTTACAGGTACTTCTGAAGTGTGTTAAGTACGGGAAGGAGCGACGGGACCGATACAAAGGAGACAAGAGGAAATCAAAAGTATAAGTAGGTCCTCCCATTATCTTTGTCTTAAATTTTGTTTATAGAAAAAGGTTAAAGTGCTTTAAACTGTTGTTCTAGATATGGCTACTTATCTAGGGAATTAGTATTTATCCGTAGATACCAAATTCTCCAAAACAAATTGGTGACTTCGCTAGGGAATTATCATCATTCTAAGTAGCTTATCCTCATCCTAGTACACCCTAGTAGACTTTACTTGCCTTCATTGACCTTGTTTCAACCTTTTTAAAGTGTTTTTGGTCAAAATTTGCACTAAAATGCCTATTCTAGGAATGTGCGGTAACCAGAGCACCCTTGGTCAGGGGACAGTGCTCTGTAGAGCACCCTTGGCTTAGAGATAGTGCTCTGTAGCACACTATCCCCCATTTAGGGCTGTGCTAATCCTCCTTAAGCCAAAATTCTACCTTTGGCTTGATTTTTTCCATATTTCCTTCTGAAGTGGTTTGCTGAAAGATCAATGAATGTTATGTCTCTGAAATCAACATTGTATTTCCTTTGCTAGCCCTACTTTGGCTTTTATTGATTAATGTTTCTTAAATGATTTCTTTGTCATTATCAATTCATTGTCAAAGTTATATTATGGTCAATCAATCTTTGTTCAAAAGAAAGTGTCGTAAAAGTCTTCATTTCTTTCGAAAAGGAATTGTCGTAAAGTCTTTGTTCTTGCAAAAATATTGATTGATTATTTGTGCATTAGTTTCATTTTGTTTATTTTAACATTAAGGAAATTGAAAAGAAAAACTTGCATCATTCATATTGTAGTTTGTGAATGCTTGAAAGGAATAGCTAGGTAAATTTCATTAGATGTGCTCTTTACTCTTTGTCAAAGATCTGATTGCTCTATCTCTACTAGCTAGGTTTTCATTCTTCAATTGAATGAGAAGAATGCTTATCATATTAGTTTCATTTTAGGAAATTGCAAACATACATCACGTGGTTAACCTTGAAATGAAAATTCTAAAGAATATCAACTTAAAATCTATCTGAATTAACCTAATGGAGCATTGTCACTTAACGCAAAACATTTATAGGTTCTAGGCTAGAGACATGTTTCGACATCGTAAAACATAGTAGCTGTCACTAACTTGTCTGGGATACATCCCTAGTGTGATACCTCATTCCACGTATGTGAGTATATCGTAGCTCATCCACGTACGTTCGGGTATATAGGGCAGTGTTACAATATGTAAAGTATATGGGAATTCTCTCACTGTGTGGTTTCGCATTAGACAATGCTAATATGGATTGGGCCTCCACGTACTTTCGGGTATATATGGGATGATAACACTAGGTTGCTATCCATCCTTAGGTAACCAAGTAAGCCACCTTATACACTGTGATACACCAAACACAACATCTAGGGAGATTGCCTGCCCATACTTCTTGGTTCGCTGGGAGGTATTCTACATTTCACAGTTACTTGGTAATCCTTTTTCTTAGATCATCCCTCTTTTTTTTTGTTATTTTGATTAAAATAAATTTAATTGACCGTAGATAACATCCTCCAAACTTGCTCCTTAGTTGATATTAGGTTGAGACATATGGCGACAAATCCGGAGTCCAGCAATCAAGGAATTCCTTTTGATGGGAATCCTAGTCCTTTTCCTCCTTTTGGAAATATTGGTGCTCCTTATATGGATACATTTTCCCTTCCGGGACTTACCATTGGCTTTCCAGTATGGTTGTTTTCAACCTCCTTGGTTCAAAATGTCATTATTTCTCCGCAATCAAGTACTCCTCCAACTGGACAAAATCAACCTCCAGTTGATCCTAAAGTTGACGCTTTTCCTTCTTCCTCAGTTGTTTCTTCCTCCCCTTCCTCCTCTTCTCCTGGTGAAAGTATTGGTACTAGTAACCAAGTGGCTAAGAAGAAGAAGAAAGGGAAGAATAAGAAGAGGAAGAAAATTTAGCAGGGGGCAACCATTGCTTTGAATGCAACTTCTGAAGAGAAACCGTCTGATAAGCCTCACAAAGTTTGACATCCATGCAAACTTTGTATGGGAGACCATCTTTTTTGAAATTGTCCTAATGTTCCTTAGATCTTAGAAAAATGGTCTTCCCGTTCACATCATCCTGTGTCGTCAACTTCCGGAGATCATGCTGGTGACACACCATCAACTAGTGGTAGTAAAGTTCATGGAAAGAAGGGTAAAGTTAAGTTTCCCTATAGTTTATGTGAAGGGAATCACCCCATTCACCTTTGTCCCTATCTGGATGAAGCCCAAAAAGTGTTGGATAACTATCTTGCTTCACTGCAGTGACTTCCATCTGGTTACAGGATATTCTCCCTTAATACTTCATTAGTTGATGAATTGACTTATCAAAATCAACCGTCAGTCAAACCCACTCTATCTGAATGTGAATCCCATGAGTCTATACTTGAGCAATCACAGGTCGAGGAAATAGTTGACTCGATTTCACCTTCAGTTAATCGTACCTTACCCGTAGAGATTGAGTATGATACCACTAAGGTTCTTTTTGTTTCTTTAGATTCTAATGAGCTTGGAGGCAATCCTCCCGTGTTCGTAACTTAAGGGGTTAATTCTTCCGTTTCTACGGTACCCCCTCCAAGTAGTCTGGTCAATTCCTTCGATTGGAATCAATTGGCAGGATGTCGTCTTCCTTCTTATGTGCTTTTCGAGATCATAGTATAGGTTTATAATATGACTGTATCTAGCACTATTATAGATGAAGGTGCACCTGTGAGTATCCTTTCCTCTACTGCTTGGCAAGCACTCGATTTGTTGCCACTTGTGCCAGTTACCCAAAATCTATTGGCTTTTAATAGAGTAACCAGTCAACCATTAGGGATCCTCCCTCAGTTACCTATTACTTTGGGAGGAAAAATTGTTTATCTCAACGTGATGGTACTCCGAGGCCCTTTAGATTACAATTTACTTCTTGGGTGCGACTATGATTATGACATGGGAGCTATTTTTTCAACACTCTTTCGAGTGATTTGTCTCCCACATGATGGCAGAATTGTCACCGTTGACCAGCTTTCATTTCCCGGTCCAAATATGGATTCCAATCAACCATCTTCCCTAAATGGTCCTTTTGTACCAATGGTATCATCCCCACCACGGGTTAATTATGTGGCAACCCGTTCCATGCCTACATCAACTGGCGATCAATTCAGTGATGTTGTACATTATGTACTGGGGGCATTGGAACCAGATCTCTCTAATGGATTCCTTGCTACGGATCCCTTCCAAAGCATTGTTCTCCCATCTGATGAGAACCTCTTGGAAGTCATGACCTCTTATGAGTCATGATCGAGGAAAATGAGGATAGTTCTTTTACTATGTCAACCTCATTAAAAAATGAAACAACTCCCATGAGGAGAGTTCCTTGTCTTGTGTCAACCTCGTTAAAAAATGAAACCAAGGATATGAGGATAGTTCCTAGTCTTGTATCAACCTCATTAAAAAATGAAACAAAGGGCATAAGCATAGTTCCTTGTGTTGTGTCAAGCTCGTTAAAAAATGAAACAAAGAATATGAGGATAGTTATTTTATTGTGTCAACCTCATTAAAAAATGAAACAGGTCCTAGAGCATAGCTCCTTGTCTTGTGTCAAGCTCGTTAAAAAATGAAACAAGGAATCTGAGCAGAGTTTTTTGTCTTGTGTCAAGCTCATTAAAAAATGAAACAAGGTCCCCTAGAGAAAAGTTCCAATTTGAGTCTTTGATTAGATCTCGTAAAATCCTAGTCGAGTTTATCGCTTGATCTCATACATGAACCTTCATTCCATCTACCTGATAGCCACGAGCAGTCTACCTAGGTGAATCTAATAAAGCTTTGGGGGCATGCACCTAGAATCAAGTCATCATGCTGGGGGCATGTAAACCAATCTCAAGCATATTTTTCATGATTCAAGCTTGTGTAAAAATGAAACTGAATTCAAGCATAGTTCTTCGTTTCAAACTTGTGTAAAAATGAAACTGAATTCAAGCATAGTTTTTTGTTTCAAGCTTGTGTAAACATGAAACTGAATCCAAGCATAGTTCCCTATAGTTCAATCTTGTGTAAAAATGAACCCATATCCATTTTAACCCTCGTGATTGCCATTCTATCAGCCTCTTCTATCTAATTAGCCTTTGTTTTTCTCCTTCCATCGTCACTATCTGCTTGGTCGATCATACGCTTTCACTTGTTTGTTTTACCCTTTTTTAGGAACAGTTGCAATGAGTGGTCTTATTAGCTAGCCTCTTCACACAAATCAACATGTTTTGAGAAGTTCCAACATCACCAAAACCAATCGCTATCCTCGACACCACTCATTCGTCAAAGTGGAGTCCTCTTTAAGCTCTTTTTAGACTCTCTAAATATGAAAATAATTCCGAGCACTTGTCCATTTCAGCTCGTTAACGGATTGGAAGTCACATCTACTAAATGCAAGTTTAACCCTTTTTTGAGCTGAGATAGATTATTTAAGAAAAAGGAATACATTGACCGAACATGGTCAATAGGTTCTCTCTCGTATTGTTTTATGCATTTTCGGACTTGAGAGACAAATCTATGAAAAGGAACTTGTGTAGTTTTCTTTTTGTCCCTTTCAAACTCTTTAAACATGAAAAGGAGTGAGTTATCTTTATCGCTAAACTCGTTAAAACATCAAATAATGATAAACTTGTCCATCTAGACAAGACTGAGTTTCACCTTCGCTAGACTCATTAAAACATCACATAGTGATGGATTCACCTGAAGGGTGGAATTATACAACAAGCATATGTTATCCTCCTCAAGCTTGATAAAAAATAAAGAGGTACTAGTCAGTAATTATTGGGGAAAATGGGTAAAAGCGGAAAACCACTTTATGGTAGCAATTCGCTCTTGAACATGACACTTTCACTTCATCACTATGACTACTTGGGTTGGGTTATCAGCTTGATGGTTATCATATCGTTGGTCTATCATACCATCCATTACTTTGTTTTGGGTCAATGCTACCAATTCATTTAAGTGTCACCAACATGTTCAAGAGAAGTCGTCCAGTTTAAATTCATCATTTGCGATACCATGAACCTTCATTTTCATGACCACCATTCTTAAACCTTGTGTTGTCAATCAAATTCCATCTCCAAAACCATTACACTTGTTTCGTGCTATTGATGTTGGATACATCAAGGCCCTCCTACGACGAGTCACTTCTTGTCGACAGCAGCACATTATCCAAGAAGTTGAATTAGAAACACCCTTCCAGTAGCTTGAGGCTTGCATACATCAATGGCAAGTTTCTTGCTTCCGGCGATAGGTTGACATCAATGGCCTTTGACCAAAATACTTTGTATGGTGTTCAACATCAAATTATCCATTCACACCATGCAAAATTTAGTACAATACCTTGAGGATCATAATCATTATCGGTGATTTCTCTCGCATCTGTTAACAACTTACATCATCGGCTGGTAATAAAATGGTGTCTTCCCATGTTCGACTTTAGATCACATATTCACATTGTTAGACTCGTACTTGAGCGAACGATTGAACGAGATAGAAGACCCTAGATCTAGTTTCATCCATCCAGGTTGTGATTTTAGGAGTACTAAATCATATGTACAATGGCTTTACACTGATGGTCATTCTAATCATGGGTCTATATTTGTAGATGACTATTTGTGTACATGTAGTGAAATTTTATATGCTGAGCATGGGTATGCCTTCCCTCAGTAATTCATGAAAAAATAAAAAAATCATGATATATGTATTGTAATTGATGCAGGTCACCTTCCACTTTGAAACCTCCTCATCACATCGTAAAGCATTTCATTCGACATTAACATTTTTTTGACTTCATGCTTTAGGGGGCAGATGTTACAGATCCATTTGGGCATATCACTCCCATCATCCAGATCAATGTTTTAGGGCTCATCAAACCCTAATTTCAGTTGCTACATGTCCTAAACAAGTCAACCTATTGAATGCCTCCTTCCTAGACAGTTTCATGGCCTGAAGACATCCTGAAATGACTCCTTGAAGGACTGGCATAGGTAGGCCCATGTAAGGGTGCTCTACAGAGCACTTAGGCCCATGCAAGGGTGCTATGCAGAGCACTTAGGCCCTCTTTCACCTACACTGGGCGATATTGAGCGAAATTCACACAGGATTATGGGAGTATTCTTATCGTATGGAGCCTTGTAGAGGATTCCCACAATTATCATCTCATATGAGCTCGAAAATGGATGAGGAATGAGTTAAGTAACCTCCTATCCTCTCATCTCTTCCTCCATGGAAACTAACTCTAAGTTTGCAAGGCCATTCAATACCCTCATTTATGACAAAACCTCCTCCATCTTCCTATAAATTGAGCACTCATCTAAGTGATCAAGGGATGGACTTTGATGAATTATAAGGAGATAATGTTAGTTTGAGATTTGAGACTATTGTAAATGTCATTATGCTACCAGAATGTCATGCTTATTATGTGATGTGGATGGAACCAAAGCTGGAGGAGTGACTTCGAATTAGGGTTCATGGTTGTAATTCTTCCTTCTATTCAATAAAGTATTGGCACCTTTTTCCATATGCTTATCTTGATATATGAATGCTTATATGTGTGAATGTATCTGATTTCATTTACTTGTATTCAATAGATCTTTTTCTTTGATTGGTTCTTTGCCTTATGTTGATTTTTACAAGTACTTCTCAAGCGTGTTAAGTATGGGAAGGAGCAACAGGACCGATACAAAGGAGACAAGAGGAAAGAAAAAGTACAAGTAGGTCCTCTCATTATCTTTGTCTTATCTATTATTTATAGAAAAAGGTTAAAGTGCTTTAAAATGTTGTTCTAGATATGGCTACTTATCTAGGGAATTAGTATTTATTCGTAGATACCAAATTCTTCATAACACTATTTTTAACACTTGGAACAGTCCCCTATCACTAGAAGCATCCTTCTTCTTATTCTTCTCCTGGAATGTCTTACACTCTCTCCATTATTCTTTCTTTGTTTTTGTAGGAGCACCCTTGCTCCCCATTCACCACATTCTCTTCTTGGGATACAACGTGTCCCCCTGAATTTACAAGCTCCCTCTAGAACGTGACTCTCCCCGAGTCTCTGGAACCTAGACCTTCTTTTCTGGAAACTGTACCTGTACCTCTAAATATTTCACCTACAATTGCTTCTTTGGAATGTGCACCTGGTCCACCTACTTCTTCTTCCCATGATCTGTAGGCTTTCCCCTCATCCTGTATAAACCATGCTCTCTAACTCCAAGAACAATACCTGCAGAGCTAGAGCCTCCGGGTTTGAGTCTTACCTTCCCATCCTGGAATAAGATCTCAAACCCCTTCTTCTCGATCATCGAGAAAGATATCATGCTATATTTGAGTCCTCGTACAAATAGTACATCCTGGACCTGCAACACCCATCATGTCTCCATCCTGAATGACACAACTCCCAATCCTCGAATCTCCTTCTTTCTCTTTTCGCCTAACACCATGTGTAACTTTGAGTCCCATTCAGCTAGAGTCTTGAAAACATCCTATGACCCTATCATATGTTTTCATGCACCATTGTCCACCTACCATCCATCCTCACTGATAATACCATGTGAGAAATGAGATATCATAGCAAAGTCCTCCTCTTCCATCCTCCTAGTGAGAGCATCAATCTTAATAGAGGTGGCAACATTGGCAACCTACTTCCCTTTCTTCTTCTTGTTATCTCTCATTTTCTTCTTCATCAAACATCTTGATGAAAAATGACCCATCTCTTCATATTTGAAACACTTGAATTTACTCAAGTCCTTCTTCTTCTTACCCTTTGTTTGTGCAGCAAGTTCCACATCATCATCAGAAGCCTTCTTCTTCGAATAAATATCCTCATCTTGCAACTCTTCCTAAATGAAGTCGTCCCATAGCCTATTCCAGTCTGGAAATAATCCCCTTGATGAAGGGTTTCCATTCCTCGGTGAAACCTTTCAAAGAAATCCTCACCATATTAGAATCTGAAATAGTCACACTGAGGGTAGCAACCTCATCTTTGACTTGAGACAACCTCATTAGATACGAAGTCACTCCTTCACCCTGTATCATCTTGGTGGAATTCAACTTATCCTATAATACCAGTACCCGGTTCTTGTTCTTATTATGGAACAAATTATGAAGAGACATCCACATCTCATGTGAAATGTTCTTCCTAGAAGAATGATATATTATGGGATTCTTCACACCATCAAGGATGATCAATCTTGCCCTCATATCCAAATACTCACACACTTCTAGCTCCTTTGGGTCAGTTGGATTTTTTATGCATTTCTCGATGAATTACCAAATCCTATTGGCCTGCTAGACTAGCTTGATCCTTTACTTCCATGGACTATAGTTGGACAACCCCTCCAGCCTATCTTCATACTAGAGACTAGCTTGCAACTTTGACATTCTAGTGAGCCCTTCACCTACAAAGTGACCAACTCCCTCTTAAGCTGTACTTCATTGTGCACACTCTGATTCATTATCTCCCAAAGTAGCTCAGACATGTTTTGATACCATGTTTAATTTCCACGATCGTGGGTCTAGGATATAATCTAAAAATCCCCAACGCTACCAAACTAAGAATCCCAACAAATCTACTTTTCATAACGGAATATAAATAATTGTAAAACACACATGCACAAGTATAAACAATGTTTAAAAAAAATCAACCCAACTTCATTATATTAATCAACATATGATACAGCTGTATAAGGCTCACGTACCAAGGATAATGGCTCTAAAATAGCCACAATTAAAAGAATACAAGATACAATGACAATCTCATTGCTCTAGTGCACAATCACAACATCTATGTTGTATCTCATCATGTCGGTCCTTCACTTTCGTTCTACTCTCTCGCTGACCCTTAGTCCATAAGATGACAACACATAGAGTCTTGAGGAGGGCTACCACCTATCACTACTGTAAGTCACTTCTGCTTCAATGAACAAGAACTAATCCAATATGGTCTTCTACATTGACCAATACCTGAGCTCCAATCTACCAATCTAGCAGTCCACTAGTCCATCAATATATTGCACATTAGGCTTTGATATTCACCCAAACTATAGTTTTCAAATTCCCTCTATGACTTCTTTTCAAGGGCTACTTTGGGCTACCAACACACTTCCCTCCACCAGTCCAATGGCACCCAATCCAATCACTATAGAATCTACTCCTAGTTAGGGTTTCTAATCACCCAAGACAACCCTAACACATGGTTCCCGCAGGATGCATAAAATGTACACACATGGACCATCCACCTAACGTCCAAACAACTCAAATAAACCTATACATACCTTGGGTTGATGTGTCACTGATGTAGCTCCTCACTGATTAGGGCACCCACAATAATGTTACAACTCTAAATTGCTCCAATGGTCACCTCAAAAATTGCAACCTCCCTTCTTTTATTTCATGTTCTCATACGTTGCCATCTTAGCCCTTCTCACAGTGTTTTAGACCTCTCCAAGTGTCCTATTGTTCCAATGCACTATTTTGGGCATGAATTATAGGCCTTACAACCCTCCCAGACAACCTCAACTGGTATCGTACTAGTTTTTTCACACTCCACATGGATATAGCCTAACAGAAAGGGAAGATGCCACCTTAACCACACATAAAACAACCCTGAAATATCACCTCCTCATGCAGCTTGCTCTGCTTTAGATTCAGACCCATAATAAGAGACAATTTACCCTTGAATAGTCTTCAAAGTAACTTGTCCTCTCCTCTTGTACTTCGCTACCACAGACAGGTGTATTTATTATGTTTGAATTCACTTGGGATGTGTAGAATGAACCTAAATCACCTTCTATTAATACCCAAAATAAGGGCTCAAAAAATTCATGAAGAGACGTGTCTTTTGGCTCATTTCACTTCAAGCCTACATGACTTGAATTCCCAAAAAATCATTTTAAACATCAAGAATTCATATCTCATCAAAGACATTTCTAATTTTGATGATTCTTGAAGCGTTGGATTCTCCTTGCCATCCTCTATCATCTCCATCCATCACATGTCCAAAAAATCCATGGTTTTTGGTCCAAACATCGATGGGTGAAAAACCCCAACCTTGTGTTCCAAGCCCACAAATGAATTTTTCAGTGCTTCACCCTCCAAAACATGAACCCTAGGGCTTGGAGTACATCCCAAGCTACTAAAAAATAAACATATGCAAGGATGGGTGCATAACTACAAATATTGGGCTTCTCAAAGAGTTTTGATAATCTGAATCTCTATATGAAGGTTGTGAAGGATGAGCCCTTAATCAATTTTCTATATGTGGATGATCTTCTCATGATAGGTGTGGAAGGTCAAATCCAAGAATGCAACAAGCAAGTAACAACAAAATTCGACATGAAGGATCTAGGGCTGATGCATTATTATTTGGGACTTGAAGTTTAGTAGGGACCTCATGAGATTTATCTAGGTTAAGGAAAGTATGTGAGCGAGATGCTGAAGATGTTTGACATGATGGATTGCAAACCTATGACAACTCCCAGGATCGCAAACTTGAAGAGGCTAAGAAGTTATGAGTCATTCCTTGAAAACTAGTGCTTAAAAAATAGCTTGGTGCGGGCATTCCTTGGGAATAATAATTTTTATTGTGAAAACCATTTTGGAAATAATTATACAAATCTTATTTTAAAACTAGTTTTTTGTCAAACAAGATTTAGAAATAATGAAAGTGAAATAAAAATTGCACCCTAGTTTATTTTCCCTTTACCTCATATATTTTCAAACTTTCTACCCTATCAAGAAGCCTATTTAAAATATTAGTTATAAAAGGTGGCTACTCTAAATATCATGTTACAAATCCCAAGATCTAAATCTTAGTCTACAACTAATCAAGGTTCCACGTTTCCAGAACTCAAGCTACAAGTACCATATAATCGAGATTCTACATTCCTATTTTTCATGTAGTTCAGTTCAAATCACTATTTTGGACCAACTCACCTCTCTTACTCCTTTGGATGTCATCTCATGGAACTCTATGATATGTGTAAATATGTTTCCTTTATAATTTTTAAAGACAAATTCATTGAATTTTATAACAAATGTACCTGGAAATTACCTTATGCTTTTTGTGATATTTTTCTTACTCTCCCACACCCTTATTATTTTCCCTTCTTCCAAGGACATTTTTTTTTACTTGGGGAGGTGCGAGGAAGAGCTTATTCAAAGAAGCCTTTTATAAATACTCTATACCTATCATATATATTACTTTTTTGACTTCCTCGAAAATAATGATGCTCAACATGATTTTATCCACACATGAATATTTTTGTTCCTATAACACCATCATTGGTTTGCAGATGAGCACAACTCCAAATTGAAATTTACCACTTGGAAGTTTCTCTATATGACTACAAGATTTTTCACTCCTATTTGATCATCACAAACTCAATTTGGATACCCTCTTGGATAAAGCCAAAGTAAAAGTCAAATAATTTTTAAGTGGCTACTAAAATTCCTATAGAAATCAATTACATCTTTTAGTACCTACCGTAATTCATGTAGCAATTATCCTATTTCCACAATATAGATCTGACAACCATTTCATTAGTTGGAATATTAGTGCTTCCTAAAACCAAAATCCACCACATGGATTTTGTGCACAAGCTCCATGAGATGGTTTGGTACCTATTGAACTAATTCCAAACTAAATAGGGAACTTCCTAGCTTATGGTCAAACCAAAAGTCAAACTAAGAAAAATAAAAGACTGTTAAATATGCTTTGAGGGAACATTTTTGCACATTGTTGTTGGACAACCGGCATTGTCTGAATGGTTTGTGGCACTTGATATGTTGTCATTGATGTCAACCAGACTGGCATTGAGGTCAAAGGTAGTAGATGTTGTCAATGAAGAGCATGCTATTCAGTGGGAGTCCCATGGTTATTGCAGTACTCTGTAGAGAATCATCATACTAGCAGGGTTAGTGGAGAAGCCATAAAGAGATGGTTATGATGGTTGGGGAGACCCAGACTTTGGAGGAGATTCTGCCTTAACATATTAGTTCAAAAGCTCTTGGAAATGAAATAGTTAGATAGTGATTGGAAAGATATTTCCATCAGTATATTGAAGTTTGCAAATGACCTCTTGGATCAAGATATATTGTTAGTAAAAGGTCGTAAATCAAAAGGTCAACAAATATGGTCCCTAGATAGTGTTTGGAAAGATATTTCCATCAGTATATTAAAGTTTGCAAATGACCTCTTGGATCAAGAGATATTGTCAGTAAAAGGTTGTAAATCAAAAGGTCAACAGATATGGTCCCATAGCTAAAGGTCCCACATAGAATTCGTTTTTTTTGTGAAATCTCTTTTTTAAAGAAATTTTGGACTTAGCCATTTTTGGAGTAGGGATGGGCTACGTAACAAATTTACAAATTAGGAGGTTATGCCATCCATCAGAGTTTGGAAATAGAACAAAGCCTTGACCCCTAATCCCCAACCTATGTGGGACCAACTCCAAGTCAGGAGATGGGTCTATTTGGTCCATTTGAAAGTTGGACAGTGCAAAAAGGTTTAGTAAGAAGAAGAAAGTTATGACCATTGACCTATGTGGGACCTGATATAGGAAAACAAGTGGTGAAATGTGATTGGCTCATGGTGATGTGTTGGTTGTAACGTGGCATATGATGTTAGTATGCCATGGTAGTATGGAGGACATGTGGCAAGCATATTCAACATTTTTGGGTAGCATAATGGGCCAAATCGAAACATTTTGAAAGCTTTTCTACAGATAAATAAAGTCCTAATATGATAATCATAACCTGACAATGTAGATTGCATGCACCCAACTAAATATGAATTTTGCATGCTTTTATTCATTAACAAATATCTCTTCCTGCTCTCTCATGCAAATTTGAAATCCATATGTTTCAACAATATTTTTGGAAACATTCACTTGAAATGAGTGCGTTGATGGAACTTCTTATCGTCAGACATTCTGCTCTACCCCTTGTATAACTAGAACATCTTGCATTGATACAAAAAGGTCTACTCCTACTCCTCGATACAATATTTCTTGGAAACATATCCGTCATTGGATCATCATTTGTATAAGGATTTTCATCATCATTAAGAGGAATGTTATCCACACTATGATTAGTTTTGATTTTCAAATACTGACTTGGAGAATATTCTTCATCTTCCCCTTCTTCAGTGCTACTGTCATAGTGTTGGCATTTTGGCACAGGTGTGGCGCTTTGATACAGGTGTTGTCCTTGATGGCAACTCTCTTTGATGACAGACCTCCGTTCAGACTACAGAATAAAGAGAAATCTAATATACGCCGGTTAATCAAGTCCAAGTTGCGTATACACGCTGGTTATATGCATACTAAGTCGCGTATACGCAAGAGAGCTATATCGAAGGCGCGTATACACGCAGATGAATGAACAGAAAAGGGCGTATATGTTGGGAAGTTTCCTTTTGGTCCATGGTAGTTAGTCCTCGGTACTTGTGCCCATGTCTTTGGACCAAAGTACCTCGACAGTCGTGTAGATCTCTAGTTTTGAAGTTGATGGTTTTGGATTTCTATGGTTTTGGCTCTTGGTATTGAGCAAGGCCTAAGGCTATATAAGGAGAAGAAGATCATTAGGCAATATCATCTTTTGAAAAGGCTTGAATATCTGAAAAGGAAAGAGATCTGATATGCAGGTTCTGGGTTGCTTGATCTAAGCCAAGGAGAGATCACATCGGTTGATGGAAGACTAGATCTAAGTATAGATCGAGATCTAATGGTTTGAAATGCACTATCATGATATGGTTGATTATGTGTATTTCTAGATCTGCATACTGTCGCAATGTTATGTTCTGGGTCTAACTGATGTCTGGTACAGCTGCAAATTGAGAGAGTTTATTTTTAGATCTGTACGCAGGTTGGCTTCGGTAAAAGAGCGTGTATACGCGGGTTTTTCTCATTGAAGTAGCGTATATCTTTTGAAGCTTGATTTTGGGTTTACAGTTGGGTCTGACTGTTATTGCAGAGTTCTGTAGTCTGCTCTGTGTTCTGGTAACTGGTGATTGACAGGGTTCAGTGGTTCAGTGATTCAAAGATTGGTTGTTTTATGCTTCAATGAAAGGTGAATGAATTGTGGTCTTCAGATTGTAATGTTGTGCTTCAGGAATATCCAGTCTGAAAATGTATGAAAAGTGGTACCTGAAAGAAAGAAGATTGTAGGTCAGCACCTACGTACTAGTATCTTGGCTAGTACAAGAGCAAAGGGGGTTGGAGCTCCCTTCCAAGGAAGTTTGGAGAACGAGAGAAGGTTGTAGCCTTCTGCAGGTTGTAGCCTGCGTACTGGTATAAGGCTGCACCAGTACAAAAAGATTGTAAACTGAAGTTTCATATTAAAGAAAGATAGAGACAACTTGCAGCAGGTCGTTTTCACCCACATTGGGTTTCCACCTTATATCTTGGTGTTCATGTGTGTGGTTTTTGATCTGTTCTGTTATACTGCACCTGTTTACTGTTAATGTGGTGAATAATGTCCTGATGCACTTAACTGAAGAATAAGCTAACTAAATTATGAGTTTTCTTCTTATACGCTGTTTTATTTAGTCACAGTAGCGTGTACACGCTGGTTCACTTAACTGAAGTAGCGTATATGTTTCTGAGCATTGAAAAAGTTTGATTGATCTGATAATACTGATTCACCCCCCCCCCTCTCAGTATTATTTCCAACAATTGGTATCAGAGCAGGTCCTTCAGAGAAGCTTGATCGCTTGAAGGTAGATCATTCATCATGAGCAACTACAAGAAAGAAGCATCAATCAGGCCACCGATTTTTGATGGGACAAATTTCAATTATTGGAAGGTAAGAGTTACTGCATATCTTCAATCTCTTGGTACAGAAGTTTGGAACATTGTAGAAACAGGCTATGCTTTCCTTCAGCTACTCCTACAGATCTAGCTGAGAAAAAGCAGTATGAAACAAATGCAAAAGCAGTCAGTACACTATTAGGAAGTATATCCCAAACAGAATTCATGAAGGTCATGCACTTCAAATCAGCAAAAGAGATATGGGACAAAATGATCACTAGCTATGAAGGAGATGAACAGGTAAAACAAGCTAAACTTCAAACTCTCAGGATTCAATATGAGACTCTCAAGATGTATAATGATGAAAGTGTGGCTAATTATTTTCTTCGGGTAGATGAGATTGTTAATTGTATGAAAAATTTGGGTGAAGAAATAAAAGAGACTATAGTAGTTCAAAAGATTCTAAGATCATTATCCCCCAAGTTTGAATCTAAAGTATCTGCAATAGAAGAAAAGGAAAATCTCTGTGTTCTCACTATGTCTCAGCTACATGGAATTCTAACTGCTTATGAAATGAGAAAGGGAGGTCCATCAGACAGAAGGGAAGCTGCTTTTAAGGCATCAGGAAAAGAAGATTACTATGAAGCAAGCCATGTTCCAGAAGAAGAGGAAGAAGAATCAAATTTTGTCAGAAATCTTCAAAGGGGTTCTGGAAGGTTCAGAGGTAAGCTACCTTTCAAATGCTTTGCTTGTGGAAGAGTAGGTCATTATGCTGCAAAATGTCCTTATAAGGATAAAGGAAAAGAACCTGCTAGATGGAACAAGAAACAAAGTGCAAATAAGAAAAGCTACTACACCCATGAAGATAGTGATGGCTTATCAAACAGTGATGAAGATGAACAAGGTAATAAATATAAGCTGTTAATGGCATTTGAAGATGATGATTATGAGGATGCTGTAGATGTGGGTAATCTCTATGATGAAATTACTAGACTCAAGAG
Source organism: Pinus tabuliformis (assembly GCA_031772625.1). Classification (NCBI taxonomy): domain Eukaryota; kingdom Viridiplantae; phylum Streptophyta; class Pinopsida; order Pinales; family Pinaceae; genus Pinus; species Pinus tabuliformis. The sequence goes on along the minus strand of CM062805.1, from coordinate 273,479,370 downwards.
ATGCATAGAAGAAAAGAATGTGATCATTGATACTTTGCAATTTCAAATTGATGAAAAGGAAAAACATCTTGAAAAACTAGAAGGTGAAATTGTTGGTCTCAGAAAAGAAATTGAGAAAACAAAAGCTATTAATCTTAAGTTTGTCAAAGGATCTGAAACTTTGGATGAGATTATCAATGTGCAGCGGTCTCCTCTAAACAAGACAGGTTTGGGCTATAATGGAGAAACCTCTCAAGCATCCACCTCAAAAAGTTATCTTGATGCAGCAAGAAGAAATGAGCAGAAGAACAATGAAGATAATCAGGTAAAGCAGGGACGAATTACAAACAGAAACTATCAGGGACAATCCATCTTAAGGGTGAACAAAAGCTACAACCAACCACAGGTAAAATCTTCTCAGTTTGGTTCAAGAATAAATGAAAATAGAAATTACAATCAGTTGGCTGGTAGATTCAATAACCGCAGAAGCTTCTTCAATGGACAATGCTTTTCTTGCCATAACTTTGGTCACAAAGCAGCTCAATGTGTTGCATATAAAACAATCATGACTAGGGAAGCTCAAAAACAAAGAAGTATGACAGGGATTACAAAAAGGACCTATAACAACTTTTCGGTTCTTGAAAATGAAGTTGAATGTTCTATTTGCAATAATTTTGGTCATGAAGACTCTGAATGCAGGAGCAGGTTTCAGGAGAAAAAGGAACAAGCCACAAGCACAAAAACATGGAGAATAAAGGAACCTCAAACAGAAAGATGTGGGATAGCATTTTATGCAGAAGGACAGGAAAATCTATGGTACATTGACAGTGGATGTTCGAAACATATGACAGGTGATAAAGAAAAACTTGAATCTTATTCTACTTTAGAAAAGGGAAAGAAAGTTTCTTTTGGAAATGATACTCCTGCAACTATAAAAGGAAAAGGTATTGCTCCTTTGAAAGAAAAGGTCAAGGCTGGAAATGTTTTGTATGTTGATGGATTGAAGCATAATCTACTAAGTGTCAGCCAGATGTGTGATAAAAAACCGAGGTTATTTTCAGATCGAATGGATGTCTTGTTCGTGATCTTGATACAGGTAAAACAGTTCTCAAAGGCAAAAGAACTCCAAATAATCTGTACATATTTGAAGAAGGACAACAACAATGCTATCTTAGCAAGGATGAAGAGCACTGGTTATGGCATCGAAGGTTGGGACATCTAAGCTTCTCACAAATAAGGAAAGCATGCAAATATCAGGCAGTTCGCGATCTTCCAGATATCAAAATTCCAGACAACACCATATGCAAATCTTGTCAGTTTGGAAAGCAAACCAGAACTAACTTTCCAGAGAAGGAAGGATCAGCTAGCTTGCCTCTTGAGCTAGTCCATACAGATGTATGTGGTCCATTTAGGAAAAGGACACCTCGAGGAGAAGAATATCTGATATTATTCATTGATGATTTCTCAAGGTTTGTTTGGTTAGGGCTTATGAAGCACAAAGATGAAGCATTCGAAAAATTCAAATCCTTCAAAGCATTGGTTGAAAATGAATCAGGACACAAAATTAAGTGCCTCAGATCTGACAGAGGTGGGGAGTTCACCTCAAATGAATTTTTCGATTTCTGCGATGAACATGGGATAAGAAGAGAATTCTCTACAGCTAGAACTCCTCAGCAAAATGGGGTTGTGGAAAGAATGAACAGAACTATCCAACAAATGGCTCGTGCTATGCTCGATGAATCAGGTACTCCTGCAACCTTCTGGGGTGAAGCTGCACATGCTGCTGTTATTATTCTTAACAAAACAAATGTCCGAGTAAACAGCACTCAAACACCTCATGAGCTTTGGAGTGGTAAAACTCCTTCCGTGAAGCACTTCAAAATCTTTGGGAGCAAATGTTATATTAAGAATACTGATGAGCAACTTGGCAAACTTGAACCAAGAGCAGATGAGGGCATTCTTCTTGGTTATTCTCCACATAGCAAAGCATACAAGTGCTACAATAAAAGACTTGGCAGAATTGTTGACAGTATTGATGTAGTGGTTGATGAGAAGGGATATATTCCTAGGCAAGTTCATCATGAAGACATTGAAGAAGATGAAGGCTACTCTCAAAGGCGGAATGATGAAGAAGAAGAACCTCAAGAAGAAGAAGAATCTCAAGAAGAACCAGAGGAGCAGACAAGAATAGAAGAGAAGACTCCATCCAGATATGTTCAAAAGAATCATCCAGAAACTCAGATTGTGGGGCAGAAAGAAGCAGGAGTACAAACAAGAAGGACACTTGCAGAAGCTTCAAGCTACTTGGCATTACTCTCCTCCACTGAACCACAAAATGTGAAAGAGGCATGCAAAGATGAATGTTGGGTCAAAGCAATGGATGAAGAACTTGAGCAAATCGAAAAGAACAACACTTGGGAATTAGTTCCTAGACCAAAAGATAAGAATGTAATAGGAACAAAATGGGTCTTCAAGAATAAATTAAATGAAAATGGAGAAGTAATTAGAAACAAGGCCAGACTTGTTTGTAAAGGGTATGCACAGTAAGAAGGAATAGATTTTGAAGAGACCTTTGCTCCTGTGGCAAGACTTGAGGCCATCCGAATGTTCCTTGCTCTCTCAAGCTTTCAAAACTTCAAGGTTTTTCAAATGGACGTGAAATCAGCCTTTCTGAATGGAGACTTAGAAGAAGAAGTATATATTGAGCAGCCAGATGGTTTCATTCTTGGGAATGATCCAAACCTTGTATGCAGATTGAAAAAGGCTCTCTATGGACTCAAACAAGCTCCAAGGGCTTGGTACTATCGGTTGGACAAATATCTTCACCAACAAGGCTTTTCAAAAGGATCACCAGATAGCAATCTCTATATAAAAGTTGAAAATAACAAATTGCTAATTCTTGTTGTTTATGTAGATGATATTATCTTTGGCAGCAATGAAGAGACTATGAGTCAAAACTTTGCCTCGGTTATGCAGAAAGAATTCGAAATGTCACTACTTGGAGAATTGACATATTTTCTTGGATTGCAAATTCAACAAAATGAAGGAGGTATCTTCTTGTCTCAAACCAAATACCTCAAGCAGATCTTGAAGAAGTATGGCATGGAAGAGTCAAAGCCAGTATGTACACCCATGGTTACAGGATGCAGCCTCAGTGCAAATGATGAATCAGCAGCAGTTCACCAACCCACTTATAGATCCATGATTGGGAGTTTGCTCTATTTGACAGGTACCGACCAGATATTAAACATGCAGTAGGAATTGTTGGAAGATTTCAAGCCAACCCAAAGGAAACTCATCTTCAGGCAGTCAAAAGAATCTTCAAGTATCTTCAAGGGACCCAAAACTATGGCTTATGGTATCCTAGAAATACAGATCTCACTCTTCATGCCTACACAGATGCAGATTGGGCTGGAAGTGTGGATGATAGGAAAAGCACAAGTGGTGGTGCTTTCTTCATGGGTTCCAGATTAGTATCTTGGTTCAGCAAGAAATAGAGTTCGATTGCCTTATCTACAGCTGAAGCAGAATATGTGGCTGCAGCATCTTGTTGCACACAACTTCTTTGGATGATGCAGACCTTGCAGGACTTTCAAATCACTTGCACTCCACCAGTTTCTATCTTATGTGATAATACAAGTGCAATCAGCATTTCAAAGAATCCAGTCATGCACTCAAAGACCAAGCACATACCAATCAAGTACCATTTTCTTCGGGAACAAGTGCTTGAGCAGAAGGTCAAGTTGGAGTATGTTCCTTCTAAGGAACAAGTTGCTGATATTCTCACAAAACCACTGCCCAGGGAAACTTTTGAATATCTCAGACAAAAGCTGGGAGTAGTTGATGCTTCATCCTGCTGTTGAAGTTTGTTTACAGAAAAGTTGGTATACGCAGGTTACGGAAGGGATATCCGCGTATATACGCCGATTTATGCGGGGTAAGTCGCGTGTCTGTTGGACGCTTGTTGCAGAAAGTATATCCGCGTACATACGCAGTTTCATGCAGGAGAAATCGCGTATATGAAGTTCTGAACAGCAAGGGCAAACTCTGGAGTTCTGAACAGCAATGGGTATGTCAGAATTCTTCAGGCACAGTTTCAGGGGGTGCAGCAGGCACAGGTTCAGGGGGAGCAGCTTAAAAGTCTCATAAAGCATTGTTGGCATTTAGATGTTTTGGTTATTGGTTTCAGGAGAAGGAGCTCAGAAAGAAATCATGGTTGCTGATCTAAAAGATGTTTATCAGATGCTGTTGGTGACTTTCATAAGTCTTGGTCTAGATCTGTTGTCTCTATGTCAGGTATCTCTTTTGTGATATCTCTTTTATGATGTCAAGGTCATGTAACGGCCTAGGTTGGTTTCCCCACTATGCCTGGGATGATTGTTGTAATATAATTGGTTGTTTCTGATGTGTCCCCTCTTGGTAGGGAGTATGGATGTATGTATTGAGTCTTTTGGTGATAGGAAGGTTCCTTATGGTGTAGAAGTCTTGGTTCTTGTTGAAGAACATCTTTTACAGATCTGGCCTACAGTCAGGGGGAGCATGATTCAGCACAGCCAAGCAGAGGTATCAGCATGTACTCAGGGGGAGCATAGCCCTTTGCCCTTGATGACAAAGGGGGAGAATGATTCTAAGGATCTTGAGGTTGCCATCAAGTCCAAAGGGGGAGATTGTTGGCATTTTGGCACAGGTGTGGCGCTTTGATACAGGTGTTGTCCTTGATGGCAACTCTCTTTGATGACAGACCTCCGTTCAGACTACAGAATAAAGAGAAATCTAATATACGCCGGTTAATCAAGTCCAGGTTGCGTATACACGCTGGTTATATGCATACTAAGTCGCGTATACGCAGGAGAGCTATATCGAAGGCGCGTATACACGCAGATGAATGAACAAAAAAGGGCGTATATGTCGAGAAGTTTCCTTTTGGTCCATGGTAGTTAGTCCTCGGTACTTGTGCCCATGTCTTTGGACCAAAGTACGTCGACAGTCGTGTAGATCTCTAGTTTTGAAGTTGATGGTTTTGGATTTCTATGGTTTTGGCTCTTGGTATTGAGCAAGGCCTAAGGCTATATAAGGAGAAGAAGATCATTAGGCAATATCATCTTTTGAAAAGGCTTGAATATCTGAAAAGGAAAGAGATCTGATATGCAGGTTCTGGGTTGCTTGATCTAAGCCAAGGAGAGATCACATCGGTTGATGGAAGACTAGATCTAAGTATAGATCGGGATCTAATGGTTTGAAATGCACTATCATGATATGGTTGATTATGCGTATTTCTAGATCTGCATACTATCGCAATGTTATGTTCTGGGTCTAACTGATGTCTGGTACAGCTGCAAATTGAGAGAGTTTATTTTTAGATCTGTACGCAGGTTGGCTTCGGTAAAAGAGCGTGTATACGCGGGTTTTTCTCATTGAAGTAGCGTATATCTTTTGAAGCTTGATTTTGGGTTTACAGTTGGGTCTGACTGTTATTGCAGAGTTCTGTAGTCTGCTCTGTGTTCTGGTAACTGGTGATTGACAGGGTTCAGTGGTTCAGTGATTCAAAGATTGGTTGTTTTATGCTTCAATGAAAGGTGAATGAATTGTGGTCTTCAGATTGTAATGTTGTGCTTCAGGAATATCCAGTCTGAAAATGTATGAAAAGTGGTACCTGAAAGAAAGAAGATTGTAGGTCAGCACCTACGTACTAGTATCTTGGCTAGTACAAGAGCAAAGGGGGTTGGAGCTCCCTTCCAAGGAAGTTTGGAGAACGAGAGAAGGTTGTAGCCTTCTGCAGGTTGTAGCCTGCGTACTGGTATAAGGCTGCACCAGTACAAAAAGATTGTAAACTGAAGTTTCATATTAAAGAAAGATAGAGACAACTTGCAGCAGGTGGTTTTCACCCACATTGGGTTTCCACCTTATATCTTGGTGTTCATGTGTGTGGTTTTTGATCTGTTCTGTTATACTGCACCTGTTTACTGTTAATGTGGTGAATAATGTCCTGATGCACTTAACTGAAGAATAATCTAACTAAATTATGAGTTTTCTTCTTATACGCTGTTTTATTTAGTCACAGTAGCGTGTACACGATGGTTCACTTAACTGAAGTAGCGTATATGTTTCTGAGCATTGAAAAAGTTTGATTGATCTGATAATACTGATTCACCCCCCCCCCTCTCAGTATTATTTCCAACACATAGTCCTTGGAATTCAGACTCAATGGAAAATTTGGCTCGATGTTTATTGGATATTCTTCCTCATGTGCATTTTCAGTGCTGCTCTCATAGTCCATAGAATTAGGACTAAGTGAATCATCCTGTCCTTCATCACTGCTACCAATATACTCATTAGAATTAGGACTAAGTGCATCATCCTATCCTTCATCACTGCTACTCTCATAGTCCTTAGAATTAGGACTAAGAGGACATTGTGACACTCCATTCTTTTGAAATTCATCATCACGCTCTTCATCACTGTTTCTCTCATAGTCCTCAGAATTAAGACTAAGTGGACACCGTGACACTCCATTCTTTTGAAATTCATCATCCCGCTCTTCATCACTGCTGCTATCATAGTCCTTAGAATTAGGACTAACTAGACACTGTGACACTCCATACTTTTGAAATTCATCATCCCGCTCTTCATCATTACTGCCCTCATAGTCCTTAGAATTAGGACTAATTGGACACCATGATACTCCATACTTCTGAAATTCATCATCATGCTCTTCATTACTGATGCTCTCATAGTCCTTAGAATTAGAACTAAGTGGACACTTTGACACTCCATTCTTTTGAAATTCGTTATCACACTCTTCATCACTGTTGCTCTCATAGTCCTTAGAATTATGACTAAGTGGACACAGTGACACTCCATTCTTTTGAAATTCGCCATCATGCTCTTCAACACTATTGCTCTCATAGTCCTTAGAATTAGGACTAAGTGGACACTGTGACACTCCATTCTTTTGAACCTCACCATCATGCTCTTCATCACTGTTGCTCTCATAGTCCTTATAATTAGGACTAAGTGGACACCATGACACTCCATTCTTTTGAAATTTGTCATCAAGCTCATCATCACTGCTGCTTTCATAGTCCTTTGAATTCGGACTAAGTGGAATCTGTGACTCTTTATGTTACACTAAAATATCGTCACCATGATTATTTGCAGTCAGTATGGGTCTATCATCACTTGTACTATCCTCCTAAGCAAGTCTAAGACCTCAGCTCTTCAAATCAAGCTTTAGAAGTGGGAGAAAGACATTAAAAATCAATGTAACTCTAGTTTCGCACTTTCTCTCATGGTCACCTGCGGTCCCGCACCTTCTGTGTACAAAAGCTACATATCTACCCGCTCTGTTCCTAACAGTGTAGGTGCGGACCCCTGTGAAAGTCAAAAGGCGCAAGTTTTATCTTAAAAAACTCACTTTGGGTTAATTATAGAGTTTTCTAGAAGGAATTTTGACGTGGATTGTTCACTCTGAGGTGGTTCATGCATCCCAAAAGAGAAGAAGCTAATCCCTTGACTAAAGGAGCTATCCCTTTGAAGGAGGGCTTTATCCCTTTGAAGGAGGACCTAGTAACTTCCCTCCATTGCACTATAAATACAGGCATTGGGGTGAGGACTAAAGAAGTTAGAAGCTGAACATTTTTTAGGGTAAATGCTGGTGAAATTAAGACTCTTTGGTTGAGCATGAAGGGAGAGATCACATACCTCCTGGTTCCATTGGAGAGTGAGTGAAACTTGTCAAAGTAGAGGAGACATCTTGTTGGACCCTGGGAGGAGCTTGTACAGCGTCAAGGCAAAGGTTGTAAAGTTCTTCTTCTTTTGAATTAATACAATCAAACTCATTTTTCTCAACAAGTATCTTATGTTATTTGTTTCATGGACTCCTTGACTTTCATGTTAAATATGTTTTATGCAATTGGTTTTTCAGGTGCTATTTAATTTGTTTGCCTTGTTTGTGTTTGCAGATTCGCGAAAAGGAGCTCATTTGGATCAAAGGAGCGAGGGCATCCACAAGCTTGCGTTGGACCAAAGGTAGGCCCTAAAAACACTTGTTTGCTATTGTTTATTGAAGCATATTTAGAGAAAGATAGTGTCTGGTTGGTTTGCTTGTCATTAGGTCTTCTTTAGATTCTAGGAAGGTCTATCTTGTCCGCAAGATCGACTCATTCCGTGCGACAAAATGGCGACCATACTGGGGACTTGATTGTTTTCTTTGTCTATACTTTGACCTGAGAAACTGTATTTTCTGTTTCTGTTTTTGACTTGATGATTGTGGGATTGGGTGAATTTAGTTAATTTTGAGTTAGTTTTCATTTTTCATAGTTTTGGGAGAGGTCCGCACCCTCTGAGTTAAGCACAGTGCATACCTGTACGCACTTTTGCTTTGTGCACAGAGCAGGACGCACCTGTGTAAACAGGTTGCCTGCGTACCCTGTCAAAAATTTGAAAAATTTTAAATTTTTCTCTTTTTTATTAGTTTAGAATTTGTTTATAGGTTTTAGCCATTGCCCAGACCTGCTTGCTCCCTGTCAAAAACTTTCCTTGGTTTAATTTCATTAGCATTAGGGTTTTAGGTGGAATTCCTAGGAATTTTACTTGTTGGGTTTGTTTTTCGTTTTTGGTTGTGTAGTGGCTCTGAGCTTAGAAGCCGTACGGACCTCAGATTACCTTGGTGTCCACCAGTCTTCTTATGAGTCTGACCATTTATGAAATCTCCCCTTGTTGAGGAATCCGCTTTGAGTTTTCTCATTTCAAAATTTCGAAAAGCTTGTAGTTGAAAGTTTGGAATTTTCATTTAAAAAAAAAAAAAAAAAAAACGAAAGATTGGTTGTTTTTTTACTAATTGTGATTCTGCATAAATTAGTCCTTAGCTCACATTTAGCTAAGTAAAACATCCTCAAAAAGACTTTTAGTAGGCTTTGACTTCAAGTAGCTTTTTATATAGTTTGTAGCTCTCAAAGTTAGTCATTTTCATTAGTTTTGAGTGTTTTATTTACAAAATATAAAAAAAAATCCCTTTTGGAAAAGTTTGTTTTTTGTAGTGATTGAGTGCTTTGAAAAGAAAAGGGAAAATTGTGTGAAATAGCTAGTTGTCTCGTTTTGAGTGCTTTGGAAAGGAAAAGCTCTTCTTTTAATTTGTTTAATTGAGAAAGATTTGTGTTTACGAAGTATTTGCATTCTCAAACTCTTTCTTAGTATAGAAGTTCATCGAAGAGAAAAGATTGTTTAAATCATCTTAGGTGCATCTTTTTAGTGATTTCGAGTCGAGTCTTTACACCACGAGTTTCATCTCTGCCACCTCTTGACTTAAACAACAACCACTAAAATTAACGCTTAAAGTAAAATTCACCTAGTAACATTTTATTTCTAGGGCTCTAATACACCAACTTAGCTTAGGCTAGTGTCTTGGAGTAGGAGAGTAATTAACTCTCCAAGACAGTAAAAACAAACAAGTAGTTGTATCTTGTGGTAGGAAGAAATCCAATTGTTGCATTTATGCTCTGGGAAAGCTCCTCTTAAAGGAGAAGCATGAGATCATGTCCGAACCAGTGTGGGAATCAATCCTTCCTCATTGGGAATGACGCCAGATATTCACGTATTAAAAACGGTAAACCTCGGATTAACCATTGTCGAGGAGCCTGGGGTCACTTGTTGGTAAACCTTGCATTATGTCAAGGAGCCTTCAAGGGGATTGAGCTTGCTACTCTGCCCTTGCGTGCGTATCGGATCGTAGACTGTTCCCCCAGGTGTATTTGTCTCAGTTGGTAGCCTTAGTGACCATATTCTTTAGGATTCTTCCTAAGGTGATAGTGGTGGGAAGATCCCACTGTACCTAGAGCAAACGTCGGCTAGACTCACTTGGATTTTCTGGGGGGCTCACTTCACTCGAGATGGTTAAGTGGAGGAACTTGGTCCAATATATTCATTAAGTAGGTTTCCGGGGTAACTGTTCCAACCGCCATTTCTATACTGAATTCTGCGACGTTGGATTTCATCCCCAACTAGTGTTTTCAGTCCGGAAAGTTACTGTTTGTGTGTGTTTGATCTCTAGATTCTTTAGGTGTGTGATTCAAATTTGTTTGGTTCTTTAGAGGCTTTAGGTGGTTTTCATTGAGATTTAACTTTGTTTGTGTGTGAAGTAGTTAAAAGTTTTTAACTGTGGCTGAATTACCAAGACAGTCCCGTAGACTTCGGGGCTAGTCTCCTGAGTTTGTAACCATGGCTGATTTACTGAGGAAGTCCCATAGACTTCGGGGCCAACCTCTTGAAGAAGTCCCGAGCCAGCTTGAAGGCTTGAAAGTCCTCGTAACTCCTAGTGGTAGTAAAGTTGGGTCACCTGAAGAAGGAGAGTCTTCATTGGTTGTACATCATGATTACCAAACTCTAGTAGCAGGTTATAATCCTGAATCTATTTCGGTTTCCGAACTTGCTGGTATCTTTTAATCTACTAGTGATATAGGTGAAGAACCTGAGATATCTGAACCTGTTACTCCAACATCGGGGTTTGTCTCTCCAACTTCTAGTGGTCCTAATTCACCTAGGGTAGAAAGAGTAATCACCGAAAATCTTCCTTCTGGTTTGATAGCTATTGAAGAACTTGCTCCGGAAGAAGAAGTAGGCATCCCTATCCCTGAAAATCAACCTATTATTGATCTAAGGGAGCATGGATCAATTTTTTACAGTCCACCTAGAAATACTACTTGGTATCTTTCTTTGACTAATTATTTGGAAAACCCAGCGTTAAGTTTTTCACCACCTCGTGCTCCTTATCATCCTAGAGGTTTTTATACTCCCGTAAATATGTCAGGTCAGTCGTCCATGTTTACTCAATCGCCTGAATCTTTTTTGTACGGCAGTCCTTCTGTTCCCTCTAGGTATTAGTCACTTTCTGGTACTTTTTCGGGAGCATCTCCTCAACCCATTGAACAAGGGTTATTCACTGGAAGCAATAGTGCAAAGCCGTTGAGTGTAGAAGACATTCTTATGATGTCAGGTTCTATTCCCAATTCTCAACCTCAAGGTGGCCAGTTACCGCCTGGGGGGCAGCCTCAATTAACGCCTGGGGGGAAACCTCAAGGTACACAATTTGCATCTGGGTAGCAACCTCAAGGACAGTACGTACCTACAGTACAATACGTTCCTCAAGGTCAACCCCAGACTCAATATGTACCCCAAGGTCAACCCCAGTATCAATTTATATGGCAAGGTCAACCCGAGTATCAGTACGTGCCTCAGGGGTATCTACCCCAAGGTCAGTACTCGAACCAAGGTTTCCAACCACCCCAAGGTCAATCTTATGTTCAAGGAATGGGAAATGTACCTTTCAATTATCAATCCTACCCTCAACCCGGTTATGGTCCTCAATATTCTCAACCTGTTATGGGTCAATACCCCGGAATGAACATAGTGTGGGATCCATCGCAAACTCAACAGGTGTTGCAGCCAAGTGTACAGTTGTCAACTCAAACTGGACAACCCTTAGTTTCTGGTTCACCCCAGCAACCAGTCCAGTCTAACATTCAAACTTCTGTACCCTCGGTAGTTTCTCAGTCTGGGCCTACTGCGCCTCGTACTCCATCTCAAACAACTGCTGCAACTGCCGCGACATCTGTTCAATCTACCCCACATACTTCTGGTTTATCGACAGCTCCGGTTTCTACTGTTCCTGTATCTACTCCTTAGACATCTTTACCACCGTCTGGATCCACGATTCAAACTACGGTTCAGATGCCTGTGGGACAACCTGGTTTAAGTACGATTGTCAAGTCAACCTCAATTCACCTATCAACCGTACCAGGGACAGTACCAATTCGGTCCTGCTGTCCAGCAGCCAGTTTATCAGTATCAACCGTATCCTGGGTACACTTATCAACAACCTCAACAACCCCAGTACGGTCCGGTTAATCCTGGTTTTCCGGGAGGATACAATATCCCGAACATGATTCCTATTCCTAGTTATCCTGGATATCCTCCTCCTGGGGCTAGTCTCATGACCCAGAGTTTTAGGGATCCTAATCGGCAGTTACCGTTTATCGCAACTTTGGACTTACCTGATTTGTCGCGCCTAATGAACGATCCGATTAATTATCTTCTGTTTTGGCCGCCAATGGCGAATAAGTTGCCCAGTGACATTCCCAAGTTCGAAGGTAAATCTGGAGAGGACCCGTCGAACCATGTGATGACTTACCACCTCTGGTGTGCGTCTAACTCCATCGCAGATGATTCGATCCGTCTTAGACTTTTCCAGTGCACTCTAATTGGTCTCGCAGCCAAGTGGTACATTGAGTTACCGCGAGGCACTTTTTATAATTTTAGTCAGTTAGCTACCTCATTTTTAACTCATTTTCAGTTGCCAGTTAGATATGACAATGGCACGGAATTGTTAACTTCGCTAAAACAATCGACATCCATGTACATTTCAGATCATATTCATGAGTGGAGACGTCGACGACGTTTAGTGAAGGTATTTATTCCGGATCAAATCTTGGCTGAGTGGTTTGTAAAATCTTTGTTGCCAAGGATCACTGAAGATGTTGCTAAAGCCGGAGTTGTTACTGAGGAGCAAGTGATTGCTCAAGCATAGTACCTTGACTTGGTCTATACTTAGTCAGGTACGTTACACGAAAAGATCCCTGATCTTCCCAAGTCAAATCAAATCACTGCAGCTCCTTCGGGATCTCATGCCGCTGACGGTATGATTGGTATGGTTAACACTAAAAGTAAGAAGAAGTCTTCCAAGAATTCTTCTCCTATCATAACCTTGCCTGATTCCCCGACAGGAGATTCTTCTGCAGAGGTTTCCGCCGATATTCACGTTGTAGAGTCATCTACGGCTAAATCAAAATCCGGTGGGAAGAAGAAAGGAAAGAAGAAGAATAAAACAGACAAAAGTTCAAAGGAGAAATCTGAAAAGGCGGAATCCAATGATGAAAAGCGCAAACCTCGTTATCCATGTCTCATTTGTGACGAAGAACATTTTACAAGAGACTGCCCTCATCGAGCAGAGGTTGCGAAGATCGTCAAAGGTTCCCAAACTCCTGCTGTTTTGAAGGATCCATTTCCAAGTCAAGATAGCAAGATGATAGGTTCTTCCTCGAGTGCCAATGAAGAACCCATATTGATGATGTCCCATGTGAGGATTGCGACTCGATCGCAAGATTATGGTAGTAAGAGTCCTGTTGATGGTAAAGAAGCAGAATCTTCTCATTCTAATCCATCAACCTCAGCTCCCGGTTCCGATCCACTACAGATCGAGAAACCTAATCTAGACTTAGTAATCAAACCACCCGCCAAGGGTATACTTCGAAAGTCAGCTTTCAATCCACATGCGAGAGCAGCTCAGAATTATAACATTGTTGAGGATTTAGCTGTTTCACCCTCAGCAATGTCGGCTTTGGAAGTGCTGCAATCATGCCCAGCACAGCGTAAATTACTTTTGTCGGCTATAGGAGCTGTTGACGTTCAGGACCCGAACCTAATAATCTTTGATCTAGAAAATAGTACACCGCGTTTGCCTCATCAAATGGCTTTCCAGATCCCAATGATAGTCAAAAACAGGCCTATTCATCGGACTGTAATTGATGAGGGAGCTTCAACGTGTATTATGTCGATACAGTGTTGGAGATCGCTTGGTTCTCCTTCACTAAATCAATCCCCGACAATTCTTAAGGCCTTTGATGGCCGTGGGTTTCATCCTTTTGGCATTCTACAGGATTTTCCTATAGGGGTTGAAGGAAAAACTGTTAGTCTAGATGTGGAGGTGGTTGATGCCCCTCTAGACTACAACCTTCTCTTGGGTCGAAGTTGGTCTTACGCTATGACAGCGGTCGTTTCATCGGTCTTTAGAGTAATAAAGTTTCCACATAATGGAAAGATCGTAACAATAGACCAGCTGGCTTACTTTTCATCCGACCCAGCCTCTTCGGAGAGTATTCAGCATGTCGGTAAAACGACTATCCCATATAAGGATGTTGGAGTAGGATTAGTTAAAGATGCCGGTTTACTGGGAACTTTTCCTTTTCCTCCAATCAACGCATCATCTTCATTTGCAACTATTCATATGATTACATCAGACACTATTTTTTATGACGATCCTTGGATCGTTCCTTCTGAATCTGAAATAGACTCATTTGGTAATTCCATGCCTTTGAGTCCATATGAAATTGCCTATGAAGCCGTGCAGTCTTTTGCCGACCCGTGTTCAACCGAAAATGACTTAATGAATGTGGTCCGTGAGGAATCACTTTTCACATCAACCTCGGATTTAACTACGTTTTCTGAACTTGTTCACTCTGATGAGCAAATTCGTGAAATCCTATGTGTAGATGATTTACCATGGGAAGATCTCCATCACAGATCTTCGTTTTTACCTGAGGATGATCGTTTTGAAAATGATTTCTCATCAATCTTTACGACTGAATATGTCAAGGAACCTCAGAATCCAATGAAACATCCCAATTCAGAGTTAAATTTGGGAAACATCTCTCGAACTATTCCATTGACATTTCGGTTAAGCTTGGAATTGTTGAGAACATTCATATAGGTGCCTCGTGTACAGATGACGAAATTCAATTATATAAGGCCCTATTTCAAGAATTCTGCGACGTGTTTGCCTGGTCCTATGAGGAAATGCCAGGAATTGATCCCGCGATTGTTGTTCATGAGATCAAGACTTACCCGGACGCTAAACCCGTCCGGCAACGTTTGCGTCAGATTCACCCACGAAAAGCTGCTGCAATTAAAGCAGAAGTTGAAAAACTGTTGAAAGCAGGTTTCATTTATCCGATCCCGCTAACGGATTGGGTATCGAATATTGTTCCGGTTAACAAAAAACAGGGGACAATAAGAATATGCATCGACTATAGGGACATTAATCGAGCCTGTCCAAAGGACAACTACCCAACTCCCTATATCGATCAAATCATTGATGATTGTGCCGGCAGCGAAATATTTTCCTTTATGGACGGTTTTTCCGGATACAATCAAATCAATATTCTACCTGCCGATCAACCAAAAACGGCTTTCATTTGTCCATGGGGGACATTTGCTTATTGCAAATTACCTTTTGGGCTTAAGAATGCCGGAGCAACTTTTCAGAGGGCGATGTCTTATGCGTTTCATGACATCAAGCACATTGTGCAACCCTATCTCGATGACTTGCCTGCTCATTCATTACATCGAGCTGATCACCTCGTCCATTTACGAGCAATCTTTATGAGGTGTAGGCATTATCGTATTCGGTTGAACCCACACAAATGTGTCTTCTGTATAGAAACGGGTCGATTGCTGGGATTTGTAGTTTCGAAAGCCGGCATTCGCGTTGATCCCTCGAAGGTCGAAGCTATCATCAATTTGCCTCCTCCTTCGAGTCTTCGCCAACTCCAAAGTTTGCAGGGGAAAGCAAACTTTTTACGACGATTCATTCCTAACTACGCCGAGGTTACAAAGGGTTTTACACGGTTGTTGAAACAGAACACTCAATTCTCTTGGGATGAGATAGCTCAGAAATCTTTTGATGCACTCAAACACGCGTTGACCCATGCACCGTTGTTGCATCCTCCCAACTACAACCAAGATTACTTTTTGTATCTCACCGCCTCCCATTCCACGATTGGAATGGTCTTAGTTCAGGAAGATGAATTCGGAACGGAACATGTGATATATTACCTTAGTCGAACGTTAAATCCCACTGAGCTAAAATACTCACATGTGGAGAAATTGGCATTGGCATCCGTTCAAGCTGTCCAACGTTTTCGTCACTACATTTTACTACGTAAAACTACGGTAATTTCGGATTGCAACCCTATGATCTACATTTTGACCAAACAATTGCTAGGGGGAAAGTACTCTAAATGGATCGTTATCCTGCAGGAGTTTGACTTGGAGTTTGAGAAATCTAAGTCTAAGAAATCTTTAGTTTTTGCAGAGTTAATGTGTGACTTCCCGCGTGCTGACACGGAAACTGTGGTGGAGGAGCCCATTGCGGATGAATCCTTGTTTCTAATCAGCACTTTAGATCCGTGGTATGGGGATATCATCGTCTATCTCCAGACCCAATCCTTTCGGCCAGAAATTTCAAGGTCGGAACGTCGGAAAATTCGATTCCAGTCCCAACAATTCAAAATTATTGGAGATACTCTTTATCGCCGTGGGGCGGACTCTATTTTTCGACGTTGCTTAACTCACGAAGAAGCTGAAAGGGTTCTAAATGACTGTCACTCTAGAGCATGTGGCGGTCATATGTCTGGGTATGCCACAGCCCAAAAGATATTGCGCGCTGGCTATTTCTGGCCGTCCTTGTTTAAAGATTGTATTACGGCAGTCCGAAAATGCCACAACTGCCAGATTTTTTATCGTAAGATGCGCGCTCCACCTGCTCCTCTCCACCCTATAATTGCCGTTGGTCCTTTTGCCAAATGGGGTATCGATTTTATTACATGTAACCCTCACTCGGTTGGGGGGCATGCGTATATCATCCTTGCGGTAGATTATTTTACTAAGTGGATCGAGGCGATGCCTACATTCGAGGCAGACGGCAAGACAGCTGCAATTTTCATGTTCAATCATATAATTGCTAGGTTTGGTGTCCCACAAGCGATAATCATTGATCATGGGCATCATTTTCAAAACGTTATGATGACCGAACTTACAGGCCAGCTTGGTTTACGTCACGATAGTTCAACTCCTTATTATCCACAAGCGAATGGTCTGGTTGAGTCCATCAACAAAGTTTTAGTTATCATGATCCGACGAATCATTGGGATTCATCGGTCGAATTGGCACAACATGCTATTTTCAGCGCTTTGGGCATACCGAACTTCAGTAAAAACATCAACAGGGTTCACTCCTTTCCAACTAGTCTATGGTTTGGAAGCTGTGTTACCCATTGAGTGCGAAATCCCGTCACTGCAAATGGCCATCGAGTTACTTCCAGCTACTTCCGAAGAGGAAAAGCGTTTGTTATACTTAGCTCAATTAGATGAGAATCGACGTGATGCTGCATTGGCGATCGAGACTCACGCAAAACGTATGAAAGCTCAGTATGATCGGAATGTGACCCCTCAAAATTTTTCGGAAGGAGACCTAGTGTTATTGTATGATCAAGCTAATGATAAATTAGGCGATGGGAAATTCGTTCCTATGTGGCATGGTCCCTATATTGTTAAGCGAAAGCTAGCAAAAGGGGCCTATGAATTGGTAGACTTTGATGGGGACTCTTTGGGTAAACCCAGAAATGGCCTTTACTTGAAGAGGTACTATGCTTAAAAGAATGGGTATGGAGATTTTTAGTTAGGATAGTTTTTCTTTCTAGCTGGTGTGTTTTAGTTTACAAAGTGTGCTTAGCTTAGAGAGTGTTTTTCCGTCATTATTCCTGCTTATCTTGGTTTTACTCTTGATATTGCAGATGTCGATGCCTCTCCAAACATACATTGGATTTGCTGATGGTGCTTGTCGTAATACACGGAACATCTCTTCCGCAGCTTGGGTTATCTATTCTCCCTCTGACGAGTTAGTTTCTATGCATGGGGTAAGCCTCGGTCAAACAACAAACAACATTGCAGAGTACAGTGCAGTGATTGAGTTATTGTCTGAATCTATTTCATTTGGGATTCGGAGTTTGATAGTGAGGTTAGATTCTGAACTCGTTGTGTTACAGCTTAATAGAGTGTATGCCATTAGAAATCCAGTGTTATTAAGATTATTTTTGAGAGTGCGTCTCTTGGAACGTGAGTTTGATTACATTGAATATCAACATATTCCAAGGTCTTTAAATACATTAGCAGATGCAATTTCTTCTCGAATGTTAAATAGACATTTGCAATAATCATACATGTAAATTTAAAACCATTTCATAAACATGATTTACAAGATAAGCCGGTAATAATGATATATATATATATAGGAGTATGTCAAAAAATACATCGTCTTCGATCATAGGTTGAAAAACACCTTATGATCGGCAAAAATGATAAGTACAAAAAACAAAAATGTCACATGTGCCCACAAAAGGCGATCATCCTATCACTGGTGATGATCTCTATAAGAAACCACTGCCCGGGCCACCTTGCAAAGGAACCTCCTAAAAGGTCCCGGGACTCCAATCACATAGCGCTGAAGTCGACAAGGAATGTCATCTATAGTGGTCTCAGGAATATCCCATGTCAAGCGCTCAAGATGACCCTCCAACTCGGCCAAAACCTCTGCTGATTCGTCCTGTGGGGCTGGCGCGGGTGCAACTGGTTGCCTCCTCTCGAAAGGCCGGAGAGCGGCTGGTCGCTGTGGACCCACATCTGCATTTGAAATTTTTGCTATCAGTTTTGAGACGATAAAAATTATAAAAAAAATTAAAATAGGAAAAGTTGAAAAGGATTTTACCTGACTCGTCCCACTGCTCTCCTGGTGGAAGAGCCATGTTTGGGTCACCACGGAAATCCATCCCAGCGTAAGGGAAGTCCTGAATGGAAAAGACCTAGTTTTCCAACCATTGGAAATACTCAGGTTTGAACCGAGCAACTTCTGTCCTCTCGTCCGGGTGACGGGCCATGACTGCGACCCATCGCATCAGTTTGGGCTCTCGAGGAAGCCCAGCTCCAATAGTAAGGTGCTGTGGGATCAGCATAGGAACCCTCTCCAGGCCAAAACTCACGACCAAAGCCCCATAACCAAAGGTCTTTAGTCGTCCGCTCTTGGCCCTGGTCAGTTGGCCTTTCACATTGGCCAGCACAGCATTGCACCAGTTGAAGATGGTGCCTCGAAAGCAATCAACTGCCATATGCATCTGGGATCCAGTGGCAATATGTAATGCGGCAGCTCCACAAAGTCTGGTGACAGTAAACGCAATCACCATGAGCTTAGGACGGGATATGGTCTTTATGTCTATCCCTTTGTCTCTAGCCTAGCTGTTGCAGTACTCTAGCCGGAGGCTATCGACAGACTGGCCACCTGGCCTAGTCCCGAATAGAGTCAAGTCTTCGCCTCTCTTAGGCAAACCAGTCAAGAAATAAATGTCCTCCGGCTCGATTTCGAGCCGGTGCCCGCCAATGAAAAAACACTGGTCCTGTATGCTCCATCTGTCAACCAGCCACTGTAAGAAATCCACCTGAGCCCTCATGCCAGGAATGGTCTAGAATTTGTACAATCCGCACGCCCTCAAAGCATCAAGTGAAGGCTGATGATTCCATGCGGCAGTATCCACGTCCTCATGCTCTCGTTCACGCCAATCTAGCATGATATACTCTCTGCATCAAGTATAAAGATTAATTAAATTGCTAGAAAACATTTTGATTGGTCCATTTTTGAGAAATTTTGGGTTCAAAACCCTTGCGGCGGGGTACGCACCCTCCTAGTTAGACACAGTGCATGCGTACGCACTTTGTCTACACACAAAGTGCGGACCCCAAGCTTTTTCCCAATGGAGAAAAAGTCGGGGTCCGCGGGTCCGCAATGGTAAACCTGCGGACCCCCGCGCGCGGGTTTTGCGCCTAAAAACCCTCCCAAAAAATGAAATGAAGGACTAAATCAAAAAACTAAATGGTTGAAAATGAAGAGTAGGATGATGTGGATTACCTAGAGAAGACGGTGCTTGATTCCGATAGTTGGATTTTCCACAATCTTCACGGGAAGTTTTCTAAGCAAAAGCACTATTTTCTCACCGAAACTCGAACAGTAAAAATGAATTGACAAAGGTCCTTTTTATAAGTTTTTTGAGTAAATAAATCACAAATTTGTTTATGTTTCACTTTGAAAAGGTATTTTGCAATGCTTTTATCCATTTCAAATAGGTATGAGTAATGTTTGTGTTTTTGTGCAGAATAAAGGATTATTCAGGCAAAATCTATCATTTTCAACGAAAAAACAAGTAGAGTCATCTTTAAGCCCTTTTCTGACTCCTAAAATATGAAAAGATTGCCGAGCGTTTCTTTTACACTCGTTAAAACAGAATTAAAAGACGGTCTACTTACAACTCTTTTCCAACCGTAAAAACACGAAAAGATTGCCGGATTTTTGTCATTTCAAATTCGATATTGGTTATAAAATGACATGTCATTGATCGCTTTTTTACTTTTTCGGATCAATGACACTAATAACGAAAAGTACTCCTTGGTCGTAAAAGATCAAGCGGTTCTCTCAAGTATTATTTTATACTTTTTCAGGCTTGGGAGACACAAATTTACGAAAAAGGTCAACCCTGGAGTCTTTTTACATTTTTTCAGACTCTCTAAAATTGAAAAACACCAAGTTTCTCCTATACTGGACTCGTTGAAATTTCACAGTAAAGGACCTGTTCAATTACAAACAGGAACGAACCACTCCTTCTTAGGGTTCGAATTTAAACTAAGTTGGACTCATCCGAAGGATGAGCTTATAATCAAGCAAATGTTATCCTCCTCAACCTTGTCAAAAATAAAGAGGTACTTGCCAGAAATGGTGGGGGAAAAGAGAGGAAAATGAGTCTGTTTGACATACTTTGTAAGCACTCTTGAACACGACACTTTTATTCACCTGGGTTGGGAAATCCCTTGCCTAACAGTTGATCAAACCACATTGAAAGTCTTCAGCCAGTTTCTGGGTATTAACTTTGGGTCAATTGTTACCAAGCCATCTGTCGTGTCGTTATGTGTTGAAGAGGTCACTACCAATAAGCCATTCATCTGCAAAATATCTGTCATACATCTTGACCATCCCTGAGTCAGTCCTTACAACTAAATTTCTTCAACTTGATCTATGATTTCGTGTTGTGGGCTTGCCTATGACGGATCGCTTTCTATCGACATCAGCACATTATCTAGAAAGATGATCTAGGAATTGTCAGTACCTTGAGATCTGCATGCCTCAATGGCAAGTTTCTCGCCTTTGACGACAGTTTACATCATTGACTTTCGATCGAAGGATTCCGTGACATGTTCGACATCAACACATTTATTCACATCTCATGGATTGTACTGGGTACTTTGAGAGCCATTGACATCACTGGTGGTTTCTCTCACACTTGTTAACAATTTACATCATTGACTGGTAATCAAGTGGTTTCTACCATGTTCAACATCAACACATTTATTCGCATGGATAGAATCGTACTATTTCGGGAAGTAGAAATGAAGACCCTGGATCTAGTTTCCACCATCCAGGCTACGAGGAGTTTTGTATTCATTGTATTGTGGACTATTCATAAACAGATGGTTGCGTCCATACTATGTTCACATGAGTCTATACTTGTGATGTTTTACAAGATCATTCCTATATCAGAGCAGTAGATAGTTTTCTAGTTAGTTTTGATTTGAGTATGGGAATGCCTACCTCAGCGATGATATGATCTCATATATATATCTTGCATTGAATGTTTTTACAGGTTCCGACCGGGCTCTCCACAAGATGATCCTCGAAATGATAAAGTACTTCACTCTTCCTATATGATAAATGAAATCCTCATCTACTACAGACTTCGCACTTTAGGGGGCAATCTGTTACACTAAAATATCGTCACCATGATTATTTGCAGTCAGTATGGGTCTGTCATCACTTGTACTGTCCTCCTAAGCAAGTCTAAGACCTCAGCTCTTCAAATCAACCTTTAGAAGTGGGAGAAAGACATTAAAAATCAATGTAACTCTGGTTCTGCACTTTCTCTCATGGTCACCTGCGGTCCCGCACCTTCTGTGTACAAAAGCTGCGTATCTAGCCGCTCTGTTCCTAACGGTGTAGGTGCGAACCCCTGTGAAAGTCAAAAGGTGCAAGTTTTATCTTAAAAAACTCACTTTGGGTTAATTATAGAGTTTTCTAGAAGGAATTTTGACGTGGATTGTTCTCTCTGAGGTGGTTCATGCATCCCAAAAGAGAAGGAGCTAATCCCTTGACTAAAGGAGCTATCCCTTTGAAGGAGGGCTTTATCCCTTTGAAGAAGGACCTAGTAACTTCCCTCCATTGCACTATAAATACAGGCATTGGGGTGAGGACTAAAGAGGTTAGAAGCTGAACATTTTTTAGGGTAAATGCTGGTGAAATTAAGACTCTTTGGTTGAGCTTGAGAGGAGAGATCACATACCTCTTGGTTCCATTGGAGAGTGAGTGAAACTTGTCAAAGTAGAGGAGACATCTTGTTGGACCCTGGGAGGAGCTTGTACAGCGTCAAGGCAACGGTTGTAAAGTTCTTCTTTTGAATTAATACAATCAAACTCATTTTTCTCAACAAGTATCTTATGTTATTTGTTTCATGCACTCCTTGACTTTCATGTTAAATATGTTTTATGCAATTGGTTTTTCAAGTGCTATTTAATTTGTTTGCCTTGTTTGTGTTTGCAGATTCGCGAAAAGGAGCTCATTTGGATCAAAGGAGCGAGGGCATCCACAAGCTTGCGTTGGACCAAAGGTAGGCCCTAAAAACACTTGTTTGCTATTGTTTATTGAAGCATATTTAGAGAAAGATAGTGTCTGGTTGGTTTGCTTGTCGTTAGGTCTTCTTTAGATTCTAGGAAGGTCTATCTTGTCTGCAAGATCGACTCATTCTATGCGACGCTTTATTTATTTGAAATTCTCCATCCCCTCTTTCATCAGTGCTGCTCTCATAGTCCTTAGGATCAGGACTAAGTGGAATAGTTGACCTTCTATTCATAGTGGAAGAATTCCTACTATATTCATCCATATGAATAGAGTTGTTACGTGATGAAGATGTTGATGTTGTATAAATCGAAACTTCACTACCAGGACAATCCATCCCTTTCAAATAGAAGATGTTGAATGATAAAAATGGAGAGTCTCCTAAAGATATTATATAGCTTAGAGAATGAAATTTTCCCTCCAAAAATCCCCCCCCCAAAAAAAAAAAAATCGCGAAAATATTTCCCTCCTAAAAGTTTGTGAGATTTATTTCTCTTCATTATTTTATTCTACAATTTAATGAAAAATGTAAACTAATTTTTTTTTATGAAATAAATCATTAAAGTTAAAATTGTAAATTACAACTTCTACCTAAATTATTTTAATAGTCAAAGTATATAATATTTACTAAACAATTGAATGTTTTTTTAAATTTTTATAATACATTCTGAAGCAAATTAATCTCACATTCACCCCGCTGTAAAACAATTCCATAATATTTGCTTTATCATATTTTCCTTCATCACCATAAAAAAGTTAACATGTTAAAATTTTTTAAAATTAATTAATCCTGCATTCACCATACGGGAAAACATCTCCGTAATTTCATCTATATACTAAATTCCATTATCACTATTACTCACATTACATCAAAGTTTTCTAAGGTACGTTGAAAGACTTGGAAAAAATTTGTGGAGCAGCTACATTGCTATCAACAACATATTCAACGAAGAATTCTCGCAATTGAAAGGTTAGTTAAATTTTTTTCCTTGAAAAATTTCATATTAAATTAGTTTAATGAAGTAGATTTTTTTTCTTTTAAGATTAATACTTTTTGTCAGCCCAATTAATCAATACTTCTGTTATGAGCATGGCCCAGTACCCCCACCCCGCGCCACCCCAGTGGCTCAACCATCTGCCCAGCGCACCCGCTACTCCACCCCACCGCCTCACTCCCCACTGCCTCACCCCACCCAGCCTCTCCCCCATCCCACACGCCCCCTCCCCAAGAACTTCCACCCCACCGCCTCACTCCCCGCCCCCCTATGCCCCACCGCCCACCCCTCCCCCCACCTGCCACCTCCCCCTCAACCCCCCCCCCCCCCCCCCCCAACACGCACCGTCGCACCCCATCCTACCCTCCCTAAACCCCTCACCCCCTCACCCCACCCACAATCGGCCGCCCAACCACTCGCTCCCCCCACCCCTCACGCCCCCTCACCACCCCCACCCCACACCCCTCGCCACCCTCGTCCACCCGCCGACCACCCCCTCACACCCCTCCACCCACCCTATCCGCCGCCCCTTCCCCCCACTCACACGCCCCTTTGTTGGGTCCCTATAATACTAGTGATTACCCCATTACTATTGTATTTATACCCCTTATTTATATTGTTGTGCCCCTATTACCCCCATATTGTTATTTCTGTGCCCCATAGAATCCCTCTATTGTTATTTTTGTGGCTTTATATTATTATTGTTAGGTCGGCTGGATTATATTGTGACTCCTTAGACTCCTATATATAGAAAGGAGGTTTTGTCATTTGTATCATCCAAGAATTGTTCATTTATGTAATGTAAAGGAGGTTGCCCCCTCGAAGAGGCTGAATTCTAAGGCGTTGATCTATCTTTTCTATCTTTTCTTGAGCTGGTTTCATAACATTTGGTATCAGAGCTTTGGATTCTAGGGTTTGGCTGCTCCAAACAGGTCATCGTGGAATTTTCGATATAACTTTTTTTCTGTGACGTTTCAGAAGTCGCAAAAAAATCCCATTTGAGAAGAATTGGCACTGAACCTTGGGTCCAAATTTCAGAGCTTTTCGCGTGATATTTTCGGAGATATGATCTGAGGAAGTTGGCCTTTTTGCAGACTCCTGAATTACATTCAAAACAGGTGACCTGGGGAAAATCGTCATAACTCTCTCTCTGAGGATCGGATTGAAATTTCGTAAAAAGGTACAGAAAGAGGACGGACTGTAGTTTCTTGTATGTGCATTTCAGATTCAAAGGTTGAAACAGTGACTCGTGGCACGTCGTACAAGTTCGCTCTACTGAACCAGTCTAAAAGCAAGTCACTGTGGGAGATTTCACATAACTCTTCCTTGGAGAATCCAATTTGGCTCAGACTTGTGGCATTGGAAAGAGGACGTAGAAAGCTACTGCAGGTAACAATTTCAGAACTAGATGATCCAAAATTACAGAGATACATCAGATTCAATATCAGGCTTCTATAAAGTGAAAAAAGGTGTGTAGTTTTTTTTTTTAATTTTTGTGTAAGCTTGGTTTAACGGAATTCAAAGGGCATAGTAAAGCATTATTATCGGTAACTGATGCCCCGAGGAAAGAAAATGCAAACACCTAGTAAGGAACCTGAAAGCTCTAGCATGACTCATGAAGAAGAAGAAGAAATGCTACATGATATATCAAAATTACAAGAACAAGTGCAACAAATGTCACGCTCACAAAAGCTAATAGAAGCTAAGATAAGTGGCGTGGAATCTAAGATAAAGGGCATGGAAGCTAAGATGGATGATTCGAAGACAGATTTGAAGAGAGACATGGCAGATTTGAAGATAGATTTGAATACAGATATGGAAGAATTGAAGAAGTTGCTACAAGAAAGGGTCACTAATGGTGAAAAGGTAGTAAAGGAAACTCATGATGAGAACAAAAGAAATGTTAATCATGATTCCATAGATGCTAATGTTGGATCGAAGAATCACCATATTCCAAAAATCGATATGAGGAAGTTTGATGGCAAGGATCCCGCCACATGGATATTACAGATGGAGCAATTCTTCGATCTCAATAATGTGCAAAATGCACAAAAGGTACGTATGGCAACTGTATATTTGGAACCAAATCAGTTTGTATGGTATCAATGGCTTTTCTCTCATAAACAATTTATCACTTGGGCAATTTTTACGGAAGAATTGATAGCACATTATGAAGATACAAAAAGCAACACTTTTTTTAGCCAATTGATAAGTCTCAAACAAAAGGGTTCAGTAATGGAGCACATTGAGGAGTTCCAAAAATTGAACATAAGGGTAAAAGATATTCCAGAGGAGCATAGGATTGATGTGTTCATAGGGTCTTTAAAGGATAATATCCAACATGATGTTCGCCTTTGGGAACCTGATTCATTAGAGAAGGCATTCAGGTTAGCAAGAAAAATGGAAAGCAAAATTATGGCAACCAGGAAGCATACCACTCACAACTATAAAGACGGAAGTGTTGTTGCCCTAGTCTTCCACAACCTATAAGGTTGACACCACAACAATTGGAAGAAAAAAGAGCAAAAGGGCTTTGTTACAGTTGTGATAGCAAATACACTAAAGGTCATAAGTGTGCTGAGAAGAAATTATTCTACATAGATTGTGAAGAGGAAGAAGAAAAGGAGCAAGAAAGGTCAAAAGAAGAAGATATACTCCAGGAACAAAGCCTAGATGAAGAAAAATAAATCCGACCATATCTTGTAATGCATTGGCGGGAATTACCACTCCTCAAACCATCAAGATAGAAGGACAAATCAAGAAGAAAAAGGTAATAGTGTTGATTGATTCAGGAAGCACCCACAATTTTATTCATTGTAGGGTAGCAAAAGAATTGAATTGCTTCCTATATCCAGCACCAGAGTGTCAAGTGATGATTGCAAATGGAGGAACAATAAATTGCTCTGGAAAGTGCCATAATATCAAGCTATCCATGGGAGAATATGTATTGACTAGCCCAATGCTTTCCATTCCAATGGGAGGTGCTGATGTTGTACTAGGAGTCCAATGGCTACAATCCTTGGGTACAATAGCTTTTAATTTTCAAGAACTTTTCATCAAATTTTCTTCGGAAGGAAAGGAAGTTGAATTAAGGGGTATTGCAGGGAAACCAGGAAAGATAATCAGCTCTCATGGTATGACAAAGCTTCTAAAAAAGGAGCAAAGAGGTGTAATTGCACAATTATGTTCGCTAGATGTTTCCACATTGGAATCATCTATTTCTCCAGATCTCCAAAAAGTCTTGGACAATCATTCCAAGGTATTTGAGACTCCCAAGGGTCTCCCACCTATGCGTGATCATGATCATGCTATTCATCTGATTCCAGGAAGTGTTCCTCCAAACATCAGGCCGTACAGATATCCCTATGTCCAAAAAAGTGAAATTGAACGTATGGTTGCAGAAATGCTAGAGGCTGGTATAATTCAACCGAGTCAAAGTTCTTTCTCAGCTCCAGTAGTATTGGTGCACAAGAAGGATGGATCATGGCGCATGTGTCCAGGATTATAGGGAGCTCAACAAGCTCACTATTAAAGATAAGTTCCCCATTCCTGTTATTGATGAATTACTGGATGAATTGCATGGATCAATTTACTTCACCAAGTTGGATCTTCGTTCAGGATATCATCAAATCAGAATGAAGATTGAAGACATTCCAAAAACGGCATTTAGAACTCATGAGGGTCATTATGAATTTTTGGTCATGCCTTTTGGCCTTACCAATGCACCTTCAACATTTCAAGGTTTGATGAATTCAATTTTCAAACCATTCCTTAGAAAATTTGTGTTAGTATTTTTTGATGATATACTAATCTACAACAAGTCTTGGAAGGATCATGTTGAACATGTTGACAGGGTGCTACAACTATTGGAGGAGAAACAATTATATGCAAAAAGATCCAAATGTTTCTTTGGAGTCCAGGAGGTGGAATATTTGGGTCATATTGTATCTCATGAAGGAGTTAAGGTAGACCCTAGCAAAATTAAAGCCATTAAGGAATGGAAAATCCCCACATCCATAAAGCATCTGCGAGGATTTCTTGGGTTGACAGGGTATTATCGCAAGTTTGTTAAGAATTATGGGAGAATAGCAGCACCTCTAACAACATTATTGAAGAAAGATTCATTTTCATGGACTCCGGAAGCAACAAAGGCCTTTGAACATCTTAAAGAGGCAATGTGCCAAGCACCGGTCTTAGCTACACCGGACTTCACAAAAACCTTTATTGTGGAATGTGATGCTTCAGGAAATGGAATTGGTGCTGTTCTAATGCAAGATGAAAGACCCATTGCTTTTGAAAGTCGTCCAATCAAGGGAAAGTTTTTAAGCAAAGCTATTTATGAGAAGGAAATGTTGGCAATACTCCATGCACTTAAGAAATGGCGACCCTACCTAATGGGAAGACACTTCAAGGTAAAAACGGATCATGATAGCCTTAAATACTTTTTAGAACAAAGATTATCCTCTGAAGAGCAACAAAAGTGGGTCACAAAGATGTTGGGTTATGACTTTGAAATCATCTACAAAAAAGGGAAGCAAAATGTGGTGGCAGATGCACTCTCAAGAAAGGATGAGGATGTGGAAGCATTGTTGTGTGCCATTTCTATTATCCAACCAGATTGGATAAACGAAGCAAGGGAGGAATGGAAGAATGACGAAGAAGTGTGGGCACTTATTCGAAAGCTACAACAAGATTCCAGTACTTCTGATACATTTAGCTGGAAAAATGATTCGTTATGGTACAAAGATCGCTTATACCTCTGTAAGAATTCCCAGCTAAAACAAAAGATTCTTATGGAATTGCACACTTCTCCCTTAGGAGGGCACTCAGGATTTTTAAAAACTTACCACAGGGTTAAGAAGGAATTTTTTTGGGATGGCCTTAAATCAGATATTCAAAAGTTTGTGGCGGAATGTTTGGTTTGCCAGCAAAATAAAGTTGAAACAATTAAGACACCGGGTCTATTACAACCTTTATCCATTCCAAGCCAACGTTGGGAGGAGGTTTCAATGGATTTTATCACAGGTTTACCCAAGTCTGAGGGAAAGAGTGTCATCATGGTGGTAGTTGACAGACTTACCAAGTATGCACACTTTTGTGCATTATCACATCCATTTAAAGCCAGTACAGTTTCTACTGCATTTATGGAAACAGTTCAAAAGCTACATGGAAACCCAAAGATTATTGTAAGTGACAGAGATCCCATTTTCACTGGAAATTTTTGGACAGAATTATTTTCTTGTCTTGGTACTCAGTTAGCTCATAGCTCATCTTATCATCCTCAATCTGATGGGCAAACTGAGATAGTAAACAAATGTTTGGAAGGATATCTTCGTTGCTTTGTATCTGATAAACAGACACAATGGGTCAAATGGTTGCCTCTGGCTGAATGGTGGTATAACACTTCCTTCCATACAGCAACAAAAATGACCCCATTTATGGCACTTTATGGGTATCAACCACCATCCATCACATCATATTTAAGAGAAAATTCTAAGGTTCAAGCAGTGGAACATCACATCGAACATCAACAACAAGTCCTCCAACTCTTAAAGGATAACCTCGTGTTGGCACAAAATAGAATGAAACAACAGGCAGATCAACATCGCAGTGAAAGAAGTTTTGATGTAGGTGATTGGGTATTCCTACGGCTACAACCATATAAGCAAATGTCCCTAAAGCAAGCTAAGAAGGATAATAAATTATCACCAAAGTATTATGGTCCGTACAAGGTGTTGCAAAAGATTGGTACTATGGCATACAAATTGGAGCTTCCTGCAGCTTCTCGATTGCACCCAGTTTCCATGTTTCATGTTTAAAGAAGGTTATAGGTGACAAGCTCCCAATTCAAACAATATTGCCAGAACTTGATGAGGAAGGAAAAATTATATTGGAACCGGAAGCAGTCACAGAAACAAGAACTCGACAGCTACGAAATCGATCAATTTCAGAGTATCTTATCAAGTGGAAGAACTTATCCGCTGAAGATTCCACATGGGAGGATGAGAATTTTATGCAGAAGTATCCAGAACTACTCAAGCGTTGAGGACAACACTTTTTTGAAGGAGAGGGGCATGTTGGGTCCCTATAATACTAGTGATTACCCCATTACTATTGTAGTTATACCCCTTATTTATATTGTTGTGCCCCTATTACCCCCATATTGTTATTTCTGTGCCCCATAGAATCCCTCTATTGTTATTTTTGTGGCTTTATATTATTATTGTTAGGTCGGCTGGATTATATTGTGACTCCTTAGACTCCTATATATAGAAAGGAGGTTTTGTCATTTGTATCATCCAAGAATTGTTCATTTATGTAATGTAAAGGAGGTTGCCCCCTCGAAGAGGCTGAATTCTAAGGCGTTGATCTATCTTTTCTATCTTTTCTTGAGCTGGTTTCATAACACCCTTCCACCCCCCTCACCCCACGCGCCCCCTCCCACCACCCCGCACCCCACCCTCCACCTTACTCGCCCATCCCGCACCCTACGTGCCCCCTCTACACCCTACCCGCCCCCTCCCCACGACCCCCACCCTACCCACACCCCCACACACCCCCCCAACCCTACCCACCCCCTCCCCACAACCACCACCTTACCCACAACCCCCCACACGCCCCCACCCTATCCGCCCCCTCCCCACACCCCCCACCACCCACCCTCCCCACACCACCCTGACGGCCCGCCTGCCCGAGGTGGCTGGCCGATTGTCAGAATCGGCCAGCCACCCTGGGCAGCCAAGCGGGCCGCCGGGGCGGCGCGGGGTGGTGCGCCGCTGCCCACCCCGCGCCACCCCGACAGCTTGCCCGCCCGCCCGGGGTGGCTGACCGATTCTCAAAATTGGCCAACCAGCCCAGTTGAGCGGGCGGGTCACCAGAGTGGCGCGGGGTGGGCGGTGGCACGGGTGGCCGGGTGGGGCACCAAGTGGGGCGGCGGGTGGGGTGGTCGGGTGGGAGGTGGCCGGGTGGGGTGCCAGGTAGGGTGGGGGGTGGCCGGGTGGGGTGGCCAGGTGGTGTTGCTGGGGCGCCGGGTGGGGTGGCTGGGTGGGGTGGTGTGGCCGGGGTGTGGTCGGGTGGCCGGGCATGTGGGTGTGGGGTCAGGTGGGGTGGTGTGGCCGGGCGAGCGGGTGGGGTGGCCGGCTGGGGTGGGGTGGGCGAGCGGGATGGTGGGGTGGGTGAGTGTGGCGCAGGGTGGGGTGGCCGAGCGGGCGGGAGGGGCGGGAGGGGTTGGGTAGGCGGGTGGGGTGGGGGTGGGGGGTGGGGGTGGGTGGGATGGGGAGTGGGGAGAGGAGGTGGGTGGGGTGCGGGGTGGGGGGAGGAGGGGGAAGGGGCGGGTGGAAGGGGCATGAGGGGGTGGGGAGGGGGAGGAAGGGGTGTGAGGGGGTGGGGAGGGGTGGAGGGTGGGGGTACACCCCCCACCCTCTGTCTCTGCAATTCCTACTACAATCAGTCAATTACATCCTGGGCAGTCTCCTGCACCCCCACAGTTTGTAATAGACCAAGCAGTGTATGATTCTATCAGAAGAATGTTTTCACAGCCAAGCTCATCTCAGCCTTTTAGCTCAGTCTGTGACCATCCACACTGCTCCAAGACTTTCTGTCAATTTTCTTCAGAACCACCAACTCCACATGGGGAGTCATCAGACCGTCATAGGATAAACATGATCAGATTCACTCCTTCATCTAACTCATCTGAAGAAAATTACAAAAAGGTTGTATTTTTTAATCCACAAGAAGAACTACTTGTACATACTGTATCCAGTTCTTCTACCTATGGTTTAGGTTATGTTGATTCTTCACCTATTCCTGAATACAGAAGAAATCCCATTGATAAGATTCCAAGACATGTAGAAATTCCTTCTGATTCAGAGATAATTGCCTTTCTAAAGATTTTTAAAGGAATTAGTCCATATGATCCTGATGATCAATGGAAAAAGAAAATGTTCAATTGGGATATGTTTACACATGAAAAAGAACATTTGTATTTTGAAGAAGTAATGCTTCTTCCAAAGAATGATCGTCCTGCCTTCAACAGACAGAATGTTGAAAATTGGAAAGAATGGATGAAGGCAGAAAATCAATGGATATCATTCTATGAATGGTATTATCCTTCTGCAAATATAATAGAACAATCCTTGATGAAACAATTCAGGAACCAGGCTAAACAGAAAAAAATCAAGGATCCAGAAAAATTTGTAGAAGAAAAGTTGAAAGAGAATCCAGTAGTAATTCCTCCTCCTTTGAAAGCACATGTTTTTCAGCCAAAAATTCAGAGCATGCTAAATAAGCCAAACATTCCCAGATCTCTGATTGCTGTTCAAATTGAAGGAGAAAAACTACTAAGAAAAATTTGTTCTCAATTCCAAGTAAACATGATGCGGACTGGGACCCCAAATAAGCACAAGTGGGAACTCCTTGATGGAAATCTTTTAGAAACAGACACAGAGTTTCCCCCTTGGAAAAATTTTGTGATTAGAAGCCAAGATGGGAAGTTGTATAAATTACTTCCATCCCATGTTGATGATCCTAGTTTAGTAGCAAGAGATGCTGTTGCTGCTACAAATTGGACAAATTTAGCTCTATCCAGTCTGGAGAAATTTGTCAGTTCTAAGTTTGAAAATATTGAAACTGCCAATTCTGAAATGAAGATCATGCTTGAAAGTATCTTGAGAAAACAAGATTATAATACAGTCTGCTTGAATAACAGTGTTAATACTTTGGCAGAAAATGATAAGGCTCTTGCTAAGAGTCTTGACAGATTATCTTTACAAACAGGGCAGATAGATAAAAAAACCCATGATGCTACCAATGCTCATGGAAAGGAAATTGTAAAGATCAGTAATTCCTTAGATATTGTAAAGAAACAAGTCTGGGAAGTCACTCAAGGGATAGAATCCTTGAAGAAGAAGCCTAAGGTTGAAACCTATAAATCTGCAACTATATTTTCAGAACCTAAGACTTCTGTCCCATATTCTATTACTCCTTCTGTGGAAAGCCTTATTAGAACACCAAACTCTATAACTTTTCCACCACCTACTTCTTCTCATCCATATTCTCTGTTTGCAAATCCCAGTTTCTTTAGTCCACATCCTGTCATAAAACATTCCAAAGAAACTAGTGAATCCAGCAAACCAGAATCTTCTAATCTGATGACTGAAGATTCCTATACTAGAGAAGAAGAAGAAAGTTTTGATACAAGTTTTCACAAAACAGAAACATCCTTTGGTGATATGACTCTTCACAAGATAGAAGCAGAACCACAGATTGAAGAGCTTGAAACCTGTATCAATAACTTATCTTTGACAGATCAAGAACAGGATCAACCTGATAATGAAAATCAAGTCAATGCTACATCATCCAGGTCAAGATGGGAAACTACTTGGAATCCTGCTCCTGATAGAAGAGATCTTATGAAATCTGAATACCATAAGGATTGGTCTGCAAATGCTACTTACTCATGGAATATTGATAATTGCACAGAGGCTGAAATCATGTCTGTTTTACATTCCATGCTTGTATGCTATAGGACTTATCTTGCAGATGACATAGGACCTATCAATGCTACAAGAAGAATAATCGGAGGATTTGAAGATACATTGGATTCTTGGCTAAAAGCTGAGACAGTAAAAGATACCCATCTTCTTGCAGGTTGGGAACAAGCAGTTGTTGAAAATGGAGATGGATCTACTCACATAGATCCTGTCACTAGTTTGCCTGTAAACAATATGATCGGAAAACTTCTTTATGCTATTACTGTTAATTTCATTGGTTTCCCCCAGATAACCAATGATATTACAACCATTACTTTGTTGGCCATGAAATTGCATAATATGCAACACTTTGATGAATACTTTAATGAATTCCTTCACAGATTGCATACTTTGACTCCAGATCTCATTCTTGAGCCAAAATGGAAGGAAATTTTTGTTGCATCTCTTCCCCAATGGGTCTCTTCAGCCATTGTGAATAAATTACCAGGAAAGATTGGGGACTATAAATTTGGCATAATCAGACAAGCAGTAAAAGCAATCATTGTTGAATTATGTTCACAAATGAAGATTGCAAGAGCTGCCACAAATCCTAAAAAGCCACATGGATATCAACAGCTTTGCAAACAATGGCATCTTGGTAAAGCTGGAAATTCTGAGGGGCATAAGAGGAGAAAAAGACATTTCAAGAAGAATTCCCAGATCTCCCAAGATAAGCCAAAAAGAAAACATTACAAAGCAAAACCTTACAAGCATACAAAGATGTTTTCTAAGGATAGAGAAATAATTTGTTACAACTGTAACAAAAAAGGTCACACAACTCCAAATTGTCCAAATAAAAAGAAAGACTCTTCTAAAAAGAAAGTCCAGTATAGAAATAAGAAAGGAAAGATAAATTCATTCGATCTTCCTAGTAGCTGTGATGAATTGGTATCTTCTGATTCAGAATCTGAAAATGAATTTAATTTTGTTGATTCAGATGAATCATCTGATGAAGAATTCTGTAATGATCCCCATTGTACAGAATGTAAATACTGTGATTGTGATGATCCTGATATTTGTACATGCAATGCAGTTAGGATGATGAAGACTGATTATGATGAAATCAGTAAGAATATTTTTGCACAAATGATGGATGCTATAGATCTGCAAATGAAAGAAATGTACAGATCTTTGCTGACAGAACATTTGAAGAAAGCACCCTCTACTTCAAAGAATTCTCCAAATAAAGGGTATGTGCCTCCTGCTACTCTTTTCTCTGTTGAAGCTTTAACCAGACAATTTAAGAATGAAGATTTTGGAGAAGACTTGCCACAGACTTTACCTGCAATGCATCAGGCAATAAAAGAATTAAGAAAAACATTCAAAGAGAATAGAAAATTGTGTGTTGAAAGGCACAATGAGTTAAGCCTAAAGATGTTAAATACACAAGCTCCTTTTGCTTCTTCATCACAAGATCCTATTTCAGGGAAGACAGAAAACTGGACCTATCATACAGGGCCAGTTCAACAGTAGTATAACAAAGAAGAAGAAGAAGAAGAAGAAGAGGTAGCAAGAACAGATTTTGGATGCAATAACATGAATAGAGATGTCATGTATTGTGTCAAAATGAAGGTAAAGATTGGACACCAGTATGAGTTTTGGAAAGTTCTTATGGATACTGGTTCCAGGCTAAATATTGTAAGTGATACAGTGGTTGGCATGCATCATAGAAGACCAACAACATGTCCAAGGGTAATCACTGCAAGTGGTGACATCCCTACAAAGCATGAAGCAGAAATTGATGTTCTGCTTACAGAAAAAATTGGAGTTCATCTAGTTTGTCCTGTTGTTCCAGGATTGGATTGTGCAATGTACCTCGGGACACCATTTTTTCAGAATTTTAGCATGCATGGAGCAAAATTTGATGCAAAAACC
Organism: Pinus tabuliformis; assembly: GCA_031772625.1. Classification (NCBI taxonomy): domain Eukaryota; kingdom Viridiplantae; phylum Streptophyta; class Pinopsida; order Pinales; family Pinaceae; genus Pinus; species Pinus tabuliformis. Next base: position 273,444,620 of record CM062805.1, on the reverse strand, counting down.
CAGAGATATGGATATTTTATTAATTTTGATAATAAGGAAGTCTTTTTCCCATTTATCAATTCTAATTCTCCAATGAGGATTAAGAGAGTTGAAAGAATGGAAAATCTTTTGGCAAAGATGGAAGTGAAAAGGGAAGTATTGAAAACAGAAGAACATCTGGATAACGGAAAGTATGCTTCTGAGATAGCAAAGCTCACTTCCCAGTTCAAAGAATGTTGTTCAGATGATCCAAATGCCTTTTGGCATATTAAGAAACAAGAGGTAGAACTTCCTCTCAAGAAAGACTTCAGTGGAAAATTAAGAAGGTCTAAAGCAGTGGCAATGAATGAAGAGCAGATGAAACTCTACAGAGAAGAAATTAAAGATCTTTTGAAGAAAGGGCTTATCAGGAAGAGTAAGAGCCCCATAGCATGTTTTGCATTTTATGTTAATAAACATGCTGAAATAGCCAGAGGAAAACCAAGGTTGGTTGTAAATTATAAACCTCTGAATAATATTCTGGATTATGATGCATATCCTTTGCCAAAACCATCATCCATACTCGCCCAGATATCAAGATCCAAGATATTCTCTAAATTTGATCTCAAATCTGGTTTTTGCCAAGTAGGGATCAAGGAAGAAGACAAATGGAAGACTGCATTCTCTGTACCTGAGGGGCATTATGAGTGGAATATCATGCCATTTGGTTTGATCAATGCTCCTTCAGCTTTTCAGAGAATAATGGATGAAACTTTTGAAGGAATGGAAGAATTCCTGAAAAAATATATTGATGATTTATTGATTCATTCTGATAATATTGCTGACCATGTTAAACATTTGAAAATCTTTCTTCGCAGGGTCAAAGAAATGGGTATAGTATTATCAGAATCCAAGATGAAACTATTCCGGCCAATGATAGACTTTTTGGGTTACAATATACAGTACGGATCCTATACTGTAATCCAAAGAAGTTTAAATTTTGTTGATCACTTCCCTGATGAAATCAAGGATAAAACTCAACTGCAAAGGTTTTTGGGAAGTTTGAATTACATTTCTAAGTTTCTGAAGCATTGTGCACAAGAAAGGAAATTATTAAACAAAAGGCTTCAAAAGGATCCAATTCCATGGAATAATGATTGCACACAAGTAGTCAAGGCAATAAAAGAAAAAGTCAGAAATATTCAGCCACTCTCCCCTATCAGAGAAGAATGGGAGAAAATCATTATGAAAGATGCCAGTTATGAAGGATGGGGAGCAATTTTATGTCAGAAGAATCCCAGCAGAAAAAGTGAGATTGAAATCTGCCAATATGCATCTGGATTATGGGCAAAAAATCAATTGAATTGGTCAAGTTTGAAGAAAGAACTCAGAGCAGTTTGTTTAGGAATAGAAAAATTCAGAGATTTTGTTATCTACACCAAATTTACTGTTAAGACAGACTGCCAGGCATTGAAATTTGCAATTCATAAATGTGATTTTGAGGATGCTGCTATGGTCAGGTGGATCATGCAATTAAGCCAATACAATTTTGATGTTGAATTTGTTAAAGGTGATAAGAACAATTTTGCAGATATGTTGAGTAGAGAATTTATGTCAGAACATTCAATTTTAAGTCTACATTGCAATTATATCAGGAGAAGGGAAAGTACTATTGAAATAGAAACACCAAATGGATGGGTAAGTTATATGCTTGAAACTCCAGTACTTATCCATGATGTAGATTGGTACCCAATCAAAGAAATTAGACATCGAGAAGACATTCCTTATCTATGGACAGAAACAATGCAAGATGAAATGAATCAAGAAGCAGTGGATGCTCTGGAATATTTGGAATACATTGACAGCATACACTATACTCTTGAGAGAGATGATGAGGATGATGATCGGATGACGAGCTGCCACATCACACTGAGAAGGTTTGATAACCCTCTTCACAGAGAAAATTATGACCCTGACAGGCAAAAAGAATGTTTCTATACAGCTATGAATCTCCAAAATTGCTCAGCCAATTTATTTTATTCTATACAGTCCTCATTTTTATTTGAAGGTATGTCAGCAGAAGCCTTGGAACAAGAAGATCCTACACCAGAATGGTTCATTGAGTGGTGGCAGATATATGGCCTTTCAGCTCTAATCATCAAGCCGTATACACTCCATATGCTTAAAATCCCTGGTTTCAGTGAACCATTTTCCCATATGAATGGAATTGTATACAAAGATGTTGAAAATGTTGCCGACATCAGTGATCTATCTTTTCTACAAGCAATCCGACGCTGTGGTCATATCAGATGGTTTGTCACAAACCAGTACAAGGCAAGGATGATATCCCATAGTACTAATTATGAAGATTTCCACCATCAGGTTGATATCACATCAAATCCTTTCCAACCCATCAACTTTTTGGAACCACCCAACCAAAATATTTCACAAATGTGGGAATCAGAGAAAGAAATAAGAGTGCAATACTTTAATAATTCTCTGATCGAAAGATTCAGATATCAGCATTATACACATCCTCAGATAGAATACTATACTATGGATTGAGTGTCGTCTTTCTGGCCGACTATGGTGCCGGACGAGCTTTCGTGGATTCCCTCGCTCTGGAATCTCCACTTTGTACAAACCTTTAAGATTTGCAAATCTCATATTTATGTCATTTTAGTCTTTCGAGGGTTCACTTATGAATTTCCTCTGTGTAAATAGTCTGTTGGTACTAAGATTCGGTCCCCACATGCCTCGGGCTCTCTAATAAAGAGTAGGGACGAGATAACATAGGACGATATTGTCCTATGCCCGAATCTTGCTTTCAGCGATCTACTCAGATCTGTCTGAGTACTTGTGTTTTTGAGTCATCAGTCTGTACATAGCGCACTCATGAATGTTTGTTCCCTTCCAGCTTATAAATAAGAGCTAGCTGCGAAGTAAGACTCATTCGGGTCGAGAGAGTTTAGAGTCAAAAACTTTTCCTGCTCTGCATCTGCGGACATTTGTGTCTGATCTGCTTGCATCACGAAGAGTTTGATAAGTCTTAGAGTCTGGTTTGGAAGCCTGCGCATCAGTGTGCTCGGCACTGGTGAGAACCTAAAGTGGCTGAACCAATAGGAAAGTCTGAGAGTTTGTCTGTAATCTCTGAGGCAGAGTCTGTCTATTGCCAGGTAGCCTCCGGTGACACTTGTTCCTTGGGAACGGTATAAAGTCCGGTAAACGCGTAGACAGTCAATCTCTATAAGGAGATTTCTCCTATGTAATATCTGCATCCATATAATAAAAATCCCAGTTCAAAATTCCGCAATCTTGCTGTGTTCATTTACTTGTTAAAGGTCCTGTAAGAGATGGTATCACAAGCTCCTTTTGCTTCTTCATCACAAGATCCTATTTCAGGGAAGACAGAAAACTAGACCTATCATACAGGGCTAGTTCAACAGCAGTATAACAAAGAAGAAGAAGAAGAAGAAGAAGAGGTAGCAAGAACAGATTTTGGATGCAACAGCATGAATAGAGATGTCATGTATTGTGTCAAAATGAAGGTAAAGATTGGACACCAGTATGAGTTTTGGAAAGTTCTTATGGATACTGGTTCCATGCTAAATATTGTAAGTGATACAGTGGTTGGCATGCATCATAGAAGACCAACAACATGTCCAAGGGTAATCACTGCAAGTGGTGACATCCCTGCAAAGCATGAAGCAAACATTGATGTTCTGCTTACAGAAAAAATTGGAGTTCATCTAGTTTGTCCTGTTGTTCCAGGATTGGATTGTGCAATGTACCTCGGGACACCATTTTTTCAGAATTTTAGCATGCATGGAGCAAAATTTGATGCAAAAACCCAGAGATATGGATATTTTATTAATTTTGATAATAAGGAAGTCTTTTTCCCATTTATCAATTCTAATTCTCCAATGAGGATTAAGAGAGTTGAAAGAATGGAAAATCTTTTGGCAAAGATGGAAGTGAAAAGGGAAGTATTGAAAACAGAAGAACATCTGGATAACGGAAAGTATGCTTCTGAGATAGCAAAGCTCACTTCCCAGTTCAAAGAATGTTGTTCAGATGATCCAAATGCCTTTTGGCATATTAAGAAACAAGAGGTAGAACTTCCTCTCAAGAAAGACTTCAGTGGAAAATTAAGAAGGTCTAAAGCAGTGGCAATGAATGAAGAGCAGATGAAACTCTGCAGAGAAGAAATTAAAGATCTTTTGAAGAAAGGGCTTATCAGGAAGAGTAAGAGCCCCATAGCATGTTTTGCATTTTATGTTAATAAACATGCTGAAATAGCCAGAGGAAAACCAAGGTTGGTTGTAAATTATAAACCTCTGAATAATATTCTGGATTATGATGCATATCCTTTGCCAAAACCATCCTCCATACTCGCCCAGATATCAAGATCCAAGATATTCTCTAAATTTGATCTCAAATCTGGTTTTTGGCAAGTAGGGATCAAGGAAGAAGACAAATGGAAGACTGCATTCTCTGTACCTGAGGGGCATTATGAGTGGAATATCATGCCATTTGGTTTGATCAATGCTCCTTCAGCTTTTCAGAGAATAATGGATGAAACTTTTGAAGGAATGGAAGAATTCCTGAAAAAATATATTGATGATTTATTGATTCATTCTGATAATATTGCTGACCATGTTAAACATTTGAAAATCTTTCTTCGCAGGGTCAAAGAAATGGGTATAGTATTATCAGAATCCAAGATGAAACTATTCCGGCCAATGATAGACTTTTTGGGTTACAATATACAGTACGGATCCTATACTGTAATCCAAAGAAGTTTAAATTTTGTTGATCACTTCCCTGATGAAATCAAGGATAAAACTCAACTGCAAAGGTTTTTGGGAAGTTTGAATTACATTTCTAAGTTTCTGAAGCATTGTGCACAAGAAAGGAAATTATTAAACAAAAGGCTTCAAAAGGATCCAATTCCATGGAATAATGATTGCACACAAGCAGTCAAGGCAATAAAAGAAAAAGTCAGAAATATTCAGCCACTCTCCCCTATCAGAGAAGAATGGGAGAAAATCATTATGACAGATGCCAGTTATGAAGGATGGGGAGCAGTTTTATGTCAGAAGAATCCCAGCAGCAAAAGTGAGATTGAAATCTGCCAATATGCATCTGGATTATGGGCAAAAAATCAATTGAATTGGTCAAGTTTGAAGAAAGAACTCAGAGTAGTTTGTTTAGGAATAGAAAAATTCAGAGATTTTGTTATCTACACCAAATTTACTGTTAAGACAGACTGCCAGGCATTGAAATTTGCAATTCATAAATGTGATTTTGAGGATGCTGCTATGGTCAGGTGGATCATGCAATTAAGCCAGTACAATTTTGATGTTGAATTTGTTAAAGGTGATAAGAACAATTTTGCAGATATGTTGAGTAGAGAATTTCTGTCAGAACATTCAATTTTAAGTCTACATTGCAATTGTATCAGGAGAAGGGAAAGTACTATTGAAATAGAAACACCAAATGGATGGGTAAGTTATATGCTTGAAACTCCAGTACTTATCCATGATGTAGATTGGTACCCAATCAAAGAAATTAGACATCGAGAAGACATTCCTTATCTATGGACAGAAACAATGCAAGATGAAATGAATCAAGAAGCAGTGGATGCTCTGGAATATTTGGAATACATTGACAGCATACACTATACTCTTGAGAGAGATGATGAGGATGATGATCGGATGACAAGCTGCCACATCACACTTAGAAGGTTTGATAACCTCTTCACAGAGAAAATTATGACCCTGACAGGCAAAAGGAATGTTTCTATACAGCTATGAATCTCCAAAATTGCTCAGCCAATTTATTTTATTCTATACAGTCCTCATTTGAATTTGAAGGAATGACAGCAGAAGCCCTGGAACAAGAAGATCCTACACCAGATTGGTTCATTGAATGGTGGCAGATATATGGTCTTTCAGCTTTAATCATTAAGCCGTATACACTCCATATGCTTAAAATCCCTGGTTTCAGTGAACCATTTTCTCATATGAATGGAATAGTATACAAAGACGTTGAAAATGTTGCCGACATCAATGATCTATCTTTTTTGCAAGCAATCCGACGCTGTGGTCACATCAGATGGTTTGTCACAAACCAGTACAAGGCAAGGATGATATCCCATAGTACTAATTATGAAGATTTCCACCATCAGGTTGATATCACATCAAATCCTTTCCAACCCATAAACTTTTTGGAACCGCCCAACCAAAATATTTCACAAATGTGGGAATCAGAGAAAGAAATAAGAGTGCAATACTTTAATAATTCTCTGATTGAAAGATTCAGATATCAGCATTATACACATCCTCAGATAGAATACTATACTATGGATTGAGTGTCGTCTTTCTGGCCGACTATGGTGCCGGACGAGCTTTCGTGGATTCCCTCGCTCTGGAATCTCCACTTTGTACAAACCTTTAAGATTTGCATATCTCATATTTATGTCATTTTAGTCTTTCGAGGGTTCACTTATGAATTTCCTCTGTGTAAATAGTCTGTTGGTACTAAGATTCGGTCCCCACATGCCTCGGGCTCTCTGATAAAGAGTAGGGACGAGATAACATAGGACGATATTGTCCTATGCCCGAATCTTTCTTTCAGCGATCTACTCAGATCTGTTTGAGTACTTGCGATTTTGAGTCATCAGTCTGTACATAGCGCACTCATGAATTTTTGTTCCCTTCCAGCTTATAAATAAGAGCTAGCTGCGAAGTAAGACTCATTCGGGTCGAGAGAGTTTAGAGTCCAAAAACTTTTCCTGCTCTGCATCTGCGGACATTTGTGTCTGATCTTCTTGCATCAGGAAGAGTTTGATAAGTCTTAGAGTCTGGTTTGGAAGCCTGCGCATCTGTGTGCTCGGCACTGGTGAGAACCTAAAGTGGCTGAACCAATAGGAAAGTCTGAGAGTTTGTCTGTAATCTCTGAGGCAGAGTCTGTCTATTGCCAGGTAGCCTCCAGTGACACTTGTTCCTTGGGAACGGTATAAAGTCCGGTAAACGCGTAGACAGTCAATCTCTGTAAGGAGATTTCTCCTATGTAATATCTGCATCCATATAATAAAAATCCCAGTTCAAAATTCCACAATCTTGCTGGCCAAACTGGTTCAGCACAACCTCAACACAGGGGTTTTGACATTCAACGCAGGTAGCCTTCACGGGAACTGCGTTGAAATGCAGAATCCCTTCACTGGGTCTGCGCTGAAGGAGAAACTCTCGTTTCCCACAGGTTCTGGGTCACAGATTGCTATTTAATTCACTGTTTCAGGCCAAATCAAAAACACAAGCAAGGTACAATCAAAGGGATGCTTTGAGGGGGTACTAAGATCTATCACAAAGGATCATCAAATCATTTGTGAGTCCATTGTTCAGATCATAGACAAATCCAGTGATTGGATCAAAGCAGCAACTGTCTACTTTGCATCTGAGAAGAGCAAATGCAGTTCGATTGTTGCTGTTGAGTCTATGAAACAAACAATGATAGAGACACAAATAAAATGACTAAACAGATCTCCCCAGCGGAGTCGCCAATTTGTTGTGGGGAAAAATGCCTATGCAGGACGATCCTATCCACCTAAGGTGTGACAGTGCCTTAGCAACAAACAGAGACAGCTATTCTGGTATTCTTCCTTTATGAAATGTGACATCAGAGAGAGATAAATAGACTTACCGATGTCTTCCATTTGTCCCTCGATCCAGTCTCTCTTCTCTTTGGGAGTTCACAGCTACTTGCCTTCTCGCTCGTCCAGCTTCAATAGATTCCTGCAAGATCACAAGAGAACAGCTACTTGCGACAAGAGAAGAACTCTACACAAAGACAGATATTCACATTCATAACTGATTTAGGATTAGAAATAAATCAAATACACTAATGCAATCATACATCAAAGATACACCAATGTATAGGAGAAACCAAGATAGCTTTATTTATGACTAACAAGGTTCAGGAAGAGATACAACCCAGAGAGGCCCAATCCAGCATCTCCTTCCCAGCAAATGGAATTCCTATCTTCACCTCCCTTCAAAGCATTAAGCACCCAATGATCTCAGTCTCAAACCAGCAGCAATTCTTTGCAATAACAAAATTCCAGCCTCCAGATCTCATGGAGGAGAGATCCATATATAGATGTTTGGAGAGAGGATGAGTCAGCTTGAGATCTGACTAGTGTCCTCTCCCTCTGTCAGTTCTTGATTCCACTTGGAGGTTCTTGCTTCCACTTGGAGATTTGGAACCTCTTACTCATCACTAGTCGAATTCCCTGAGGCAAGTGTCATTTTGGAAGCTTCCTGAGTTTTGACACCTTGAGGAATGAACTTGCCACATGTCCAATCTCGCTCAGCGCAGGTAGCCAGTGTTGGCTTTGACATTCAGCGCAGGTAGCCAGTGGAGCCATTGACATTCAGCGCAGACAGCCAGTGGAGCCATTGACATGATCCTGAATTGACTTGTTTTTGAGCAGTTTCAGGTGGAGAACTTCTGTGAATTGATGTGGTTTGTTAGCCTTGTTCCTCTAGGGGTAGGAACAACATGTTTAGGGACTTTGGATCCCTTAGATTATGGACATTTCATGCTCAATGCTGTAAGGCACAAAAATGTCTATAACACTTCTCCCACATTTACCCTCTTTCACCAGTTTTCCCGAGGTAAACATGAGCCTAGGGTCACTATGATAAGACTCAACCTCCTATATGACCTTAAGGAAATGGAGTCAACAACTTAAGACCTTACTGACTTCCCCCAGGTGCCACAGGACCTCCAGGAGTAACCCACCCCCTCCAAGTGTCCAACCTCTATGTTAAATCTTTTTTTCACTGACCTAGAACCCCTGTCACTCCCTTTCCAAGTCCACCAAGTGATTGTAACCCTCTAGTCGCTCTCATAGGATTTCTTCCAAGTGATTGAGGATTTTTTCAATCATTTCTATGCCAATGACCCAAAATTATGAGCCACTTTTTCAGGGCTAAGACTCAGGTCCCTCCCCAGAACTTAGTGAAACTTCCAAAAATGATGAAACAGAAAGAAACAAGGCTTTCAAACCAAAACTTAAACCAGGACTTGACTTGATCTCTCCCAACTAGAACTGACATTCCATCAATCACATGATGAACATTCAACCTATAGGTCATGAATGCATATCTCAACATAAGGATCTAAAAAATTATTTGAGGTTTAACAAGAAGGATCTAGGCATTCTCACAATAGATGCCATACCACCAATTAGGTCATGCATTCATTAACCAGACATTCATTGAATGAAATCGCATAAGAGCCATACTTATAACTGTCATATAACCATGCTTATAACCAGCATATAACTAGATAGATAACAATGATAAAATAGCCATTAAAGCCACATAATAACAATTACATTTACTTATCAAAGGGAAGAGACACTTAGCCCTTATTAGCCATATGAAAAATCCAACTAAGTCAGGGACTTCCACGTACCATCCAGCCATAGATTGGGTTGAACCAAATATTTCTTTCAGCCAATCACCCTTGTGCCATATTCCAAGGATGAATCCGGGATTTCATGGGATAAAGCAATCCATAAACAACCAAGGGAATCCAAAGGGTAAACCACCTCCACCCTCACCATACCATGATCTCACCTAAACTGGTCCCAAGATCAAAAAACCAAAACGAGCTTGGATGCCTCAGAATTCATTCACCATCCCTTAAGGATTTTTTCATGTCTCCATGCACCTGTTGAAGGCTTCTTGGATAATACCATATCCACCCCCAACCCTTGGAATTTTCCTGAGACCACCTCACCTAGATCCAAAACGTTCCAGCAATCTAGAGCTCAACCAAGAAATAATCCCATCACACCATGTCTATCTAGAAATGGAAATTCAAGGCTAGGAACATCTGTCAAAACCCAACAAAATCCATGCCACTAACAACAATGAAGCCAAATACACGCATGCACATACTATGCATGCCAAAACCAACTAGGAAATATTACATGCAACCTGTTACCTGCAAGTATTCCAGCTAAAGCTTCTTGATCCAACCTTTCCTTGCTTGATCCTTTCTTTCCTTTGATTTCCTTATCCTTCCTTGTCCTTTCATTTCTTTCTTTATTTTCTTCTCCTCTTGGTGCTCTTCTCCTCTATGAAAACTAATTCTGAAAATGAACTAAAAAAAGGCTACAAATTGATGCTCTTATGTCTTTTTATTATTGATTCCTCTAATTTCTCCATTTTTAATTATTTTTCCTTCAATTTCCTCCTCACATGCCACCTGTGACCTTTCACCTCCCTTTTCTCCTATTTTCCTTTATTTCATAAATAAAATGCTAACAATGCCTTTTTCCTTTTCAAATCCTTTTCCGTTGCCTTTGCCAATTTACTTTAGCAACAATACATAACAAGTGATTCCCACTAATATTTTTTTCCCAACATTCAGCTTGGAATAAGTGTCCCTTGACCTTGGTCTTATTTTTCCTTTATTAACTTTTATTACATGAAATTTTAACCCGGGATTATTACACATTCATGCTTGGCATATGGCACAGGTTTGGTTGGCTAAAAGAAAGATTTGGTTCAGCCCAATTGGTGGTCAGGTGGTACATGGAAGTCCCTGACTTGGTTGGCTTTTACATATGATTAATAAGAGCTACATTTCTCTTCTCTTTGATAAGTGAATGTACTTTTTGTTATGTGGATTTAATTGGTGTTCTATCATTGCTATCTATCTGGTTATATGTTGGTTATAAGCATGGTTATATGAAAAATCTAAGTATGGCTCTTATCACATTTCATTCACTAAATGTCTAGTTAATGAATGCATGACCTAATTGGTGTTATGACAGCAATTGTGAGAAGACATAAATCCTTCTTGTTAAACCCCAGAAAATTTTCAAATCCTTATGTTCACATATGCATTCATGACTTGTAGGTTGCATGTTCATCATGCGTTTGACAAAATGTCAGTCCTAGTTGGGAGAGGTCAGTTCAAGTATTGGTTTAAGTTTTGGATTGGAAGCCTTGTTTCTATGTGATTCATCATTTCTGTAAGTCTCACTGAGTTTTAGGTGGGGTCTTTAGTCTTAGCCCTAAAAATGTGGCTTTGAATTTTGGGTCACTGGCATAAAAATGACTAGAAAAGTCCACAGTTGTTGGGAAGAAATCCTATGGGAGTGATTAGAGGGTTATAATCAATTAGAGGCCTTGGAAAGGGAATGTTTGAGGCTCTAGGTCGGTGAAATAGAGAGTTAACTCAGGGGTTGGACACCTGGAGGGGTGGGTTGCTCCTGTGGCACCTGAGGGAGGTCAGTAAAGTCTTAAGTTGTCAACTCCATTTCGTTAAGGTCATATAGGAGCTTGAACCTTATCGTAGTGACCCTTAGCTCATGTTTACCCCATGCAAACTAGTGAAAGTGGGTAAATGTGGGAGGAGGTAGTTACAAGTTGGTATCAGAGTGGGTTATGCTCTCTTTGGGTAAAATATGATGTTGTCATGGTTATGGTTGTCATGCATGGGATCATGGTACATAGTTGGTATGGTCATGCATGATGTTGTTATATTAATGTGATTATGATTATACATGTACTGTGCTAATGTGAACTAATTTTGCAGATGAGATAAGCCTCCACTCAACATCAATGAGGTATGGTTTTGATTTTGTAGTATACCTAGGGGGGATAGTATGGGGTACAGAAGGAGGTACCCAAGGGAATAATGTAATAATGGGATGGGCCATAGTGAATAAATAAAGTGGTTAACCTGCATCATATAATGGACCACAAGTAGTTAGCAAGAATGTGATAAGCCCATGGTATTAGATATATGGTATTGAGAGATCGATGGTAATGACCCATGGTATTGTATGTACGAAGCCTATATAAAGGCTAGAGATTCCCCATTGATGAAGGTGAAGGATTATTGTATTGGCAAGCACATGGCTTGTGAAGTGTTCTCCTTCCTTAAGGAGTGATTGTATGGTGTTGCCCTACCTCAACGGTTTGATCAATAAAGAAGCATTTCTATATTTGGTGTTAGTAATTCTCTTGAGATTATTTACAGTTATTGGCTATATTTTCATCATTTCATATATTTTCAAGAGATATCTATTACAATTGGTATCATAGCACTTTCTTGGGCAAAGCAGAAAGATTTTCATTTTTATTTTTGCAGGAATTTTTTGGGGAAGCAAGTTTGCAAATCAAATCTAAAAATTCTGGGGAACAATTTTCAGAATCTAATTACATATCTGGAATTTTTGCAAAACAACACCCAAATTCAAAAAAAAATCGGCCGAATCAGAGTCCGGATGAGGGATATATCGTCGATTTAAAAATCAGCTATGTTGTAGAAATGTTTTGACGAAAATTCATGGATGACGGATGTCCAGTTAATTTTTTCAATTTTTGTGGGGAATTTTAAGAAAATAATTGCATATCTAGGATCCTCTTGAAAAAATACCAAAATGGAAAAAAACAATTGGTCGAATTGGAGTTCGGATGAGGGAGATATCGCTGATTTAAAATCAACTCTTTTTTTTTTCAGAATTTTTATGATGGCGGGATAGTTGCAGTGCAAATATGAAATTCTCTAGATTAGGATTTCTATCACATGGGAAGATGCAAAATGACTGTTCCATTTTTGAAAACAAGTTATAATAAGGATTCTGAGTAATATTGACTGAATTGTGGCCATTTTAAAATTTTTGCCAAGTGATATCAAAACCCTCTTCATGGCTTCTGGCAAGCAATTTTTTATAGGGAAAGATAATGGTCCTACTATTGAAAAATTCATAAAAGATCTTAAAAAAAAAAAATGAAACATTGGAAAGGTTTCGTATGGATGAGTGTGAAAGATGAGGCTGCCATATCGTGGAGCCCACTTGATAGCAAGAAGTACAAACTTTCGAATGAAAATTTTGAAAAACTCTTTTTGGAAAAATGGTCTCATGTTACACAAAAAACATGGAAAGGGTTATTTTCTGATGATATCTCCTTATTATAGGTTCATGGATGTGTTCATAAAGAGAAGATAATTGTGTCTATCAATCCTAATAGAAAGCATAATTTTATTAATGTTCATTTGGCTAAAATATTGCAAATCCCAGCCAAACAAATGAAGCACACATAGGTTAATAATGAGTAGGTGAAAGTTTATAAAGACTTGAAGATCTCTATGGATAAGTATGTATTGCATTCTGATTTTTATGCTTCAGATATGGATAATGTGGATGTTGTTTTGGGATACCCTTGGATGGAATCTGTTGGTACTATCAATATTAATGTGCAGAAGAAATTCTTGAAGCTCTGGTATAAAAAGAAGAAAATTACATTACAGGATATTTCCATCAATAAACAGGTAGAGTCCAAGGAGGCTGAAGCAAAAGATGTTGCAGGTACTGACACATTAGATGAGGAATCGTCGTTGAAGTAACATTGGAAGATAAGAAACAACCGCATGCACCACAACTGTACCAAATACCAATCAGGCTCCATTATGTGGTGAATTAAAGAAGATACACCATTGGTTAAAACTTCAGCATACACCACCCACATCACCCAACAAGAAAATAACCAACAAGATGGCAACAAATTGCCACAAGGTCAACAACCCCCGCACGATAAATAAATAGGTGCGAAAATCCAACCAGAACACATCAACACAGAGGAACTTCTAGGTTCAACTTCCATCTCAAGCGAGCGAGGCACCAGCTAAATCAAGGGTTCACCTTTCTCTTGGATGGCTAGATGCACATGCATGGTACCAGTTGACTACTCTTTTGAGTAGATCTTATTATTTGTGTTCTTCTTATGTTTCGGGGATGAAACATGTTTAAGGGGGGTGGAATGTAGTATACTTAGGGGGGATAGTATGGAGTACAGAGGGAGGTACCCAAGGGAATAATCTAATAATGGGATGGGCCATAGTTAATAAATAAAGTGGTTAACCCACATCATATAAGGGACCACAAGTAGTTAGCAATAATGTGATAAGCCCATGGTATTAGATATATGGTATTATAGAAAACTCCACAAGCCATATGCTTGCCAATACAATAATCCTTCACCTTCATCAATGGGGAGTCTCTAGCCTCTATATAGGTTTCATACATACAATACCATGGGTCATTACCATGGTTCTCTCAATACCATATATCTAATACCATGGACTTATCACATTATTGCTAACTACTTGTGGTCCCTTATATGATGCGGGTTAACCACTTTATTTATTAACTATGGCCCATACCATTATTACATTATTCCCTTGGGTATCTCCCTCTGTACCCCATACTATCCCCCCTAGGTATACTACACATCACAAGAAGGATTGTCAATTATACTAAGGTGGTAGGCCTCAGATCTACAGTACTCAAGAGGTGCAAATAGTTGGGGATTTTGGTCATAACATTCCTCAAATTTATATATTTGTGGAAAACAAGCAAGAAGATCACCAAGCATCCATTATTAAGATGGAAAGTAAGCTTTGTGGTCAAGTTGTTTCTATTTTGATTGACCCTAGATCTGATTATAGTTATTTTAATCCTCACTTGGTGGATAAGTGTTGTTTGAGAAAAGAAGTGCATGAATATTCTTGGTTCGTCCAGATGTCTACATGTACTAAGAAAAGAGTTCATCTTTGGGTAAGATCTTGTGCATTTTAGTTGAATGGTATACCTACAACAACACATTTGAATGTATTGTCATTAGGATCATATAATATGCTTTAGGGTATGGATTGGATGTATCTTCATAGGACCAAGGTAGATTGTTATGACAAGGATATTGAGTGCCTGGATGATAATGAGGAAAATAAAATCTTACAGGGAAAGAAGAAGCCTACATCAGTTAGGATGGTCACAAATATACATGGTAAGCACAATTGCAGGGAAGGATGTGTAATGATTGTGGTCCATATTTCTAGAAATAAGGGTAAGGATGTTGAGGATGTAGAAATATTCAAGAGATACCCAGTATTACAACAATTTCATGACATGTTTCTAGCAGATATTCCAGAGTTGCCTCCCCACAGGGAAGTGGACTTTTCTATTGAGTTGGTACCATAAGCAACACCAACGTCAAAGGCACCTTACAAGATGAGCACACCAGAGTTAGTAGAGTTGAAATTGTAGTTGAAGGAAATGCTTGATAAGGGATATATTAGGCCAAGTGTATTGCCTTGGGATGCAATAGCATTGTTCGTGAAGAAGAAGGATGGCACTCTTAGATTGTGCATTGATTACAAGCAGCTAAACAAGGTGATGGTTAAGAACAGGTAGCCTTTTCTAAGGATTGGTGACTTGTTTGACTAGATGAAGGGACCAACGGTGTTCTCAAAGATTGATTTGAGATTAGGATATCATCAGGTACGCATCAAAGAAAAGGACATCTACAAGACTACTTTTAGGACTAGGTATGGGAATTATGAGTTTTTTGTGGTTCCTTTTGGTTTGACTAATGCTCCAACTACTTTTATGTGCTTGATGAATAGTGTATTGCATCCTTATCTAGACAAGTTTGTGATTGTATTCATTGATGATATATTGATATATTCTACAAATGAGGAAGAGCATGGCACACATTTAGAAGCAGTATTGAGATTGCTAATAGAGCATTAGTTGTATTCCAAGCTTAGAAAGTGTAGTATATTTCATATAGAGGTAAATTACTTGGTAAATGTTGTTTCCAAGGAAGGCATAGTAGTCGATCTGGAAAATATAAGGGCTATCATGGAGTGGGAAGCTCCTAAGAATGTGGATGAGGTCATATCATTCATGGGGTTAGCAGGTTACTACAGAAGGTTCATTTGGAAATTCTCATGCATTGCATATACTATTACATCATTGTAAAGAAAAGGTAAGAAATTTGAATGGACAGAGGAATCTGCAGCCAGTTTTGAGCAGTTGAAGTAGTTGTTGACAAATTCTCCAAGTCTTAAGATTGTAGATCTAGACAAAGATTTTGTGGTGTGTACAGATTCCTGCAAGAGAGGACTTGGTGGGGAATTGATGCAAGAGGGACAAGTGGTGTGTTATGAGTCTAGTTAGATGAACGAGGACGCGCAGAACTATGTGACTCATGATCTTGAGTTGGAATATATTATTCATGCCTTGAAGATTAAGAGGCATTATCTTCTTGGCAGGAGGTTCGTATTGATGAGTGATCACAGTGGGTTGAGATATATGTTTGAAAAACTAAATTTGAATGCCAGGTAGGCTAGGTGGTTGGCCACGATCAGTGGGTTTGACTTTTAGATCATATACATTAAGGGTAAGGAGAAGAGGGTTGCATATGCTCTCAATAGGAGAGTGAAAATGAACCATGTTGCAACTCTGATCTCTTATGGGACAGATTTACAGGATTTGATCTTACAAGTAGGCCAAAAGGATTACAGGTACATGAATCTTAGGCATAGGTTACAACAGGGTATAGGTGATCAGGATGCGGACTATCATCTCACGCTAGATGGTTTGGTGACATTCAGGGACAGGATCTATGTGTCGGATGATAGTGGGCTCAAGAAGTATATCTTGATGTAGGTTCATGTCAAGCCATATTCAAGACACCTAGGATATCAGAAGATGTTGACAACAGTGAAGAAGTTCTACTATTGGCCAAATCTTAAGAAGGAAGTGGCACAACTTTTAGCTAGATGTTTTGATTGTCGGCAGGTGAAAGTAGAATGTAAGCATCTAGGTGCTTTGCTACAACCTATTTTTATTCCATAATGGAAATGAGCATTCATTTCCATGGATTTCATTATAGTTCTTTGAGGACATCAAGGCATCATGATTCTATCATGGTTGTGGTCACTGTATTTAGTAAGATAGCTCACTTCATTCCAGTGAAGACTACTTATTCATCTAGTGGGTTGGTGGTGGGGTGGCACAAGTCTTCATCAGGGTGGTCATGAGATTAAATGGTGTTCCAAAGAAGATTGTGTCATATAGGGATGCTAAGTTCACTTCCAAGTTTTGGAAGGAGTTGTTTGTAGGTTTGGGGACAAAGTTGGCCTTGAGTACAACTTATCATCCACAAAAACATGGACATATAGAGAGGGTCAACAAGATTCTGGAGGATATGTTGAGGACGTATGTCATGCACCGGTAGAGGATATGGGAGGAGTACCTTCCATTGGTTGACTTTTCTTACAACAATGGTTACCAGGAGCCACTTAGGATGGGTTCGTTTGATGTGTTGTATGGACAAAGTTGTAATACTCCCATCAGCTAGAGTGATCCAGTGAACATGGTACTTATTGGAATGGATATGTTGGAAGAAATGGAACAAGATATGCAGGTTTTAAAGAAGAATCTAAAGGCATCATAGGATAGGAATAAAAGCTATGCAGACTAGCATAGGGCATTTAAGGAGTTTCAGGTTGGGGATCATGTGTATTTTCACATCAATCCCAAGAATATCTCCTTGAGAATTGAATCATGTGCCAAGTTGACACCACAATATTACGGGCCTTTTGATATCCTTGAGAGGATTGGACCAGTGACCTACAGACTTGCCTTGCCTCTGACAGTGAAAGTCCATGATGCTTCCCATGTTTCATTGCTTAAGAGATATGTAAAGGATCTTGATCATGTTATTGATTGACCTGTATTGCAGGTGGAACCAGAAGGATATTTCCAGCTAGAACCTCAGTGCATATTATAGCAAAAACAACTCATGCTCTAGAACAAAGAAATCGAGTAGGTTAAATTGCAATGGAAGCACTTTTGGCCTAATGAAGCTACATGGGAGATGGTTGATCAAATGTAGGCTATGTATCCTTCATTATTTGTCGGTTGAGGAAAAGCAATTTTGGTATATGTATATATGTACATTGATGTAAATAACACCATGAGCTATGTTATAAAGCTCCAATAAGTGGTATGGTTGTTACGTTTTCATGTTTTTCATGATGGTTTTCCTTTTGAGTAGGTTTTTCATTGTATATACCACAACAAGCTGGGTTATAAAGCTCCAATAAGCGGTATGGTTGTTATGTTGTCATGTTTGTCATGATGATTTTCCTTTTGAGTAGGTTTTTCATTGTAAATACCACAACAAGCTGGGTTATAAAGCTCCATGGGAAGTATGTTTTAGTTTTCATTGGTTCTACTGGTTGTAGGTGTCATAGAACACCGAGGACGATGTTCCCCTAAGGGGGAGGTGTCTTGAACAACCCCAGGTTAAAAGTTCATGTAATAAAAGTTAATAAAGGAAAAATAAGACCAAGTTCAAGGGACACTTATTCCAAGTTGAATGCCAGGAAAAATATCCTAGTGGACATCACTTGTTGTGTGTTGTGGCTAAGGGAAATTGGCAAAGGCAATGTCAAAGTCTTTGAAAAGGAAAAAAGGTATTACTGACATTTTATTTATGAAAATAAAGGAAAATAGGAGAAAAGGAAGGTGAAAAGTCACAAGTTGCATGTGAGGAGTAAATTGAAAGAAAATTAAGGAAAAATGAAGAAATTAGAGACATTAATAATAAAACGACATAAGAGCATCAGTTGGTAGCCTTTTGTTAGTTCATTTTCAGAATTTGTTTTTAGAGATGAGAAGAGAACTGAGAGGAGAAGGAAAGGAAACAAGCAAAGGAAGAACAAGGAAGGACAATGAAATCAAAGTAAATAAAGGATAAAGTAAAATGATGGATCAAGCAACTTCTGCAGGAATACTTGGAGGTAAGAGGTTGCACGTATGATTTCCTAGCTAGTTTTGGCATGCATGGTATGTGCATGTGTGCATTTGGTTTCATTGTTGTCGGTAGCATGGATTTTTCTAGGTTTTGAAAATATTTTTTAGCCTTGCCTTTCCATTTCCAGATAGCCATGACGTGATGGGATTCTTTCTCGTTTGAGCTCTAGATTGATGCAAGGTTTTGGCTTTGGGTGAGGTGGTCTTAGGAAAATCCCAAGGGTTTGGGGTGGAAATGGTCTTCTCTGGGAAGTCCTCAGTAGGTGGGTGGAGACAAGAAAATTCCTTAAGGGATGGTGAAGGAATTCTGAGGCCTCCAAGCTTGATTTGGTTTTGTGATCTTGGAGTCGGTTTAGGTGAGATCATGGTATGGTGAGGGTGGAGGTGGTTTAAACTCTTAATTCCCTTGGTTGTTTATGGATTGTTTTATCCCATGAGATCCCACATTCATGCTTGTAATATGGCACGAGGGTGATTGGATGAAAGAAAGATTTGGTTAAGCCTAATCTATGGTTGGGTGGTACATGAAAGTCCTTGACTTAGTTGAATTTTTCATATGGTTAATAAGAGATGATTTTGTCTTGTCTTTGATAAGTAAATGTGCTTTTTGTTATGTGGCTTTAATGGTTGTTCTATCATTGTTATCTATCTGGTTATAAGCATGGTTATATGACAGATCTAAGTATGGATCTTATCACATTTCATTCAATAAATGTATGGTTAATGGATGCATGACCTAATTGGTGTTATGACAATAATTGTGAGAAGGCATGAATCGTTCTAGTTAAACCTCATATAAGTTTTTAGATCTTTATGTTCAGATATGCATTCATGACGTGTAGGTTTCATGTTCATTATGTGTTTGACGAAATGTCAGTCCTAATTGGGAGAGGTCAGGTCAAGTCTTGGTTTGGAAGCCTTGCTTATATGTGTTTCATCTTTTCTGGAAGTTTCACTGATTTCTGGGTAGGGGCTTGAGTCTTAGCCCTAAAAAAGGGGTTCAGAATTTGGGGTCTCTGATATAGAACTGATTGGAAAATTCCATAGTCGTTGGGAAGCAAGCCTATGGGAGCGACTAGAGGGTTATAATTGCTTGGATTCCTTGGCAAGAGAGTGACTGAGACTCTAGGTTAGTGAAACAAAGAGTTAACTTAGGGGTTGAACACCTGGAGGGGTTGGGTTTCTCCTAGAGGTCCTGTGGTACCTGAGGGAGGTCAGTGAAGTATTAAGTTTTCGACTCCAGTTCCTTAAGGTCATATAGGAGGTTGAGTCTTATCATAGTGACCCTTAGCTCATGTTTACCCTAGGAAAACTAGTGAAAGTGGCTAAATGTGGGAGGAGGCGATTGCAAAATATTTAAAAAAGGACACTAAAAATAAAGAAATTGGTTGTGTTCATAGGATACCCTATATGTCAACTTTGTGTAGCACTTTACATAATAAAAAATGAGGTCATATTCCTGAGATATTGTCAATTTGGTCCAAGAATGTGCGAAGTTAACCCACCCAAATCATCTTCATTCTATGTTCCTCAATTATCCCGTATATCCTTATTATCCATTATCCTTTTTTTATTACATTTTTCCTTTTTCTGTTTTCTCTTTCTCATTTCACATTCTATGCACAAGCTACAAAAGTTTTCATAGATCTCTTAACACAAACAAATTGGGAGGAAATTTATTTATAATCCCATTGTGATTACAGTCCCACAATGCAGATGGGATAAAAAGGGTGTACTTACAAATCAAGGGACACAATTCACATGGAACAAAAATCAACATCCACTTAAACCCAATATTCTTGAGATTGATGTCCAAATTGAGCAAATGAAAACTTGCTGGAAAACTAGATCCATGAAGAATAACTTGGAAATGGTCTCTATGGATAGAATGATAGTTATCATTCCTATAAAATTAAAATATAGTTGTGACTATTTCTAGCTTGACAACAATTTATTTTGGAAAAATGTTTTATTAAAAGGAATTTTTAACCTTTTAAAGTGGGATTGAGTTTGGACGAGGAATATAAGTTAATATTTACCAAAAATATTCTACTTCATTGCACAATGGGGAAAAACCCTAATCATAAAGCAGTTCCAAGAAGATGAAGAGAAGATTGTAAACAAATATGAAGCACATTTAGAATGAGGGATTTTTCATGTTGGGGTTTTTTGTGAAGATGAGTTTTGTATTTCCAAATTTTGTTAATTAGCCTACTTCATTTCCTCTCTCAATGTTTCTTCTACATATTTCTTTCCATTAGGTTTTCCATGTGTCCTTTGCAACAATATGATCTAGGATTGGTTATGTCTCCTTGTATTCTTCCAAGTGTTTTTTATGGTATTCTAGGTGTAGAGGAGCAAAATATCTACTTGTTGATAAAACAAATGCAGTATGATTTTAGTCTATGTAATTGTCCTTAAAATCTTGTTAAGGCTATTTCAACCCTCTTGTTTCAAACAATGTTAAACTTGTTACATTTGATATATTATTGTTAATTTCTGCCACAAAGAATTGCCATCTCCCTTTTATGAATATATGTGGTAATGTATAAATGGATTCTTGAGCATGTGATGCTTTACAAATTAGTTTAATATTAATTAAGTAATCCTTTAAAATTCTTTGATGATCTGTTCATTTATTTTTCTTTCATTTTGTGAGAACTAATTCTAAATTCACATTATTTTAAGAGAGAGACAAATATTTATTGAAAGATCTAGTAGATCAAAATTCTTTACTTTTCTTGAGTGCTTAGCAAATTTTGATAGAAGATTTGTTGTGATTTTCTATTTAATCCTCACCCATTACATTAATCTAAAATCATAAGAATAATATTTCATATATCAAAAGAGGTGTATCACCTCTATAAAAACAAGGAAAGTCTTTCTTATTCCCACAATATTTTCTCTCATTATACATCATTTTCCTTTATTCAAAAAAATAATCAACAATACCTAATATGCTTGAACCAATGTTTCATCCCACATTCATTTTGTTATATTCAATTCTAAAATAATTTTGTAAATCTTCTTCGTTAGATAATTATATTAGTTTTTGCTATAAATATATAAATAGCTATTATACCATACATTATTAAATTATACTAAAACCATTGAAATCTCCCAAAAAAATACTAACCCTAAAACCCCCTTTCTATTTGTTAATTTTTTCTACCTATTAAAAAACTATATAATTTTGCAAGTTGTATAAAAAATTAATTATATTTAATTAATGACATTTCAATCATCTTCATCACCGAAATTTATATCATGTTTTATTTGCTGATAATAGGAAAAAAAAAATATAAGAATGACCCTAAACCGGATGTCAAGTAGAAAAAATTATATAATTTTGCAAATTGTATAAAAAAATAATTATATTTACTTAATGACATTTCAATCATCGTCATCACCAAAATTTATATCACGTTTTATTTGCTGATAATAAGAAAAACCAGAGTTAATAATATAAAAAACATAACAATGAGCATAAAACATATGTCAAAATACGCTTAATAAGTAATTGCTTATTTCTCGTGTGTTTTTCTAGAGAATTTTTTGAAATCGATGCAGGTGGCATTTGCAACCATTTCTATATAACTGGAGCTATTTCTTAACGAATGTAATCCCGATAAGAATATTATTAGAATTATTTTTATTAAAATTAAAATATGGCCTATTAAATCTAAGATTTTTATAATTTATAATGTAGATAGATGTTTTTTGGATTATTACATTATTAAGATTTAGTATACACTTTGAATCAACTAATATAATAGTCCGACAAAGTGAAAAATCAATTAATCTTAAAAAATAAATAACATTGAATCCATCATTACCTAAAATTAAAAAATATTATTTAATAGAATCAATCGATCTTAAAAAATAAATAACATCAACACATTATTACCCAGAATTAAGAAATATTATTAAATTTAAATTAAATAACACTCAATATATTTTTAATAATTTTCTTTGTAAGAAATTGGTCATCCATTGGGGTTACTATGAACGAGGTTCAAGTTTTACTGTAATTCTTAAGCTAATGCTAGCAACCTGTAAGCCAACATCTAATCAAATGTCTTACCAACAAAATATCCTATGTAAAAACAAAGTACTCATCTAATGTAAAATCAAACTAATCTAACTCTATCGTAACAAGCCAACCTACTCCTTTACAAAAGTAAAACCCACATGACGACATACTTTCTAGAAACTGAAAACCCTTTGCCCAAAAGGATCGAAGCCTATCACAAAACTCGGAACACTGTGCCGGGTTTCCCGTGCGTCCATGTTGGATCGAGCCAACAATTAAATATGTTAACATGATTTAATTTTAAAAATTAATTATTAATTTTGGCTGATCCATAAGTTGAATGAGTGAGATTGGTAGGTGGAAGATTTTTAAGGAGGTTTGGGAAGAGATAATTTGTATTTTTTTTTTTTATAAAAGTGCGGTGGAGAGGAAATGACTCTTTGTTATGGAGTGTGTAGTTTATGAATATATCCATATTTAATATAAAAATAATTTAAAGGTTGATAACATGCACTATTCACTGGGAAAAGATAAAATCAATCATATTACTAACTTTCTAGTTAAGGCTCATAACATAAGATTTACATAAAAAGAATATGAAGATGAATTAAGGGGAAACGGACTAGGTCCTCTAGCATTCAGGGGTTGTGTCATGGGCTCTTCATCGAGCCAACAGAGTTTGTTGAGTTTTTTTAATATTATTCGTTTTGCTTCGAATGTTAGGAGAGATGGGTCTGATCCTCAAAACTATTTGCTCATGGATCTTCTTTGCTAAGACTAGATGTTGATTTACTTCATGCATTGTATCTCTACTTCATGCTTTATATCTTTTTACAGTGTGGTTTTCCAACTCTATATATACATATATTAGTGTACTCAAAAATCTCTTTAACCTACTTTAGTTAAACATAAATATAATTATCTTAAGTTGATAACCTTAACTATTGAGCCTCGTAAATGTAAGTAATTAATTAGTGATCAAAACGCAATCCGCGTAATTACGAAATCTCGGATTATGTTATCATATATTGAATAAAAAATTCAAAGTCCTTGTGCGTGCGATGTACGTGGTCAAGCACAGCGGCTCAGAGGAAGGATCCACTGGATTTCTTTCCCATTGCTTTGCGTGCACGGTGGAGTTTGACGGCCGTGTTTGACCTGGACCATTTCGTCCTTTAAATTTTCATCCCATCTGTTTAGACGCAGAAGTGCAGCAGACAAGTTTAATACTTGGGCACGAAATTTTTGGCAGAGAACGAAGAAAGTATTATTGACATCGGCGTCCAGAGCAGAGCAAAGGGAAGCCATGGATAGAGAACCAGAGGATCTCCAGTTCCTCGGAATCTTCGGAATCGTTGGAGAGGGCTTCAAGATTCTTCGCTCCTGCGCCAAACTGCTAGGGTCTCTCACTGTAACCCTAATTCTCCCCCTCTGTTTCGCAATTCTGGGACACCAATTGGTCTCGGAATATCTGCTCTATAAAATCCGTTGGAACGAACTTTTTTATCAGGTGGAAAGCGGCACCCCGGCCGGCGAGAGGATCATGAAAGAATTGACCTGGGAACGGACGGAGCTCTTCCTCTTTCAAACGGCCTATGTAGTATTCGTTCTGGTCTTCTCGTTGCTGTCCACGGCGGCCGTCGTGTATACCGTGGCCTCCATCTACACGGCAAAGGAAATTTCCTACACAAGGGTTATGAGCATCGTTCCTAGGGTTTGGAAGCGCCTCATGGGAACTTTCCTCTGGTTTTTCATTTTTCTGTTTCTCTACTGGACGTTCTTCCTCTTGGTCACGGCCTTCCTGTTGTTCCTCTTCTTTAACATATTTACTGTGGATATGCACAAATTTAATTTGGCACTCTTTGTTTTTGGCCTGCTTCTTTTAACCGCCCAATTCTGTGGGTATGTTTATATAAGCATGGTGTGGCACCTCGCCTGCGTTATATCAGTCTTGGAGGACAAGCACGGCCTTGGCGCCATGCGGAAGAGCAAGAATCTCATCAAGGGAAATCAGATCACGGCCTTGGTGCTCGACATTCTTTACCTCGTATTTGTCGGAATTATTGGATGGTTTTTCGGGTATTATGTCCTTCACGGGCACCACCATGGTGTGAGCAGTGCGGGGAGAGGCGCGTATGGAACAGTCCTTGTTTTGTTGCTGTGCTTTGTTCACTTGATGGGGTTGTTGACACAGAGCGTGTTTTACTTTGTGTGCAAATCTTACCACCATGAGAGCATAGACAAATCTTCTTTGTCTGATCACCTGGAAGTCTACCTTGGCGACTATGAGCCTCTCAAGAGTAGCAACATCCAAATGGAATATCTACATGACTCTGTATAGTCTTAACACTCTGTGTGAGTTGTTTATTGTAGAAATTAATGATATTATCTTGTTTTTGCCCTTTCATTTGTGTTGGCATCATCCTAAGCTCAGCGAGCAATTTCTAATTGAGAATAGCCAATTTTATAAGTACAGGGTTTCATTTCTTTCCATTACTCAATGGATTTGTATAAAGGTTAATTTAACTGAGTTCAGCTGTGGTTTAGAAATTGTTGACATCAGATTCAAACAAAATTGCATATATAGACTCGTGGATTATAGATACATCATGGATGTGTTCTCGTAATAGTTGAGATAGACCTGGGTTATAAATCATTGCAGATATAGAGTTTTGGGTTATAAATCTGTTTCATGGGGATGTGTCCCAGGTGAGCGTGGGGCATACTTTTTTTGTTTTGCAGGTGGGGCATGTTTTTTATGTTTCCCATGCTCTTGGGCAGGACAGCACAGGACAGGACAGGACAGGGTGCTTAGGGAAATGTTTACTGCAAATCTTTTTTTGTAGAAATCTGGGGAAACATTGGGCAATGGGTATCCCCTCAAAAGGGGTTGGGCTTGGCTAAATTTTGATTAGAGATAATATTTTATTTTTTCAGAAAAAGAAATAACAATAGTTTCTTAGATATTATATAAAAACCTATTTACATATGCAATTAATCCGATCACAAAAAGAGATGAATACTAACATGTATACAAGATCTAAAACATGTTTAACTTGTAACATTTTAATACATGATATCTTCAAATAAAGATATACCAGTCTACCCAAAAAAACAAACACAAAACATATAACTAGGATGCAACAAGTGCCTATCTGTCCGGTAACTAAAACAGTGTCATGTCATCACAGCAAAAGGTCCCACAAAATTTAAAGCGGGCAAATGGGCAAAACATATTAAAAGAATTTTCTCTGTCTTGAAAGGAAATGATATCGCTGGCCCAATTTAGAAAGTGTATTTGCAACTTCATTTTGTTTTCTACCCATATGAGAAAAAGTTAACTTTGGAATAGCCTATTAATACTCTGATTCTTTTCATCTTTTCATCTAATTACTAAGCATAGGTGGTTCACAAGTATACTGATCCATAATCTAATATATGTAGCTTTTCAATCCCCAAAGATATCTAATAATTTGATAGATAACTTGAAAGCATAAAATAAAATCCCACCAAGAGCAATGATCTCCACTTAGGTGTTGAAACCCCTCCCACTGTTCCAGCTGCAGTGATAAGAATCTTCAGGATTTATAATAATGTAACCCTCACTGCCACACAAAAACTTATTAAATACCTTATCAAAAAATCTCACTGGAATCTACACCAAATATTAGTGAGTTGGATGTTCCTCGAAATTCTTTGAGAGACCCTCTTTCATTAAAATATGCACATATCTTCATGCAAATGTGTTTAATGCTCTAATAATAACTTTCAAATATATAAGCATTCCTAGATCTCCATATACCCCAAAAGATGTAAAAAGTTAGCACACAGTGTTCTTTATATCCAATCATCTAATCCAACAAGCAAGTCTCAATAGATGTAGAATTCCAATGAACAAACAAGTTAAAGATGTTCATGACTCCATACTATATGGAGATTGCAAGGGGACATTTAAGGAAAAGATAGACCACATCCTCAACCTCCGCCTTACAGAATACACATTTGTTGGGACCATTAAAATGACAACGACACAAATTATTCCATGTTAATATTCTATTCTACTAAGCCAACCACCCGAAGCATTTTAGCTTTTGTGGAAGTTTCCACTTCCAAATTTTGTAGAACCACCTTTTACTTTTGGATTGTGGTTTGGAGAGAGAGATAAGTTTGTAAACCTCTAGTACCGAGATCTACCCCTACGAAAGTTTTCCATCCCATGTGAATATATCATCCTTTTGAGTCAATGCAATACCAACTGAATTGTTGGGTTGTGTTATATTCTTTCCACGACTAGCCCACATAGTTAACCGGGGGGTTAGAGGGGGGGGCGTAGCTCCCCCTTCGTTGTGCTGATTGGGTAGCGAGGGGAGTCACAAGGGGTTTGAGGGGTACAGGGAACCCCACTCTATGGGGTTCGGGGCAGCGCCCCGGAAAATTTTGGTTATGGACCCTATGTTAGGTTGGGTGGACCTACCTATGGTTTTGTGCATGTTTTTCGCACATGGATTTGGACGTAATGGTTTTCGGTCCATGGTTTTGGACGTGATGGTTTTCGGTCCATGGTATTGGATGCTTCAACATGTATAAATATGTATTGTAACATTGAAAGGAACATAATGAAAAATCAAGCTGGTAGTCCCAGTTTTGGGATCTAGGGGAAAATCTCTGTGTATGTGTGTTTGATGTGTTATGCTCTTGCATTGTTTATTTTCTGTGTTTTAGAATTCGTATGCAAGTAATTTCTGTACGGGGTTAAAACCTATATTTGGTATCAGAGCTGTTTTGGCTTCAAGGGTATGCCTTTGTCGTTGAAGGGTTTCGCTCGGGCTTGTGGTAGACCCCGTTCAGTGGGAGATCTACGAGATCGTTTATGGTGGTAAAAGAAGATGGCGAGAAGTGGAAAGATAGAGATCGAGAAATTTAATGGTCAGAGTTTTGAGTTGTGCAAACAAAGCTGGAGGATCTATTGGTGGATAAAGATCAGTAGATTGCGGTAAATCTGAGTACTAAACCAATGGGAGTGTCCGATGAAGAATGGAAGAAGTTGGATCGGATGACAAAGAGCACAATACGATTGTGTGTCTCAGATTTAGCATTGTTGAATGTATCAGGGGAAGCTACGACGAAGGATTTGTGGGACAAGTTAGGGACTTTGTACCAATCTAAGTCTCTAGTGAATAAATTGCTCCTGCAGAAAAAGCCGTATAATCTGAGGATGAAAGATGGAGACTCGGTGACAAAGCATCTGAACGCATTTAATACTGTTGTAAGTCAGTTAGCATCTATTGATATTAAAATTTTAGATGAAGATAAGTGCATCAGTTTGTTGTGTTCTCTACCAGATTCGTGCGATAGTCTAGTTATTGCAATAAGTAGCAATGCAACTCCCTTGCAGTTTGATGAAATAGTCTCATCCTTGCTGACGGAGGAGATGAGATGAAAAAATGTGGAGAGCCAGAATGGTGATGCCTTGTCTGTACGAGGACGATCCCAGAACAGAAAAGGAAAAAAAAAAAGTCATCAAGTGGGAGATCTAAATCTCCAGGAAACCCTGTAAAGGTGGTGTGCTGGAAATGTGGAAAGTAAGGGCACTACAAAAGGGACTCTAAATCTACAGCTCCTGATAAAGGAAAGGGATCTGATGATGCTCCTTCTGCAGAGGCGAAAACCACCTCAGATGAAGGTGGAGATGTGTACTTGGCATATTCAAGTACACATGTAGATCATGAGGCATGGTTGATTGACTCAAATGCATCCTTTCACTTCACTTCCCGTAGAGAGTGGTTCTATGAGTATGAGAAATATGATGGTGCTAATGTCTTCTTGGGGGATGACAGGAAGGCTAGAATCGTTGGTTGCGGAAAAGTAAAGTTGAAGTTGCAAGGTGGAAGGGTTAGAACACTTCCGGGTGTTCTACATATTCCTGCATTATCCAGAAATCTGATTTCTGTAAGCAAGTTGGACGATGCAGGTGTAAAAATAGTGTTCGAGAAGGATACCTGCAAGATGGTTCGGGGAGCACTGGTATTGATGCGGGGAGTTCGGAATGG
The DNA here is from genome assembly GCA_031772625.1 of Pinus tabuliformis. Lineage (NCBI taxonomy): Eukaryota > Viridiplantae > Streptophyta > Pinopsida > Pinales > Pinaceae > Pinus > Pinus tabuliformis. The sequence goes on along the minus strand of CM062805.1, from coordinate 273,415,882 downwards.
AACTCTGTACAAGCGGTAAAGTAGCACTGTTGTTGATGGGTGCAACAGTTTTGTGGTTCCTGAAAGTGGAGCAGAAAATCTGGTGGTCTCTGGAGAGAAGACCATGCTGTGGCATCAAAGGCTTGAGTCAATGCAATACCAACCGAATGAAGATTGTTTACATAAAAAACCCACCGCTCCACCAGCTCCCCGTATAGGCCTAAATCCCCTCAACACATCCAAGTGAAATAAAGTTTATGTTCTTGTGAAAGTTGAATCTAATTTAAATAGTAGATACCCACATTATGGATGTGTATTATAAGAGAGACAGGTAATGGATGATCTCCATCGAAACCTTTCATAGGATTAAGACCTACCTGGACTAATGTACCAACTCCTATCTCTCATTTCAAATGCCTAATCATCCATTATTTCACTTTTAGCATATTGTTCCATATGTAGGAGACCATGCAAGGTGCACAGGCACCATCCTTTAGCCACCCCAAAAAAATTTTTTGGTACTTCTCCATAATAATCCTCTCCCAAATTCTAATACCATTTACAACAAGCCACCTGCTCTTAACTAGTGGAGCCCATCCAAAATTTTCAATTCCCATTATACCCCAACCAACCTCCTCATGGCTCTTAGATATAGCCTTAAGTCGAACAAGATGGATCTTACGTGCATCCTTGGACCCAACCCATATAAACTTGGAAATACATGAATTAATCCTACAGATCTCTTGGGCAATAAATATAAATGCATCCAGTAAATAGAAATACCCTGTAGAACCGATTGAACAAGAACCAATCTACCCCTAAGGGTTAACCATTTGTGTGCCCAGGTAGTAAGTTTGTGTTCAAAATTATCAATTAGCTAGCACTAGTCTTTGATTCCATAATTGTTTGATTTTAGATGGCATCTAAGGTACTCCACCTCAAAAATGTTAGCAATCTCCATCACTAAGTCCTCCACCTGCATCGCAGTAATCAATAGTGATTTGGATTTGCTCATGTATAATCCTAGAGCATCACCAACAAAGCATATAATTTGATCTCAAATCTCCATTCTGAAACAAGGAAACTTCCAAGAATGAGAACATCGTCCACAAATATAAGATGGGAAATAAAAAAAAATTGTGATCTGGAGTCTCGAGAAAGACCCACTATAGTGTGTCTCAGAAATCAACCTACTCCATCCATCAATCACCAATATAAATAACATAGGTGCTAGTGAACATTCTTGTCTTAAACCTCGAGAAGCCTTGAAGAAATGAGATGGAACTCCATTAATTAAAACAACGAAATTGGCAGTAGTGACACAAGCCATAATCCAATCTACAACCATCAAAGAAAGACCAATCTTATGCAAGACGAACCTCAGGTATCTCCAGTCTACAGAATCAAATGATTGATTAAATCAATTTTCATAATCATAGCATCCATCATTTTTTGTCTTAATAGTATGAATGCCTTCTTGTGTTATAGCCATATCATCCTAGATCTAACAATGCTTTAAGAACCCAAATTGTTTTGGGCTAATGTATTTTGATAGTGTGTCTTTTATACGATTTGCAATGGTCTTGAAATTTATTTTGTAACTAATATTATATAGAGATATAGGTCTGTAACCAATAAAGGATGTAGGCCTTGAGACGTTAGGAATTAATGTGATGAAAGTGGAATTTATGGCACCCAAAATCTTACTCGTAGTCTGCGACTCCTCAACCAGATGAAGCAAGTAGGGTCCCATGATATCCAAGAAATGTAAAAAAAATCTCTGCAGTCCACTCATCTAGGCCAGGAATAATGTAAACTTTGAAAAGAGAACTATAAATTCAAAATGGGAACTTTGGCCAAAAAACCCCATAAAAACATTAAAAACAGTGTTGAAAACGAAAAGTGTTGATGCTGGAATAACACCTTTTTTTTTCTACGGTAAATTTTCAACATGTTTTAAAAATGGTGGTGAGTACCAATTTTTTGTGCAAAAATTGTCCAAAAAACACCCTTAAAACGAAAAGTGTCGACACTGGGATAACACTTTTTTTTTTCAATGGTAAAATTTCAACATTTCAAAATAATGGCCTAAAATATTTTATCATGAACCCGAAAAACATTAAAATTAAAAAAAAAAATAATGAAAACATAAAATAAAATAAAAAATAAAAAAATTAAAACAATGAAAAAGCACAAAACAAAGAAAAAGTTAAAAAAAATAACAAAACATAAATTAAAATATATACTAAAAACAAAGCATAAAAAAAAAAAAAAATAAATAAATAAAAAAAAATTCAAATATATAAAAAAAGACGAAAAAAAAATCAAACATAAAAAAAAACAAAATTAATGATAAGAATTAAAAAACTAAAAAAAAAAAAAAAAAATTATAAACAAATAAATAGTAAAAAAAACATATTTAAAAGAAATGGACAAAAAAAAAAAAAATCTTGTAAACCATAAAAGAAAATGGCAAAAGAAAAAAAAACCAAAAATATGGAAAAGATGAAAGAAAAAACATTAAAATAAACTATAAAATTAAGAAGGTAAAAATAGAAAAATTTAAAAAACATTAACAAAAAACTAAAAAAGAAAATGAAAATTAAAAGCAAACTAGATTTAAACAAAAAAAAATAGAAAATTAACAAAACAAAAAAAATTAAAAACTACTAAAATTAATATTAAAATGTTGATTACTTAAAAAAACAAATATAAAAATATATATATAAAAAGACAAAAAATAAAAATAAAAAATGTTAAAAACAAAATTATCTCATAAACCATAAAATAATTTGTAAAAAAAAACCAAAATAATATATATATATATATAATTAAGTAAAAATAGAAAAATTAAAAAAAACACTAACAAAAATTAGGAAAAAAACATTAAAAAATTAAAAAACAAACTAGATTAAAAAAACCCAAAATAATTAATATATATATATATATATATATATATATATATATATATATATATAAGAGTAAAAATAGAAAAATTAAAAAAAAACACTAACAAAAACTAGGAAAAAAACATAAAAAAAATTAAAAAACAAACTAGTTTAAAAAAAAAAAAAAAAAACTAGTAAAATTAATATTAAAAACATTTAAAAAAAATTAAAAAACAAAAATAAACTCAAATTACAAAAAAAAAAAAAAAACCAAAAAAAAATGAAAATAGTGTAAAATATATGTCTTTTCAAACAAAAAAATAAAAACATTTATAAAGAAATATGTATTTTTGATTTAAAAAAAAAAAAAAAAAACTTTTAAAATTTAATTTTTTTTAAACAAAAAAAATTATTATTATTATTATTTTTAAACAATTTTTTTTTTTCTTTTTTATTAAAAGAAAAAAAATCATAATTTTTTTTTTTTAACAAATTTAATTTTTTTCTTTAAAATTTTAAAAATTATTGAAAAAAGAAAATTTGAAAGAATTATTAAAAAAATTTGATTTTTTTTAACGAATTTCAAAAAATAAAAAATAAAAAATTGGTGGCCCCTTCGCTCGAATCGTTGCTCCGCCTGCCCTCTGCCCGTGGTGGCGCGACACTGGGCCGAGGGTTTGTGTGCAGGCCCTCTGCCCAGGGCTGCGCCACCACGGGTGGTGGGCGAGTGAAGGGGCCACGAATTCTTAAAAAAAAAAAAAATCGTTAAAAAAAATCACTTTTTTTTTTAATATTTTTTTTTTTATTATTTTTTTTAATTTTAATTTTTAAATGCTTTAATTTTTAATTAAAAAAATTGTTTAATTTTTTTTTACTAATTTTTTAATAATTTTTTTTTTTTTAATTAAAAATAAAATTGTTTAAAAAAGATGTGTTTAAAATTTTGTTTTTAAATTTTTAATAATTTTTTTTAAATAAAAAAAAAAAATCGTTTAAATTTTTTTTTTAATTTTTTAATAATTGTTTTTTCTTTAAATTAAAAAAAAAAAATTTATAATTTTTTAATCTTTAATTTTTTTGTTTTTAAATACAAAATGTAAGTTTAATATTTTTTTTTCTTTTTTAAATTAAAAATACATATTTCTTTAAAGCTTTAAATGTTTTTTTAATTTTTTTTTTTTTCTTAATTTGAAAAGAAATATATTTTTAAAATTTTCATATATATATATATATATATATATATATATTTTTAATATTAATTTTACTAGTTTTTGTTTTGGTTAATTTTCTATTTTTTTTTAATCTAGTTCGTTTATATATATATATATTTCTAGTTTTTGTTAATGTTTTTTTTTTTTTTTTACTTTTTATTTACTTAATTTTATATATATATATATATATTTTCAAATTCTTTTATGGTTTATGAGATAATTTATTTTTTTTACATTTTTTATTTTGTTTTTTTGTCTTTTTTATATATATTTTTATATTTGTTTTTTTTAAGTAATCAACATTTAAAAAAATAAAAATAAAACAACTTGAAAATTCATTAAGTAATCATAATTAAAAAAAAATGGACATAATAAATTTTAAAGTGTGAAAAATAAGTCCTCTAAAAAAAAGGTATGCTGCATCAACACATTGCATCAGCACGTTTCAAAATCAGCATGAAAATCACTAACATTTAAAAACAAATATTTATATTTGATACATAAGAAAATTTAAAGTGTAAAAAATATGCTCCCAAAAAAAAGAATTGTATTCTGCATTACCACTTTTCAAAATCGGGTCACATTTTTACTACCCCTATGAAACGGATAATCGTATCGGTTATTTAAAGTGCCAAAAACTATGCTCTAAAAAAAAATAAGTGTTCTGCATCGCCCCTTTTCAAAATCAAGCCAATTTTTTGCTATCTCTACGAAACGGGTAACAATATCAGCTCTCGTTTCAAAGTTTACGTTGTTCAAGGCTCTTGTCCCTAGCGAATGACTTCAATGCAATAACCAATTCATCATATGTAATTTCCTTATTCATAATATCATTGTTTGCATAAAAAAGCATTCTTGGATATAGTTGGATGAACTTCAATGGATTTTCTATATCCACATTCTCCTTGGCACTATATAAAATACCAAAGAAATGAATTGTTACCTTATGTAGTTCTTTCTCAAAATTTATGCTCCTCCCCTCACTATCTAGAAGCTCCTAAATGGTGTTTTCTCAAGGCTGTTGAGAAGGAAATTTATGATTTATTTTGTGTTTTTATCTCCAACTCAGATCCAAATTGCACAAATTTTTAGTCTCCACTCTTCCTATTGTTGTTTAAAGATCACCCACTTATGTCCTTCTAAAACCAACATCTCTTGGTTCTGTGTATCTGAGAAAAGAGTAGTGTCATATGGATAATGATTAGTGCCCTATTATTACTATATGATTAATGGTAATGTTAAATTCTAAAAGTAAAAGTAATCCTTTTACTTAATTTGTAACATTACCATTAATTGTTTCAGGATGTTTGAGAGTGGTTCCAACATCATTGGATTTTATATGGAGAAAGTACAATTTTAGATCCCACTTAGAATCCAATAGGTTTAATAGTTTCTAAGATTTTGTTAGGATCATCAAGCCAAGAGAAGTGGCGGTGTCTAAATATACCATTGCTCGGACCCCAATGGTCACCAAGACAAACTAACATGGAGTCTTTATGCCTTTAAATATGCTACACGAGATGAATACCATGGACAAAGCCATGTGTTCCCATAAAATCTGGAGATCGAAAACAGTTGATAACTTCACTAAGTCAAGTTTACTAGAACTATCATAACGAATTTCAAGAATGGGGAGATTGCAACATTTCCATTGAAATCTATAGGAGCATCAAGCCCTGTATGTACCTTGATGTTTGTGGCATTGATTGTTGAACTCCTATATTATGAAACTAGTAAAAAAGTATTCATTACTCAAAGAAGATATTGATTTAACATGTTAAGCTTCTTTTATCTTATATTAATGTTTAGAGGTTGATATTAATGATGAGGATCATGATAGAGGCAATGGTTTTGATGATATCTAGGTATTTTTTGTAACATGATTTTTTTAGACTATAAAGACCATTTAGAGTATTTTTGTTGATGTATTTTTTATTCAAATATAGATTGTAGTTGGTGTTATTTTGGTTATATACACTTTTACTTGCTATATATATACTACAAGGAAAATACCTTCTAGCAGAGGTTATAAAAGAGGGTTTTAATGTTATAAGATTGACAAAAATTGTCAAAAAAACATCCACTAGAACATCCATTTGGGATAGCGGAGGTTTTAATGGAACTTCATACAATTGGAAAATTCTAGGCGGCTTGAAGTTCTAGAGGATGTTTTTTTTCGATGCGCTTAATGGAACAAATAGAACTGATGCACTACATACATAAAAACACCGAGTGACATGCATAACTAAAAAGAATGAGGCATTGAATGCAAAGAGCATTGGTGCGTAATATATACCACAATGGTATCAAGGGATGAAAAAACCCCAGGGTGTTGTTCTAAGGAATGACACCCAGGCACGCAAAAAATAATTGATGCGCTGGTGTTTTTTTTTTTAATTCCTAATGTGTTAGTTATACAAAAGGACTGATGTTGTTAGTTATTATAAAGCACTAGGATGGAAACAATATTTGTAGGACTAGGGAGTTAGTTATATGAAAGAAATAGTGCGTTAAGAATTACAATGCACCAGAGCGTTAATCGTAAACATGACCAACACTTGAAGTGATAGACACACCAAAAGATGTCATCACAGTGATTTTATATAACATAAGGCACCAATGTTTTTCTATGTTATAGACGCACCGGTTTTTTGAATGACATTTTCTCTTTTTTGAAAAGTTTAACCTATGACAGTGAAATTATTGTAATTTTTAAAATTTTTATTCATCGAAAAATCAACATATATCTTATAATAGCATTCATATAATTAAAATTTCATTAGTGCATTTGTATATGATGTTTGGATTAATTTTTTATATTATCAAATTTCACAATTCTTCATTATAATATTTAATCATCCATATATTTAATCAATTGTGTAACATTTCACAACGACACTCAATAATAAAATAGAATAAATTAAAATGTATTTTATTATATATCGATAAGGAACTCTTTGTCATACAAAATGGGATTTCTATTGGTAACCACTTGTCTTTCAATTGGGACACTATCTCCATTACATTAAAAGAAATGTCTGATTTTCATAGATAATTATTTCAAAAAATACAACAAGTTGGATTAATATCCAAATTGATCATCATTTTTCGCTGGAACTACTGTCACTGCTCGAGCTACTTCCATAACTTGGGTTATTTGGAGGAATGTTTTGTTGACCGCGTCAATTGTTTTCGTCTTCTTGATCTTGCAGTTCCATATGAAAACATAAAAATAAAGTGTAATGAGTGTATCTACATTGGTGAGAATAATGAAAATTGAAATAAATAATATACATCAATATAAATCAAATAGAGATGGACCATAACAAGAAGTGACTCATAAATAGTGCACATGGTTTCAAAACCAAGTCTCATGCCTTGTCACAACACATCTTTTGCTGGCATAGTTCCATACTTTGTTTCCTGCATATTTTAAACCCCATTATAAATCATAGATTTAATATAAATGATTTTTTTGTTCTATTAATTTGAAACTCAAAGAAGTAAACAACAGAGATACTTACAAATTCCACAATTAATTTTTGATATGCCAACATATACTCACAATCTTTATTTAACCCAATGTCAATACATTCTTTTGATGGCTCTTTTTTATATGTTAGCACCTATTTGAAGACATTCAATGATGATTGTTGTAAAACAACTTAAAATATACAAAATGAAACCTTGAGTTGTTATAAGGAAATATTAACAATTACTCACAAACTTTGAAATCAACCATTTTTTTCATTGTCATTATGTTTTATGTTTGCTGAATGAGTTCCATCTTGTTTTATTTTCTACGAGAGAATACTTGAAATTTAATATTTAATGTTAAATTACTTTTTTATATGTATAAAGCCAATCGTGATTACATACATTTGAATCATGTTGTTGTTCAGATGGCTCCTCCCGCGATGCAATTATGTCCATTTATTTCACTATCTCCTTATACACATTTTTTGACATTCTTACTGGCATGTTTTGCATATCAATGCATTGATCATTTTGGATTTTCATAATCTTCCTGAAAAAAGTAATAAATTATTTTTATAATGTTATATGAAAACTAAATATAACAAAATCTATATTAATAAATTAATGGGTTGTAGTAATATATACATATAATTCTAAAAAATCATTTTATGGAACTAGGAATATTATCTTTTGAATGATTTTTTTTGTTTTTGTATGTTTTTGCTATTGCAAGTCTGACATGTCTCATTGACCATTGCTCTAGATACGCTTCTTGTGCTTTGGATATAGTTTGGTTCTTAAAATCATTAGATTGCTTTTTGTATTGTAAGTGGAAAGTATGTATATACATTTGTTCCACTAGATCCCTCATAGTTATGTAAAATCCCCCCCGCCCTTTCATTAACCTCCAACACCACTTCAGATAAGCTAAGGACCAATTCATCATCATTTACATGTTCTATATTTTTTGTTTTCTTAGAAGGACATTTTTCTTTTCCATTATTGTTGCTCCCTATAGTACATTAAATATATATGAATTAATAGATTGTTTGAAACATGTTATCTAATATTCTTAAGTATATAATTAGTAAAAAAAACTCATATTTAATAGTATTTTTTCTTTCACCTGATTCATCATTCTGCAATTTTTCTATCAGACTTTTATGCTCTTTTACAATTAGGCTAGAAATAATCTTATCGACCTTTTTCATTTTTGTAGCTCTGCATGACACATAATTTTGTAAAGAATTTACAAAGAACTTGTCTTGTCTTCTTTTTTTGATGTGCTATCACCGAGTCGATCAATATTTTTGTTACTTAAGACCTTTTGAGATATTTTTTAATCAATATATAACATGTAGCATTCAATATAAAATTTATTAAATATATTTTACAGATAAATCATATATTTTTCAGCCAAAAAAAACTCTAATAATGAGTGTGTTTATCGAAATAAACATATCGTACATTTAGAACTTTAAAATTCACCTAGTGTTTAATGGTTCAAGCGTACTATCATGGAAAATTAATTTTTATTTATTATGGTGCGATTTGTAAAGATAAACACGTTGAAATGATTTAATTGTGCTATTTGGAAGAGGCGCGTCTGTGCGTTATGTTACACCGGGAGAAATGATTAACAAACTAGACAGAATAGGTAGTGTTCTAATATGCTGGTGCATTGTATTACACAAGAAGCACTCATATATTATATCACAGAGGGTGCACCATGGAACATATATCCATTTTTAAAATAACGAAGACTACTGATAGGGTTTAGATCTAATTCAACAATTGACTCCCCTACTTTACATGTCAAACACCCTATATATATTAAGTACACAAACCCATTAAATCTAAAATCCCTAAATTGAAAAACCATAATTGTGAAGTGGTAGAAAAAGTTAAACCCTAAGGTGAGCAAGAGTTCAAGGTAAATATTGATTTTCTTTTTGTTTGAATTTTAATTAAATTTAAATGGAAAAACATATCGTAATAAATTTTACTAGTAAAATATATAGTAAATTTTTTATTATATACAGTTTTTACTCTTTTTTTTTTTGAATTGTGAATAAATCTAAGAGAAATTGTAAAATATTTTAACAGTAAAATTTAAGATTGTTGCTATCTAGGGTTTTGAATGAATCACCATACCTTTCAACTTCTGATCTTTCAATGGATCCAAACTAGTTTGGAGTTCCACAGTGCTCTTAGTATGTCTCTCTTGCAAATGATATCTCTTTTAATTAAACCCTAACAAAAATTTTATATTTTTTTATTAGTAAAATAAATAATAAAATTTACAAATTTTAGCATGCAGGATTTTTATTGAATCACCATACCTTTCAACTTATGATCTTCTGAATAGTTTTGGTGCTCCAAAGTATTCTGCTACTACACAATACTCCTCATATATTTCTCCTGCAAATCACTCGCTTGAAATTTTGGGTAAAATAATGAAATGGTGAATAATTTTTAACTATTTAAAAGACTATGAATTTATATTTCGAAAAATATATTCCTTCTCATTTTTTAATTTAAAAAAAGAAAACAAAATTGCATTTTTTTTCAATTTCTTTGCACATCGGTGCGTTCAATAGTCAAGCACATCGGTGCATTTATCCAAAAAACACACCGACATTCCCGGGGCGGGGAAGTTTTTCAACACACCGACATAATAAATTTTTTATTTTTTTTCAAAATCCCGAAACAGTGCATTTTCTATTTAAAAACATCGGTGCTCTAATTGTTATAAGAGCACCAAGTTGTTGAATTCATTTTTATTTTTTAAAATCAGGAAACAAGTGCATAACAATGTTATTTTTTTTTAAAACTCGTCGATGTGTTTTTGTAGAAGAGCATTGATATGATACCATTTTTTTCTTCAGAATGTCAGAAATTGGTATGGGTATTATTTGAATGTCCCAGTGTAGTTAATCTTTTAAACGCATCTGTGCGCTTTGTTCTAATAACCACACCAGTTTGGTTTAAAAGCTATCTGAAGTTTAATTTCTCATAAAATGGCATATTAATCTCAAATTATCATTTAGAATGGATCCATATGAATTAAAATAGTTCATAGTATACATTTTCCACTTAAAGTTTCCTTATTCTTAAAAAATGGTCTGAAAACTATATGGAAATTCATATTGAGATTATATCGTTGTCGAGATTAATTTTGGATATGCACACAATTTTTTAATTATGATTTTTACCAAATGAAGGGACAAAATCTCAATAATATATGCAAATGGCCAATTCTTCAAATTCCAACTTGTTCCATATTGTTGATCAAAGTCCTTCATAGAGTTATCCCTTTCCATCTCTAGTAAATTCATATTTTATTTGTATTTCGATTCTTTAATTGATTTTTTTTAATCCATGTCAATTTGAATAAAAATGTATCCAAATTTGCAGGAACCTAATTCAGAATCAAGTTCAGATGCAAAAAATATTACTCCAAAGTTTCAAAAATGCTAGAACCTCTTATAAGGAGCAACATATCGCAAGCAATTGGTAGATGAAAATGGACAACCTCTTCACCCAGCCAATTGGAACATGACATCTTCCAACAACAATCCTGGATCAACAATGGTACTCATTATTTGGTATAATGTAATTTCAACAAACCAATTGCATTGACATGCTTACTAATATCATTGATATTGTTGACGTTAAATATTGTTTGAAATTAAGATTCTAGTGATGATGAAGAACCCACCTATCATCTTCTGGAGCACCCCACTAGAATGTCAACTCAAGAGAAGGTTAAATTTAGAGCAAGAATCAGAGAGGAACCATACAAGGAATGGTTGAATCAACCACCTATGTAATACCCACTAAGTCCAGATTCACTAATTAGGAATGATTACAACAATAGTAGTTCTACACCACAAGTTCGAAATGTAGGAGGCAGCCAAATGAAGGTTCATATGGATGATTACTTACGAGATACGACTGCCATGGAGGCAATGCTGCTATATGCTTTCCAAAATGATGAGTTAGGGAATGATTCGCATATCATTGATAGCTTATTCAAAAGCCTAAGATTTGCTTCTACCACCCCTATCTTTGGACCCAACGAAAAGTCAAAGTCTACTCAACTGGGGACAACAATGTTGTTGTACAATGTGAAAGAAAATTTTGGCATGTCAAATGCATGTTTCTCAACAATATTGAGGTAATTGAATTGCATGATCAATCAAGTTCCTTATATTTTGTCACATAATCAAATTTAAAAATGGTTGATTTTATGAATGTTAAATGTTTACATTGTACAATTATATTCCCCACCAACTGTGGATATTCGAGGATAAGGTTCTTCTACGTTATAATGTCTTGTCGGGTAGTTGTGAAGAGGCAAAAAAATTGTTGAAAATGTTGGGTGTTGAGTACATATCATATGATGCATGTCTGAATGATTGTATTCTATATATAGGAGAATATGTAGACAAAGGGGTATGTTTGAAATGTGAAATGTGGGCATGACAGGCACCGTAATTAAAAAAAAATGGGTAAATCGAATGGTCTTTTATGGGCCTCTAAATTAGACATAATATAAGGCCCGTGCCTCTAAATTAAACATAAATTAAGGCATATGACCATCCTTCAGCACATTAAACCTCTCTTTTTGCATTAGATAATGCATTTTTAACTTTAATATATTCATTAGGAAGGTTTATGAATAATTTCATATTTGTGTCTAATAATATTTATTTTTATGGAATATTATGATAATATTGGGAAGATTATGAAGATTTGGACGAGGAGATAATTTAGGGACTTGCTCCCTACTACAAGAGGATCATTATTAAATAATAAATCAACAAAATATTATGGAATTATGGAACAAATTGTGGAACTCCAATGATTGAGAAAATCTAGGAATGTGTTCCATGCCATTTAATGCAGATTCCTAGTATTGGGAACTACATCCACTAATCAAGGGATTTTGGTGGGGAAAGCTTCCTCCTTTCATGAGGAATGATTCCTAATCATTTTGTATAAGTACCAAGTCAAGTTTGCCTCTAGGGAGATTTTTATTAGTGTTCTTGTGGAGAGAACTCGTATTTTTGCAGCTGCATTGTATTTTCTTGCACGAATGTAATTGTCTTGATGAAAATAATGAATATTGGTGTCATGTTCAGCTTCTAAATCTTGTTCTCCTCCATAGGTCTCTGATATTCCTTGGTCTTGGCCATCCCAGGAGCCTTAGAGCCTTTTTGTATCATTTTCTTTCCTTTTTTTCACTTCTTATTCACATGCATCTTTTGTTTTTATTTCTTTCTATTTCCCCATTTAGTATTAATCATTTCTTGTTGTAGGATTGGGTTAAATGGTTGATGTATGTTCTTTTGTAGGATCAAAAACAGCATTTCATCTTTGGAAAAGATTTGGAAGGTCATATGAATCATTGAGCTACTTGGATTAACTTTCTTGTTCCCAAATCTAGATTTCTTGAACTCCTTTGTGGCAAAGAACAATAAATTTATGCTATTTTTTAGAGCATGATAATGAGATTCAATCAACTTGGTTCCACTTGAATTAGATCACAAAAAAATTCTAGTTCACAACAAAAATTACCCGATTGCATTTGCACTTGATTAGGTTACGAATTTTATAGATTTACGAGCTCACTAGTTCTCGAATTTCTAGATTTTCGACTAGTAATTTTTTTGATATCTTTTAGCATGGGTTAACAGAGGTATTTTTGAGTGATTCCACTTAGAATGGGGACCTAAGAGATCCTATTCAATAAAAAAATTTGTCCCATCCAATTTGGATTTGATTTTCTTGGTCATTCGATGAATTATAATTTCATATAGTGAATCTGTAACATCCTGTAGTAAAACTGGGGATCCTATAGGAGAACTAGTACATCCTGTAGGAAATCCTGTAGTGGCCTGTTTTGATCCCGAATTGAGAAAATGATCATTGATTATGGGATTAGGCCCCTACTTGACCTCCAAGCCATCAAAATCATTGTACCTGTCTTCCTCCGCACCTGTCTCCCCTGCCAAAGATCAAGGAAAGATTAGCATTTGCATTTATAAAGAAAAAAGATTAAAAAAATGAGTTCTTTTATATTTACACATGCACACAGCAGTTAGTACACTCTATATCAGATTTCATGCTTAGATTTGTTAAAACATCACATGTGACAAATAGGGTTAAAGTAAGGTTCTTTTACATGCAAAGTGTGTTAATAAGTAGATAGAGGATTTCATGTTACTTTACAAGCATTTTTAAATTCAGTGTTTCATTCTTGCAAATAAGCAACATTTCTTTTCTCTCATGACAGCAAAGGAATGACACATTGTATGTTGTACATATAGTGCCAATACCTCTTAAGTTTGTATGAACCCCGGGTTGATAAGTAAAGTCAGTAGCCTTGGGAGTTGTAGCATTCTTGTTGCAATACCGAGGCTCATCACTTTTTGGTGCCGTTGTCGGGGAGGTGTCAAAGTATGCATTTTTTTCTTCCCTAGTTGATTCATTTCGTTTCACTTTTTGCAAAAATAAAAAAAAAATGCATTAGGCATATTTCATTTTAAAAATAGAAAAGTGCATTGCAATAGTCTTTTCATTCAATCATAAAAGAAAAAAAAATTCTCCAATACCAACCCACCCCACATTTGATCACATGGTGCAGTAAGAGCCATATCAACATCCACTTTTACAGGTAGAAGAAGAAGTGATGACAAAGAAGGTAGAAGAAATGGATGGAGATAATGACAATGAGGAAGATCCCCTTGGATTTCCCATTCAAGATATTGATGTTAGTTTGAACATGAAGAACATCCCTCCATCTTTTCTGCCAAAATTTCATGGTCTAAGGTTAGAGGATCCAGAAACATTTCTCTTTGAATTTGAAATTATTTGTAGGTCTTATCATTACTTGTTAAACACTCAAAAACTAAGATTGTTTCCAGCAACATTGAAGGATAGAGCTCTTAAATGGTTCATGAGTTTAGGGGCTAATTCAATAAGATAATGGAATGATATGCAAAAGATACTTCTAGAAAAATATAAAGATGATGATCTTAAAGAAGAAATCTTTAGAATGAATAAAAAAGAAGATAAGAGTCTAGAGGATGTAATAGAGAGGTTCATGTATAATGTTAAGAGGGAAAAACTACATCATTTAGGATCTGACACACTAAAAACCCTCTTACTTAGAACAATTAGGGATGAGTGGATTGATCTCATGAGTAAAGGTGATGTATACCAATTATAATTTGAAAAAAATTGTGAAACATGAAAACACATATTAAGAGGAAGGGCAAGAGTAGGTAAATCAGCATCAAGATCAATAAGTCAAGCTAAACTTGAAAATTTGTTTCATGATTTTAAAATAGAAATTCTTAGCAATCTAACCAAACAAGTAGAAATGTTAAGAATGCAAGATGAAGAAAAAGAAGATGCTGATATTTATGTTGTCCATGTAGAATCACATGATGTTAAACATTGTCCATCATTACCAAGGTTGAAGGAAGTTCACCAGGAGGAAAATGGAGCAAGTCAATTGCCAATGCAGCTATGTTATGTAGCTCCAAGAGGACCATGGCAGCATATTCAAACTAATATGATACAAGAGCCTAATTCACAATTTCAAGCTTATGCACATCCATCTCAAAGTTATCTTGGCAACAAGGTTGGCAAGGAACCTATGGGAGCCATCCACAATATCCTCAATGTTTTCCTCAATATCCTCAATACCCAACTTAATGTTATCCCTGTCATTCACCTACACGACAGCCACAACCCCAAACACATCCATCTCAAATATAAACTCCCACTCAACTACTTGTACCACCATTTCCAAACCCACACAATGAAGTATCTCAACCCACTTACAACATTGAGGTACAACACTTCCAAATATCTCCTTTCGATCTCAATGGTATTCATCTCAGCTTAGGAAGAATATTCAAAAAAAGAGATTCTCTTGATGTCATTGAAGGATAGCGTGAAGAAAAATAAGATTCAAATGAGAACACCAAAGGATCATGGGATGCATTTGATGCAGAGAAGACATCAAAATCAGAGATCGAGAGAGCTCCCTCATGGTTGCCATCAAATCCTCCATGTATTTAAGAGAACAATCAACAAAAAAGAGGAATTTTTGAAGGTCATCGTAGAAGAAGACATGAAGAATGATCCAAATAAGCAAGGAAACCAAGGACATCAAAGCTATATTGAAATATCGTTCCAAACAGTCACTAAGTTGCAACATTATTCTCTTCTTCAATTGTGCTTGATATCATTAAAATCAAAGCATTTGATCACTCAAATTCAGGTACATGTCAAAGCATACATTTCAAGCATGCACATCAGTTTTTCTATTATCTTAATGTGCACATGGATCCATTGGAAGTATTCTTATACTTGAAAGTGATTTTGATATTCAAGTAGGGTAGGGTAAAAAAAAATAAGAAGAAAAATAAGAAGAAAAAAAAAATCTTAGGTGAAAACCTCCTTTGAGGTGCCTCAGATTGGCTCATTGATTGAAAACCTCCATAAGGTGGTCAATGGATTGGGAAAAGAGAAAAAAGAGAAAAAAAAAAGATCCTAGGTGAAAACCTCCTTTGAGGTGCCTAGGCAGGACTACTAGTTGAAATCCTCATTGAGGTGGCTAGTAGGCCTAGAAAAAAAAGGAAAAAAAATAAAAAAATCCTTGCTCCATGTATCTCTTTGATGAACGTAGGTGCTCTCCAACATCTACAAGGAACAAAAACAAGTTTCCACCAAAGAAAGATAAGATAGGTCAAACCTAGTCAAAAGAAGTCAAATCTTGACTTTCTCCTCCTTTTCTCGAGTGCTCCAACAAGGCCAAGGCCATGTCAATCCATCACCCTCATCTATTTCGACCATCCACCCATCATTCTCAAGCTTTTTCCATTCAGTTTGCTTGCTGTCCTAAAAAACTATAGGAAGGCTTTGTTTTACTACAGGAAACAAAAATATATAGAGCAGAAATTTGTCTTTTCCATAACTTGAAAACAATGCATCCATTTTCTAAGAAGTTTCAGTGGGAGATTCATATGGATGATGGTAAAATGCTCACACAATTTTAGCAAATTCCAGTGCACAGTTTTCGATAAATCAACCTCCATCACCTACAACCATTTTTGCATTTTCTCAATATCCGTACATCCATTTAAAAATTTATTTCATAGGGAAATGCATATGGATTATGGTAACATGCCCAAGAAATTTAAGCAAATTCTAGTGCACGGTTTCCAAGAAATGGGCCTCCATCATCTTAAGCCATTTTTAGTCTTTCTTGATATCTGTGCATCCATTGACCATTTTTTTTTTATGGGGAGGTGCATAATGATGATGGAAACATGCTTAGAAAGTTTCAGGTCAATCCATTCTACTGTTTGGGAGATATGGACAAAACAAGTCTGCTACAAGAGATTGTCCTGAATTACTATAGGAGTTTCCTGTAGTACTACAGGAAGTTCTAAAAATCTACAGGAAAGGCAGTCCGATGGAGAAATTTTGATGCAAACCTGTTTTGGGATAGAAAAAAAGGACATTGAATTCAACACATCTCAGCCAACACCCATCATGACCATGTCACTCTATGGCCACACCTTCCACTCATTCCAATACCTATTTACCCTCCAATAGGGAAAGGACACAAATATTTTAAAAAAGGTAGCTACAACAACCTATTGGAAGTAATAGCAGGCTCCAAGCCTAACCTTCATCACCATGATTGAAATAGGAGAAGCATAACTACAAGCATAGTGAAACTCCTCTAGAGCTCAGCAGCAATAGAGGAAGCCATCACCTGCACATCAACAAGAAGACAACCCATCAACAAAATAAGATCAACAAAAAAGAAAAATACAATCAAGAAGATGTACCTGAGTCATGAGAAGCACAAAAACATCAACTCAACAGCAACATGCATGTCTTTCCAACAACCATCAGGTAGGTAAAGGTATGCAATATTCTTGACATCTTCTCTTAAGCATATTATAGTTAGAAATTTGTTGTCAATGCATGAGAGATGAGGTTTTATAAGCTAGGGATGGGTCAGTAGTTTCAGCCACCTTCAACTAGTTAATTGCATCTCACTCCTTCACTAATGCAATGTTGAAAGTCAAATTATGAAGGGTGATGATCTCAAGGAATGAGGACAGAAGTTAAAAGAAGAAATTTTTGCAAAAACCAAGTCACCACAACATTCCAAGCCCTCCATCCACTTCATATTCACTATCTATCCATCATTCATTCATCCCATTTCATAATTTCAAGAACAAAAGCTATCTCACCCTAAAAATTTCTTGAAAAGGAAATAGAGAATCCTCTCCATTTTCACAAACCTACATCATTTCTCATCACTCCCATACAGTTAGAAGACTTTGAAGGAATAATGACTGACTACTACAGAAAGGCATAATGCTGCTACAAAAAGGAAGAAAGAAAAAATTGTGCTAAAACACAAAATGACAGTGCTTAAGAGAGACCTAATCAAAACAGAGAACTCCAAGGCCATTAGGAAACCATCTAGGCCACAAGAGAGAAGAAGAAGAAAACAAAAGGAAATGAGGCATCCACCATCGAAACATAACTCAAACTGCAGTGATGAAAAGAGACTTTCCAAGAGGTCTCTAATCTCTTTCTAGCTTTTGTCAAAGGCCTAAAAGATGTTATAGAAATGAGAGAAACACATGGGAGTCAAGTTGAGGGCTTACCCTAGACTTAGACTAACATTTATGCTAAAAAAAGGTTTCCTGTAGTTTTAACAAGGTTTCCTATAGTTTTGATAGGAATTACTACAGGATGTCCTAGTTCTTCCCTAAAAGCATTTTCAAGGTTTCAGAGGTGTCCATACAGTGGAACAAGGTAGCCAAAGGTTGATAAGGAGGTGGAAGACCTTGCCAAACTGAAAAATATTCAAAAATCATCTTGAATAAGGGGAAGAAGGAAAACTAATGGTCTTAAGAAACAAGGATTTTTCTTTGCACAAATATGTTTTTGGGCTTGTCCTTGCATAACTTACAACCAATATTCTTAATGCATAAGAGAGAGGCCACCTGGGCCATGAATGAGGCACAATGAGGTCACTAAGTTGCTCAGAGGATGACCAACACTTTCAGTAGGGGGTATGATGGGCCTCTAAATTAGACATAAATTAAGGCCCATGGCTCTAAATTAAACATAAATTAAGGCATATGACCATCCTTTAGCACATAAAACCTCTATTTTTTCATTGGATAATGTATTTTTAACTTTCATATATTCATTAGGAAGGTTTATGAATAATGGCATATTTGTGCTTAATATTATTTATCTTTGTGGAATATTATAAGAATAATGGGCAGATTATGAAGATTTGGAGGAGAAGATAATTTAGGGACTTGCTCCCTACTACAGGAGTATCACTATTAAATAATAAATCAACAAGATATTATGGAATTATGGCACAGATTGTGAAACTCCAATGATTGAGAAAATCTAGGAATGTGTTCCCTGCTAATTAATGCAGATTCATAATATTGGTCGAACCAGATCCACTAATGAAGGGATTTTGATGGGGAAAGCTTCTTCCTTTCATGGGGAATGATTCCTAGTCATTTTTTATGTGTACCAAGTCAAATTTTCCTCTAGGGAGATTTTGATTAGTGTTTTCATGGAGAGAACTTGTATTTCTACAGCTGCATTGTTATTTCTTGCAGGGATGTGATTGTATTGATGAAAATAATGAAGATTGGTGTCATGTTCAACTTATAAGTCTTGTTCCCTTCCATAGGTATTTGAGTTTCCTTGGGCTTGGCCATCCCAAGAGCCTTAGAGCCCTTTTGTATCATTTTATTTCCTTATTTTCACTTCTTATTCACATGCATCTCTTGTTTTTATTTCTTTTTGTTTCTGCATTTAGTATTAATGATTTCTTGTTGTAGGATTGGGTTAAATGGTTGATGTAAGTTATTGTGAAGGATAACAAACATCATTTCATCTTCGAAAAAGATTTGGAAGGTCATAGTAATCATTGAGCTACTTGGATTAGCTTTCTTATTCCCAAATCTAGATTTTTGGAACTCCTTTGTGGCAAAGAACAATAAATTTATGTTAATTTTTAGAGCATGCTAATGAGCTTCAATCGAGTTGGTTCCAATTGTATTAGATCAAAAAAAAATTCTAGTTCATAACAAAAACAACCCCATTGTATTTGCACTTGATTAGCTTATGCATTTGATAAATTTACTAGCTCACTAGTTCTCGAATTTCTAGATTTTCAACTAATAATTTTTTGATATTTTTTAGCATGAGTTAACAGAGGTATTTTTGAGTGATTCCACTTGGAATGAGGACCTAAGACATCCCAATCAATAACAAAATTTTCCATCCAATTTGGATTTGATTTTCTTAGTCATTCGATGAATTATACTTTCGTATAATGAATCTATAACATCCTTAGTAAAACAGGAGATCCTATAGGAGAACTAGTATATCCTATAGGAAATCCTTTGGTGGCCTGTTTTGAGCCCGAATTGAGAAAAATCATCATTAAATATGGGGTTAAGCCACTACTTGACCTCCAAGCCATCAAAATCATTGTACCCATCTTCCTTCACACCTATCTCCCCTGACAAAGATTAAGGGAATATTAGCATTTGCATTTATAAAGCAAAAAAAAAAAATGAGTTCTTTTATGTTTACACATGCACATAGCAGTTAGTACTCTCTATATTAGATTTCATACTTATTTTAGTTAAAACATCACATGTGACAAATAGGGTTAAAATAGGGTTCTTTTGCAAGCAAAAATGTTAATAAGTAGATAGAAGATTTCATGTTACTTTACAAACATTTTTAAATTCAGTCTTTCATTCCCGCAAATAGGCAGCATTTATTTTCTCTCATGACAACAAAGGAAGGACACATTGTATGCTATACATATAATGTCGACACCTCTTAAGTTTGTAAGAACCATGGGTTGATAATTAAAGTTGGTAGCCTTGGGATTTGCAACATTCTTGTTGCAATACCGAGGCTCATCAGTCCTCCTCATAAGATATTGAGAAACATGCCTATAATCCCAATGATTCAAAGACTCTTTTGTTGCAAAGAATTAACTATGTTGCAGGGATGACATGCCTCACATAGAAGTGAGTCAGGAGTTATGCGAATCCCAATAAATTAAATAACCATGAAGCATATAGAGGATACTTAGCCTGAGAAATTCAAGGATGAAGTGCGAAGTCTATGAATCAACATAGCCATGGATGGTGTCAACCCATATTCCCTCCAAAACACCAACTATTATGTTTGGCTTGTAATAGTGATCAATAATAATACCCCCCATGGTTGTCCGTGAAGAATGACGATATTATGTTGGTTTTCATAGTCCATGCTAGAATATAAGTGAAGAATATGGATGTCTACTTACAACCATTGGTAGATGAATTGAAGGAATTATGGGGCCTTTCCCATAGTTAAGAAAAGAAGTAAAGTGCTTAGGCCATATGTGAATTTTCTTAGAAGTGAACCTTGCCATGTAGTTCTTAAGCAACCAAGGTCTATGTAGGGGTTCTTTGGCCTATGTGGTGGTCAGCATAGTTGAACATGATTAATCGCAATCATCATGCCTACCAAATTCAACAAAACTGAACGTTACATAATCATTACAAAATGTCACAATGGAACATAGACATTAAGGAATATAACAATTTGAGAGAAGACAAATAAGATGAATGCCTGAATGTGCCATAATCCTTATGGAATATAACAATACAACATAATTAACCAAAATTGATTATGGTCAACTACAATGAACCATAATTTCTCATAGTTAACTAAGATGAATGTCGTAATGAGACATAACCATCAAGGAGCAACAAAGTTAGTCAACCATAGCATACAGTCAACCCAAGTCAACCATTTTCAACAATAGTTAAACATCACAAATCATGGTTAAACATGGTCAAATATACTCACCATTGATCAACCATAATCAACCATGATCAAGTCATTTCTATGTGGTCAACTATAGTTGTTGACCACATCGACATTAATATTATTAATGTGATTTTTGCTAGTACACTATATCTTTACTTGGACTTTGGTGGGATCCCATAATAATATAATGGGATGGAAGGATGCATTAGAATTCATAATATTATAAGTTTCTATCTAGTGTATTGTGGAAACTCAATTAAGTGTCATTAAAATTAATTACATCGAAGGTATTTGTAGTGTGTAGCTTTCAAACCTTTTGTCTCTAACCTAATATGCACTTTATCATCTACATGCAAAGCGATTATAGTCCACTTCAATTACTAGTTTATATTTGGTCCACATAACATGTGCATTCATGGGATATTAAAGAATACCTCTAATCTCATTAGATATTGATAAATATCTCCCAAAATATTTTTATTAATCACACTCCCAATACATCTTTTTTTTATAAGCTTGGTGGGACTACATCTTCATCATGCCCAATATATCACCCTGATCGGGGTGGGAAATTAAACCAGTGTCTTAACAGAGCAGCCAATCACCATCTATGCAAGACACCATGGACCACTCCCAATACATCTTTTTAGTTAAGAAAAACACCATATTTTTAATAGATGCATTTTTCATATATTAAAGACTTATAAATCGACCATACCCACATCCCCATCTCCAATATCAGTGATAGACTGTAATTTTGACAATTTTAAAACCCCCTTTATAAATTAGCATGATAAGGTATTGGTAAATAAGTGAAAACCCTATGTTGTTTTCTTCTTTCCCTTGTATTTATCTGAAATATCCTATGCTTTGTATCCAATATTTAATTGAGGACAACTAGTTTAAATATCTGTAACTCTAAGCATAGGACTTCATTCCTTATAATTACTCGATAGACTTGTATACCAATAATACTTGTTAATTTAACTTACTTTCACAGTGTTCTAGTGACTATTGACATGATCTGAGTTCGAACCATTGCATATTTAGTCATGGATTATAATTAAATGATGAAATTTTATTAAGGTCGATCTCGTTTATAGAAGGTAAGAGATCACTTGAAATTGTATTTGAAGTCATTACAATGGATTACCATGAATTCTAATCGAACCAAGTACAACATAGCTTATCTTGTGACTTGTGAGAATTGAACTACAGTGGGGAGGATAACAATAATTTCTTCCAAGCACCAAAAATAAACCCAATTGATAGAATGTGAAAAGTATCAAAAACTTAAATTGCACCATTTCTAAAAACTTAGAGAACCATTGACATAAGATATGAGAGTAACTCTAATCTTATTAGATATTAATAAATACCTCCCATTTTTTTTGTTGAACCACACTCCTAATTTTTTTAGTTAAACCACACTCCTAATACATCTTTCTAATAAAAAAACAAGAATATTCTATTTTTACTAAATACCTTTTTTATACCTAAACACTTATAAATCCCCATACCACATTCCACATTCCACATGTCTCATATAGATGATAGACTCTATTTTTGAGAATTTTAAAACCCCTTGTATAAATGATCATAAAAGATATTGGTTAATAGAAATTCTCAACAAATTTTAGATACTATATACTATTTAATTTAGATTCTATATTTTTACGAAATTTATATAATTGAAATTTTATAAAAATTAAAATAATAAAATTTCCATGATACCATACCCATTGAAAAATAAAATCATATAAAAACATCATACCACTGGGAAGTCTTTGTCAGGTCCTGGTGCATCCATCTTGGATCGAGCCAATATTCAAATATTTAATACAGGTCAAGTTTTAATTTAAAACGCGCAATTAACCTTCGAATTCAATAGTGTTGGATCAGCCAAGAACCGTTCTCAATGATGAAAACTCATATAATTTTTTTAATTAAAAAATCGATTGGTGAGCAGAACGCTCTCCGCGTTGTTACATAATTTCAAGAATATCTTATGATACAATTGAATAAAAATTCAAGTGGTATCTTAGTAAACAATTGAATAAAAAGATTGCAGTGTTTATATAATAATATATTTGTTAAATATAAAGTTTTGACAGTGTGAATGGTTTTAATGGCTAAGAACGTATGTTTTTAAAATTATATGTTGTGAATAGGTTTAATGGCTAAAAATGTGTGTTTTTTTAAAATTATATGTTCAAAACTAGAAAGATAGAATATGCACGTTTTAATAATAATTAGATTCTTTATCCTATAAATTATATGACAATTTAGCAGACTTGGCTATAACTTTAATTGAATAAAAAATCTAATGTACACTTGGCTGACTGGGCTATAACTTTAATTGAATAAGAATAAAAAATCTAATGTACACTTGGCTGTAACCTCACCTCAAAATGGAATAAAAAGTCCCATCTTTGTGCGTAATGTACCTGGTCAAAAGCAAGGAGCAAGCGGCGCATAAGGAGGATCGTGTGTATTTGGTCCCAATCCTTTGTGTACAGTAACCAACTTGACCTGGATCTTTTCACCCTTCTAGATTTTCATCCCTTGCTATCTTCTTCAAGTTGGCCTCTTATTTATCTGAAATAATCCTACGCTCTGCATCCGAATTTTAGTTGAGATAGCTGAATATCTGTAACTCTGAGCACATGACTCCATTCCTTACAATTACTCAGTAGACTTTTATATAAGCAATAACTGTTGATTTAATTCGGTTGAGCTGTGTTCTAGTAACTGTTGACATGATCTGTCTTCGAACCATTGCAGATATGCAGTCATGGATTAAAAATTTAGTCATGCATGTGTTCCAGCAACCGTTGAAATGATATGAAAGGGCTTCAACCGTGTAGATGTTATGGATTATATATAAATAATGAGAGCTTATTAAAATTGATAGGCTTTATAAGGGTAAGATATCACTTAGAACGAGTGTTTAGGCTTTTGTGAGAAGTAATTATACTAAAGTTTATTAAGTTAGTTGTCGGAATTGAATTTAGGTGGCGGGAGGATAACAACAATTTTTCCAAGCATTTAAGATAAATCCAATTTACATAATGAGCTTTTTTATTATCTATAAAATGCGTGATCTGATTAACAAAAGTTTTGACATTGGTGACACAAATTTGGGTTAGATTATAATTTCTTTTTTAAATGCATAAATAGATTCAACGCCCTAAAATTTCCCTAAGATACTTAAATTTGTAGATTACACAACTCAAACTTAAGATTTTAAAAATGCTAGACTTGGGGCAAAATTAACTAGAAAAAACCAAAACATTTATAAATTAAACCATACTCCATAAAATGTGAAGTGACCTTACTTATCTCCCTCAATAATAAACAATGATCATATTGATTAATTTGTAATTAGTGGCATCCACAAAATATAAAATATTGTCCATATATTTGTTTATGTATATAATAAGTGAAATGCATAAAATATAAAATAGTGTCCACAACTTTGTTTATATATATATATACTACTGTAATGTATCACTAATTAGTTGGTGTAATTTGGGTGAGGCCTAAAATCAAACTTAGCAGCTGCCACTATAACATCAAGAGTATATTCAACATCTAGATATACCAGGAATTTATGAACCAAGACTCCACTAAAGTGGGTGTTAGGCCTCTCTGCATGAGCCCCATGAGTGACATGAGCTAGATGAGAAAAGTCACAAGCCAAGGTGTCCATTGCACCTTTTGCGACATTTATGCAACGTTTTGGGTGTTGTGGCACGAGGGGACCAAGAGTGCCCAATGTGCCTGAATCATCATGAGAGCACTTACCTAAGGTGTCTGAGTTGCCATGAGAGCACTTGCATAAGGTGTTTGACTTGACATGACCACGCTCAGAATTTGGTGTCCATGGGTTGGTACGAGTCTGCCCAAGACAATTGAGGTGGAATGTAAGGCACCCTAAATGACCTAGAGTGCACCCACATGATGGTGATTGAGTTGGAATGGTTGTTCTTGATGATTTCCCAAGGTGCCTAGTCGAAACAAATGCATCCACCTAAATGCACTCGAGGTGGAACATGTGTGACCACCTGCATTCGCCTGAAGTGGAACAAGCATGCTTGAATGAAGGAGATGATGCAAGACTTCATGATCCCCACGCACGAGATGAAAGGAGTCGATCACCTGGAATTTAAGGTTTCTTGAACAACAGGGGATGAAACAAACATCACTTCGATTGACCAAAACCTACTTGAGTTGGCATGATGGAACTGTATATATAGGACAAAATGGATGGAATGAAAGGCAAGCAGAGGAGGAACATAGTCACATGATAGGGTGAGGTCTTGGCATGAATCAAGTGTAAGACTAAATGAATGAAGTGTAGGTCCAAATGAATTTGAGGGAGCCAAGCCAAATAGAGGTGAGGTCATTCCAACCGAGTTGGAAGGTGAGATGGAATGGAGTGAACAGAGAGGAACCATGCACACCCAAAACCATGTGAGAGAAGTTTTGAATAAAGGGTGTGAGGTTTTTGTTCTTGGGTTTTGGACTTGGTTGGAGGAATCAAGATTTGTCTTCCTTGTTTTCTGAGAAAGGTCGAAGGGCTTGGATTTATGTAAGTCATAATTTGAAGAAATTGCAATATAATTTGAAGAAAGGATTGAAGTGTTCTATTGTACAATTTTGGTGTCTATTCTGGTGAAATTCTATATTGCATATATTTGATGAAGCAATGTCTCTGATGAAATACTGTAGCATATTCATTTGTGATGATGTTATGAATGTGAACTATATGATGGACATGAAAGTGTAGTTTGGCATTATACTTGTGTT
Organism: Pinus tabuliformis; assembly: GCA_031772625.1. NCBI lineage: Eukaryota > Viridiplantae > Streptophyta > Pinopsida > Pinales > Pinaceae > Pinus > Pinus tabuliformis. Next base: position 273,389,595 of record CM062805.1, on the reverse strand, counting down.
AAGATTGAATGTTGGATTTCACAGACATAATATATGTTACATGTGAATAAGTATAAGTGATAGAGGCATAGTCTAAGAGTCAAGTGCTCATGAGTTGGTCAAAGCCATTGTGAGGAACTTCGCTGATACCGCATATTCAAATGGCCTCAACGTGACTTCACTCGAGGAGATTGTGCTATGGGGGCATGGTAGGTGGTATTAAAGCGAAAGAAGGTTGAAGGTAGTTTGGTATGCTATTCCTAACGTGAAAAGTTATTTGACAATAGCTCAAACCAATGGAGGTCGAGAATATAGATATGTACACTAAGAGGTGGTGCTTGAGAGTCAAGCTTGTTTAATTTGATTCATCAGGTACTTGATAAAGTTGAGGTTGATGGAAGAATAATGGATCAGTTGGAGATGTAGGCTAGGGAACTTGTGTCAAGGGTTCGAGAGTAGTCAAAGATGATTGTTGTATTGAAGAAAACAGTTGGGAAGGGTTTGTCTAGTACTTCAGTAAAGGTGAAGGTAAAGGAAATAGAGTTCTATTATCATACCAAATGTGTTAACGTGATTGGAAATTTCTGTTGGGATGTGGGGAAATATCTTGGACAATTGGGTGCATCCCTGTAGGAGGACAAGGTTAGAGTTGTTGCTATATATTTGATAGGAAATGTGAAGGACTAGGGTAGAGGATATTGTTGTTGGTCACATCTAGGATGACAACACTACATGGGTGGATATGCAAGAAGCTTTCTACATGGAGTTTGCACCAAGAGACCAGATTTCAAATGTAAGGACTAATCTAAGGATTTTGAGGTAAAATAATAGCATATAGACTTACATACATGAGTATTTGGGTCTCATGTTGGAGATCAAGGATATCTCCAATGGAGACAGATTGTTTAACTTCATGCAAAGATTGCAGTCACGGGCATAGATAGAAGTGAGAAGAAATAATGTTTAGATAGTCAGAGAAGCCATCACCGTAGCAGATAAGCTCTTTGATTTTCATGCAAATGGAAAGTCATAAGGGAAAAATTAGGGTGGTGATAAATGCGAGAAGAAGGAAGATAAAGGAAAATGGAAGTCTTTGAATGGGGATGGAGGGAAGCAAATAATTTTGTGAAAAGAGAAGAAGTCTCTTTCATGTTGGTTATGTGGAGAAGATCATATGGTGAATAATTGTCCGTGGAAGCAAAAGGTGTATGTTATGAAATAAGTAGAGAAGCCATATGTAGGGGTGATGTAGGCTTTGGGTGTAGCTTCTTCGAAAGAGGCTACTCCAAAGCATGATCATAGCAGGAAATGATTAAACTATCTGAGAATATGTGTAGGTGCATGGCAAAAAATTGCTTTGATAGATAATGGTGCTACTCAGAACTTCTTCAGGGAGAATGTAGCAAGGAGATTGGGTTTACATATTACTCTAATCCATATTTCCTTCAAAGCAATGAATTATGAGGATAAGATTCATTGGGATAATCATATATGTTCCATTGAAGATTGGATGTTGCAATGGGAAGATTGACTTCACCACCATTTAGGTTGATAACTATGAAGTTTTATTGGGATGGGAGTTTCTAATGTGAGGGAGAGTTTTTCCTATACCACATTTAGAGTGATTGTTCATTCTTTCAAGAGTAGAGCCTATGATTGTTTTGATCATGTAGTCCATTATAAATGGAAGTTATAGAATGACAACTATTCATGTGGAGGAGAGACAATTTGTTGATGAGATTGTTATGAGGTTGGACTATGTAGATTCTACTCTTCTATGATAGACAAAGATGATGATTGATTTGGTAGAGATGATTTGGAGTCTTGCTAGGAATCTTGAGATGGTTGATGCTGAGACTTCAATATCTAGATATGTTGACTTCGTTGACATATATTATGAGGAGGGTGATTTGATCTGGGATCACCTTGTTGATGATGATGGATTCTGAAGGATTTCATTTGTAGTCTAAGATGATGCTCAAGATGATGAACCTTGGTATTAACCATCATGTAGAGAGCTTGAGGATTCGAGTGAGACAACTATAGCAAAATATTGGCTTGAGGATCTAGAGTTGGAGACATTGATTGAAGAGAACATGGGTAGGATAGGTTCCTAACCTCCTTTGCTAAGATACATTTCAAGCAGGTTTGGAGGGTTCATTCCAGAAGTAGGAGGACCATTTCTAGGATTGGATAGAGCTTATTTGAGAAAGAAGAGTAAATCTTCAAGAGATGGAGTCAGAGTTTGGAGAGACAATCCTTGAGGCTACCCCACTTCATATTCTTTGTGAGCTCTTTGAGATGGGTTGATTATCAGTTTCATAGGGTGACGAGTTTGATGACATGTGGAGTTCCTAAAAAAGGTACTTCTTGATGAGCATATTTGAGATGTTCAGATGGCATGGAGAGATGTGATGGTGTTTACGTTTATTTGAGTGATGTGAGTTCTTGTGGATTTGGTGCTATGATTAGATTAGCTACCGGACTAAATGACGACACAAGGGGATCCAAAACATGTCATCCTTATAGGAGAATTAATAGAGTCATAGAGATGAGTAGTGTCAAGAGATGAGTATTCTTCATAAAATTGATGTAGTTGGGAGGTTGTTTGATGGTAAGAGGTGTTAGTTTAATGAGTAGTCTTCTTAAGGTTTTAGTTACTTTTGTGATGGATGGTTTTGCATGGGAGGTTCATTATTGAGCACGACAACGTTTTCTTGGTGGGCGAGGATATTTAGGCCTCTATGCATAAGTGCCCATGAGCAACCTAAGCTAGAAAAGACAAGTCATTATGTGTGATGGCCATTGCACATTTATGACATTTATGCAATATTTTGGGTGTTGTATCATAAAGGGACCGAGAGCACCCATGTTATCACGAGAGTGCCCAAACAAGGTGCTTGAATCAACATCAACATGCCCAAAATTTGGTTCCCATGAGTTGGTATGAGCCCACCCAATATGATTGAGGTAGAACAAAAGGCACTTGAACTAACTTGGAATGTGCCCATAGGATGGTGCCCAAGTTGGAACAATTATGCCCAATGTAGTTGTAGATTTTTACTTGTAGATTCAAACTAATCATGTGATATACTAAAACATAAGACAAGAATCTACTCTATTCTTCTTAGAGGAAACCAAACTTGATTGATGAAAACAGTAAACAGAAAGAGGAAGAATATCAATCGCACATAACACAATATTTCTCTGGGAAAAATAACTGCTCAAAACCATGACTATCTATATTGCATTAACCAGAAGATCAAAGAAGAAAATACAATGCTTGTTCATCTTGAACAATTCTTGCACAAGTATGATCTAACTCTTTGCCTCGCAAGCCAGCTCAATCCAACACTTTGCCAATTTTGTTGCATTCCAAGTTCCTACTTCCTTGTCCAATTTCTAAGAGAATTGGCCCATATTTAGTTGGAAAATCCTTCCTCCATAACTAAACAATCTAAACATAGGTCCTCAACTGATTGCATGCACCATCTGTACAACTCGGAAAATTATACAACTGATAGTACACTATCCCTGCACTCTAGTCTCAACTAAGTCTTCCTCTGAATTGACATGCATGAGTTATTTATGAGAGAATATTCAGTTAGCTGGTGTGGTACTGGGGATGCACTGGTGCACTAATCTACTACTAGACCTCTACTAGTTCCTCCAATAGTTAGAACTAGTTTAACTTATTATAACCCAGTTAGACTAAGTTATCTAATTACAAATCCAAAGAACTCAAATTGGGCCCCTAATATTTAGGGATCACTCTACATGACTCTAGATATAATTCCAACTCAAATTTCCCAAGTTAATTGACTCAATTTAACTTAATTAACTATTACAAGTTGCTATGAGAATATAATTACAATTTTAATTCACAATTTAATTCAAGGACAAATTAAATTGGAATTTCTTGTTGCTATTTTTAACACTCCCTCTCAATAACAAAGGGATTATAAGCTACCCTGATCCTGTCCCTATGAAACTTGAATTTACATCTTGACAATGCATTTTTGAAGGTATCTGCATCCTACTCCTCTGTGGGAATGTACTCCAATAAAATAATCTCCTCTGCACACAATCTCGAAGATGATTATACTGGATATCGATATGCTTGGACAGATCATGAAAAGATGGTTTTTCAAAGATTTTGGTACAACTCTGATTGTCATAGTAAATCACAGTTGGATCCATCTACTGACCAAAAAAACCAACCGGAATCTTCCTCATCCACATGGCCTCATAAGCTGCTTGACTAGTAGCCATGTACTTTGCCTCTGTTGAACTGAGTGCAACTGATCTCTGTTTAACTATTTACCTAATACTGAAGATCCCTCCTGATGTTCTCTTCTTGTTGGATGTACTCCCTACCCAATTTGCATCGGTGAAGCCTTGAATCTTAACTCCCTATGTCTGTATGTACCATAAACCATACTGAGTAGTGCCTCTAAGGTATCTCAGCACATGCTTGGCCATCTTCCAATACAACTTGGTCGGCCTAACCATCACTTACTATGCTAGTTAACTTCATAACACATGTTTGGTCGTGTGTTTTCCAGATACATGAGTGAACCCACAACATGTCCTTAAATGGTAACTTCCACTAATTCACCAGAAGTAGCATCCTCCTTCCTCAAGTTACCTACTAGAGGAGTCTCCATGGGTTCACTTCTCTCCATGTGGAACCTTTTCAGTATCTCATTGGCATACTTTCCCTGAGAGACAAAATTCTCCCCATCACCTTTCCATACTTCCATGCCCAGAAAGTAGTGCATGAGCCCCAAGTACTTCATTCGAAACTCTCGTGCAAGATCCCCTTTGCAAGACTTGATCAACTTATCATCACCAGTCAGAATCAAATCTTCAACATATAAAACAATAATCAACAATTTACCTTCAACCACAATATGGTAAAGGTTCACATCTGCTTCAATTTTGGTGAAGCCCAACCTGGTCAAGTAGCTATCGATCCTAGTGTACTCTCGGTCAAAGATCTCAAAAACTTCAAGCTACGCAATATACAACTCTTCCTTAATCATGCCATAAAGGAAGGTTGTCTTTACATCCATTTGATGTATATTCCAACCCATCTGCACTAACACTGCCAAATGGATTTGATTGATGAGTACCTTGCAATAGGAGCAAAGGTCTCATCCTAATCAATCCCCTTCACCTGAGAAAATCCTTCGGCAATGAAACTAGCCTTATGTTTCTCCACACTACCATCCGCTACTTTCTTTACCTTGTAAAGCCACCGGGAACTCACCACTAACTCGTCTGCTGGTATTGGGACCACATCCCAAACATTGTTCTTTACAATGGATTCATACTCCTCAACCATGGCATCAACCCAAATCAGTTGTTGCACTACCTCGTCAAAAGAATATGGATCTATCTCAACACATCCCCTCATAAGGGCCAGGTATCCAATGTACCTCTCTGGTGACCTCCTCTGCCTGTGCTATGATGTGGGTGCTCCCACATTCTCTCTTGCATAATGAAATAACCTGTCAGCCTATTTGGTGCACTTTTTCCCATCTTTGGAAGACTTTTCCTGAGTGGATGTCTCCACTCCCGGATCCTCTGCATGTGGCTTCCCCACATCAATCTGAGGTTCCTCCTTATGAACTAAAAGCTCCTCAACTGAATGTAGATGAAGCTCCCTCTCAAGGGAACATCTCATGGCCTTCTCTTCATTGAATTTTACATCCATGTGAACCACTATCATCCTACTGGTCGGCAGGTACACCCGATAGTTGTGAGGTGTATCAATGTACCCCACAAATATCCCCAACTCTACTATTAGCTCAAGATTCTTCCATGCATCTTTGGTCGCATGGAAATATACCAATGATCCAAAAATACTGAACTGAACCACATCTAGCCCATTCCCCGAGAAAGCCTCCTCTGGTGTACTCATCCGAAGAATTCGATGAAGGCTTCTACTTTGCAAATAAATAGTTATGTTGCATGCCTCGCCCCACAAGTGTAGTGGTAGGCCCTGATCATGCAACATCACCCGTGCTACCCCTACAATGCTTCTATTCTTCCTTTTAGCCACCCCATTTTGCTACAGGTTATTAGGTGTTTTCAACTCTCATCGAATGCCTTCTGTCGCACATAAGTTTTTAAACTCATTCAACACATAGTCTTTACTGTTATCACTCCTGAGAACTTTAACCTTCTTTCCAGTATCTTTCTCGACCAATGCTTTAAATTCACAGAACTTTGCAAAATTTATATCTTTCTTCTGCATGAAAAGTATCCAACATTTACGATAAAAATCATCAACAAACATAACATAATACATGTGCTTGGCCATGGATGCTGTCGGGAATGATCCACACACATATGAATGGACTCGATCAAGGATTGCATGTGCTCAATTGATTTTGTCATGAAAGGAAGATTTGGTGAATTTTCCCAAAGCACACCCTTTGGATGTGTCAACTTGCTCTAGTGTACCTTTGGGAAGTTTGGTAGAAATTTCGTGCATGATTTTCAAAGGGCCATGATGGAAGTGAACCAACCGCTTGTGCCAAAAGTCACTGATTTCTTAGCTCCGCACCTTCTCTAATTTCGTGCTCAAGGCCGCAAAATCTTCTACCTCCAACTTGTTGACATTCTTCACTCGAATCCCTATCCTCTTTACCTGTTCCATGGCTATGTGACGAAGGAACAACTTTCCCTTACTAAATATCACATCATTGCCTCTATCCTCCAACATGGAAACATATACCAAGTTATTATTCAAACTAGGAACATACATAACATCTCACAAAGTGAAGGGAGCACCCGGCTCCCCCTGAAAGGTAATTATACCAAGCCCGATAGCACTATACCTCCCATCATCACCCATCTTGATATGCATATGGAGATCCTTCTCCTCCAAATTACTTAAGAGCTCCTTGTTACGAGTCATGTGGAAAGAAGCTCCACTATCTAGGTACCATACATTACCCATCATCAATGACACCATACATGTGATGAGGGTAAAGTTTGGTTTGATTATGAGGCAAGAGCCTCACCTGTCGCTCATCTTGAGGGATTCTTCTTAGACTTCTTGAGTGGAAAATTTGTAGCAAAATGTCCCATATCATGACAATGAAAGCACTTGAATTTTGACATGTCCTTCCTCTTGCCTCCATGACAAGAATCGAATTTGGAATGGGATGCCTTCCCTTTCTCTTTCTTTTCCTTACCTGCTAAGGAAACATTTTCCTCATCACCAATCTTTGATGAGGATCCATCTCTGGTGTTCCTCCGAATCTCTCCCTGTGCCAAATCTGACCATAACCATTCCCAATCTGGCAACTTCTCCCTCTGATTGACAAAGTCTTGATAACTGTGCCGACTCTTGGGAAGTGCAAGAAGAGCTAGGATCACCATATCTTCCTTGGAAACAATAATCTTGACACTTCCAAGCTCATCATGACAATGAGTGAACTTGGTCACATATTTTAGAATAGAGTCACCCTTCTCCATTGTGATCTTTATGAGTTTTTCTTTCAGTGCCAACTTCATATGGTCACTGCTATTCTAAAACAGGTTCGTCATTGCCTTCCACATTGAGAATGGAGTTTCCTTGCTGTGGATACTTGAGACAATGTGATGTCGAACTCCCTCAAGGATAATCTCCTTTGACTTTGCCACACAATTTCTCCATTCAGCTCGATCTTTAGCATTTGATGATGGAGGCTTAAGAATGTCTTGATCAATGAATTCCTTGTGGCCATTTTCTTCCATCACTACTTCCATCTTGTCCTTCCAAGCTATGTAATTCAAGTTGCTTTCCAAGGCATACTCAAGTCTCAAACTGTAGAAATCCATATTGTTGACTCTGAAGTATGAACCAAAAATTCGATTTTCACCTCCACAACAAACTCAAAATCTCCTCTTTTATATTGTCTTTAGCTCCGATACCGTGTAGTCTTTACTTGTAGATTCAAACTGCTCATGTGATATACTAAAACATAAGAAAATATATGCTATACTCTTCTAAAATGAAACCAAAAATGATTGTTGAAAATACTAAATAGAAAGAGGAAGAATATCAGTCACACATAACACAATATTTATATGGGGAAAGAAACTGCTCAAAACCTCGACTATCTATATTGCATTAGCCAAAATATTTGAGAAGAAAATATGATGCTTATTCGTCCTAAACAATTCCTGCACAAGTATGATCCAACTCTCTGTCTCACAAGCCAGCTCAAGCCAACACTTAGCCAATTCTACTGCCTGCTAAGCCCCTACTTCCTTGCACAATTCCCAAGAGAATTAGCCCATATTTAATTGCGAAATCCTGTCTCAATAACTGTGCAATCCAAACATAGGTCCTCAACTGATTGCATCCACCATCTATACAACTCGGAAAATTATACAACTGATTGTACGCTATCCCTGCTCTCTAGTCTCAACTGGGTCTTCCTTTGAACTAACATGCATGAGTTATTTATGAGAGAATCTTTATTTAGTTGGTGTGGTACTGGAGATGAATTGGTGCACTACTCCACTACAAGACCTCTACTAGTTCATTCAACAGCTAGAACTAGCTTAACTGACTGTAACTCAGTTAGAATGAGTTATCTAATTACAAATTCAAATAACTCAACCTCGTCTCCTAAAATTTAGGGATCACTCTACATGACTCTAGATAGACTTCCAACTCGAATTTCTTAAGTCAATTAACTCAATTTAACTTAATTAACTATTACAATTTACTATGAGAATAGAATTACAGTTTTAATTCACAATTTAATTCAAGGACAAATTAAATTAGAATTTCTTTTTGCTATTTTTAACAGTGGTCCCAAGGAACTTAGATAGAATGAACACGCCTGCCTAAATGCACTTGAGGTGGAACAGGGGTGCTTAGAATGAGCATGCCTAAATGGAGAAGGAGCCAACTCGAGATTTCACAAGCCCTGCATAGGATTCAACTAAGCAAACTTTATGGTTTCTTGCATGGAAAGGGATGGAAAGAACGTTAGTCCAACCACCCCATGACTTCTGGAGTTGTCATGATGGAACCATATATAAGACGAAATATATGGAATAAAATGAAAGTGAAGTAGTCATAGAGTCACATGATATAGTGAGGACTTCACAAGAATGAGGAGTAGGAGATGTTGGCTTGAGGGGGCCTGACCCAGGTTCGTAGTTAATTAGCCAAAAAAATCCCTACACTACTAGCCCTTTCGGCAATAGCCCACGGAGCGCAGACTGAGGTCCTACCCAAAGCAGTATCGGGGGATGATGGAACCAAGTTTTCGCACCCTTGAGATGTCTAAGGGGTCGGTTTAGTCCAATTGTGAACACCTTCACGCAGGTCACTTCGTGCTCTGTCCTAACATGTGAGACCTTCACGATCTGTTATAATTGCCTTCGCACCACCCTCACCAAGGCCTGAGGTGATTTCACACTGCCCTAGTAGTGATTTGTGCTACTTCCCCAAGTTACACCGTGTATCTTACTTATCTTCTTATAACAGTTAGTTATCTTTGCGTAAATATATACTTTATCTTATATTCACTTTATCAAAAAATTCATATAAGTTCATGCATCATATAAACAATAGAAATACAATTTATATCTGATACATTCAATGCACAAAATAGGAAAAAGATACACATAAATGATGTAAAACTTCACTCTATTACTACTCCAAAGGTTACAGAATCGACTCACCTTGTGCACTCAGCTGCAGGGGTCCGCGCACTCAGTTATGGACTACTAGGCCTCTGCGCACTCAACTGTAGAGCCTTCTCTTATTGTACGACCCAAAGACTCGACTCTACACTTAGATAACGCTTAATTCTCCATCTAGTAGTTCCACTTCTCTAATTGATTTACAACTTAGAACCTCGTTCTATTTATACAGTCCCATGGTCTGTGGACCATGGGTAGATCTCTAAAGCCGACATTACATTACAAAGATGAGGGCGGACAACCCTATGAGTCATTTACAAGCTCATGCTCCATGCCCACAAAACATGGAGTCTTTTAATCGGATTTAGTCAAAATCTGGGTTTTAAGCCCCAAAACTTCCATTGGGGGATCCCACACCCAACAAGACCCTAACATAAACATCGTAACTTGCCCTCGAGTCACTCTGTCGGTGCAGAGATCTTCATGCGGAGACCTCCCAACTCTGTCCAAACTGTTGCAAGATCAACATCGCACTGAGCAACTACTTGCTGTATCTCCTGCATGCGTTGTTCAGAGACTACTGTATCTGAAATGCTTCCCTGCATCTGTTTATATTCTCACGCCTCTCTTCAGCTACCTGGAGTGCTAAGACTATACTTCAGTAGGCTAGTCAGATAGTCGGGCCACTCGTGTATGGCTTCAATTGACTGCCATTGACTCTTCTTGGGAAAGGTTCTCCATTTAACTTTACCAACTGCACCGTGCCACCATCTGCGATCCCCTTAGTAACATACGGTCCAATCCAAGGCATCGAATTAATCAACTCTTGCTGGTAGTCCCCAAATTTGTCAACGTAATCGTGTGCATCCTGTTTTATCACCACAATTTGCTTAACAAGAAAGTCCTTGTTTATTCCTTCCTCAAGATCTTGACTTCTTCTTCCACCATGGTGCTTTTCTCCCTCAGCTGAACTCTTTCATTCATGAGTTCTTTGAGCCTAAGATCACCCCACTGAATCTCTTCATCAGGTCCCAAGCATTCTTCTTCGAGTTCTTCCAACTGCGCCATCCCATCTTCCAAGGCTCCATGATTCATCATATCCATGGGCGCTGCTACGCGTAGACTAGGCATGATATACTCCATCGGTATTACAGCATTCGCTCCATAGGCCATCCTAGAAGGTGCCTATCCCGTCAGTTTCTTGTACGTTTTCCTATAAGCCCATAAAACTGCTAGTACGTGCAGGTCCCAATCACTTCACTATGCACAACATACCTTTTTCAGTGATTCACACACCTTGTTAAGTGCTTCCACGTGGATAACCTTCTGTGCATTCATTCTCTCCACATTCTGTCATTCCAACTTGAGGAGTTGTTTGTGCAATTTCCCCCTCAACACATGCTTATTGACCGTATTTCCCAATTCGAAGTTCATGTGCATCCACGTAGGTTTTTTTCCATATGTCGGCATCCACCTGGCCAGATTTGCACACGGTTTATCTTGCCCATTGCATTTATCTATCAATCGCACTCTAGGCTTCCTAAACCATGTGTGCATCATTCTTCTGCATTCGCGCCAGCCCTCAAAGCTTCCTTTGTGCGTACCCAACCACCTTGTGGGCATAGTGCACAGTACCCAATTCAAGGCCTGGAAACATTTCTTTTCTAGCACCTCCCTTTCAAACTTATCTAGGAAAGTATCTACCTCACTTAACCCATCATAAGTAGGTAGATCTTCTATCGATACGTAGTGCAATGATCTTGTCATCATATTACAGCTCAACGTGGTTACCCCATGTAACCGATTCTGCCATCGCTCTATCTCCTCATCAGGATCTGACGTATAGGAGCTTTTACTCTCCCATGAGATGCATCCGTCCGTGGTGGGATTTACCTAGTCTTGCTCTTGCACAGTTATCTTGTAGATGCAGTCCAAATCGTCATCGCTTTCATATTCGCGCAATGGCTTAGTGTAGCGTGATCCCTCAGCAGGGTCTAAGGGTATAACTACGTGCAGAGACTTCTTCTCAAAAATGATCTTGCGGTTCTTTAGATTAATCACCCCGTTCATGTTAGTGGCCCAATCAATTCCTAAGAGCACAGGGTAGGGATTATTGTCATCAACAATCTCTATTACTTCAAAGTCTGCTAACGCGCTCGCTCCCTCAATATCCACGGTGATTCCCTGCAATCATCCCATGGGTATTATCTTCTGCTGGTTCGCCATTCACAGCTAAATAGGAGACCATTGCAACGTAGGCCTCCCCATGTGCTCCCATGTCTACTTTGGCAGAACTTTCACATTCAATCCTAAATCCAGAATTACTTGGTCCATCTCATATTCTCCAATCTACACGGTTAGCCTTATTCATCTCCCTATCCTAGTCTTGTGTTTTCCAATCTTTTGGACTATGCACGGTTCTCCTAGCGTAGTCCCAACGCATTTGTTAATGAGCTCCTGCAAAATTTTTACAGCCTTACTATCACGTAGTAGCTTCATGCATGTTTCCAGGAATGTCGTAAGCATAGATGGGTCCATTTCTGGCTCTGGTCTATCTTTTCTTTCTAAAGTGGATGCACAAGCAAAGATCTTCTTAGCTTCCATGAAGGTTTCCTTAGCGCGCTCCAAATCAAACTCTGCTTCTTTCGTCAGAGCCTTGCAAACCCAAGTACCATCTTAGGGATGTGTGCCTTTATCATCTGCTGTTGCGATTCCACTTCAGAGCACAATGTTCACATTTGGATCTTCCTCGCACGGCTCAGACCTCATCATCTACAGGTTCTGAGTCGGGGGAGGCGGTAATGCTCCCTTGTCACATATCCTAGCTATCAACATAGGACAATCTTCTATCTCATGATCAAACAAGGTACAATACAGACATGATGGATGCATTGGGTTCGTACAATCACTGACATAATGTCCTGGCCCTCTGCAATTGTAGCATATCAGTTATCCATGACCTCTTCCGGGTCCTCCTCCACCTCGGCCTTGTCCGCCCCCTGAAATCAAGTTCGCGCCACTCCTGCATTCTGGTCTAGGGGCCACGTTTCAGACTAATCTCTATAGGTGGGATTTATATCCATCATCAGCTCATAACTTCTACAAGTGCACTCATCATGTCCAATTGATCTACAAAAATTACAGAACAATTGCTGCGAATTTTGTGTATACTTTTGTAACAAATGGTAGTTGTCTGTAGAGTGTTTTCCTCCTATTTGACAAATTGCACACCACAAAGTAGGCGTTGCGCTAGGTCCTGCTTGTGCCTCTAATCTTAACGGCATCATCCTCCTCCCATGAGGTAATTTGTGAACACCGGGAAATGGTCCTTATCATGACCCTGACCCTTGCATTTTACGCACCATATCTCTTTGTGCACTTTTGGTCAGACTGTCCTGTCCTGTTTCAGACTCTGCATCTCAAGGCATAAGTTTTTCAACTACGCGTGGATCTACTGAACTCCCAATTTAGGATCCTGCATCGGGGTTTCATGCAGCCTCGTCGTGATCTCTAAGGCCTTTTCTTGAGTCGTTAATCGTGAATCTTGCACTTCAGCCTTTGATCTAGCTCCCAAGGAGTCTTGCTTGGTAGCATTGTGATTTCTTTGAACCCGATGATTGACTGTGCCTCTGACTTCGGATTACTAAATTATCTGTTTAGTGATGCTTGGATATCCATGATTCCCACATTCAGATTGTCATTAGAATGTTTAATATACCAAGTCAGCGCGCGGTCCTGCAGAGCGCTGACTAGCGTTGCTTTCTTTATATTATCATATGTAACTCCCTGTGCTTCCCATACGGCTCTTATGGCGAACCGAAACTGGTTCGAATCTTCATTTCCTACTCCCTTGAACACAGGAAACTTTATCGTGCTTTCCATACTGAATTGCGGTGGCGGTGGAGGTGGTACGGGTGAAGATGGAGGTGATGGCGGTGAAGCTGGCGGTGGTGTGGGTTGGGGTGGTATGTGCGGAATCCTTTGCCTTCTCAAATGGATTGCACTTCACGGTGAGACCTTTGTGAGCTCTTCCTCGTCCCCTCACGGAGGTGAAATAAAAGGGCTATTCTCTGGTCCCTTACTTCCTTTGTTTCTGTAGGTTTTTCCACTTTGCGTGGCTCTAGACATCAAGGTAATTGCATAGCACTCTTTTCACACAATAGCATTTTAAACCAAGTATTCAAAGACTTTACATACTTACCTCGCAGTCCTTTGATAAAGCGTCGCTTTGCCTCGCTATAGCTGACTGAAGTATCTACCGCGAACTCAGTAATGAATCCTCCTATAATTCGATCGAGCTAGTGATCAACAGCGCAATGATCTTATCCTCTGATGCTTCCAATCTACACACCAACTCTGGGGTTCACACAATAGGATTGTCGAGTTTCCACCTTCCTTAGCTATCTGCTAACTTTGTGATCCACTCGTACAACTCAGTATGGAAAGATGCGAAGAAAATTTCATAGATTTCTGTGTACAGGTAGCAATCTAACCACTCTTCTTTTGCCATTCGTGGATTCCTATTCTCCTGCACTGCGAACTCATGAATTATCCTATCCAACCATCCTTCAATTTCCTTCTTAATTGGATTCCAATGATATGACATCAAACATCTCTATGTAGATTCTGGTCCCGACAATGGAACCATTTGTTGGATTGAGGGGGCCCAACCTAGGTTCGGAGTTAATTAGGCAAACAAATCCCTACACTATTGTCCCTTTCGGCAACAACCCATGGAGCGTGGATTGAGGTCTCACTCGAAGCAGTATGGGGGGATGCTAGAACCAAGTTTCCACACCCTTGAGAAGTTTGAGGGGTCGGTTTAGTCCAACTATGAATACCTTTGCACAGGTCACTTCACGTGCTGTCTTGACCTGCGAGACCTTCACAATCTGTTACAATCACCTTTGCACTGCCCTCACCAGGGGCTGAGGTGATTTCGCACTGCCCTAGCAGTGATCTGCGCTACTTCCCCAAGTTACACTGCGTATCTTACTTATCTTCTTATAATAGTTAGTTATCTTCGCGTAAATAGATACTTTATCTTATATTCACTTTATCAACACATTCATATAAGTTCATGCATCATATAAACAATAGAAATGCAATTTATATCTGATACATTCAATGCACAAAACAGGAAAAAGATACACAGAAATGATGTAAAGCTTCTCTTTATTACTTCTCCAAAGGTTACAAACTCAACTTGCCCTACGCACTTAGTTGCAGGGGTCCGTGCACTCAACTACGGACTATGAGGCCTCTGCACACTTAGCTGCAGAGCATTATCCTACTCTACGACCCAAAGACTCGACTCTACACTTAGATAAGACTAATTCTTGATCTATTACTTCCACTTCTCTAACTAATTTACAACTTAGAGCTTCGCTCTATTTATACAATCCCATGGTCCGCAGACCATGGATAGATCTCTAAAGCCGACATTGCATTACAAAGATGAGGGCAGACAACCCTATGACTCATTTACAAGCTCATGCTCCGCGCCCACAAAACGTGGATCTTTACATTGGATTTAGTCAAAATCTGGGTTTTAAGCCCCAAAACTTCCCTTGGGGGATCCCGTGCCCAACGGGAGAAAGAAAATGAAGTGCAAGACCGAATGAATTTGAGGGAGGTGAGCCCAAGAAAGGTGAAGTTTTTCCAATCAAGCTATAGGGTGAGTTGGAATAGATAAATCCGAGAGATGCAATGCATGCTCAAAACTGTTTGAGAGAAGTGTTGAACAAAGGGTGTGAGGATTTTACTATATGGTTTTGGACTTGGTTGAAGGAATAATTGTATTTTTCTATAAGAAAGGATAAAGGGCATGGATTTATGTAAGTTATAATTTGAATATATTGTAATATAATTTGAATAAAGGATTGAAATGTCCCTTTGTACAAATTTGGTGTATTTTGGTGAAATTATATATTGCATATATGTAATGAAGTAATGTATCTCATGACAAAATATTGTAGCATACTCATATGTGATGATGTTATGAATGTGAACTATATGTTGGACATGAAATTGTAGTTGGGAATTATACTTATGTTAATATTGAATGTTAAATTTTGCACACATAATATATATTAAACGTGAATAAGAAGTATAAGTGCTAAAAGTATAGTTCATGAGTCAAGTGCTCATAATTTGGTCACAACCATTGTGAGGAACGTTGCTAGGGCCATACCCTTAGAAGGCCTCAAAGTGCCTTAACTCGAGGAGCACTCTTGGAGCATGATAGTGGGGGAACCTACTCCTTAATCCTTATCACAAGGGGCCTTTGAGCCACCAAGACTATATCCAACAACCATATATACCGGGAATTTATGAGTCGAGACTCAACAAGGGTGGGAGAGCCTACTCCTCTATTGAATAGCCATATATATAAAAATATATGATCTAAGACTCCACAAGGGTGGGGGTTCCTACTTCTATATCCAACAACAAGATATACCAGGAATCAATGAGCCGAGACTCTACGAGGATGGGGGAGCCTACTCCTTGAGCCTTAACAAAATGAGCCAAATATATCCCCCCATGATATTTGAAATAGGTGGAATGTATAACAATGTGGTGGGGGAGCCTACTCCTTGATGTTTATCACAATATACTAAAGTTGTGCCCCCATTGGGCATAGAAATGGGGTCGGGGATCTTACTCCTTGAGCCTTATCACAATTGGTCAAAGAAGTCCTCCTATGGGATTTGAAATAGGGTGGAGGGGATAACATCCCATTATGCCTACCACACATTCCTCTAACAAGGAGACCACACACACACACACACACACACACACACACACATATATATATATTAACCATGGTGAATCTATAACTCATTGGAGTAATCCAAGAGTATATCTCATGTATTTTTCTCATGAGAATCACACATTTACAAGTTGTAAAGGAAAATTATCATGACACCAAGATGCTTAATTTCTTATTTAAATTCCTATCAAAAGGATAAGATAACAAAAAGAAAAAAAATGAATTTCATAAAAATGCCAATTTAATATGGAATGCTTATAACATTAAATATAATAAAATCAAATTTAATTTGTATTCAAATAAGTCTATATTAAATATTAAACTTTAATTGTTAAAAGTTTATAAAGTCAAGCACAATGTTAGAGTTATAAAATGATGATTGATGAGTTTTTATGAAAGAGAAAGGTGGTAAATCCTCATTATTCAACTTTTACTATCCTAAGACAATAATAAATTCCTCATTCATCAATTAGTCTATGAGATTTATTAAGGAGTTAGATTTTTCATCATTTTACTTTTACTCTCCCAAGACAACAAGATATTCATCTTTCATCAATTGGTCCAAGAGATTCCTTATTCGTTAATAAATCCACCCATTATTTGCATCACTTTGGAGTTAAGGTCCTCCTTATATTGAAAAAAAGATACATGGAATTTCATCATCCATCAGTAGGTAATATAAGTGGTTATGGAAACCACAATCTTAAATTTGGCTCTTCTCCCTTCTATTCTTTTTCTCAGTTACCAACTATAGTTACCAATTCTTGCCACAATAAGAAAATAAATATAACAAGATCTTATTTCTTAGTGTGGTAGTGAAACTCATCTTAAGGTCACCTCTAGCTTGACAATATTAGCATCCAAGGTTGATCTTTAAGCATACAATAAACTCAAAAAAAATTCTTGGTTGAGTGACTAATTTGACCTCAAAATTGTAGATCAGTTTTGGTAAACTAGGGAGAAAAAGGTGTTCCCATTCCATGTGGAGGTGGGATGTTTATCTTCCTCTTGAAGGTCAATTAACCCTACCATAAGGGTGAAGGAGGTACACGATAACTACTAACAAACAAGTCACATCATTTCCAATAACATAAGGGTGAAGGAGGTACACGATAACTACTAACAAACAAGTCACATCATTTCCAATATGAAACAAGTTAACTCATTTCCAAAATAGCACTTGTTGAGCAATGATTCTTAGAATTTGTATGGTGGAGTCATCAACCAATATTTGAGAAAAAACT
Organism: Pinus tabuliformis; assembly: GCA_031772625.1. NCBI lineage: Eukaryota > Viridiplantae > Streptophyta > Pinopsida > Pinales > Pinaceae > Pinus > Pinus tabuliformis. The sequence goes on along the minus strand of CM062805.1, from coordinate 273,371,940 downwards.
ATGGAAACAAGGAAAGGAAGGAAGAATATAAGGAGTTACCTATGAATATATTCTTTTTTATATTCATGTGACTAGTAACACCACATTATTTAACATTAATACAAATCAACACATTAACACACACACACCATCAGAAACATACACATGAGATAGAGGTTTAATGTGGAAACCCTTGTGGCAGAAAACCCACCAGAGATTGTTTGTTAGTTGATGTAAATAAGATCACCTATTCATTTACATCAATGTTTATTTATGAGCCACCACTTATAGGAAGAACCAACTCCCTTTAATTTTTTGCTAGCACCCACTAGCAGGAAGCACCAACTCCCTCCCTTTGTAGACACTCGATCAATTTACTAGAAGCACCAACTAAATCACCAACTTCATGGATTTTTTGCAAGCACTAGCTTGCATCTCCTTGGATTTATGCAAGCACCAACTTGCAGGAGGAAGCAACCCCCAAGCTCTACTCAGACATCCACTAATATGGAAGCACCAACTCCCTGTATGCAGGATCTAACCCACATTCATTAAGGAACGAATGATCTATGTATTTGGTATCCACTCTCCTTGATTTCATCTCTGTGTTCATCAACTTGGGCCACTCAACTGGCACTTACTCTACCTAATATTTTTCTTTGTTCTCCTCTGTAGCCTTCACTTTGTTTAGCATGCAACACTATGTTTCATTGTCACTCAGCAACAACACACATTCTCACAACTCTCGACCCTTTCTCTCAGCAACATACACTCGACTCTCAACCTCTTTCCTTTGCATAGGCAACCTTAGCCTTTCACAACAACATGTGCACACTTGGCCTCTTATCAGCAGTGCTTCACCCACAAATGTCTCCACTCATCTCACTTACCAATGCTACATCCCCCCAATTGTACAACTGCAATCCTTGATTTTGCTCCTCTGCTGCACATGGAATGATGATGTCTTTGTTTTCATCCACACTACTCACGTGTTCTCAAGTCATGGATTCCCATACTACATTTACTTATGTTCTCAAAAACAACAACTGAGTTAATGCAAAGAATGGGTTTCTAAGCTGTTTCCTATGCTGAGAATTAAATCTCAGTCTTACCTACACACTCAAGGAGATTACTCATCATGGCTCTCTATGCTGTTGTTACATTGAATTTCCTAGATTTTGCAACCACATTAAACATTGGGAATGGACTCCATTCACTCAACCATTGTAGTTGCACTAAATCACAGAATGGGCACTTGAGTGTCTCTCCATGTTTATTAAATTGATCATAATCCTCAACTCGTACTCTTGGCATGACTCTTACGGTCTATGGTTAGAGCTTCTGCACCTAGCCATCTATTCCATTTATTTTTTCATAATGTGCAAGAAAGCTCAAACATGGCTATTTTGGATAATGGTCAAATCCTTGAGCTATTTTATTCTTATTATGCATGGAATATCAAAGATGGCGAATTATCCTTGAACCATTCCCATAAAATTAGCTCTGAATTTCATTGTTCTTATTAACTTAATCTAGGGCTCTTCATAATTTCCATTTGCTTCATTTTCCTGACCATCATTCAAATAACTTGCGACTCATTTTCATGCTCAGTGGCATTGTAACTGTTAGCCCTGAGATGTAGTGCTGCTATGTTGAAGGCTAAAGGAAGGAAATGGTTTTTTTTGTTGTCATGGAGAGGTTCCCACACGGGCCATCACCCTACTTTCCTCACTCTTCTACTTCCATTCTCATCCACTCATATCCTAACCCAACCCTCACATCCTAACAAACCCACTTTTTCCTTGGCGCTACGTAAATTAACCCATGCATTAATGCGCAAAAAACCCTGAAAACCTTACCTTTCTAGCCATATGCACCCTTCACACATTTCTCTAGGACATCCCGTACCTCCGTGACGATTCGCCATTGATCTCCCCACCGATCTGACGGCCCGCACTTCACCCAACTGACGAGAAATGCTCGATCAACCTTCACCATTGGATCACTCCTACCAGATCTAATAGCTATCACTCATATCTCTCAGGCAACTAGTGAGGAGGATACCCGCTCAATAAAGGCAGTTTCCTCTCTCTCCTCTGCTACTACGTGGCACCCAATGAACGGAATCGAGTAGGCTCCGACCATTACCGCTTACCGCCCAATGACCGCTGGATGTAAAACATTTCCCTCTTGGGTAAAACCGCTCCCGGGCGTTATCTTTCGAGCACCTCCTCCGCCCGATAGCCATTCGATTTGCTCATCTGTGATCTGACGGCTTGGACTCATTCTGCTCCCGCCACGACTTCAGGCCTCCTGCGTTCAATCTCCTTCGTCCATTTCCCTCGATCCAACAGCCCATATGCCCCCGTACCCCACTTCCCATTAGTCACCCAGGGAGGAAAGTTGGTGGCTCTGTCAGTGTTTGTGACAGTCGGACAGTTGAACTAAAATAACAGAATCCATCTCCGAAAGGGGAAAAAACAATAGCACGATGCAGCCGAATTAACAGAAATGATCATGGAACATCAGAGCACGTGCGAGCCACTTGACAGCGTGGCAAAATGGCTAGAATTTGGTTACTAGTTTGTTAGAAACAGAGCCTCTGTGCTCATGCTTGTCTAATTATGGCATCAAGTAGTTAGAAGCCAGAGAGGATAGATTAAGACATCTCGAGACCTAAAGAGCTCGAGAGCACTGTAAAAGCCTATAAATGGTTGAAAGTTAGAAGGAGTAAGGGTTCAACTTTTGGATACTGTGGATACTCTGTTCCTCTCAGTGTCTCATCTTCATTCTAGTAATACAAGCTTATTTTGTTGTTACATGTTCAATTGACATCTTCTCCTCTGTTCTAATCTTGCACTTGAATAGGTTATTCATGTTTTCTTCTGTGTCTAATGCCAGATAACTATAATATTATCTCTCCGTTGATGAATTATATTTGAAAGCTTCATTTACTTTCTGTAGCTAGCCATTCATATATGTTTGTGTATGCATATGCTGGTACAATAAGTATTCTCCATCTATCCATTCAATCTATAAACTATTGAGCATTAATGGTCTAAAGCCTTGTCAAGCTGAGGGTGTTCATGCATGTCTAGAGTGAAAACAGAGTTGAAACAGTCATTTGACTTGATCCAAACCTTAATCCATTCTAATAGTTTAGAGAACAATATTGAAGATTTATATTTTACCAAGCATCTTCGAGCTACAACCTAGGAGAGTTTCCTGGAGTGATAACATAATTGGCGCCATTGCCAGGGAGATGAGACTGAAGCTCAGATCCCTGGGGGACGACACTGATGCAACTTTGATGATAGACAAAGTTTGGACACTATTTGGGTTGTAATATTCTATCTGGCGACTCTACTGGAGGATGAACCTCTTGGTGACTCCACTCCATAGTTCTGGCTCAGTTTAGGAGGCATACTTGGAGAAATCCTCAGAAGCCACAAGCTGACCCAATACCTGACCCTGAAAGAATCATAAAAGAAAGAAAGATGTTGTAGAAAGGAGCATCAGGTTTAGGTAGTTCTAAACAATATTCTATATCTCTTCAAGAAAATCCTGTAATAGAACAAATACATGTTGAGAGCATAGCATCTAATACTAGTAGTAAAGAAAAAATATCAGAGAGTCATAGAGCTCCTTATTCTTTAGGTTCTTCCTTTGTTGTAAGCCCAAAGGAAACCTCTCCTCCTATCCATCATACTCCTTTAATCCTATCAATCACTCCTCAACCCTCTGTCATTCAGACTTCCAGTACCCTTATAGCCACCACAGCTATGGCAGGACCACAAGTACCTACCAAAATGGAAATAATCATAGCTGCTAGGTATGGACCTCTAGTACTGCCCACTCCTTTGAATGCCATTCCTACTGGAGAATATCAGAATTATATGCCTAAGTTCACTGGGACTAAAGATGTTACAGCTGAGGAACATCTTGAATCATTCTATAGCTATGCTGATAACCTAGACATTAGTGAAGATGATGTGTGGATGAGAGTCTTTGTCCAAAGCCTAGATGGAGAGGCTAGAAAATGGTTCAAAGAATTGACCCCAAGGTCTATGGTAGATATTGAGGCTTTAGATGATGCATTCCTAAAGCATTGGGGGGATAAGAAGGATCTACTTTACTACCACACCGAGTTTGGAAACTTAAAGAGGGAAAATGGTGAGTTGTTGTATGATTTTAATAAGAGATTTAACCACATGTATAACAAGATACTAGCTGAAGTAAAACCCACCACTACCTCTACTAAACTCACCTATGCCAGTGCATTTGACTCTGACTTCTGTCTAATGTTGAGGAAGAGGCGATGTGCTACCCTGGCTAATATGTAGGATGCAGCCTTGGAAGTAGAATCAAACATCATGGCTGCAGAGAAGCTCAAGGGGAATGTTGATAGAAGGAGACAAAGGGGTGAATCTTCATCATCTTCAAATCCCAAGATAGATAAAATGACCAAGATGATAGAGTCATTAGCCTCTGAAATCTCCAAATTAAAGGTTGAGCAGCACCCTGGGAAAGGAAGAGTTCCTAATACCTTTGCTCCTAGAAATCCAAATCCATATAGAAGAGCTAATGAGCAGTTGTAGATTCTGCAAAGAAGCAAAGATGCCAATGAAGACCAAAGGGTGAAGACCCCTTTCCAGAATGTAGTCATGGAAGAAGAGTAGTTTGATGAATATGATGAGATCCATTGTATTGAAGACAAAGGTAATGCCTCCTTTTTGACCTTAGCTACCTATGAAAAGTCATTATTCAATGACCAGATCAGCCAAGAGTGGGATGGTGAAGCTATTCTGCAAACTGATGATCGACATAGATATGATCTGAGGTCGAAGATGAATAATGTCAAGGAAACTCCTATTCAGAAAGTTGTTGTCCCTGCAATACAACAAGCTAATAAGCAGAAACGACCGACAGTTGATCCCATCATCCTCAAAGCTCCAGCTCACGAGGTAAGAGGCCTTGACAAGTCTCCTTCTCCTTTCAGTTTTGAATCAGAAATTCATAAGCTAAGGGTACCTATACCTTTGATTGAACTAGTAAAGAATGAGTCCTTCAAGAGATCTATCCTCGAGGCCGTTGAGCCTATTTCCATCCAAGCCTCCACTAACTATGTAAATCTGCAAGATGACAAACCATCTGTTGTTCTCAACCAAATTGTTATCTCAAAATCAGACCTTGGAAGGCTACTGACCAGGAAGACCTTAAGTAACTATTTCAAACCTACTTTAGGCTGAGGCTTAGCCTCCCCAACTGAAGAGGGCTCTCTCAAAGGATTTATGATTTTTTTTTAATTATGATTAAGATGGCTAACTCTTGTACAACAAATGTAGAAATATAAGTGGTGGAAACACAACTAGAAGGTATCCATTGGGATTATGGAGTCAAAATCGTTTCAGTATAACAATGAAATCAACCTTACATAGAAGTCAAGACAATCAGAATTCTACCATTCATAACACACCAGAAAGATATGGGACAACACAGTTTATAAATATGTGAAGGAAATTAGAGCACAATCAGTGATTTCTAAGTAATCACACATCTATACTACTGAAAATACTGAGGAAAGGAAAATACACAACATTCTGAATAGTAAATTCCTTATGATTCTTGAGAAGTAAAGCCAAGTCTTGTATTACTAAAATAGAGTCATATACATAGCACAATAGTTCCAATTTCTCTGAAATTTTCCAACCCTTGGTACATTTCCCTCTCTCCTATATATAGAATTCTTTTACAAGGCTGAGATTCCTCGTCCAACATGAGGGGAACTCGAATTCTACTTCCTATGACACCTATTCAAACTTTAACTACCTATTAAATGTAACAAACTGCTAACTAGACTTTTTAGAAACCTAAGGCAATTAGGAGTCTAACTCCTTATCATGATTACAACAACCTTATCTAAGCATTTAAAGCATTTTTGACAAATTTCAACCTCAAGAAGTCGAATTTGATGAAGCCTCCCACGTGGTCATCTGACTGCTAAAGACAAACCCTAGAAATTAGGGAACATGTTTCCCTGTATTTAGGTTTAGGATCCCTGAAAATGGCACGTGGGACATAGAATTTATCTCCTCATCCATGACACATTTTTCGAAACTGAAGGAGATTTTTGTATTCTAGGATGTCTAGAACAAAAACCTCTCTTTTTTTTTAAAAAACTTCTCCAGCTGTCCAGAATCTATCCTTGAAAAACACTTGTCAAACAGGAAAAATCCGTTCTCTGAATTTTGGGTTTCAAAGAAATCTTATTATCTCCCAACTGAAAACGCTTATGAAGAAAGTGAGATAGGTTATTGTAGCTGGAGAGCTGATTAAGAGAAACCTCCTTCATAATTCCAAAATACCTTTTCATGTGACCAGAAATGGATCTTGAAAAAGACTTCTAAAACCAGAAGACAAAGCTTGACTTTCAGCAGTTTCGTAGCGCAAGTTTAACCATAAATTCCTCCCACCTCAGAATGAATTGGAAGAAACTGAAAGAGGTTTTTGTAGCCTGGTGTGCTAGGAAGAGAAGTCTCTTTCAATTTTCAAAATTGAGTTCTTAGCTGCTCTGGAACCCTTCTGGAAGTTGACTAGTAAACGCAGAAAGCAAAGTTTTTTTATGCTGAAACAGGGTTTTTCAGGGATTTCGTAGCGCGCTACGAAAACTCCTAGTTCAGTGATTTCGTAGCTAGTTTCAAAATTTCTCCAAAATGATGTGAGATATGACTTCTAAACACCTGGTAAGGCTTCTATAACATGGAATGAGGCTGTGAAACTTTATTTGGAAAAGAGATATGACCTTAAAAGACTTCTAACCTTATGACCTAACCGTTAAAGCATGAAATGACCTAGAGACCCTTTAACACCATGACTAGAAGAAGGGTTTGTAAATGAGAATGAAAATAATTGTGATGAGATGACTGAAAAATTATAAGAATATGACTAAAAACAAAGCAACTTTCCAAAGCTTAGAGACAAAGATTTTGGGGTGATAACACCAATGATTGAAAATTATGATGACAACTCCATATCATTCTATGTCTCTTTGACTATTCATGAAAAAATCCTCCACAACTGCCTTCTGGACACAGGAGCCAACCATAATCTAATGCACAAGGCTATCATGGATGAGTTGGGTCTTGACATTACCAAGCCTTATCATGACCTGTTTTCTTTTGACTCTAGAAAGGTGAAATGTTTGGGATTAATCAAGGACCTAGCCATCACCTTGTCTACGCTGCCCATGAAGAGCATGATGATGGATATTGTGGTAGTAGATGTACCCCCTAAGTTTGGCATGTTGCTTTCCAGAGTTTGGATCAACAGATTAGGTGGAACGTTGCAAAATGATCTGTCTTATGCTACTATCCTAGTTTTTGGAGGTGAGAGTAGGAGATTACACAGAGAAGCTCAGTTCGCTTATATCATCAGTGATGAAAGGAATCCTACTGATCATCCCATCTATGCTATTGACACTGAATTTGGAGCATGTATTTTTCAGATTGAAGAATCCCAGTTGGCCTCCATGCAGCTTAGGAAACTGGTTTTCCAGATCACAGAGGAGGAAGGCCCACAGATTTGGGACATGTTCTTTGATGGAGATTGATCTAAGGAAGCTGCTGGGGCAGGTGTAGTCCTTGTGTCCCCCATGGAAGAATGCATTCATTTATCTTTCATGTTAACTTTTCAGGTCACAAGCAACTTAGCAGAGTACGAAGCCTTGGTATTAGGCCTAAATGCTGCTAAAGAAATGGGCATCAAAGGTCTAAAGGTGTTTGGAGATGCAAACCTTATAATTCAGTAGGTGAACAAAGATTTCCAAGCAAAGCATCCAAGGCCATAGATAATTTTAAGGATGGAAATTTATTTTAAAGATTAGAAACTTTGGTGAATCTTATTAATCCCTAATATGAAAATTGTAAAATGTTTGGTAAAAGAATTCAAACTTCTAATGATTTTACAAAGCATTTATGAAGTTTTTGTGATAGTCTCTATAACATTTTGGTGATTTTTAATGTAAAATAATTTTATCCTATAAAATTTGGGCAAATCGATTTTAGGAAAAATGGAAATTGGCGAATGTTTTTTTTGGAAAAAGCATGGAAAATTAGCCCATCTACGAATATTAGCCCTTAAAATTTTCCATTTCCAAGGCTGAAAGCATATATAGATGAGGTATGAAAGCTCAAGGGTTCTTTTTATAGTTTTAGCATTTCTTACATCCCTAGAATGAAGAACCAACTTACTGATTCCCTTGCTGTGTCTGCTAGCACGTTTATCCCTCCTTTGCCTCCCAAATTGACTTATGAATTTCAGGTGAAATATAGACCATCTCTGCTTGACAATGTCAAATACTGGAAAGTTTTTGAAGATGATAATGAAATTAATAGGTTTTTACAAGTCATTGATGAATTTTCTGAAATGCACATTGACCAAGAAAATGAAACCATTGAAGAATGAAACCAGTCCAAGCTAAAGGATGAAATTGGTCAGGCTAACATTGTTCAGCTGCCTAGTAACCATATACCCAAAGGATTGGTGCCCCTAGAGAAGATGTTTGATCATAATGAAGTACCTTATAAGCCCGCCAAAAAAGAAAATGAGTTTGCAGTTCATAGACATAATGTAGGGAGTCCAGACCATCCAAAGTTCATAAATCTATCCACCCACTTGTCTTCCGCCCAAAGTCCTAAGTATTGCACCCTAATGAAACAATTTGTTGATATTTTTACCTAGGAGTATAGTGATCTTAAGACCTATGACACAAACATCATTCAGCATAAGATTCCACTGGAGAAGAACAACATCCCTTTTAAGCAGAAGTTAAGACCTATTAGCCCTCTCTTATTGCCTTTGATTGAAAAGGAAATTAAAAAGCTATTGGATGCCAAGATCATACTTCCCCTAAGGTATTCAAAGTGGATAGCTAACCTTGTGGTAGTAAGAAAGAAGAATGGAGAAATCAAGCTTTGTGTTGACTTTAGGAATCTGAACAAATTCTCTAGAAAAGACAACTACCCCCTGCCTAAGATGGAACACTTGCTGCAAAAGGTTTCAGGGGCTAGAGTCATGTCTTTCTTAGATGGATTTTCAGGTTACAATCAGATTGTTGTACATCCAGAAGATCAGGAAAAGACCGCCTTCACTACTCCTTGGGGCACTTTCATGTACTCCAAGATGCCTTTTGGACTGATGAATGCTGGGGCTACTTTTTAGAGGGCCATGGACATAGCCTTTGTGGGAGAGAAGGACAAGTTTGTCCTTATTTACCTTGATGACATAACAGTCTTTTCCAGCAGTCACAAGGACCATTTGCAGCATTTGAAGAAGGTGTTTCTAAAATGCAGACAGTTTGGAATTTCTATGAACCCAAAGAAGTCACAATTTGCTCTAGAAGAAGGCAAACTTCTGGGACATATTGTTTCTGCTGAAGATGTGAAGATTGATCAAGCAAGAGTTCAAGAAATTCAGACATTTTCCATCTCAAGATCAAAAAGGGAAATTCAATATTTCCTGGGTAAGATCAACTTTGTCAGGAGGTTTATTCCAAACTTTGCAGAGCTAGTGAAGCACATCACTTCCATGCTGAAGAAAGGATCAAAAATAAAATGGACAGATGGCACAAGAAGCTCTTTTGAAGCCATCAAATAAGCTATCGTGGAAGATCCAACTCTAATCAGTCTAGACTACACCAGGGAGTTTTATATCTTCTGTTTTGCCTCTTATGATACACTTGCAGTAGTTCTATTGCAGAAAAATTATGAAGGTGTAGAGCACCCTGTGGCCTTTTTCAGCAAAACTCTAAGGGATGCTGAGCTAAGGTATGACCTTATTGAAAAAAAAGCTTATGCTCTCATAAAATATTTAAATGCATTAAGAATTTATATTCTGCATTCCAAAGTGGTTGCGTATGTACCTTCAGCCCTAGTAAAAGATGTCCTAACTCAGCCAGATATTGATGGAAAGAGAGCTAAATGGATTGCAAAGTTCATAGAGTTCAACATAGAGGTGAAGCCCACCAAGCTTGTCAAAGGCCAGTGCTTGGCTAAGCTTATGGCTGAGGAAAATTGCAGTTTGCTAGACATAAATTGTATGGGTTCAAATTCAGGTGGTGAGCAGACAGAGGAAGCAACAGAAGAGCAAGAGCAGAATCAGTCTTTGGTTGAAAATCTAGCCACCTGTGAGTGGTATTCCAATATAGTTCATTTTTTACAGAAGCTAGAAGTCCCTCTAGTGCATAGCTCAAGTCAAGTCCGGGCCATTAAGCTCAGATCATCCAAATTTTGCATTAATAAAAACCTACGTTATTGGAAAGACCTATCAGGGATCCTCTTGAGATGTCTAGTCAAAGGAAAATCTGTGGAAGTCATGCACCAGTTCCATTCTAGCATCTGTGGAGGGCATAATTATTGGAAAACCATAGCCCACAAGATCTTGAGAGCTGGGTATTATTGGCCTACTCTGTTCTCTGATGTGTTTTCTTTTGTGAGGCCTTGTGACAAATGTCAGAGGTTTGCAGGAAGACAATAGCTAAAATATCTGCCCTTGAAGCTCGTACATGCTAGTGGCCCCTTTCAGTAGTGGGGCTTGGACTTTATAGGTGAGATCAATCCACATTCCAGTGGCTAGCACAAATGGATCTTGGTAGCCACTGATTATTTCACCAAATGGATTGAGGCTATACCCACTAAGAATGCTAATCATCAGGATGTCTTAAATTTTTTGAATGAGAATATTTTCACTAGATTTGGTTGCCCAACCAAACTAGTCATTGATAATGAAACAACTTTTAGGGCAAAAGAATTGGTAGACATGTGTGAATCCATGAGCATCTAGTTGGTGCATTCTACCTCATATTATCCTCAAGCCAATTGCCTGACAGTATCATCTAAAAAAAGCCTTGTAAGGATAATCAAAAAACTGTTGAAGGACAACAAAAAGAGCTGGGGTTCCAAGTTGACGTTTGCACTATGGGCTGATAGGGTTACCAATAAGAAGTCCATAGGACATTCTCCATTCAAGCTGGTTTATGGCACTGATGCTATTTTTCCTATCCAACTGATTATCCCTGTGGCCAAATTCTTGCAAGAAGAGCAGGATGAAGAGAATGACATCGCAAGGAGAATGAGTAACTTCGTTGAATTACAGTAGATCAGAGAACAACTGGTTGAGAAATCAAGAATTCATCAGAAGAAGATCAAAGAAACCTTTGATAGAAAGGTGAAGGTGGACAGTTTTCAGGTTCGTGATTGGGTTCTCAAATGGGATGCATTAAAGGAAAGGAAGGGAAACCATGGTAAATTTGATGACTTATGGACAGGACCGTTTGTCATTGCTCAAGATTAGATGAACAATACTTTCATTCTGCACAATTTGGAGGGGGAAGGTGTATTTGATGGCCCAGTCAATGGGTGGTTTTTGAAATTTTACTTCATATGAGGCTTTAAGGTTTTACTATTGTAATAGGTTTTTTAGTTTTTTTTTTATGCAAATAAACTCCATGCCCAATGGAACACTAGAAGATAGGTTTGTTTTGGTTGTTACTGGAAAGGCAGTGATCTACAGTTCTTGAAACCTCACAGGGAGGCTTTCATCCCCAAAAGGAGCTAGTGTTAGCCCTGAGGTGCAGCGCTACTATGTTGAAGGCTAAAGGAAGGAAACGGTCTGTTTTGCTGTCATGGAGAGGTTCCCACATGGGCCATCACCCCACTTTCCTCACTCTTCCACTTCCATTCTCGTCCGCTCATACCCTAACCCAACCCTCACATCCTAACAAACCCACTTTTGCCTTGGCCCTACGTAAATTAACCCATGCACTAATGCGCAAAAAACCCCTCGAAAACCTTACCTTTCCGCCCATACGCACCCTTCACACATTTCTTGAGGACATCCCATACCTCTGTGACCCCCTGCCGTCAATCTCCCCACCAATCTGACGGCCCGTACTTCACCCGACCGATGAGACATGCTCGATCAATCTTCACCGTTAGATCACTCCAGCCAGATCTAACGGCTATCGTGCATATCGCTCTAGCAACCAATGAGCAGGATACCCACCTGATAAAGGTGGTTTGCTCTCTCTCCTCCGCTGCTACATGGTGCCCGATGAATGGAATCAGGCAGGCTCTGACCTTTACCACTTACTGCCCGATGACCGCTCGATGTAAAACATTTCCGGCTTGGGTAAAACTGCTCCTGGGCATTATCTTTCGAGCACCTCCTCTGCCCAATAGCCATTCGATCTGCTCATCTAAGATCTGACGGCTCGGACTTATTCCACTCCCGCCACGACTTCAGGCCTCCTACGTTCGATCTCCTCTATCCATTTCCCTCGATCCAATGACCCTCGTTCACCATCACCATAGTCCGCCCTCCGCTGCCTGACCACCATCTTGACCATCGATCCATCCCATCCAATGGCCCATATGCCCTTGTACCACACTTCCCATCAGTCACCCGGGGAGGAAAGTTGGTGGCTCTATCAGTGTTTGTGACAGTTAGAAAGTTGAACTGAAATAATGGAATCCATGGCCAAAAGGGGAAAAAACAGCAGCACGATGTAGCCGAATTAACAGAAATGATCATGGAACATCATAGCACATGCAAGCCACCTGACAACACGGTGAAATGACCCGAATTTGGTTACTGTGTTTGTTAGAAACAGAGCTCCTGTGCTCATGCTTGTCTAATTATGGCATCAAGTAGTTAGAAGCTAGAGGGGATAGATTAAGACATGTCGAGCCCTAGAGAGCTCGAGAGCATTGTAAAAAGCCTATAAATGGCTGAAAGTTAGAAGGAATAAGGGTTCAAATTTTGGAGACTGTGGATATTCTATTCCTCTCAGTGTCTCATCTTCATTCCAATAATACAAGCTTCTTTTGTTGTTACATGTTCAATTGAAATCTTCTCCTTTGTTCTAAGCTTGCACTTGAATAGGTTATTCATGTTTTCTTCTGTGTCTAATGCCAGATAACTATCATCTTATCTCTGCATTGATAAATTAGATTTTCAAGCTTCATTTACTTTCTATAGCTAGCCATTCACATATGTTTATGTATGCATCTGCTGGTATAGTTAGTATTCTCCATCTATCCATTCAATCTATAAACTATTGAGCATTAGTGGTCTAAAGCCTTGTTAAGCTGAGGGTGTTCATGCATGTCTGGAGTGAAAACAGAGTTGAAATAGTCATCTGACTTGATCCAAACCTTAATCCATTCCAATAGTTCAGAGAAAAATATTGAAGATTTATATGTTACAAGGCATCTCTGAGCTACAACCTAGGAGAGTTTCCTAGAGTGATAACAGTAACCACCCCTCCCACATTTACCCAGTTTCATCGGCATGCCAACTACTATGACATGAAGCATGAAGAAACCTCCTAGATCCACTTAACAAAGTGGGGCCAACAATTGGAACTTATTAACCACAAAATGACATCCTACAGTGTTCACAGGACACTTAGAGGAAAAACAACCACTCCCAATTCCAAAACCCTGAGCTAGATTTCCTTTTTAGTGAGTTGCTCCACAACTGCATGCATGACAAGGCCTGCATGTAGATATAGGCCTCTAGTCACATGCATAATCTTGTAATGGTGTTGCTATTATTCAAAACGTCCAGTTTAGAGGGTACAATCCCAGATTCCAAGCCACCATTTCAGGCTAGCCTCCAGCCTACTTCCCAAAACTTAGTGAGACTTTCCATAATTATAAATAACATCACGAAAAATCCATTCATACAAAACTTGGTCAAGTATTTGAGCTAACCAGGCCTAACAATGACAGTCATTTTGTCAAACATATGGTGAACAAGTAATCTACAGGTCATGCATTCATATTTTAACATAGGGGTCTGAAACTTATATGAGAATCATCGAGAAGGTATAATGAACTCTCATAATAGCTACAATAAATTTTTTAAGCTCATGCATTCATTAACCATTCATCAACTAATCTAAACATATCAAGAGCCATAACTAGAAATTGTTATCGAAACATGCTAATAGCCAACATATAACCATAATAATAACCATGATAGAATAACCATCAAAGCCACATAATATCAAGTAAAAGTACTCATAAAATACAATAGGAAAATAACTCTTATTATCGTATGCAAAATCCAACCAAGTCAAGATTTCTACATACCATCTGATAATAGATTGGGTTGAACCAAATCTCTCTTTCAGCGAATCACCCCCATCCCATATTCCAAGCATGAATGTATCATGGAATAAATCAAGCAAAACCAAAATGGGGTTTGTAGAGGCCAAACCACTTCAAACCTCAACCAGTGATTCCATCTCATGGTCAGACATCGCTAACACCAACCAGATTGGTCTCTACCCAAGTTGTCTAGGGCTCTAGGAACTAGTAACTCAACCCACCAAAGGCTCCAGAGCGTTTGTCCCAACCTAGGCTCCATGACTAGCTACTCAACCCAGGTTGTTCCAGGGCTTACAAAGTGTTTGTTCCAACCCACAAGCATAAGGAATTATGAGCATAAACTAGAAATCAATCAAGTGGAAAACCAACAATGCCACATCTATCCAAGAAATGGCAAGGCAAGGCTAAAACCACTATCCATCCAGGTAATCCTCCATGCTAATGAAAAATCATAACCAAATAATCACATGCATATACCATGCATCCATAAATCAACAAGGGGATCATACATGCAACATGTACCGACAAAGAAATCCCACTTTAGCTATTGATCCCACTGTCCCCCTTTACTTTCCTGCTTTTCCTTGCCTTCCTTATCCAAATCCAATGTATGCTAGAGTGCTCCATGCATGCTACAAGGATTATCTAAGTGTGCAAGAGTATGAGAGAGCAAGAGAATAAAAGAGAGCTCCAAACTAAAACTGACAAAAGGTTTCACTGACAAAACATGTGAACTAATCCTCAGAAGCCTTTTTATCATTGAGGCCTCTATTTTCTTCATTTTCCTCTATTTTTCCTTCAATTTTCCTCACATGCATATCTGTGACCTTTCATATCCCCTTTCTCCTATTTTCCTTTATTTCATAAATAAAATGCCAATTAATTCCTCTATGCCTTTGTTAATGCCTTTGGCAATTTCCATAACCATTAATTAATCACTAGTGATATCCCATCATTATGTTTTTGCCAACGTTCACCTTGGAATATGTGTCCCATGACCTTGGTATTATTTTTATTTACATGAAAATCAACCAGGGATTGTTACAAACCCCTTCTCTTTGGGGGAGCAATATCCTTGTTGTTTAATGACACCTACAAACTAGAAAAACACATGCTACTAGTGAAGCTTTATAACACAGATCGATATAGAATTTATATTATATCATACTGATGAAGACATAACCAACATATCATGAACACCATACCGCTTATTAGATCTTTATAAAACAACTCGATGTGTTATTTACATACATATGCATATATGGACATAAATGAAACACAACATCAAAAGATATATCAAGGCACATCTACTCAGCCAATGAATAAAGAAGGATACATAGCACACATCTGATCAACCATCTCCCATGTAGCTTCATTGGTCCCAAAGTGATTCCACTACACTT
Source organism: Pinus tabuliformis (assembly GCA_031772625.1). NCBI lineage: Eukaryota > Viridiplantae > Streptophyta > Pinopsida > Pinales > Pinaceae > Pinus > Pinus tabuliformis. The sequence continues at coordinate 273,356,387 of CM062805.1, read as the reverse complement.
TAAATTGCTTGATTTCTTGATTCTAGAGCTTGAGCATCTTTCGTTGCAAAATGAACTGAGGTTTCGAATGGAATTCTCCTTCTAGGTCCACCTGCAATACAAACTAGTCAATCACGTGATCAACATATTTCACATACTTTTTAAGAAATTATTAGTGCCTGGATCTACCTCAGGCTGAAGGAAGGCAGGTCTAGGGTAACATCAAACCATGCTTAACCTGGTAGCTAGCCCTACCAAGTCGGGAGAGGGCTCTCTCCTTGTCAATCTCAATTAGGATATTGGCAATTAGGGCTTGAGATGACTGAATTTAATATAGATTTTAGCCTAGGTATAGTAGCTCAGGGTTTCTAGTTTGTTTTTAGAGTTTTGGTTGTTGGATCAATTGGAGAAGGCAGATTGGGTCTGGGAAATCAACTCAGGGATACAGTCATGTCCTATGGGGCAAGGTAGACAAGGGTTTATGTACTAGCAATGGATTTAAGATGGCAGATTAAGACAACTGAGGAGTTGAGGAGGGCATAAAGAAACTATGAATCCTCTTCAAACAGTTGAAAACATTGAAAACCAAATGCATTCCCAAGACAAAGCACTATAAATTAGTGTATTTTGTTTATTCACCTTGATTCATTTAGTTTAGGGTAGAGATAGAGAGATGTGAATACATATAAAACATTAGAAAAACTCATTACAAAGAAGAAATAATACATAAACTCACTGTCACAAGAATCCGACAAAAATAGCTGTGAAACCTGGTTTTATTCCTTGCCAAACTGCTGATACAAATGTTCAATGAGAGCCATCACTTCTACCAAACTCCAACTGTTACAAATGACTAAGAAATTACATCATATAGGCAAGGAAACCAATCATGCTAGCTATCAGGGTCGAATCCATGAGAAAAGGGGTGGTTTCAACCATATCTAAACTAGGAACACAAAAGAAGGCAGTGGAACAACCTGCCTCTAAAAATTAGGAAACCAATTCATTACAGTTCAAAACCACTTTGAACTTGATGTATCTACCCTATGAGGTTATTTTCATCAATAATTACATCAAATACATCATTTACCATGCATACATTTACCAAGAAAAGAAGAAAAGTCAACCACTGAGGAAACTGGGCGAAATTTTGAGTTTTAGGCAAAATTGACAAAAATTTGCTTGATGCGCAGCGCCGCTTCAAGACTGCTTCTGGAGGCCTTGCACTTCACCAAATCAGGCCCAAGATAGCTTGTAGGAAAGCTCTGCCTGTCTAGTATCTGGAACACTTTGAATTTTCTGATTTGAAGTTGATTTTCCCCTTGGGGCACTTTCATGTACTCCAAGATGCCTTTTGGATTGATGAATGCTGGGGCTACTTTTCACAGGGCCATGGACATAGCCTTTGTGGGAGAGAAGGAGAAGTTTGTCCTTATTTTCCTTGATGACATAACAGTATTTTCCAATAGTCACAAGGACCATTTGCATCATTTGAAGAAGGCGTTTCTAAAATGCAGACAGTTTGGAATTTTTGTGAACCTAAATAAGTCACAATTTTCTCTAGAAGAAGGCAAACTTCTGGGACATATTGCTTCCGTTGAAGGTGTGAAGACTAATCCAGCAAGAGTTCAAGCAATTCAGACATTGTCCATCCCAAGATCAAAAAGGGACATTCAATCTTTCCTAGGTAAGATCAACTTTGTCAGGAGGTTTATTCCAAACTTTGCAGAGCTAGTGAAGCACATCACTTCCATGCTGAAGAAAGGATCAAAAATAAAATGGACAGATGGTGCAAGAAGCTCTTTTGAAGCCATCAAACAAGCTATCATGGAAGCTCCCACTTTAATCAGTCCAAACTACACTAGGGAGTTTTATATCTTCTCTTTTTCCTCTTATGATACACTTGCAGCAGTTCTATTGCAGAAAAATGATGAAGGTGTAGAGCACCCTATGGCCTTTTTCAAAAAAACTCTGAGGGATGTTGAAATAAGGTATGACATTATTGAAAAAAAAGTTTATGATCTCATAAAATCTTTAAATGCATTCAGAATTTATATTCTGCATTCCAAAGTGGTTGCGTATGTACCTTCAGAACTAGTAAAAGATGTCCTAACTCAGCCAGATATTGACGGAAAGAGAGCTAAATGGATTGCAAAGTTCATAGAGTTCAACATAGAGGTGAAGCCCACCAAGCTTGTCAAAGGTCAGGGCTTGGCTAAGCTTATGGCTGAGGAAAATTGCAGTTTGCTAGACATAAATTGCATGGGTTCAAATTCAGGTGGTGAGCAGATAGAGGAAGCAACAGAAGAGCAAGAGCAGAATCAGTCTTTGGCTGAAAATCTAGCCACCTGTGAATGGTATTCTAGTATAGTTCATTTTTTACAGAAGCTAGAAGTCCCTCTAGGGCATAGCTCAAGTCAAGTCCAGGCCATTAGGCTCAGATCAACCAAATTCTGCATTAATAAAAACCTGCTTTATTGGAAAGACCCATCAGGGATCCTCTTGAGATGTCTAGATAAAGGAAAATCTGTGGAAGTCATGCACCAGTTCTATTCTAGCATCTGTGGAGGGCATAATTATTGGAAAACCATAGCCCACAAGATCCTGAGAGCTGGTTATTATTGGCCTACTCTGTTCTCTGATGTGTTTTCTTTTGTGAGGTCTTGTGACAAATGTCAGAGGTTTGCAGGAAGACAATAGCTAAAATCTCTGCCCTTGAAGCCCATACACACCAATGGCCCCTTTCAGTAGTGGGGCTTGGGCTTTATAGGTGAGATCAATCCACATTCTAGTGGCTAGCACAAATGGATCTTAGTAGCCACTGATTATTTCACCAAATGGATTGAGGCTATACCCACTAAGAATGATAATCATCAGGTTTTCATAAAGTTTTTGAATGAGAATATTTTCACTAGATTTGGTTGCCCAACCAAACTAGTCACTGAAAATGCAACAGCTTTTAGGGCAAAAGAATTGGTAGACATGTGTGAATCCATGGGCATCTAGCTAGTGCATTCTAGCTCATATTATCCTCAAGGCAATGGCCTGGCAGAATCATCTAACAAAATCCTTGTAAGGATAATCAAAAAACCATTGGAGGAAAACAAAAAGAGATGGGGTTCCAAGTTGAAGTTTTCACTGTGGGCTGACAGGGTTACCAACAAGAAGTCCATAGGAAATTCTCCATTCAAGCTGGTTTATGGCACTGATGCTATTTTTCCTATCCAACTGATTCTCCCTGTGGCCAAATTCTTGCAAGAAGAGCAGGATGAAGAGAATGACATGGAAAGGAGAATGAGTAACTTGGTTGAATTACAGCAGATCAGAGAACAACTAGTTGAGAAATCAAGAATTCATCAGAAGAAGATCAAAGAAACCTTTGATAGAAAGGCAAAGGTGGACAGTTTTCAGGTTGGTGACTAGGTTCTCAAATGGGATGCATTGAAGGAAAGGAAGGGAAACCATGGTAAATTTGATGACTTATGGACAAGTCTGTTTGTCATTGATCAAGATCAGATGAACAATACTTTCATTCTGCACAATTTGGAGGGGGAAGATGTCTTTGATGGCCTAGTCAATGGGCGGTTTTTGAAATTTTACTTCATATGAGGCTTTAAGGCCTTAATATTATAATAGGTTTTTCAGTTTTGTTTTTATGCAAATAAACTCCATGCCCAATGGAACACTAGGAGATAAATTTGTTTTGGTTGTTATTGGAAACGTAGTGATCTACAGTTCTTGAAACCTCACAGGGAGGCTTTCATCCCTAAAAGGAGCCAGTGTTAGCCCTGAAGTGCAGCGCTGCTATGTTGAAGGCTAAAGGAAGGAAATGGTCTGTTTTTCTATCATGGAGAGGTTCCCACACAGGCCATCACCCCACTTACCTCACTCTTCCACTTCCATTCTCATCTGCTCATATCCTAACCCAACCCTCAGATCCTAACAAACCCACTTTCTCCTTGGACCTACGTAAATTAACCAAGAACTAATGTGAAAAAACCCCAAAAACCTTACCTTTCCACCCATACGCGCCCTTCGCACATTTCTCGAGGACATCCCATACCTCCGTGACCCCCCACCATCAATCTCCTGACCGATCTGACGGCCCGCACTTCACCCGACCGATGAGACATGCTTGATCAAACTTTACCATTAGATCACTCCAGCCATATCTAACAGCTGTTGTGCATATCGCTCAGGAACCAGCGAGCGGGATACCCACTCGATAAAGGGGGTTTCCTCTCTCTCCTCCACTGCTACATGGCGCCCGATGAATGGAATCTTGTAGGCTCCGACCTTTACCGCTTACCGCCCGATGACTGCCTGATGTAAAACATTTCCCGCTTGGGTAAAACTACTCACGGGCGTTATCTTTCAAGCACCTCCTCCGCCTGATAGCCATTCGATCTGCTCATCTGAGATTTGACGGCTCAGACTCATTCCACTCCCGCCACGACTTCAGGCCTCCTGCGTTCGATGTCCTTTGTCCATTTCCCTCGATCGAACAGCCCTCATTCACCATCACCATAGTCCGCCCTCTGCCGCCTGACCACCATCTTGACCGTCGAACCATCCCATCCAACAGCCCATATGCCCCCATACCCCACTTCCCATCAGTCACCCAGGGAGGAAAGTTGTTGGCTCTGTCAGTGTTTGTGATAGTTGGACAGTTGAACTGAAATAATGGAATCCATGGCCGAAAGGGGAAAAAACAGCAGCACGATGCAACCGAATTAACAGAAATGATCGTGGAACATCACAGCATGTGCAAGCCACCTGACAGCGCAGCGAAATGACCAGAATTTGGTTACTGTGTTTGTTAGAAACAGAGCCCCTATGCTCATGCTTGTCTAATTATGGCATCAAGTAGTTAGAAGCCATAGGGGATAGATTAAGACATCTCGAGCCCTAGAGAGCCCGAGAGCATTGTAAAAAGCCTATAAATGGCTGAAAGTTAGAAGGAATAAGGGTTCAAATTTTGAAGACTGTGGAAACTCTGTTCCTCTCAATGTCTCATCTTCATTCTAGTAATACAAGCTTCTTTTTCTATTACATGTTCAATTGACATCTTCTCCTCTGTTCTAAGCTTGCATTTGAATAGGTTATTCATGTTTTCTTCTGTGTCTAATGCCAGATAACTATCATTTTATCTCTGCATTGATAAATTAGATTTGCAAGCTTCATTTACTTTCTGTAGCTAGCCATTCATATATGTTTATGTATGCATCTGCTGGTATAGTTAGTATTCTCCATCTATCCATTCAATCTATAAACTATTGAGCATTAGTGGTCTAAAGCCTTGTCAAGCTGAGGGTGTTCATGCATGTCTGGAGTGAAAACAGAGTTGAAATAGTCATCTGACTTGATCCAAACCTTAATCCGTTCCAATAGTTCATACAACAATATTGAAGATTTATATGTTACAAGGCATCTCTAAGCTACAACCTAGGAGAGTTTCTTGGAGTGATAATAGTAGGCACCCCTCCTACATTTACCCAGTTTCATTGGCATGCCAACTACTATGAGATGAAGCATGAAGAAACCTCCTAGATCCCCTTAATTAAGTGGGGCCAACAATTGGAACTTAATAACCACAAAATGACATCCTACAGTGTTCACAAGACACTTAGAGGAAAAACAACCACTCCTAATGCCAAAACCCTAAGCTAGATTTCCTTTTTAATGACTTGGTCCACAACTGCATGCATGACGAGGCTTCCATGTAGATATAGGCTTATATTCACATGCATAATCATGTAAGGGTGTTGCTATGACGCAAAACATCCAGTTCAGAGGGTACAATCCCAGATTCCAAGCCACCATTTTAGGCTATCTTCCAGCCTACTTCCCAAAACTTAGTGATACTTTCTAGAATTATAAATAACATCACGAAAAATCCATTCATACAAAACTTGGTCAAGTACTTGACCTAACCAGGCCTAACAATGATAGTCATTTTGTCAAACATATGGTGAACAAGTAATCTACAGGCCATGCATTCATATTTTAACATAGGGGTCTAAAACTTATCTAAGAATCATCGAGAAGGTATAATGAACTCTCATAATAGCTACAATAAATTTTTTTTGCTCATGCATTCATTAACCATTCATCGACTAATCTAAAAATATCAAGAGCCATAACTAGAAATTGTTATGGAAACATGCTGATAGACAAAATATAACCAAAATAATAACCATGATAGAATAACCATCAAAGCCACATAATATCAAGTAAAAGTACTCATAAAATACAATAGGAAAATAACTCTTATTATCATATGCAAAATCCAACCAAGTCAAGATTTCCACATACCATCCGATAATAGATTGGGCTGAACCAAATCTCTCTTTCAGCGAATCACCGCCATTCCATATTCCAAGCATGAATGTATCATGGAATAAATCAAACAAAACCAAAATGGGGCCTGTAGAGGCCAAACCACTTCAAACCTCAACCAGTGATTCCATCTCATGGTTAGACATCACTAACACCAACTAGATTGGTTTCTACCCAAGTTGTCTAGGGCTTTAGGAACTAGTAACTCAACCTACATACTTCCAAGGTTGTAGAGAATTTGTCCAACCTAGATACAGGGACTAGTAACTCAACCCACCAAAGGCTCCAGAGCATTTGTCCCAACCTAGGCTCCACGACTAGCTACTCAACCCAAGTTGTTCCAGGGCTTACAAAATGTTTGTTCCAACCCACAACCATAAGGAATTATGAGCATAAACTAGAAATCAATCAAGTGGAAAACCAACAATGCCACATCTATCCAAGAAATGGCAAGGCAAGGCTAAAACCACTATCCATCCAGGTAGTCCTCCATGCTAATGAAAAATCATAACCAAATAATCACATACATATACCATGCATCCATAAATCAACAAGGGGATCATACATGCAACATGTACCGACAAAGAAATCCCACTTTAGCTACTGATCCCACTGTCCCCCTTTACTTTCCTGCTTTTCCTTGCCTTCCTTATCCAAATCCAATGTATTCTAGAGTGCTCCATGCATGCTACAAGGATTATCTAAGTGTGCAAGAGTATGAGAGAGCAAGAGAATAAAAGAGAGCTACAAACTAAAACTGACAAAAGGTTTAACTGAAAAAACATGTGAACTAATCCTTAGAAGCCTTTTTATCATTGAGGCCTCTATTTTCTTCATTTTCCTCTATTTTTCCTTCAATTTTCCTCACATGCATATATGTGACCTTCCATATCCCCTTTCTCCTATTTTCCTTTATTTCATAAATAAAATGCCAATTAATTCCTCTATGCCTTTGTTAATGACCTTGCCAATTTCCATAACCATTAATTAATCACTAGTGATATCGCATCATTATGTTTTTCCCAACGTTCACCTTGGAATATGTGTCCCATGAACTTGGTATTATTTTTATTTACATGAAAATCAACCAGGGATTGTTACAAACCCCTTCCCTTTGGGGGAGCACTATCCTTGGTGTTTAATGACACCTACAAACTAGAAAAACACATGCTACTAGTGAAGCTTTATAACACAGATCGATATAGCATTTATATTATATCATACTGATGAAGACATAACCAACATATCATGAACATCGTACCGCTTATTGGATCTTTATAAAGCAACTCGATGTGCTATTTACATACATATGCATATATAGACATAACTGAAACACAACATCAAAAGATATATCAAGGCACATCTACTCAACCAATGAATAAAGAAGGATACATAGCACACATCTAATAAACCATCTCCCATGTAGCTTCATTGGTCCCAAAGTGATTCCACTACACTTTAAATTGCTTGATTTCTTGATTCCAGAGCTTGAGGATATGTCATTGCAAAATGAAGTGAGGTTTCGGATGGAATTCTCCTTCTAGGTCCACCTGCAATACAAACTAGTCAATCACGTGATCAACATATTTCACATACTTTTTAAGAAATTGATAGTGCTTGGATCTACCTCAGGTTGAAGGAAGGCAGGTCTAGGGTAACATCAAACCATCCTTAACCTGGTAGCTAGCCCTACCAGGTCGGGAGAGGGTTCTCTCCTTATCAATCTCAATTAAGATATTGGCAATTAGGGCTTGAGATCACTGAATTTAATATAGATTTTAGGCTAGGTATAGTAGCTCAGGGTTTCTAGTTTGTTTTTAAAGTTTTGGTTGCTGGATCAATTGGAGAAGGCAGATTGGGTCCGGGAAATCAACTCAGAGATATAGTCATGTCCCGTGGGGCGAGGTAGACAAGGGTTTATGTGCTAGCAATGGATTGAAGATGGTAGATTAAGACAGTTGAGGAGTTGAGGAGGGCATAAAGAAACTATGAATCCTCTTCAAACAGTTGAAAACATTGAAAACCAAATGCATTCCCAAGACAAAGCACTGTAAATTAGTGTATTTTGTTTATTCGCCTTGATTCATTTAGTTTAGGGGAGAGAGAGAGAGAGAGAGAGAGAGAGAGAGAGAGAGAGAGAGAGAGAGAGAGAGAGAGAGATGTGAATACATATAAAACATCAAAAAACTCATTACAAATAAGAAACAATACATAAACTCACTGTCACAAGAATCCCACAAAAATAGCTGTGAAACCTGGTTTTATTCCTTGCCAAACTGCTGATACAAATGTTCAATGAGAGCCAACACTTCTGCCAAAGTCCAACCTTTACAAATGACTAAGAAATTACATCATATAAACAAGGAAACCACTTGTGCTAGCTATCACGGTCGAATCAATGAGAAAAGGGGTGGTTTCAACCATATCTAAACTAGGAACACAAAAGTAGGCAGTGGAACAACTTGCCTCTAAAACTTAGGAAACCAATTCATTACAGTTCAAAACCACTTGGAACTTGATGTATCTACCCTATGAGGTGATTTTCATCAATACTTACATTAAATACATCATTTACCATGCATACATTTACCAAGAAAAGAAGAAAAGTCAACCACTGAAGAAACTGGGCGAAATTTTGAGTTTTAGGCAAAATTGACAAAAATTTGCCTGATGCGCAGCGCCCTAAGCCTGATGCAAAACACTGCTTCAAGACTACTTTTGGAGGCCTTGCACTTCACCAAATCAGACCCAAGATAGCTTGTTGGAAAGCTATGCCTGTCTAGTTTTTGGAACACTTTGAATTTTCTGATTTGAAGTTGATTTGCCCCTTCAAAAATCATTTATCCCAAGACTGATTTGAGATTAGGATATCATCAAGAAAACATCATGGAATTTCTCCCAAGACTGATGTGTACCTGATGATATCCTAATCACAAATCAGTGTTCAAGAACATTTTTTCTCCTTTCAGCTGATCAAACAAATCGTTAATCTGCAACAAAGGGTACTTGTTCTTGATTGTCACCTTGTTCAACTGCCTGTAGTCAATGCACAACTTGAGAGTACCATCCTTCTTCTTCATAAAAATATTGGTGCACCCAAAGGAAACACACTTGGCCTAATGTATCCCTCGACAAACATATGCTTTAGCTGCAGCTTCAGCTAGACTAACTCTAGAGTGCTCATCTTGTAAGGTTCCTTTGATGCTGGTGTTTCTCTCAGCATCAACTCAATAAAAAATTCCACTTCCCTATGAGGAGGAAACTTTGAAGTATATGCTAGAAATACATCCTGAAACTGTTGCAAAACTGTATACCTCTTTTGAACTTTAGCATCATCCTTACCTTTATCATCGAAAACATGAACTACAAAAGTACACACCCTTTCTTGCTACTACACTTAGCTTGCATAGTTGTAACCATCCTCACTAGACTTCTTCTTACCCTGCAAGATTCTCTTCTCTCCATCATCATCCAAGAACTCAATAGCCTTATTATAGCAATCCACCTTAGTCCTGTGAATGTACAATCAATCCAAACACAACAACATATCATATGATCCCAATGGAAGCACATTTATATGCACTGATGTAGACATATTGTTTAGCTCAAATGCATAATATCTCACCCATTGATGAACTCTTTTCTTATTACCTGTAGCCAACTACACCAACCAATACTTTTCATGCACTTCTTTATTTAAGCAACACTTATCCACCAAGTCAAGACCGATATAAATATATTTAGATCAAAGATTAATCAAAATAGAAATAACTTGATCCAAAATATACCTTCCATCTTGATACTAGATGCCTGATGATCAACCTACCTATTATCCAATGTTGCATAAATCCAAGGAATACTTTTTCCAACATCCCCAACTATCTATGCCTCCTAAACACTATAAATCTGTGGTTTTCCACCCTAATGTTATGGACAATCTCTCTTGCGATGATCCTTGCCACAAGTCCAACACTGGAAAGGCTTCCTGCCATAACATTTTCTCTTCTCCTCAGACTAAAATCCCCATCCTCTGTCAACTGCATTGAATTTCTTATATGATGTTTCATTCTCCTTTCCATCTGTATCCTGAGGTTTTCCTCTCTTCTTAGCTCACTCTCCTTTATTCTTCTCATTATTCTTCCAATATTGCTTAGACTCAGTCTTGCACTTCGATTTCTCATAATAATGCTTCAACTTTCTGATGGCTTCCTTCAACGATCTAGGCTCATAAAAATCAATACTACCTTTGAATGATACAAACAACCCACTGATCAATATCTGAATCTTTTCTTTCTCCTCCTTAAGATATGGCACATACTCAACAACTCCAAGAATATGCTAGTATACTCCTCATTGGTCATAAATCACATCATAAACTCATAGAACTCCTTTGCACTATCATCATAATATCTTTTAGATAGATACTTCTTCCTAAAAAGTCTCTTGAACTCACTCCAAGTTAGTTCCTATTCTCGAATGAATTTGACATTCTTCATGTCTTCCCACCAAATTTTTTCTTTTCCTTTAAGACTGAAAGTAGCTATCCTAACCTTCATATTTTTTGAATAATCATGCCATCTGAAAAACTTATTCATCCCAAGAAACCAAGCTTTTTCATCTTGTAACTTCATTTCTCCATCAAATGTAGAAGGATTTTATTTCTTGAATTCCTTTTGCAAGTACTTCTTCTCACTCATCTTATATAGATGATGATGGTGATGACAATGTTGTCTCTTCGAGCTAGAATTGGAATAGAACCCACAGTCATTACCCCTCCTGTGAGATGTGTCCAAGAACCTAACATCTTTAACTATATCATCCATTTCAAACATGTATCCTGATTGAGGCCTGCTGCCATATGCCCCATTTGTCGTTTCTTCCTATCCATGCATAACCCTAAGTTGTCCCTGTCTCTACAAATATGATAGACTCTAAAGGATGAATGCATTGACCTCTTCTTTATTTTATTGTGCCCTAATAGGTCTTTCCTATGGTTGAATGATCTTGTGATTATCTGCCTTACAACTCCTAATCTCTGCTTTCAAGCTTCTCAATTTATCTACTATCTTAGGGGAGTAATCATTATATAATTAAAGAGATATATCAATTATCCCAACATCAACGTCATCAACTTATAAAGTATGACACTACTACAACAACTATCACAATGCATGCATAACAAACACATATACACCTAACATTCCTGCATGAAAAACACATTTCACCCATCCAGTCCAAGTGCTTGAACCTGGGAGCTCTAATGCCACTCTGTAACAACCCCTCACACATTTACCTAATTTCACCATCTTACCAGGATAAACATGAGACGAAGAGCTACTATGACATGACCCGACCTCCTAGATCCACATAAGGAAGTAGGGCCGACAAACTTACCAATCACAAACTAACATCGTATAGGGTTCACATGACACTTAGATGCAGAACAACCACTCCCAGTGGTGAAACCCTAAGCTAGATTACCCTTTTAGTGACTTGGACCTACAAATGCATGCATGAAAAGCCCTCCATGTGGCTATAGGTCACTATCTGGATGCATAAGATTATAAGGGTACAACTATTGCCCAAATGTTTCAGTTCAAAGGGTGTGGTTCCAGATTTTGAGCCATCATTTTAGGCTAGCCTCCAGACCATTTCCCAGAACTCAGTGAGACTTTCCAAAATGATAAATAACATCAGGACAAATCCATTCAAACACAACTTGATCAAGAAATTGACCTAACTAGGGCTAACCATGATAATTGTTTCATCGAACATATGGTGAAAAATTAATCTATAGGTCATGAATGCATATCTGAACATAGGGGTCTAAAACTTATCTGAGAATCACCAAAAAGGTATAATTCCCTCTCATAATAGTTGCAATAACATTTGTTAGTGCATTCATTCATTAACCATTCATAAACTAATCAAAACATATCAAGAGACATAGTTAGAACCTATTATGGAACCATGCTTATAACCAATATATATCAATAATAATAACCATGATAGAACAACCATCAAAGCCACATACTATCAAGTACAATTACTCACAAAATAGAATGGGAAAATAACTCTTATTATCATATGCAAAAACCAACCAATTTAGGGAGTTCCATGTACCACTCAACCATAGATTGGGCTGAACCAAATATCCATTTCAGCCAATCACCCCCGTGCCATAATCTAAGAATGAATGTGCGATCTCATGGAATAAACCAAGCAAAACCAAACTAGGGCTTCTAGAGGCCAAACCACCTCAACCCTCAAAAAGTTATTCAAGATGAAATTTTGACATCACTAACACCAACCATATCGGTCTCTACCCAAGCTTTCCAGGGCTCTAGGAACTAGTAACTCAATCCAAATCCTTCAAGGGCTCCAGAGCGTTTGTCCCACTCGACTCCAAGGACTAGTAAGTCAACCCACCAAGGGCTCTAGAGCATTTGTCCCAACCTAGGCTCCAGGACTAGTAACTCAACCCAAGTTGTTTTAGGGCTTACAAAGCATTTGTTCCAATGCATAGCCATAAGTAATTATTATGACCAACTAGAAAACATTCATGTGGAAAACCCCACAATACCATGGTTATCTAGGAAATGGAAAAGCAAGGCTACAACCACTTTCAACTAGGCAATCCTCCATGCCAATGACATATAATTACCAAATAATCACATGTATATACCATGCATCTATAAATCAACAAGGAGATCATACATGCACCCTGTACCTACAAAGAAATCCTACTGTAGCTATTGATCCCTCTCTCCCATTGTGCTTTCATGCTTCACTCCAAATCCAATGTATTCTAGAGTGCTCCAAGAATGCCTTAAATGTTCAAGAGTATGAGAGAGTGAGATAATAGAAGAGTGCTCCAAGCTAAAACTAACAACATTTTTATCTGACAAAAGAATTGAACTAATCCCCAAAAGCCTTTTTATCATTGAGGCCTCTATTTTCTCCATTTTCCTCTATATTTCCCTCAATTTTCCTCACATGCAAATTTGTGACCTTTCATCTCTATTTTCTCCTATTTTCCTTTATTTCATATATAAAATGCCAATTAATTCCTTTTTTCCTTTGTCAATGCCTTTACCAATTTTGATATCCATTAATTAATCACTAGTGATACCCCATCACTATGTTTTTCCAAACATTTAACTTGGAATATGTTTCCCATGAACTTGGTATAGTTTTTATTTACATGAAAACCAACTAGGGGCTGTTATAGGTGCTAATCTCTTAGATAGTTTCCCATAGTGCCATTTTCTTTGTTATTAGCCTATAGGCCATGATCACCAATCACGCACAAAACCATCGTATCCTAGCTCCTATGCACCTCTTCTTATTATAGCCCTGAGGGCTAAACTACCACTCATTAAAACTTCTACACCATTGGTATTATTACTACACATAACCATGTCTTGAACTTAACCTTAGCCTTCAGCATTTCCTCTGGGATTATGTGTAGTTTGGGGTCTTCCTACTGCATGCACTAGCTAATCAAAATCCTTCTGGGTTGACTGCTAATGCCACCACAGTTTCTTCCTGTATCAATTCCTTTTATTTGTTTTTGGCCTTAAGGCCCATGGTCACCCAACACATGAAACCTTCACAAAACCATGCCTTGAGCGTGCCTTTTGTCACTTGACGAAATTCTCAAATGCCAACAAAATCATCCATCTCCTGGCTATGTTACCCTGACACCTTTATCCTGAAAATATAAAATATACAACCTTGTTTTCCTTCGGGATGAGACTTGTGGGATGATGTTCCCATGGGGTTTGTTTAATGCATTTTCCATTGGCCTGTGCTTTGACATGGACATGTCTTCCCAATGCCGAGTTAACTTATTAGTTCCTCTATGCACACCACTCAAACCTTCCTAGCCCAAACCTGTAGGATGATGTTATGTTGATTTCACTCATGCCATGTGGCAACTGTGAAGTGGTGACAAGTGTTACCCAGATTTGGCCCATTAGGCCACCCAAAAACGTTGAATCTTTCTACCATGTGTCCCTTGTATTTGCATCATGATGACATCATGCATGGTTTTTTCCATCCTTTCCACTTTCTTATGCATGTCTTTGAATCCTTTTGATCCCATCTTAGTGAGCTTACCTATATTGTGGGGTCCTTATCATTAGCTTCTGCTTCCAACCATACTGCCACCGTTATCCCGCTCAACTCTTAAAGGGATCCTTATCATTTCATTGGGATGTACCTGTCGGGGTATCTATTGTGGGATTGTGTGTCTAGTGGGACCTCTGTTGGCCAATGAAAAGGCTCTCCATTGTTGTTGTCAGAGCTACATCTTTGCGAAACTTAGTCAACCTGTCACTTACCCTTAGTGATCCGCTTTATCCTTTTAGGAACAAAACAATAGGTTGACGTCACACTAACATCACCTATTCCATGTTTCAACCTCTGATTGGTCCACGTTACTTAGATTGTAACATGCCACCAACCACATTTACCCGCTTTTACAAGCCATCTAGTTAAATGTGAAGCAGAGTACTACTATGACATGACCTGACCTCCAAGTTCCTGTTATGGAAGTGGTGTTGAAAAACCGACAACTTTACTAACACCCCTCAGAGACCTCAGGCCACTCAGAAGGCTGCAAACCAACACAGATTTTCAATCCATGAGATAGAGCCCTTTTTCACTGAGTTAAAACCTTAATCACATGCACACCAATGTAAGCTTGGTGTGGTTATAGGCATCCAAACACACACATAGAATTGCCTCCATGTGGTTATGAACTAAATTCCTCATATCAATGCCTATGGTCCCGATATCTTAGCGACATTTATAGGCTATCCTCCAAACCATTTCCCATAACATCCTGTAACTTTCTAGAATCACATTTGACATAGAAACAATGCTAAACCTTCAAACTTGATTTTTTTTTTTACTTAGAATGCTAAAACACATTAGACATTTCGTCAAACATATGGTAAAAATGTAAGTTATAAATTATGAATTCATATCTAAGTGTAAATATTTGTACATTAGCTCAAAATCACTGAGAAGGTCTAATTCCCTCTCAGGTAGTTGCAAAAACACTAGTTATTCCATGCATTCATCAACCATTCGATAACTTATGAAAGCATAATAAGAGCCATAACTAGAGCACATCATAATTCATTTTTATAATCAACATATAACTAGAATATTAACCATGACAAAAAAACCATCAAATCATCATAATAACAAGTAGAAGTACTCATGAATCACAATAGGAAAATAGATCTTATTAACTTATGCAAAATCCAACAAAGTCAGGGACTTCCACATACCACCCGGCCATATATTGGGTTGAACCATACCTTTCTTTCTTCCAATCACCCCCATGCCATATTCCAAGCATGAATGCAGGATCTCTTGGGATAAACCAAGGAAAAAACAACCAAGGAAATCCAGAGGTTAAACCACTTGTATCCCCAAACTAGCGTGATCTCACCTAAACAAGTCCTAAGATCAAAAATGAAACCAAGCTTGGATTCCTTAGAATTTCTTCACCATACCTTAAGGAATTTGTCTGTCTCCACCCACCTATCGAGGGCTTCCTAGAGAAAGCCATCTCCACCCCCAACCCTTAGGAATTTTCTTGAGACCACCTCACCTGATTCCAAAACCTTTTGACAATCCAAACCTCAACTAATAAATGAATCCCATCACACCATGGCTATCCAGGAAATGACAAGGAAAGGTTGAAACCACTGTTAAACCTGGAAAAACCCATGCCAATGATAACAAATGAACCAAATAAAAAAATCCATGTATGATGCATTAACACCTCAAATAGGAAATCACACATCCATCATGTTACCTACAAAATATTCTTGCTGGAACTATTGATATAACCTTATCATTTCTTTCCTTTGCCTTCCATTACTTGTATTTTCTTGCTTGCTTACTTTCTCCTTTGGAAGCTCTCTCTCTCTCTCTCTCTCTTAAAAATGATCTAGGCCAAAAATGACAAAAATCTAAACCAAAAAAAGATCAACTGACAAAAGATGTGTACTGATCCTCTGATTCCTCTTTATTATTGATTTCACGTTTTTCTTCATTTCCTTAATTTTCATTCTAATTTCCTTAGCTTGAAAATATGTCTCTTCACCTTTCGTTTGTCCTATTTTCCTTTATTTCTCATAAATAAATTCCAATTAATGCATCCTTTCCTTTACCAATGCCTTTGCCAATTTCCATATCCATTAATAAACCAAAAGTGATGCCCACTATAGTGTTTTCCCAACATTCAACTTGGAATATGTGTCCCATGACATTGGTATTCTTTTTCCTTTATTAATGTTTATCACATGAAAATTTAACCAGTTGTTGTTACAAACCCCTCCCCCTTAGGGGAACATCCTCCTCGATGTTCTATGACACCTATGACCAAAATAATATTGAAAAAAAACATACTTCCTATGGAGCTTTATAACAAAGCTTGATGCAGTATTTACAATGAAAAATAAGACAAATATACCACTTTTTGGAGATTTATAACTCAACTCATTGCAGTATTTACAACCATACAAATATATGCACATACCAAAAACTCATTTTCTTTAACTAGCAAATAATGAAGGACATAAAGACCACATCTGATCAGCCATCTCCGATATATCTTCATTAGGCCCAAAGTGCTTCGATTGAATTTTAATGTCATTTATTGCTTCGTTACAGACCGTGAGATATTTCCATTGTAATATGCATTATGGTTATGGCTGGAATTCTCCCTCTAGCTCCACCTGCAATATAGACTAGTCAATCACATGATCAACATATTGCACATATCTCTTAAGCAATGAAACATGGAAAAAATCATGGAATTTTACTATCAGAGGCTGTGCAAATCTGTAGGTCATTGGTCTAATCCTCTCAAAGATCTCAAAAGGCCTAGAATAAGGAGGTGCCATCTTGGAACATGATACAATCCTCAAAGAGCTCCTCTTGGGCTTGATGCACAAGTACACATAATCACCAACGTGAAACTCCTTGAATTCTCTGCATTGATCAATATAAATCCTATGCATGTACTTTGTTTCCTTCAAATTCCTCTTAATAACCTACATTTCTTGTTCCATATCTACCAACATATATGGTCCAATAAACACCCTGTTCACTGGATGACTCAAGATGATATGAGTATTACAACTCTACCATAAATAACCTTTAATGGAGTCATCTTCAGGGACTTCTGATTCCCATTATTATGTGAAAACTCTACCAGTGGAAGAAACTCTTCCCACTTCCTCTGCTGATGCATGACATACATCCTCAACATGTCCTCAATATTATTGTTGACCCTCTCTATCTATCCATCTGTCTGTGGATGATAAGTTGTACTGAAATCCAATTTTGTTTCCAAGCCTGCAAACAACTCCTTGAAAAACATGGAAGTGAACTTCTCCATATGATATGACCTTCTTGGGAACACCATGAAGCCTCACTATCTCCTTGATGAAAATATGAGCTATCTCACTAGATGAATTCATAGATTTAACTACAATGAAGTGAGCTACCTTACTTAACCTATTAACCACAACAATGATGTAATCATGCTACTTTGATGTCCTCATAAAACCTATAATGAATTCCATCAAAATTACCTCCCATTTGCACTTTCGAAGAAAAATCAGATGCAATAAACCACCTAGATTCTTACACTCTAATTTTACTTGTTGACAATCCAAACATCTAATAACAAACTCAGCCACTGATTTCTTCAATTTCGACCAATGATAGAACTTATTAACTATTGTAAATTTCTTCTGATGTCCTAGGTGACTTGAATATGGCTTGACATGAAATTCCTCAAGATAATCTTCTTGAGCTCACTCTCATTTGACACATAATTCCTATTCCTAAATCTGACCAAGCCATTTTTTAAGAGATGATACTCTTCATCCCTTTCACTTTCACCCTACTAATGTAACTTGTGCTTCAACTATTGATACCTATCATCATGTTGTACTGCCTGCAAGTTCCGCTCTTACAAATCATCCCATAAGAACTCATTGTTGCCATGTGATTCACCTACACTCTCCTAATAAGAGAATCTACAACCATGTTCTCCATTCCCTTAATAAACCTGATCTCAAAGTCAAACTCACTGAGAGTAGCTAACCCTCTAGCTTCCTAGCATTCAAATTAGGTTGGTCAAACAAGTACCTCAGTCCATTATGATTACTCATCAGAATGAACCTCCTGCAAAGAAGATGATGCATCCATATCTTCAAGGCATGAATGATAACTAATAGCTCAAGATCATGAGTCACATAGTTATTCTTGTGCTCATTCTCCTTCCTTGACTCATAGCATAGTAGTTGTCTTTCCTGCATCAGGACTCCACCAAGTCCTCTCTTGCAAGCATCCGTACATAACACAAACTCTTTATCAGGATCTGTAATATTCAAGGATGGAAAAATTTTAATCAAATGCTTCAACTGCCCAAAACTAGTTTCACACTCCTCAGTCCATTCAAACTTATTTCATTTTCTTTGCAATGATCTAATAAGATAGACAATCCACAAGAAGTTCCTGATGAACCACCTGTAATATCTTGCCAGTCCCATGAGGGATTTTACTTCATCAACATTCCTAGGAGTTGGTCATTCCATGATAGCTTTAATATTTTATAGGTCCACTTCTATGCATTCATTGGAAACAACGTGTCCTAAGTTAAAAACTTCAGTATGAAGGAAACTGTACTTTCTAAGTTTGGCATACAACTAATGCTCTCTCAGTAATATTAGCACTGCTTCTAAGAACTCTACATGTTATTCCTCAATTTTAGAGTATATCAATATGTCATCAATTGACACTATCACAAACTTGTACAGATAAGGAAGAAACACACTATTCATCAAACACATGAAAGTAGCTAGAGCATTAGTAAGACCACACGAAACCACTACAAATTCAAAATTCCCATACTTAGTACGAAATTTTGTATTGTGGATTTCCTCCTCTTTGATGCATACCTGATGATATCTTGATCTCAAGTCAATATTCAAAAACAATGATGCTCCCTTCAACTGACCAAACAAGTCATCAATCCATGGAAAAGGAAACTTGTTCTTGATTGTCACCTTATTCAACTACCTGTAATCAATGAAAAACCTAAGAGTACCATCCCTCTTCTTCACAAAAAACACTGATGTAGCCCAAGGTGACACACTTGGCCTTATGTATCCTTTTTCAAGCAATACCTTAAGTTGAAACTTCAATTCAACTAACTCTGGAGTGCTCATCCTGTACAATGCCTTTGATGCTGGTGCTGCTTCTGGTACCAACTTAATAGAAAAGTCCACTTCCCTATTATGAGGAAACTCTAAAATCTATATTGGAAATACATCTTTGAAATTGCTGCAAAAATGGATACTTGTTCAAGACTTCAACATCCTCAACATCCTTCCCTTTGTCACTGGAAACATGCACTGTAAATAATATACACCATTTCCTGCAATTATGCTTTGACTGCATAGCTGTAACCATTCTTACTTACGTAGGCTTCTTATTTCCTTGCAAAATTCTGCTCTCCATCATCATCCAAGCACTCAATATCCTTCTCGTAACAATCTACCTTGGTCCTGTGAAGGTACAACTAATTCATCCCTAAAAGCATGTATATATGAACCTGCCGGAAGCACATTTAGACGTGTTTATGTAGGCATACCATTAAACTCAAATGAAGAAGATGTTGGCCAATGATGAACTATTTTCTTAGTCCTTATAGCCAACTGCATCAACCAAGACTCTGCATGCACTTATTTACTCAAGCCACACTTATCCACCAGTTAAATATTAACATAATTATGCTTAGATCTAAGATCAATAAAAATGGAAACAACTCGATCACAAATCTTACCTCCATCTCAATAATGGATGCCTAGTGATATGCCTTCTTGTTATGAAATGTTGCATAGATCCAAGAAATGATCTATCCAACATCCCTAATTGTTTACACCTCTTGAGCAGATATGAGGTCTACCACGTTGATACAACAAAAAATCCTTCTTGTGATGATCATTTCCACAAATCCAACAATGTAACAATTCTCTACTACTACCCTTGTTTTGCTGCTCTAGAGGTTGAGGTCCATGTCCCTTCTCAGTTGCACTAAACATCTTGTAAGGAGAAAAATTTTCCTTCTCACCTACATCTTAAGGTATTTCTTGCTTCGAAGTCCATTTTCCCTTAGCCTTCTCATTCCTTTACAATCATGCTTAGGCTCAAACTTACAATTCAATTGCTCATAACAATGTTTCAACTTCGAGATGACTTCCTCTAATGACTGAGGCCCATCATACTCAATATGATCCTTAAATGCTAATGACAGTCCAATAATTAATCTTTGAACATTTTCCTTCTCATCCTTGAGGTAAGGAACACCCATCAACAACTCTAGAAATTTAGTCATATACTCTTCACCTATCATGGAACCCATCTTCAACTCATTGAACTCCTTAGCCTTTCCATCATAATATCTCTCGGAAAAATCGTTCTTTTGGAAAAGTCTCTTAAACTCATGCCAACTCAGCTCCTATATCCTGACGCCTCTGATATTTTTCACATCTTCTAACCAAATATATTCCTTTCCCTTAAGAATAAAAATAGCTATCCTAGCTTTCATATTCTTGATATAATCATGCAAATTGAAGAAATTATTCATCCCAAGAATCCATGCTCTTGATCTTCCAATTTCTTCAACTCTCCATCAAAGGTAGGACGTTTGGCTTTCTTGAACTCGTCTAGGAAGTATCCCTTCTCACTCCTCCTGCAATAATGATAACAATGATGACCATGATATCTATCTGAACTAGAACTAGAATAGAACCCCAAACCATTACCTATCCTCTTTGGTGTATCCATCCACTTGCGACCTCTAATCACATTGTACCTACCAACCTGTGCCCTGATCGAGACTTGCTACTGTATTCCCCATTAGTCCTTTCCTCCTATCCATAATGGATCCTTGGTTGTCCCTGTAACAACCCTGGTTAAAAATTCATGTAAAAATATATAAGACCATGGTCATGAGACATGTATTCCAAGATGAATGGTGGGAAAAAAATCCTAGTGGGGTGTCACTTCGGTTTATTATGGGTAAGGAAATTGGCAAAGGAATTTTATTTATGAAAATAATGGAAATTAGGTGAAAAGGAAGGTGAAAGGTCACAAGTTTCATGTGAAGAGGAAAATGAAGGAAAATAATGGAAATTAGGAGACAGGAAGGTGAGAGATCACAGGTTTCATGTGAAGATGAAAATGAAGGAAAATAATGGAAATTGAAGAAAATATAGGCCTCATTGATAAAAGGCTTATGAGGATCAGTGGGAAGGATTGGTCAGTATAAACTTTTGTCAGTTCATTTTTGGAGCTCTCTTTCTATTCTCTCTCTGATACTCTTGGACACTTAGAGTTTCTTGGAGCACTCTTGGAGAGTGCAGCATGATTGGAGTTTAGGAGCAAGAAGACAAAAAAATAGTAGGAAAGCGCAAGAGGAGATCAGGATCAACAACTATAGCAGGTTTTTTTTGCAAGTACTGAGTTGCATGTATGTTTTACTCACTAGTTTTGGCATGCATGGCATATGCATGTGATTTATTGGTCATGATCAACCACTGGCATGGAGGATTAAATGATTGACAATGGATTTTACTAGCCTTGCCATTTCCTAGATATCCATGGTGTTGAGAGTTGATTTCTTTATTTTCTGGTTGGTTCTCATGTTTCCTTTCACTTGGGTTGAGTTACTAGTTCCTGGAAGCCCTAGTTGGACAAACACTATGGAATCCCTATAACTACTTGGGTTGAGTTACTAGTCCTGGAAGCCTTGGTTGAGTAAAGCTTTGGACGCCCTTGATGGGTTGAGTTACTAGTACTGGAAGCCCTAGTTGGACAAATACTCTAGAAACCCGATGACAGTTGTGGGTTGAGTTACTAGTCTTGGAAGCCTTGGTTGGACAAAGCTCTAGAATCCCTTGATGGGTTGAGTTACTAGTCCTAAAATCCCTAGCTGGAAAAACACCTTGGAAGCTTGACAATAGCTTTGGGTTGAGTTACTAGTCCTGGAAGCCTTGGTTGGAATGAAGACTCTTGAGCCCTAGAAGGCTTGGGTAGAGACCAATATAGTCATGGTTTTGTGATGTTTGACCATGAGGTGGAATCATTGTTTGATGGGTTGAGGTGGTTTTTGTTGAAATATGCCAACAAAAATATTCCAATTTAATTTGTCCTTGAATTAAATTGTGAATTAAAATTGAATTTAGTCTTAACAGCTACTTGGAAATAATTAATTAATTTATGCTAAATTAATTAGTTGCAGAAATTCAAGTTAGAAGTCTTCCTGAATTCATGCAAGAGTTATCCCTTAAATTAAGGAGATAAGATTGAGTTATATTTGAGTTGTAATTAGTTAACTTAGTTTACTAAGTTAAGTCTAGTTAAATTAGTTCCAAACTGTTTGAGGAACTAATAGTGAGTTAACAGTGAATTAAGGCATTAATGCACTCAACTAGTGCTACTCTATTTAACTGAAGATTCCCTCATCAAAAACTCATGCATGTCTATTCTGAGAAAGACCCAGTTGAGATTAATGTTCAGGGATAGTGTACTATCAGTTGCATGTGTTTTCTCATGGAGCAAACTGATGCATGCAGTCAAGGATAAATCCTTGAGGATTGCGCAGTTTTGAGTGGAGATCATCCACTTGGTAATAGGAAATCATCCACAAGGAACAACGAAAGGAAATAGGAGCTTGGAGGGTAGAGAGGAAGGATGGAGAGAAGCCAAGATTTCCTGTGATCATCTGTAAGGATTGTACTGAGAGTTGACTAGCTATGAGATCTAAGGCTTTGTATAATTCCTATGTATTTCCACCATGTATGATAATACAATAGTGTGGGGTTTTTAGCTGAGGCTTTCCCCAAAGTATTTTCATGTGTATTGTGTGATTGATTCTTCTTCCTCTGGTTATATTGTTCAGCTCGATCTTTAAGGTCCCGCAAATTGATAGTAGAAGTTGGTTATAGTATTCTGCTTTGATTTATATTGCATTATTAAGTTAACCTACACCGATTTTCTATAGTTTGGCCTCTAAAAGCCCTAGATGGTTTTGATTGGTGTGTTTTGTGAGATCCCACATTCATGCTTAGTATATGGAATAAGGGTGACTGGCTGAAGAGAGATTTGGCTCAACCATGTCTATGGTCGGGTGGTTTGTGTAAGTCCCATAATTGGTTTGCCTTTGCATCATTAATATGAGGTTATTTCTCCTTTTTATTTCATGAGTATTATATTGGTTTATATGTGGATGATATGGTTGTTGTTTCGTTGGTATTTATGTTTCTATTATGTTGGTTATGAACATGTATTATGACAGTAGCTAGGTATGTCTCTCATCATGTTTTTACTTGTAAATGAATTGTATCTATGGCCTAATGGATTAAACTGAAGCTAATGTGCTGAGGCATCAATACTTATTAGTGATTCTTAGATGAGTATGAGACCCCTATTACTATATATGTTGTTTATACTTGTAGATTACATATTTGTGACATGTTTAATGAAATTCCTGTCATGGATAGAAGGGGTCTAGTTAAGGGATTGTTTAAGTAATTGAATTAGTATCATCATTCCATTGTTATATTTTTATTCTAAAGGTGTCATTTAGTACTAGGCAGGGACCTGGGATCTAGGCCTGAAAAAGCAGCTCAAATCCTAGGGACAAAGGCACAACACTAGGTAGAAAATTCCCTAGACATTGGCATACCATGTTGTGGGAGTGTCCAGAGCCCTTTGGACGCATGCATGCCCATATCAAGGGAGTTTCTAGAGTGTAATGGTTTAAAAGCTTAGTGGGACCTAGGGGATAGTTAACTGAGAGGTTGGGATGGTTCCCTAGAGTCTTGTTGCTGATGTCGAAGGTCTGTATGGTGTTTTTCTATCAGTTCCACTTCCTTAAGGTGAATTAGTATGTCAAATCATATCATAGTAACTTCCCATCACATGTTTACCCCAGTTGGCCGGTTACTTGGGTAGGAGTGGGAGGAGGGTGTTACAGTCTTGTCTCTATAAATATGATAAAATATGAAGGATCACTACATTAACGTCAACTTTATTTTCCTGAAATCTGGCATGCCTTTCCTGTGACTGATATATCTTGTCATTATTTTCCTTACAACTCTTGATTTCTGCCTTCATACTTCTCAAGGTATTTTCTATGTTAGGAGAGTAATATTCTCCTTTCATCTCAGTTGATTTATAGGGAGAGTCACATGAACTGTAATCCACCATTCTTTTTGTCATCTCTGATCTTCTTCTTCCTACAAAGATACCATGTCAAATAAACCAAATATAAACATAATCAAACATACCTTAGTGTGTTTCAGGGGAGGCTATCTCATCTGCACAAATCAATCCAGATTAACACAATATACATGTATATAGACATAATAACACCACCATATTAACCTATCGATATCGTATCAATCATTATCAAATAGATTTTTCAGAATAATCACATAGTTGTTTCAGAGTCGACGTTTTGAACCATATATTGTGGTTCATCCTCAATCATCAAGCATGATGCAACAAACTGTAACACCGAATATATAAATGACAACTAAATCCACTAAAATACACACATATGACTAACATGCATATAAAAATCACATCCCGCCCATCCAGTCCATGTGTTTGAACCTAGAATCTTTGATGCCAATCTGTAACATGTCACCCCCCACATTTACCTTCTTTTACAAGACCTCCAGGTAAATGTGAATCAAAGTGCTATTATGACATGACCCAACCTCCAAGTTCTAGTTATGGAAGTGGGGTCAACAAACCAAAAACTCTACTGACACCTATTAGAGACCCCAAACCATTAACAAGGTTGAAAAGCAACCCAGATGGTCAATCCCTGAGCTCGACCAACTTTTCATTGACTTAACACCCCAACCACATGCATAACAAGCAAGGGTGTAGTTATAAGCCTCCAGCTACACACATAGGCTTACCTCCATGTGGTTATGACTTAAATTATTGAGTTCAACACCTACGGTGTTGGCTTCAGGGGCTTAGACCCAGGTTTAGAGTTAGTTGCATTAACCAACAAAACCCTATACTACCAGCCCTTTTATAACAATTTGCGTAGCGCAGACCGTAGTCTCACCTTCGTCAATATTGGGGGATGCTAGAACCAGGTTTTTGCATCCACAGTGTCTATGTAGTGTGGTTGTAAGGTTTCTATCAATTTAGGGCTTAATCCAACCTTCACGAACCGTTAACCTTATTTTTATAGTTGTAAAGTGTTTTCCTACTTAACAGACCTACAAGTTGCACGTAACTAGTCTAACATGTATTATTCATCATATAAAATAGTAATTGAACCTTCATGATGTATTTGTAGAAGAAATGTACAAAACAAACCATAAATAGGCTAAAACACAGAAACTACACGAACATAAGAAAATACACAGATCTATCTCAAATTATTCTTTATTAGTTCAAGTCTTCCTAGATATAATCTTTCTGACCTTGTGCACACACCTACAGGGGCCTACGCACACAGATGCAGACATTTTGTCTCAAATTATTCTTTATTAGTTCAAGTCTTCCTAGATACAATCGTTCTGACCTTGCACACACAACTACAAACTTACCAAGGTCTCCGCGCACACATCTGTAGGAGCCTTCCCCTTCACTCGAATAGATAAAGATATTCTAGTTACAGACTCAAAAACATTACATTCAACTTAGCTTACTTCACTCAACTTGCTAAGACATCCCTTAATATATTCTCTTACCCTTACAATACCATGGTCTGCAAACCATGTGTGGAGCTAAAAATACTCTAGATAATCTCCTCCCTTTACAAAATAAGGGGCTCAGAATTGCCCTAAATCCCATTTGACTCTTATAACCCTGTGCTAATTGCACTTCACTCCTCAAAATGCAGAGACTTTACATGACTCAGACAAAACTTAGACCTGGGGGACCCCTACCTAATAGGCCCCCAACACAAAGATGTGAGTCATCCTTGAGTCACTTAGCCTAGTACGCCCTCTATTTTTGCTTTCATGCCTCTGCATGCAGACTGTAATGGATGAAGTGTTGATGTGCATTACACTGCGGCCTGTCGAACTTCATCCATGAGCTTATTTGTTGTTGACCTTTTTTCTGTGAGGCCAATTATCCTCTGTGTTTGCTACATACTCTTCAATTTTCCCTCTACTTCCTATGAGAGCTAGCAGGCCTCATCTTCCCAAGGCTACGTTTGCATGGAGATGATCTGTGCCTTCCTCTGCAGCACATCAATATGTCCCTGCAGAAGTGTTCCTTCATAAAGACATGTGAACCGTTGCATAGGTTCTAAGGTTCATGCCGTTGTTTTAAGCTCATCAAACTACAATTGCTTGTCTTTGATTTCCACTTCGATCTTCTACACATGTGGGTTCTCCTGCAGCGAGTCCCATACTTCCATTGTATCTTCAAAAAGTTGATTACAATCCTTGTCTGCAATCACTATTTGTGCCATATCAACTTTTATGGAAGCTTTGCATTGCTCTTGAACTTCCGGTGGCATTATAGGCTACAACTTAATTTGAAGTTCTGTAAACTGCATCTGTAGTTCAAATCCAACCTTGCCCACCTTTGCCTTCGATTCTTTGACTACTTTTGCCTGTTTCTATTTTTTTTTTACTGAAGCTACCTTAGTTGGGATCTGGAGTTCTGGAAGCTCACTACATACTTTGGTTATGGCCTCTTCCAGCTACTGGCTATGCATAGTTTCCTCATCATGATCCTAAAACTACTTTATTATTTTATTTGAACATCTGTTGGTTGTCATTTTTCACTTCTTTGATGACCAACAAAGCTTGCTACTCTAGGATCTTCAGTTCATCAGAGACTCCTTGGTGTAAATCGTACAATGCATGAATGGGGAACGCCACAAGGTTAAGATTTATATTTTTCTAGTATTGCGCATGCTCCTGTTATTCGACTATCTAAAAATGGAGAGAGTCCCCTGGTAGTGGCACTGTTCAGAGCTCAGATGTGATTTTGGTAGTAGTACGAAAATTTGACATGCTTTCTTAACCCACGCTTGCTTGAGTCATGCTTTCTTGAACCATGCTCGCCTGAAATTCCATCTTCTTGAGGCCCTATTGGACCTCTGTGAACACTGCTTTGTACTAGTCTTCAATGTTTCCCTAGAAGTCCTCTGTCATTTCTTGGACTGTATCTCCTATCTCATCGATGTCCCCCTCAGTGAGGACCATTGGCTCTGTGTCAGTGGATCTACCAGACTTCAGCTTCTTCTGTGCTCCTCTAGTACTTTCCTTCTTCTGCCATTTCACTATAAATAGGGAATCAACGTTCTTCGTGTCCACAAAAGGCACTTCACCACCCTAATCATCCTTGTTTTTCTCCTGCGCAACTTTGCGCTTTGCTTCCTATGCGATGTTTTTATCAAGGGCAATTGTGAACTTCTGAGGTACCTTCTCCTTTGCCGCTGGCTTT
This sequence comes from Pinus tabuliformis, assembly GCA_031772625.1. Classification (NCBI taxonomy): domain Eukaryota; kingdom Viridiplantae; phylum Streptophyta; class Pinopsida; order Pinales; family Pinaceae; genus Pinus; species Pinus tabuliformis. The sequence continues at coordinate 273,328,532 of CM062805.1, read as the reverse complement.
TTTATTTGCACACCTTGAGTGGTATGTTGTGTCTTACTTGTGCCTTCCTTATCTGTCTCTATTCCTGCCGGGGTGAGCCAATTACTTGAACACTTGCTGATGATCATCAGGATGTTCTCTTCAAAAGCTAAGTATGGCATCTCATACCAGACCTTCTCAAAATCTTTCTTGGCTTGGATAAAGACACTATGAAAAATATTCTTTAAGTTCTACTATGTCTCTATATCGTTGATATAATGCGGGTGATAGCCGCAGACTTTGGTTGATGACTGTTGGGGCGTTCATTTAATTTTGAAAAGGTTTTGACCAATTTTGGCTGACCGAAGGATGAGAAGGAAACAAGTGGCATCAACGACTAGTTGGTAGAATAGCCATTTGTAGAAGAGTTTCTTCAAGGTGGCAATGGAAGGCAAAGGCATCTGAGGAGGTGGGAAGGTGCAAGAGCAACTAAGCAGGAACTAGCAGTCCAAGCAGCAGAAAAGAATATAAAAGGAAAGGGCCAGAAAAGGAGAAGGGTTGATTGGTTGGTTGATGAGATAGTCGATAAGGTTGTGGGAGGAGGTGGGAAGACATCCATTTGCGATAAATGGATAGAAAAGTGCAGGAGTCTGGGAGGCTTGCGCCTTGAAGTTGAACTGAACCCATGGATCTAAGTCGAGTATGCCTTGTAGTTGTTTGATGCGAATGCCGAAGTTATATTGTAATGTTTACTATTAAGTTAATAAAGAGAATGACTAGATAGGTTGTGAATTATGATGTGTATGGGCCCCTTATGTGGGATGAATTTATAAAATTTTTGAATGTCCCATCAAATGCATGTAATCAGTATTTCTAGTATTATCTCTACTATGTTGTTATCTCTTTTTTATGCACAATGAATATATATAACAGTGATTGAATAAAACCAGTTAATGCTTCCTTGACTCCTCGTTGAACGTTTCTCCCTTTCGGTCGCGGCACGCCTCAGGTGAGACTCCTTGCCCTTCTGGGTGAGGTGAAAATGTGGGTGTTTTCCTAGACTAGGACAGACCATTGTTGGCCCTCTGCACCTAAACCAAGGGTATTTTCCCCCTGATGACTCTTTTGAGCCAACAAATGGTTCTGTTGCTGGGACCTGAAGTTATGAGAACTGGTTCAGACCATGGTGTCAAGGATATTCAAGAGAGAGATTAGGGATTGGTGGAATCATAAAGTGGATCAGTTTGTGGTGGAGAAGGCTACCCGAAGAAATAAACCGATCAGTAAGGTGAGTGAGGGGATTTTATATGACGACGACACCAATGATAAGTATGAAATTTTCTGGTGCAAGTTCCGAGAAGACCTGTACAATTGGTTAAGAAGGCTAAAGGGATAGAATCAACCAGGGGAATCCATGACAAGTCACCTCAGCTAGACTCCATCGAATGTAGTGGTTCTTCAACAATTGGATAATGATATGACTAGAGCAGTCAATTTTTGGGTAAAGACTATGGTGGAAGGTTACATAGTCAAGTTTGCCGTCGAGAGTTATCAGTCTTTCTTGAAGGTAGAAGTTGTGTTCGGATCTGGGCTAAGAGCTAGGTTGATGAGGGAAGTACCGATGTGGATTAAGATGTTTATGGTAGAAGACGGACTACTGCCTTCATCCACCACAGGGATGGCAGCGTAAAACCCTAGTACTGGGGGAAGGAATTAGAGAGGGGAATGCTACCAATTGAGGGATAAAGATGTTGTTGAAGGGATTGATACAGAAGAATTGAAGAAAGCTAGAGATGTCAGAGCACGAAGAAGGGCACTGCTAGTGGATAAGTGGTAGGCGAGAGAGATTCAGACTATGGGGAAGAGGAGGATGGCACCCCACCAAGTATGATCGGTGATGGGGAAACCCCGAGTTGAGAAGTAGGGAGAAGAAATGTGTTGGGAAAGGCAAGAGTGGTGAAGGGAGATGTAAGAGTTGAAGAAATGAGGAAGGACCTTCCCTATAGGTTGCGGAAGGCAAATCACAAGAGCAAAGGCCGAATGAGCATGAAGAAGGAAGCAAAGATGGGTGATGTGATGAGGAGATTATTTGATGAAGGAGAAGAAAACACTAGGAGTCAATAGCAATACCCCAAAGACATAGGTGGCATTTCCCTTGATCTTCCATTGATACCTTATCACAATCTGGAGGAATTTGTTATTAGCTTAGCCAAGGCAATATGGGTATATAGTGCATGGGAGAAATATAGAACCAGTTTCAATATTGGGAGCAACACAGGAACCAATAACATTAGTAACTTAGGACTATAGGGATCCCAGCAGCCAGGAAGCAAATGGTTTGCGCTGTTAGCTCATACCCAAATCAGTATGGCAAGATCTTTTACCAGATATCCATAATTTGCAGGAAGGGTAAACGAGGATGTGGAGCAGCACTGGTATCTCTGCAAAGCTATTTGGAGAGCTCGTTAGACTCCAGACAATGTTAGGGCTATGGAATTTCATACCACATTGAGAGACAGGGCTCTGCATTGGTTTATAAAATGGGCGGAGCAGAACTAGACCCCCACAATAGATGATATTAAGAGAGGATTTGTGCATGAATTCAAGGTACCATGGATGAATGAACTGGGGCTATTGGAGCTATGGGAAATTAAGTAGAGGGAGTGTGAGATGGCTTGGGAACTCATGCAAAGTTTTAAGGATGCCATTGCCAAGTTGAGTTAGACTTTGGGCCCGAATCAACAACGCAACTGGTTCATCAAGGCACTCTTGCCTTTAACCAGAACACTGTTGACGCAATAGAATATAGGAACCCTCTAGGATGTGTTAGAGAAAACATCATGTATAGAAGCCATGGTATGATACCCTCATGAAAACCGAGGAGGGGAAAGTCTGCAAGATTCGTCGATCTTAGGCCTGCAGAACAAGATCGCGATGTTGACGGAGAAAATGAAAGATCTTCAGCCAGTGCATCCAGCGAGACCCAACGTATGGTGCACCCACTGCATGGTGGAGGGGCACATTGCAATGGAATGCCTGAGGTTGCAGGGAATTAATCATCCAGGAGGGGTCGCAGGGTCGTCAGGGGCCCCACCAACCACAGGAGTTGCCGCAGTCGGAGCGTAAGGGGGTTTCCTGGGAAGGAATAATCAAGACTTTTGTGAGATCTATAGGGTATATGGATACCTACTACAGATGTGACCAATTCTACAAATGTTCTCTAATGTTCCCAATAAAAACTACTGTGAGTTCTACGCATCAACAATGCATCACACCGATCAGTGCCAAGCGCTGGATGCATTAGCAGAAAGGGTGGAAAAATCCACATTCAGGATTAACGAGTGAAATCGGGGAGGATGGGGAGAAAACGGGCGAGGAGGAAGAATGGGAGGAAGAGGGCCCACAAGGTGTTACAACTACGACCAGGAAGGGCATGTCACTAGAGAATGCCCACTCCCAAGGAGATCTTAGTGCTCACAGTGTAGAATTAATACTCACACAATGGAGGATTTTCTGGAACTCATTGAAAAATGGGAGGAAAGGACCAAACAGAGGGGAGCCTACTTGATGAATGCTGAACCAGAGACCGATGATAGCCTCCCTACAACCAAAATTAATATAGTCACTCGAGGAGGGAAGAAGACAGGGGAGTATCACTACACTTAGGACCCCCCCTTCATCTTCAAAGCGGCATCCCCACTGAAGGTATATCAGCCGAAACACCAAAACCAGTACTATCAAGAAGAATCTAATTTGTTCGAGGGGATGACTGAGGAGAGAGATAATCAAAGACCATGGGATCACATGCCCAATCACACCCAGATAATTGGGAAGTGGTTTAAACTATTCTTGAAATTTTTTGAGGATGAAGGCATGTTGAAGGAGTTGTGGAAAAGTTTGAAGGTTGCAGTATCCATGGAAGAAGAGGAAGTAGAATGACCACACACAAATTTTCCAGATAAGGCTTCCATAAGAGTGAATCGGAACAAGAGAAGGAGTAGCAAGGAGTTTCGAATCAATGAGCAGGTGGCAGGATTCCAGATAAGGGACACAATGTTAGACATGGGGTCGGATGTAAACATCCTACCTAGGAAAACTTGGGAGGAAATGGGGAAGCCTCAACTGAAATACTCACCAATTCAACTAAGAATGGTAAATCAGTATTGCATACTACCCATTGGGAGGTTGGAGAACATGGAAGTTGATGTGGCAGGGGTGAAGACACACACTGAATTCGAGGTAATTGACATCATGGGGGATAAAGACCCATATTCAGAACTCTTGGGGATCGATTGGGCCTACAAGAAGTACACTGTCATAGACCTAAAGAAATAATTGATGATTTTCAAAGCAGATGGACTGAGGGTGATCCAACATTTAGACCCCTACCAAGGACCTAGGTTCACAAAATTAGTAGATGATAAGGACGAGCTAGGAGTGTTAGACCAGCTATACACACTCATAGCAGGGAAGAGAGAGGACTACATAAACCCTATGGTTGGGGGATCAGTCAGCTGGAGAAGTATCCAAAGCTCAAAGACTATTTCAGAAGTTGCATGGGATGCATGGCAGCAAGGTGGATATGAACTGACCACTAGATGATGTGCAATGATAAATGGAGTAGATTAGGGAGGAATGGAGGTAAATTACTATCTGAAGTACTATGCCCTTGAAACAATGGACACCTTCTTAGATAGAGTAGACTGAGAGTTCACAGAGGATCAAAGGATTCCCTTTCTCGATATCACCCTCATGGAAACTCCGACAAGATGATGGAAGATGCACCACTGTGCACTGAGAGATTGGATGAGCATCAAACAAGCCATGAAGGAAAGATTTTCCCAGGAGGAAGAATGGTAGCAGAATAGGGGAAGATACAAGGATGATTCGAGTCCCAAGGAGCACATCAAATATTGCAGAACCAATTGGAAGAGCCATGGAATACCAAAGGAAATATGGGTACACACATTTATACATACCCTCGAGACTGTTCCCCTAGCTTGGTATGTCCAAGAGTAGCTACGTCGGCAGACAGCAGATTGGGATGCCTTGGAGGTACATTTTTTAGCAACTTATCATTCAGAGGCAATGAGGCACAAATGACAGAGGAGCTCCAGGCAATAAAAGGGGTTATATTCACCCGAGAGTTGTTGGTTGAAGGAGGGCCCAGCGAAATTTTTTTGCAATGTCTGTATGAAATGGAGTTGCCAGGATATGTAACCCACGATAAGGTGGACACAGAGCTAGAGGAGGATGGGTTGGAGGGACTGAGACACCTAACCTTCCTGGAAATGGAAGGAGAGAGGGAAATCTAGGAGAGTCCCTCAACAGAAGGTGCCCACCTTCTACCAATGAAGCTAAGAAAGAAAAATGTCAGGTTAGAGGATAACCCCAAGATAGCATCGGTGGGAGACTACTGGGATGAGAAAACCACCAAAGAAATTTTCGAACTATTACAATAATATCAGGACCTATTCCCAGCTTCTGTGGCAGAGCTAAAGGGGATAAAGGAAACATTGGGGAAATGAAATTTTTTTTGAGACTAGATGCCTAGCCAATAAAGCACAAACCGTACATATTAAACCCAAGGGTGAAGGAGAAAGTTAAGAAGGAGATCGACAAAATGTTGGAAGTAGGAATCATATTTCTGGGAGATGAAGTTGAGCGGATAAGCCCAATAGTCATACAAAATAAGAAGGATGCAACTGAAATTAGAGTATGTGTTCATTACAAAAGCCTTAACAATGCATGAATGCATGACCCATTCCCTATGCTTATCTGTGATGAAGTCCTAGACAATGTTGCGGGGAATAAAGCATATTTGTTCACAGATGGATTGTCAGGTTACCACCAAGTCCAAATAGTGGAAGAGGATAAAAGAAAAACAACATTCACTACTGAGTGGGGGTCATATGCATATAATGTGATGCCATTCAGACTAAAGAATGCACCAGCGGTCTTCTCAAGGATTTTCATAGCTGCATTCCGAGATTATATTCACAAGTTTCTAGAAGTCTACATGGATGACTGGATAGTATACAGTCTATTGAAAAAACACACCAACTTATTAAGAATAATGTTTGAAAGGTGCATGCAATTGTAGATTTCTTTAAACCTTAAGAAATGTATCTTCGCAGTCCCATTTGGAACTCTACTAGGCCATATCGTCTGCAAGGATGGAGTATGTGTAGACCCCACAAAGGTTGCGGCAATTGTCCACATGGAACCATCATGCAACGTAAAACAACTAAGAGAAACTCTGGGTCATACGGGGTACTACAGGTGGTTCATCAGGAACTATGCATCCATCACAACCCCAATGGAAAAATTGTTGAAAAGAACGAAAGAGTTCATTTGGACTGCAGATTGTCAAACAACCTTGAATAACTAAAAGTAAAGACTGATAAGTGCCCATATATTGGGGTACCCTAATTGGAACAAAATGTTCCATGTGCACATCAATGTGTCAGGGATAGCACTGGGAGTGGTCTTAGCACAACTAGGGGAGAAAAACTGTTATGAAACCAGCTCATGAAAAGATAGAAAAGATAGATAAACGCCTTAGAATTCAGCCTCTTCGAGGGGCAACCTCCTTTACATTACATAAATGAACAATTCTCGGATGATTCAAATGACAAAACCTCCTTTCTATATATAGGAGTCTAAGGAGTCACAATATAATCCAGCCGACATAACAATAATAATATAAAGCCACAAAAATAACAATAGAGGGATTCCATGGGGCACAGTAATAATAATGTGGGGGCAATAGGGGCACAACAATATTAATAAGGGGTATAACTACAATAGTAATGGGGTAATAACTAGTATTATAGGGACCCAACATGCCCCTCTCCTTCAAAAAAGTGTTGTCCTCAACGCTTGAGTAGTTCTGGATACTTTTGCATAAAATTCTCATCCTCCCATGTGGAATCTTCAGCAGATAAGTTCTTCCACTTGATAAGATACTCTGAAATTGATCGATTTCGTAGCTGTCAAGTTCTTGTTTCTGTGACTGCTTCCGGTTCCAATATAATTTTTCCTTCCTCGTCAAGTTCTGGCAATATTGTTTGAACTGGGAGCTTGTCGCCTATAATGTCACCTATAACCTTCTTTAAACATGAAACATGGAAAATTGGGCGCAATCGAGAAGCTGCAAGAAGCTCCAATTTGTATGCCATAGTACCAATCTTTTGCAACACCTTGTATGGACCATAATACTTTGGTGATAATTTATTATCCTTCTTAGCTTGCTTGAGGGACATTTGCTTATATGGTTGTAGCCGTAGGAATACCCAATCACCTACATCAAAACTTCTTTCACTGCGATGTTGATCTGCCTATTGTTTCATTCTATTCTGTGCCAACACGAGGTTATCCTTTAAGAGTTGGAGGACTTGTTGTTGATGTTCGATGTGATGTTCCACTGCTTGAACCTTAGAATTTTCTCTTAAATATGATGTGATGGATGGTGGTTGATACCCATAAAGTGCCATAAATGGGGTCATTTTTGTTGCTATATGGAAGGAAGTGTTATACCACCATTCAGCCAGAGGCAACCATTTGACCCATTGTGTCTGTTTATCAGATACAAAGCAACGAAGATATCCTTCCAAACATTTGTTTACTATCTCAGTTTGCCCATCAGATTGAGGATGATAAGATGAGCTATGAGCTAACTGAGTACCAAGACAAGAAAATAATTCTGTCCAAAAATTTCTAGTGAAAATGGGATCTCTGTCACTTACAATAATCTTTGGGTTTCCATGTAGCTTTTGAATTGTTTCCATAAATGCAGTAGAAACTGTACTGGCTTTAAATGGATGTGATAATGCACAAAAGTGTGCATACTTGGTAAGTCTGTCAACTACCACCATGATGACACTCTTTCCCTCAGACTTGGGTAAACCTGTGATAAAATCCATTGAAACTTCCTCCCAACGTTGGCTTGGAATGGATAAAGGTTGTAATAGACCCGGTGTCTTAATTGTTTCAACTTTATTTTGTTGGCAAACCAAACATTCCGCCACAAACTTTTGAATATCTGATTTAAGGCCATCCCAAAAAAATTCCTTCTTAACCCTGTGGTAAGTTTTTAAAAATCCTGAGTGCCCTCCTAAGGGAGAAGTGTGCAATTCCATAAGAATCTTTTGTTTTAGCTGGGAATTCTTACAGAGGTATAAGCGATCTTTGTACCATAATGAATCATTTTTCCAGCTAAATGTATCAGACGTACTGGAATCTTGTTGTAACTTTCGAATAAGTGCCCACACTTCTTCATCATTCTTCCATTCCTCCCTTGCTTCGTTTATCCAATCTGGTTGGATAATAGAAATGGCACACAACAATGCTTCCACATCCTCATCCTTTCTTGAGAGTGCATCTGCCACCACATTTTGCTTCCCTTTTTTGTAGATGATTTCAAAGTCATAACCCAACATCTTTGTGACCCACTTTTGTTGCTCTTCAGAGGATAATCTTTGTTCTAAAAAGTATTTAAGGCTATCATGATCTGTTTTTACCTTGAAGTGTCTTCCAATTAGGTAGGGTCGCCATTTCTTAAGTGCATGGAGTATTGCCAACATTTCCTTCTCATAAATAGCTTTGCTTAAAAACTTTCCCTTGATTGGACGACTTTTGAAAGCAATGGGTCTTTCATCTTGCATTAGAACAGCACCATTCCATTTCTTGAAGCATCACATTCCACAATAAAGGTTTTTGTGAAGTCCAGTGTAGCTAAGACCGGTGCTTGGCACATTGTCTCTTTAAGATGTTCAAAGGCCTTTGTTGCTTCCGGAGTCCATGAAAATGCATCTTTCTTCAATAATGTTGTTAGAGGTGCTGCTATTCTCCCATAATTCTTAACAAACTTGCGATAATACCCTGTCAACCCGAGAAATCCTCGCAGATGCTTTATGGATGTGGGGATTTTCCATTCCTTAATGGCTTTAATTTTGCTAGGGTCTACCTTAACTCCTTCATGAGATACAATATGACCCAGATATTCCACCTCCTGGACTCCAAAGAAACATTTGGATCTTTTTGCATATAATTGTTTCTCCTCCAATAGTTGTAGCACCCTGTCAACATGTTCAACATGATCCTTCCAAGACTTGCTGTAGATTAGTATATCATCAAAAAATACTAACACAAATTTTCTAAGGAATGGTTTGAAAATTGAATTCATCAAACCTTGAAATGTTGAAGGTGCATTGGTAAGGCCAAAAGGCATGACCAAAAATTCATAATGACCCTCATGAGTTCTAAATGCTGTTTTTAGAATGTCTTCAGTCTTCATTCTGATTTGATGATATCCTGAACGAAGATCCAACTTGGTGAAGTAAATTGATCCATGCAATTCATCCAGTAATTCATCAATGACAGGAATGGGGAACTTATCTTTAATAGTGAGCTTGTTGAGCTCCCTATAATCTGGACACATCTGCCATGATCCATCCTTCTTGTGCACCAATACTACTGGAGCAGAGAAAGAACTTTGACTCAGTTGAATTATACCAGCCTCTAGCATTTCTGCAACCATACGTTCAATTTCACTCTTTTGGACATAGGGATATCTGTATGGCCTGATGTTTGGAGGAACACTTCCTGGAATCAGATGAATAGCATGATCATGATCACGCATAGGTGGGAGACCTTTGGAGTCTCAAATACCTTGGAATGATTGTCCAGGACTTTTTGGAGATCTGGAGAAATAGATGATTCCGATGTGGAAACATCTAGCGAACATAATTGTGCAATTACACCTCTTTGCTCCTTTTTTAGAAGCTTTGTCATACCATTAGAGCTAATTATCTTTCCTGGTTTCCCTGCAATACCCCTTAATTCAACTTCCTTTCCTTCCATAGAAAATTTGATGAAAAGTTCTTGAAAATTAAAAGCTATTGTACCCAAGGATTGTAGCCATTGGACTCCTAGTACAACATCAACACCTCCCATTGGAATGGAAAGCATTGGGCTAGTCAATACATATTCTCCCATGGATAGCTTGATATTATGGCACTTTCCAGAGCAATTTATTGTTCCTCCATTTTCAATCATCACTTGACACTCTGGTGCTGGATATAGAAAGAAATTCAATTCTTTTGCTACCTTACAATGAATAAAATTGTGGGTGCTTCCTGAATCAATCAACACTATTACCTTTTTCTTCTTGATTTGTCCTTCTATCTTGATGGTTTGAGGAGTGGTAATTCCCACCAATGCATTACAAGATATGGTCGGATTTATTTTTTCTTCATCTAGGCTTTGTTCCTAGAGTATATCCTCTTCTTTTGACCTTTCTTGCTCCTTTTCTTCTTCCTCTTCACAATCTATGTAGAATAATTTCTTCTCAGCACACTTATGACCTTTAGTGTATTTGCTATCGCAACTGTAACAAAGCCCTTTTGCTCTTTTTTCTTCCATTTGTTGTGGTGTCAACCTTATAGGTTGTGGAAGACTAGGGGCAACAACACTTCCATCTTTATAGTTGTGAGTGGTATGCTTCCTTGTTGCCATAATTTTGCTTTCCATTTTTCTTGCTAACCTGAATGCCTTCTCTAATGAATCAGGTTCCCAAAGGCAAACATCATGTTGGATATTATCCTTTAAAGACCCTATGAACACATCAATCCTATGCTCCTCTGGAATATCTTTTACCCTTATGTTCAATTTTTGGAACTCCTCAATGTGCTCCATTATTGAACCCTTTTGTTTGAGACTTATCAATTTGCTAAAAAAAGTGTTGCTTTTTGTATCCTCATAATGTGCTATCAATTCTTCTGTAAAAATTGCCCAAGTGATAAATTGTTTACGAGAGCAAAGCCATTGATACCATACAAATTGATTTGGTTCTAAATATAAAGTTTCCATACGTACCTTTTGTGTGTTTTTCACATTATTGAGATCGAAGAATTGCTCCATCTGTAATATCCATGTGGCGGGAAACTTGCCATCAAACTTCCTCATATCGATTTTTGGAATATGGTGAGTCTTCAATCCAACATTAGAGTCTATGAAATCATGATTAAAATTTCTTTTGTTCTCATCATGAGTTTCCTTTAGTACCCTTTCACCCTTAGTGACCATTTCTTGTAGCAACTTATTCATATTTATCTTCAATTCTTCCATCTTATCATCCATGCCATCAATTTTAGCTTCTACGCCTTTGTCTAAACAATCCATCTTAGCTTCTACACCTTTATTTAAACCATCCATTTTAGCTTCTACATCTTTCCTTAAACCATCCATCTTAGATTTTGTTGCTTTTTGTGCAAGTGACACTTGTTGCACTTGTTCTTGTAATTTTGATATATCATATAGCATTTCTTCTTCTTCTTCATGAGTCATGCTAGAGCTTTCAGGTTCCTTACTAGGTGTTTGAATTTTCTTTCCTCAGGGCATCAGTTACCGATAATAATTCTATATTATTGCCTTTGAATTCCTTCAAAATAATTTTTCAAACCAAGCTTAAGCAAAAATTTAAGAAAATCTACACATGTTTTTTCACTTTGTAGGAGCTCGATATTTCCTCTGATGTATCTCTGTGCTTTCCGATCATCTAGTTTTGAATTTGTGACCTATAGTAGCCCTTTGTGTCCTCTTTCCAATGCCACAAGTCTGACCCAAATTGGATTCTCCAAGGAAGAGTTATACGAAATCTCCCACAGTGACTTGATTATAGACTAGTTCAGTAGAGCGAACTTGTACGACGTGCCACGAGTCACTGTTTCGACCTTTGGATCTAAAAAATGCATATAAGAAACTACATTCTATCCTATTTCTGTACCTTCTTATGATATTTCAATCCGATCCCCAGAGAGAAGGTTTTGAATATTTTCCCCAGGTCACCTGTTTGGAATGTAATTCAGGAGTCTGCAAAAAGACCAACTTCCTCAGATTATTTCTCCACAAATATAGCGCGAAAAGTTTTGAAATTTGGACCCAAGGTTCAACGCGATTTCTTCTCAAATGGGTTTTTTTTGCAACTTCTGAAACATTGCAGAAAAAAAGTTATAGTGAAAATTCCATGATGACCTGTTTGGAGCAGCGAAACCCTAGAATCCAAAGCTCTGATACCAAATGTTATGAAACCAGCTCAAGAAAAGATAGAAAAGATAGATCAACGCCTTAGAATTCAGCCTCTTTGAGGGGGAAACCTCCTTTACATTACATAAATGAACAATTCTTGAATGATTCAAATGACAAAACCTCCTTTCTATATATAGGAGTCTAAGGAGTCACAATATAATCCAGCCGACCTAACAATAATAATATAAAGCCACAAAAATAACAATAGAAGGATTCTATGGGGAACAGTAATAACAATATGGGGGCAATAGGGGCACAACAATATTAATAAGGGGTATAACTACAATAGTAATGTGGTAATCACTAGTATTATAGGGACCCAACAAAAACATGGACCATCGAGTGTACTATGCTAGCAAAAAGCTGTCTACTACGGAGAGAAACTATACAAAAACCAAGAGAGAAGCCCTGGAAATGGTTTCTTCTCTACAAAATTTTAGGCACTATTTACTGGGTGTACCATTCAAATTCTTTACAGACCATTCCACGCTTAAATACTTGGTAAACAGGCCAGTACTTGAAGGGAGGATATGCCGATGGCTGTTTTTGTTCCAAAAATTTATGTTCCAGGTGGTTGTAAAGCCTGACAGATTGAATGTGGGACTAGACCACCTATTGCGACTAAACATAGGGGAGAATGAAGGAGGAGTGGATGATCAATTTCCCGATGCCGAATTTTTCATAATAGAGGCAATCTCAGATCACCTAGAAGATATCACCACATTATTAACAACCGGTCATTGCCCAAAAGGATACACGGTAGCACAAAGACGACACTTGGTAGTAAGGGTAGCAAATTACTAGCTGATCAGAAGACGCCTCTGCAAGATGGTCTTAGATCAAATACTGAGGCATTACGTCCTCTAGCATGAAAAGAATGATGTCATATGGGAGTGCCACACAGGGGTCATAGGCGGCCATGTGGGAGGTAAGGCCACCGCAAGAAAGATACTATACACAGGACTATGGTGGCCAACTGTCCATAAAGATTCTAAAGAATTTTCTAAGACATGTGACATATGTCAAAGGGTCGAAATGCCTTTGCAATGGGATGAGCTACCTTTACATCCAGTCCACACAGTGCAAATCTTTAATAAATGGTAGGTAGACTTCATTAGACCCATTTCACCACCAGCGAGGCATTCGCGAGAAAGATACATAATAACGACAACATAATACCTCACAAGGTGAGCAGAGGCAGCACCCATCAAGGACTGTACAACATAAAAAATGGAAAGGTTCATTTTTTAGAACATCATTTCAAGGTTTGGATGCCTGAGGAGCTTCACAAGCGACCAAGGGACGCACTTTCTAAATGAGACCATTGAGACTCTACTAAAGACTTTCATGATTCAACATAACAAGAGTAGTCCATATCACCCACAAGCCAACGATGCAGTAGAAGCATTTAACAAGATATTGGAGAAAGGGCTAACAAAAGACGTATCAGCCAACTGGGATGACTGGGATGAAAGAATACCCACAACTCTACAGGCATATAGGACAACAATAAAGAGACTCCATAAGAAAACTCCATTGCAACTTGTATATGGAAGGGAAGTGGTGGTACCAAAAGAATTTATATTACCTAGCCTGTTGATATCAGAGGCCACTCGGATGACGAATAATATCATCTTACGAGACAGACTAAGCCAGTTGATGGAGCTTGACGAAACCTAGGTTTTAGCAGAGTTTCATCATTCAGTGGAGCAGAGAAGGAAAAAATCTTGGAATGACAGGCATATCAAGAGGAAGTCTTTTGAAGTTGGGGAACAAGTACTCCTATATGATAGCATGTTCCAGAAGTTCCCAGGGAAACTGTAGATGCACTGGTTGGGTCAATTTATAGTCACAGAAATCAGAGAGTTGAGAGCAGTAAGGCTTGCGCAACTCGATGGAGTCCTATTGCATGAATGGGTGAATGGAACACTCCTAAAGCCCTTTCGCAACATGTAAAAAAAAGGCGGAGGAATAATAATGTTGCGGCAAAAACTTCGCATGCCGCAACTAATTTGTGGCCGGAGGGGGGGTGGGAGCAGAAAAGGTAGAGTCAGTATTCACACATGTAATCCTAGTTAGAACGGTACATGTGGGCATGTGTGTTTTTGAAAATTTATGATCACACAAGTACCCGTCCTTTCCACTAGACCAGTAGTCATTTCCAAATTAAGTAGCTAATAATGCAACTGTCAAAGTAGGCACTACAAGAAAAAAGGACATTGGTGAGGGGTGAAAAATGTCACCATAAGCTCATTGGTGACGGTCAAAAGAGCATTCGTCACCAAAAACTGAACGTCACCAAAGGTGGCGTCACCAAAAGTATAGGTGTTGTAGTGACATACAAAGTCTGTCACCAATAATGATTTATAATGACGAATAAAAACCGTCACCATTTCATATAAGCAATGGTGACGGACCATAGCTTCCGTCACCAAAAACTGAACATCACCAAAGGTGGCGTCGCTAAAAGTATAGGTGTTGTAGTGAAATTTAAAGTTCATCACCAATAATGATTTATAATGACAGATAGCGACCGTCACCATTGCATATGAGCAATGGTGACGGACCATAGCCTCGGTCACCAAAAACTGAACGTCACCAAAGGTGGTGTCGCCAAAAGTATAGGTGTTATGGTGACATTCAAGGTCCATCACGAATATTGATTATAATGATGGATAGTGACCATCACCATTTCATATGAACAATAATGATTTATTGTGATGGATCTTTAATGGCTGTCACTATTGGTGCATATATATGGTGACGTTCATTGACCATCACCAAAAGCCACATTGCTAGAAGTATAGGTGTTGTGGTGACATTCAATGTCCATCACGAATAATGACTATAATGACAGACAACGACCGTCACCATTTCATATCAACAACAACGATTTATGGTTACAGACCTTTGAGGGTTGTCACTATTGATGCGTATATATGGTGGCGTTCATTGACCGTCACCATTTCATATTTTTGGTTAGGGTCAAAAAATGTCACCAAATCTCATTGGTGATGGTCAAAAGAGCCTCCATCACCAAAAATTGATCATCGCCATCCCATATGGATGTTAGGGAATGATGGAATCGAACCACCAACCTCCTTCTTGTAAAGCAGGTGTTCTTCCATTAAGCTAGCACCCTTTAAATAATTATATTTTTTAAAATTAGACCTTGAAACCTCATAAATTGTAAATTATGCAACTTTCAATAAATTAAAGTCTCAACAATATTTTACTAAACAAGCAAAGCAACATCGAAGATGTAGGTCCCCACCTAATGGTTATTGAAGTTATGAAAATTGGGTGGAGTGAAAAATAGTTATGTATAAGAGAATCAATATGTTCAGTTGAATACTCAATTAGAAGTGAAACTCTGAAGACATTTATAACCTATAAATGACTTATAACTATCAAATGCACCAAATATTGCAAAGGAAATGTCATGAGTGGATATCATATGGAAGAAGAAGAGGCAGGGACTTGGAACCCTTGTACATCTTAGCATGTGTTAGCACTTGGCACATCTTAGCTTCTTTTACATGTCTTCGTACTATTTGGCACATCTTAGCTTCTTTTACATGTCTTCGTACTATTTGGCACATCTTAGCATGCCCTAGCATTCCCTAACACACCTTGGTAGTCATGACCTCACAACTAGCATTGCATTTTTCCATGACTTGGGAACCTTACATTCACTAGAAAACCTTGGCACTCCCTAGTTGCCATGCCTCTGTTATCCTCCATAATGTCGCAGGTTGATGAAGAGATTGACAGAGGTAACCATAGACCAAGCTTTTAGTTTAGTAGCTAGTCATATCAAACTAGAGAGGGCTCTCTCTATGAAATAACAGCCAAGAGATGACTAGAATGTAAAGGATTTTAGGCCAGATAGCTAGGGTTAGGTGGGTTTTTGGAAAATCTAGGGACTTAGAACTCTATCCACCGGTGTCTTGTCTGGCAGGGACTTTGTTAAGGAGGCAAGGACTTGGAACTTTGTCTAGGATAAAGCACCTAACATGCATGACATAAGCTTCCTAGAATAAAGTACCTCCTACCTAGAAGAGTGTCACCTGCTCAAAATATAGAACCCTTCTCTACTATGCAATTTTCTTAAAGAAAAATTTGTGCCTAAAATAGTACTAAGAAAAACACCTAAATTAAGAAAAGTGAGCATCTAAGTCAAACTATAAAAGTATAATAAGCTCTATATAAGTTTGGGAAACACTAGAAAAACATGCTTTCATACAAAAACAATAAGATGCCTAAAATCGGTGCGATTCTTTCATCGTTGCTATACCCTCACAGTAAAATTGGAATCTATAGCATGTACCCCAAGGTTGTATGCATTTGATGAAGGTGTAGATTGAAAGGATCTACTGAGATGAAGTACTATTGAAGGAGAAACACCTTCAAAACAATAGATAAAGTCTATTGTAAATTCAACCCATTTGGACATAGACCAAGGCTGCTACTGGGTACACTTCTTCGCTGAATGGAAACTACAATGTATTGGAGTTCTGCTGAAGCAAAAACACCTTTAGTGCAGCACGGATAAAACTTTAACAAATATTGTCACTGTGGCCTCAGTTTTTGATGATCTCATCAATATAGGTAATAACTTTGATAATTGAAAAACCAAAAGGTGAGATGCATAGATAATTTGAAATGACATATTTGGGCATACTTTATTATTTTTTAGGAGTGTTAGTATAGAAAATGAAAGGTAACTTGTTGCGTCTTTATGTCATAGGACAAGGATGCAAAGAAATACATAGAATATTAAATAGCATGGTATAAGTCAATTGCAGGTTATTTTGAAATAGGAATGGAATTCTCCTTGTGCAGGTTCTAATCTAGTGGGTATAACTTTAAATAAGAAACTCATAGTTATGGGGTTTAAATTGTCTCACAATTCATGAAAAGTCCCAAATTTGTTCACTAGAAAGAAGTAAAGCGAGCCGTCAGGTTTATGGAAGGGAACACCCTATTCACAGGAAGATAGCTTGAAATTAGTCAGGCATATTATTTCTCATCTTCTTGTATGTGTGTTCTTTGAAAGGATAACCACATCCAAAGACTCAATAACAACTCTGGTAAATTTTATAGATGTGAAGCACTTCTGAGAAAACCCATCACTTAATGATAATTGAGCGAGCAATATGTCGAAGGATTCAATCTTGCACTCAGTCATGAAAAGGAAGTTAGGGTATCCACCATCTTGCCAACAAACCGACTCCAACCATAATGTGAAAGGCAAGTTAACTACAAAACCTTTTTCCCACTTTGTAGTATTGTTCCATCTTGAATTCCAATAGGTATCTGGCTACTAGATCCATAAAACTCATGCCAGGTAAACTCTGCATGATACAATTGTGATGTGCAAGCTTGACACACACTCTAGTTTCCCTCTAAAAGAGGGTAAGCCAAAATATTATGACAATCTTAACTGTAATTTGATCATACAATATTGAGGTATTGCATAGAATAAACAATATGATATCAATGCACTGATGAAGAACTCAAAATAAATGAATTTCTTATTGCTACAATAGCACCTCCTGGGATTCTCAGATAAAGCACCTAACCTACATGGCAAAAGCTTCCTAGAATAGAGTACCTCCTCCCTAGAAGTGTGTCCCCTGCTCAAAATATAGAACCCTTCTCTACTGTGCACTTTTCTTAAAGATAAATCTGTGCATAAAATAGAACTAAGAAAAATACCTAAATTGAGAAAAGTGAGCATCTAAGTCAAACTATAAAAGCATACTAAATATGGCTGTATACAATATTGAGGTATTGCATGGAATAAACAATATACTATCAATGCACTAATGAAGAACTCAAAATAAATGAATTTCTTATTGCTACAATAGCGCCTCTTGGGATTCTCAGATAAAGAACCTAACCTACATGGGAAAAGATTCCTAGAATAGAGTACCTCCTACCTAGAAGTGTGTCCCCTGCTCAAAATATAGAACCCTTCTCTACCGTGCAATTTTCTTAAAGATAAATCTTTGCATAAAACAGAACTAAGAAAAACACCTAAATTAAGAAAAGTGAGCATCTAAGCCAAACTATAAAAGCATACTAAATATGCCTAAAATCGATGCAATTCTTTCATCGCTGCTAAAACCTCATAGGAAAACTATAATATACAACATGTATCCCAAGGCTGCATGCATCTACTAAAGGTGCAGACCAAAAGTATCTACTAAGATGAAGTATTGTTGAAGGAGAAACACCTTCAAAACAACAGATAGAGTCTAATGCACATTCAACCCATCTGCACACAGGCGAAGGTTGCTACTGGGTACACTTCTCCCCTAAATGGAAACTACAGTGTATTGCTACTCTACTAAAGGAGAAACACCTTCAGAGAATCATAGATAAAACTATAACATATATTGTCACTCTGGTATCGGTTCTAGAAGTTCTCATCAATATAGGTAACAACTTTGATAATTGAAAAAACAAAAGGTGAGCTACATAGATCATTTGAAATGATAGATTTGGGCATACTTTATTAGTTTTTAGGAGTGTTAGTATAGAAAATGCAAGGAAGCCTATTGCATCTTTATGTCATAGACCAAGGATGCGAATAAATATAGAAAGGATTAAATAGGATGGTACAAGTTGATTTCATGTTCTTTTGAAACAAGAATGGTGTTCTCCTTGTGCAGATTCTAATCTATTGGGTATAGATTTAAATAAGAAATTTATAGTTATGGGGTTGGAATTGTCTCACGATTCATGGAAAGTCCCAAAGTTGTTCACTAGAAAGAAGTAGAGTGAGTCGTTAGGTTTATGAATGGGAACACCCTATTCACAGGTAGATAACTTCAAATTAGTTGGGCATATTATTTCTCCTCTTCTTGTACATGTGTGCTTTGAAAAGCTAACCACCTTCGAGGACTCAAGAACAACTCTAGTAAAGTTTATAGGTGTGCAACACTTTTGAGAAAACCCATCACTTAATGACAATTAATCAAGGAATATGTCGAAGGATTCAATCTTGCACTCAGTCATAAAAGGAAGTTAGGGTATCCAGCATCTTTCCAACAAACCGACTCCAACCATAATGTGAAATCCAGGTTAATTGTGAAACCTCTTTCCCACTTTGTAGTATTGTTGCCTTTTGAATTCCAACATGTACCTTGTGTTAGCGCTCGAATCTGCCTCAGGCTGAAGGAAGGCAGGTTCAAGGCAACATCAAACTAAGCTCAACCTCGTAGCTAGCCCTACGAGGACAGGAGAGGGCTCTCTCCGAGTCTATCTCGACAAAATAATCAATAGAGTCCAAGATGACTTAATGATAACTAATTTTAGGCTAGTAAATGAATTTGAATGAGGGATATTTGATTTAAGGACTAGGTTGCTGGGCTGTATGGGACGAGGACAGCATGAACAGAGATTTAACCAAAGGCACAGGGTATTTCATAAGGCGAGATAAGCATGAGATTTTAGCAATCGAATTAAAATTAAATGGGGAGAAAAGACTGTTTAAGAAAGCTGAAAAGGGCATTAATGTATGAATCCTTTCCAGGCAGAAGAAAACACATAAAGACTGAAAACTTCCTCAAGGTAGAGCAATGACTGAATTCTACCTTTCTCACTTGAAAGTATTCAGCTGGAAACAATCATGAATGGACTGCAAAATAACACATGATACATATGAAACAGAGAGAAAAACACATTGCCAAAACTCATACCACAAGAATCTTATAAATCAGAGCTGCACCATTTAATTATTTCTCTGTCAATCTATATAGCCAAATGCTGAGTTATTCCCCCACCATTTCCCAGAACTCAGAACCCTCCACAAATGATTTTTTATGAAATAAATAAGCTTTACTGTGGGAAAATGGATCGACCCAAAGTGGGGGTTATTTGATCATTGTTAACAGAAATGAAAATCCAACCGTCTGTTCTGAAGAAAAGGAGCGTTACAATTGAAAACTTTATAATGGCCCATGAAGAGGCAACACCTGTAGCGTAGATACTTTGAATCATAACTGAAGTTCAACAATAGTCCGTCTGTTCCTATTTCTCTGTAGTGACAGATGTCTTTGTTTATGTTTGGCTTTTGGTAGGTGTCGATGTCTCTAAAGGCGTTTCATTTATGGAAAATGTTTAAAACGTTTCTGGAATTATTCCTTGTCTGTGTATTATTCAAAGGTGATGCCATTATGGAATCGATTTTTTGAATAATGCATTGTCACCTGTATTGAAGACTTGTGTCATGCTATCCTGATATAAGTGGGAATTTATTCTGTCATTTTGCTGCTGAATGTCCTTTTGTCCTTGGTAACCATAGTACTCATCAATAGGGACACCAGACTGGAACTGATGGCGTGAAGAACTACCATAGCTATGACGATGATTCTGATTGTCATTATATCTTTCACCATAACTATTGAAAGCAGATACAGCATAACCCTGCTCATTACTCTGACTGCCATTATACACTCTACTGTTATATTTTTGAGAGCTATCTGAAGGATATCCATGTTCATATCCAAGATTATCATCTCGTTTTGGATATGAATTAGGACTATAAATCATGTTGGTACCTCCCTAGTACGAGCTTCATGCTGCACACTAAGTGTTACCTCCTGTGAGCTGCTGTTCCTTAGTTGTAGACTGTTGGCAATAAGACGCTGAGCAGATTTTCCTAGATGAGGAGCTGAGGTAGGTCCAGTATGGTGTGGCCTTTTCTCGATCATGTGCCTTCCTCCCATCCTTCTGTTGCCCCCAGCACATCCTCTTCAATATTAACTTCATTCTCTCTGATGCCACTAGTCACAAGAGAGACAAGATCCAACCGATTGTTTGCACCAATAGTTGTACCTCTTAATCTTAGACAGATTCTTAGGGCAGTAGGTCATAAACCTGGGTACAAAATGGCTACCTCAACCTGATCCTTTATCATTGTGTAGCGACCGCCAAAGATAGACTCAACTTTTGATGCCCGTCCGTGCATAGCTTTTGCAACATCCTTCACCTTCTGAGATGAGTTCTTGTACAAGAATTTACCACTGGGGAAAAAACGCACATAGCGATAGTAGCATGACATAAGATCTACTATAAATCTTCAGTTAAAAGATTTTCTGCCATGGAATTTGAACATCTGATGATTTCATTTTTCATTTGTGATACTGATTACATCTATCTTTTCTGGCAGCTATAATTCCAATGATCTTCCAATCAATAACAAATGCACTGGATTGGTGGTTTTCCATTTTGCAATTTCGGCACGAATATAGGTGTTTCGACTAACATACAGTCCATCAAAATGAAGGCTAGGATGATGAAGCCACATTTTACGCCAAGAGCCTCCAAAATCAGTTTTCAGAATCTTATAATTTTCTTCTAGTCCAGAAAGCTGCCAGGTATTAATGCATGCATTGCACCAAAGACAAGGGGTCCGAAGGGCATAGCGCCATTTTCGACATA
Organism: Pinus tabuliformis; assembly: GCA_031772625.1. Lineage (NCBI taxonomy): Eukaryota > Viridiplantae > Streptophyta > Pinopsida > Pinales > Pinaceae > Pinus > Pinus tabuliformis. Next base: position 273,307,031 of record CM062805.1, on the reverse strand, counting down.
CACATGCTGCCCTTCCTAAAGTGTAAGGTGTCATACGTTTTACATTTGGGCGTTCGGTCCTTTCACCTTCCCGCTACCATTTGAATGGAACCGATTTTTAAATAAAAATAGCCAATAGCCAATTTTTAAATACAATCCCAGCTGCAATTTCTCCCTTTAAACATACACAACACAAATATGAGGTCTAAAAATTGATTCCATGGAGAGTTTTGGGTGCCATCATGTTTTACGAGATATTTCTGATCATCAGATTTGCCAAGAATCGCTGCAAATAGAATCAAGACTGTCGCAAAAGAAATAATGGACAGTGCCAATGACAGTGCTATAGTTGCAGTGCACTTCCCCTCCTCTGTATATTTGATGGTTGCTACTGATGCTGGGAAGAAAGTAAGTTTTTGGGGCGAGAGCAAATCTTCCAAAGAACCCAAGCAGACTCCCAAAGAAAGGAAATGATAAGCCAATGAAGCAAGTTAGGGCGACATAGGTTGAGCGAGCAACCAAACGAAGTGGAATCCCTGGAGTAAAATGAAGTTTCTTGACCAGCACTGTTTCCATCATATCAAATACTGGCATAGCATGAATCTGATAGCTTCCAATCACATGGACTACAACCATCATATTGGCCGTTGCAATAAGCCATGTGGGCTTTCCAACTGTATCGAGAATATCGTCGGCAACAGAATTTCCGAAGGCCCAATAGCCTACTAATGCGACTGGAAAATAACAGAGAGCAACTGCGATATATGCAACGGTAACTCCTTGACACATAGGGATCTTGGATGGCTCCCCTGGCTTCGAAGGAATAGTAGCTAAGACGACATTATGTCCTGCATAAACAAAGGCAATGCCTCCCAAGGCATTGAACACATTAAAGACAACATCCTTAGTTGATTTGTTTGGAATACCATAGTCCACATTTGGCAATTGTCTTTCATGAGCAGAGGATGCCCAAGCAATTGTAGAGTAGCTTAGAAACATGACCGCTGGCGGCCAGCGAAATTCCAACCACTGAATTGAAATTAGGCAGCTGTGATAGCACAAAATGGACTGAACCAAAAATAGCAATGAAGACAGACTGTTTTATACTTTTACAACAGTGAGACTGTTTTATACTTGTACAACTTAGACAAACAAGATCATGAAACCGCTTCAGTGATTTCCCCCAGTAACCATGTAGACTATATCAACACCAATTTCAACTATCCATTGTTGTGGGACAACAATCCATAAACCAAGTTTTTCACCGAAAGCCTGTTGCCCCAACTCATGATACCGATCAAAACGTTTTCCTGGAATCATCTCATGCATCTCAACCATCTGCCAATTCGTCTTTGAGCTGCTGGTTGTCTCCTTGTAGTTTGGTATAAACATGGTGGACATTTTCCAATTCCACTTCCGACTCTTTGACTCGACCGTTCTTTGATCGGAGATGGTTTGTGCCATTTACTTGACGATCATTGTTTCTCCAGCAGACATTCATATCTCAAACGTGGATCTAGAAGATAGACCGATGGTTCACATTTCCCACACCGCAGGTTCACAAAGATTTGAGATTCACTAGCACTGCGTGAGCGTCGTTGATCCTCTCCAGCTGCACATCTCATGATCGATGTCAATTACGCTCACCTGAGGAATCACGACCAAATGATTAGCTTCATTCACAATATTTTAGCGGTTCATCATAATGCAGAATATCATCTACCCTCACTGGCTCTACAAAATATTCGGGGCAGCACACATATAGATCTACAAAAGGGAACACATCTATACAAATAAATCTCCATCCTCTTCCTGCAATTTTCATTTTCCAGGACCAAAATTCCACGGACTTCATCGATGTCAACCTCCTCTGCATTTCTTCTGCATAGTCTTCCCTTTCATTTTTCAACTGGCCCAATGCTTATGATCAGTGTTGAAGACCCAACAATTTAGTTCCCTGCCCCACACATTTCGATGCTTTGATTTTATGCCCAATGACACATTGAAATTTTTTTTTGGAGGCTGTGTGCGCCGCGCAGGTTGCCCAGTGCACCGCGCATCCTGGATGCGCCACGCCAGAGGAAAAATACACAGTGAAACCGTGCCCAATGCACCGCGCGCCCTATGTGCGCCGCGCCAGTCACCTTATGCACCGCACTGCTTGGAATCTTCCTAGTTTACAGTAACTATCTAGAATGACATTATAGGTGTGCTCATTAGGCATGTAACCATGTTTCTTCATGTATTTCAAGACGTTCATAGCCTCCTCAAACATTGCCAGGTTTGAATAACCATCATCAAAAGTATTGTAAGTGACAATGCAAGGACGTACTCCTGAATCCATCATTTCATAAAAAATCCTTGAAGTATCCTACATAAGATCTTGTTTGCGGTACGCATTGATGACAATGTTGTATGACCCAACCTCTAGCTTTCTTGCCAACCATTTTCATCTCGCTTAGAATAGCTTCTGATTTCTTACAGTTGCCTTTTCTACCATACATGCTTATTAAGGAGTCGTATGTAATCAAATCTAGTTTCCACCCATTTTGTTTCATGTTTTCTAACATATCAAATGCTTGATCAATGAAGCCATGCTTTCCATAGATGACTATCATGGTATTGTAAGTTACCAAATCTGGGGAAAAACCCCTTCTTTTCAATTCTGAAAAGGCACCCTCTGTCTCCTTTAATAAATTACATTTGCCATATACAAGCACAAGCGTTTTCAGGAGTACCCAACTGGGATGAATGACTCCAGAATGTATATCTTCTGCAAGGATCCTCAACCGCACTATATGATTACCATTTGCATAAGCATGCAACAGGGAAGCATAAGCATTTTCATTTGGTTTATAACCCTTGTCCTTCATATCTGCCAAAATAGATTCAGCTTCCTCCCACTACCCTTTCTTGGCAAATGCATTCAGAAGAGCATTATAAGTAGAGAGATTAGGGAAAAATCCTGCTTTTATCATTTGGCCATATGTTTCCAGAGCCATCTCAACTGATCCACTCTTACCATAAGCGCCAATCAGGGTATTGTAAGTGTCTCGATCTGGAACGAATCCAGCTTGCTTCATTTCCTTAAAAACGTTAGCAACATGCATATGCTTACCATTTGTCCCACAGACGGCCACCAGAGTATTCCATGTGACTCTATCAGGGATATGGCCACTAGACCTCATTTCATCAAACACTAACATCATCTTTTTAAATTTTTTCCATACATAGCAATGATAGCATTGAAAGTGTAGAGGTTAGGGTGACAACCTGCATTCTTCATCTGTGTGAAGAACTCCAAGGCTTGTGACAGTGGGCCCAGAGTAAAAATATCCATTTTAAGATCCATCTGAGTAGCAAGATGATGAAGAAAGTGTGCAATTAGAGTTGCTCCTGGTGGAATATCATCCCCATCAGAAGTCAATTCCATGCTAATTGGTGGCAACCCTGGGCTCAAGAATTAAAATGACTCTTTTTGACCAAATGGCATTTGATGACTGCAAATGACAAGAAATGAACCTCGGCGAATTTGACTCTGACAGAGGACTGACAAGACTGAGTCTAACACCTTGCTGCTTAGATCCACAAAACTTGTCCCAGGTAAACTTTGCATGATACAATTGTGATGTGCAAGCTTGACACACACTCTAGTTTCCCTCTAAAAGAGGGTAAGTCAAAATATTATGACAGGCTTAATTGTAATTTGATCATACACTATTGAGGTATTGTATGGAATAAACAATATAATATCAATGCACTAATGAAGAACTCAAAATAAACGAATTTCTTGTTGCTACAATAGCGCCACTCTTGGGATTCTCCAAGGAGCCACTAATTTATACACATTTGGAATCTTTACTTGGTCTGCAGAAAGATTAAGCAATGGTAGTGATCACTCTTTGCCCTCCCATGGAAGGTCTATACAGAGTCAACAATAAATTGATTTAAAAGTGAGGTATATGCTTGAAAAATAGGAGTCTGACTCTTCAACTCTAATTTAGTGGCAAGGAAATATTCAACTGTAAATGCTTGATCTTCTACAATGTAAATTTATAGATAAATGGTTAGTGTAAATCTATCCATTCTCCACATATCCCAAAAAATGATGTATGTCTGGACTCTGGTTGTGTGTAAGAGAGGGGAGATCACATAAATAATCCATTATCAAAAGAAAAAGTTAAAGCACAACATTCTATGGAGATTTTTTTTAAAATTTTATTACATACCTTAGAAAGTTTGAAAGGACATAACTGAAGCTTCCCTCTCCTTCCACACTTCATTAAATATGCCCCTTTTCCAATGCAGATGTGGCCTACAAAATCACAATCAATAAATAGAATATGAAAAGTAAGTTTAATGAATTAAAGTAGCTTTGTTATATGTCAAGAAAATGGACTATGAGAATTTGGATTCATTCTCTACAAAAGATGATATAGCAAGATCTAATTACATTTTTAACTGAAACAAAGGTAAATTCGATTCATGCTCTGCAATAGACGATATAATGATGTCTAATGACATTTTTAACTCAAACAAAGGTAAGTTGAGTAAGCTCAAGCTCCAAAATGATGGCATCCAGCTTATAAGTGGCAGTTACTATATATATCGAGCTAGAGGCTATAACATAAAGATATTTGTTACATGTGAAGATAAAAAAATGAAAGGAATGTGAAATTTTGACCATCAACTATAAGTTCCTTTCAAGGACTAGATCAAACCATAACATTGTTATCAAGATAATCAACTCACCCATTCTAGTATGCTTTTAGTAGTTTCATGATAAAGCTCAAACTCAATAAACTTCAAATAACATAAATTAACCAACAATATGTTTGAGGTTGGTTACCTAAGTATTATATCATACTAAATTACCTTTTGCATCTAACATTGAAAATGACTGTGAAAGAAATGAAGACAAATCAGTGATTATGATGGATGCATGTGATGAAATTAAAATAAAAATAGGCCTTTCTTCTTGCTACTAATGAGCTTTCTAGGGGATTCTTGGATGAATTTGATCCTGATATGCTTTCTGGAATCAAAGAGACACCTTCTAGCTAATCTGATTTTACGGACAACAACCCTAATGCTTATGAAAATGAATATGGAAAGTAATAAGCATAGATGAACCTAGTCTTGAAGAAGGTGTCTCAAATTCTAATATGGATAGTATTTTAAATTTCTACAACTAGCAAAGGGTTTTCCCAGTTGGGTTCCATAGAAAATTTTGTTTTTTTTGCTACAGTGTGATTGTGTTTTATTTTTGTTCCATTCCACTGCAAATTGGTAGAGATATTTTTTGTCTTCATGCAACAATTGGTTTCAGGTTTATTCATTCAAGCAGTAGTAGAATTTCAAGGAAATTCTACACAAGGGACAATTAATCTATATTTTCACTTATTTCTTTTTCAAGTAAAATTAACAACTAAATTTTCATCCAAAGTGTTTAGGTTACTAACAAGTGGTATCAGAGAATATATCAACATTGCAAGGAATAAATCATACTATTCAATAAGGTTGAGACTTGAGATACGAAAATCTTCCCAAGTTATGCAAGCAAAAAAATTGCTGAGTTTTTGTTCTAAATCTATCCAATCAGAACACAATTATGCCATTTTCAACACCCTCTAGTCAAAGTTATTCCTGGCCTCATTCAACTCAATTAAGAATATGTCAATCCTGTTGAGATTTATTCTTCATTTCATGCTTCTAAGTTTTATATTTATGCAGCCTAATATATCTTTTATGTTAAGTGATCATTCATTAAAAATTATTTAGTCCGTCCATCACATCTACCTAATTTTCTGATCAGTTTCTCAGAAGACTCTATTAGACATTTGTAGCAGAAAATACAAGACTATTTTAGTACCTAGTGTTATAAAACTCTAATCTGGAAAAATTATTTTCGGTTGTCTCCCTAAAAATATTTATAAAATTTTCAATCCCAAAGCCATCTCAGGGAGAATTTTAGTCAAGGAGAAATTTAGCATTATTTTTTGAAAATTTGAATGCAACTAAAAGAAATCCTTCCCGTTTGCTCAAAAGATTCCAACACCAAATATGAGTGAATTCACAGAACTTAAGATTTGGAAATAATTAAATTTCACTTCGCTTTTCCAGGACCATATATGAGTGAATTCACAAAACTCGAGATTTTGATTCTGGAAACACTTAAATTTCACCTCATTTATTAGGATTAGAAGTTCCTTGATATACAAAAATTTATCATTGTGGATCTACTTTGCTTGTTTAAGGACAATGTTTAGTTTATAAATAGTGATACAAGAATCCTTGTATACATGCCTAACATAGTTCTTTGGTCACAACTAATGAAACTGAACTCCATCAATACATAAGAGACAAGGTAGAATGTAAGAGAGCATCTACATTTCAACATATACTCTGACAAAAATAAACATATAGACAGTCATATAAAGTTATCACCACACCAAAGAAGGAATTAAAAACCAAAATAAAAATAGGAACAGACTTGGATTGTTATGGTTACTCTAACAAAATGTTAAATAGGATCAATATGTTAATATGGAAAATAATGTAGTTGATTATGATTTATTGAGCCCAAGGGGTAGCCCAACCGAATGTCATTAATGTTACTGGGTATTTGGCTAGTTTTGTGCTGGCAGTGCCTTGTTTGAAATCCCTTGGGTGAGGTGCACTAGTCAATGCCAATGGGTTTACCAGGGATGCCATCCATGAATGTGGGGAAATATCCATTGGGATTCCCCAGAGAGTTTTTCTTGGATAGAATAAAAATAGGATTTCCTAAAGAGAAATTTTGAGATGCATACAGTGTACACCCAGTAAAATCAACTCTGTAGAGACAAACCATAAAAGAAGGAAAAATACATATGCTTTTACCTATGTTCCCTCATTTTCCCTCATGTCTTGTGAAAAGTGAAAATATGTTACTCTTAAAATTAAAAGAAAGGATGAAAAAAATAGTAATTTTGAACCAGTCCTTCTTGTGTGGAAGAAGACTAAAAGTGGGGTGGAAATGCAGCCAAATGAAACATACATGGGTGCCATTAATGGATTAAAGAGGTAAAAAATTAACTCACAACTCTCTTCAATCTCGTTTTCCCTCCCACCCTGTGAAAAGTGAAAATATGCTACTCATAAAATTAAAAACAAGGATGAAAAAAATAGTGAATTTTGAACCAGAGATCTAAGGTGTGTGTACTCCTCCCTGTGTGGAATAAGAATAAAAGTGGGGTGTAAATGCAACAAGGTTAGAAATGAAACATACCTGGGCACCATTAATGGATTGAAGATCCAATGGTGGGGGATCTGAGGTGTGTGTACTCCTCCCTGTGTGGAAGAAGACTAAAAGTGGGGTGTAAATGCAACAAGGTTAGAAATGAAACATACTTGGGCACCATTAATGGATTGAAGATCCAATGGTGGGGGATCTGAGGTGTGTGTACTCCTCCCTGAGTGGAGGAAGACTAAAAGTGGGGAAGAAAGAAATGAAACATACCTGGGGGCCATTAATGGATTGAAGATCCAATGGTTGGGTTCAATATCAGTCTTCTACTGGTAAAACCTTAATTCACAACACTCTTCAATCTCGTTTTCCCTCCTGCCATGTGAAAAGTGAAAATATGCTACTCTTAAACTTAAAAGAAAGGATGAAAAAATAGTGAATTTTGAACCAGTCCTCCTTGTGTGGAAGAAGACTAAAAGTGGGGTGGAAATGCAGCGAGGTTAGAAATGAAACATACCTGGGTGCCATTAATGGATTGAAGATCTAATGGTGGGGTTCGATATTAGTCTACTACTGATAAAACCTTAATTCACAACTCTCTTCAATCTCGTTTCCCTCCCGCACTGTGAAAAGTGAAAATATGCTACTTGTAAACTTAAAGGATGAAAAAAATAGTGAATTTTGAACTAGAGATATGAGGTGTGTGTACTCCTCCCTGTGTGGAAGAAGACTAAAAGTGAGCTGTAAATGCAGCGAGGTTCGAAATGAAACATACCTAGGTGCCATTAATGGATTGAAGATCTAATGGTGGGGTTCGATATCAATTTGCTATTGGTAAAACCTTAATTCACAACTCTCTTCAATCTCGTTTTCCCTCCCACCCAGTGAAAAGTGAAAATATGCTACTAGTTTTCCCTCCCTCCGCCTTATGAAAAGTGAAAATTTAATTCACAACTCTCTTCAATCTCATTTTCCCTCTTGCCCTGTGAAAAGTGAAAATATCTACTAGTTTTCCCTCGGCCCTATGAAATGTGAAAATATACTATTTTTTTTAGAAAGTAAATGAAGATTGGAAATAGGAGGGCTTTGTTACATCAAAATTAAGGCTGAATTTTTTCAAAAATGTTAAAATTTCCCTCCCTAAAAAACAATAAATACAATATTTATAGAGTATAGAGTAGATGTGTAGGTGTAATGTAAGTACGTAAACAATTCTAAATATGGGCTTAGTTAAAGAATAATATTAATAATAATAAAAGTCAAAAGTATGGGGATGATGCAAAAATCTAAATGTTGGCTCAATTAATAATAAAAATAATAAATTCAATTTGTTATATTTTGATTTTGTTATTAAATTATTAATAGGTTTTGTTACAATACCATGAGCCAATACCATATCTTATCAATACCTCAAGCCCAAAAACAATAACTTATTTCACAACCAAAATATTTTATAACAATATGACAAGATTCTTAACCATGGATATTTACCCCCCACTTTACAGTGGATATTATTAACTTGTAAAAAATTGGTTTTGTGATAATACCATGGGCCAATACTATGGCTTATCAATACCACATGCTCTAAAAAAATAACTTATTTCACAATCAAACTATTTTATAACAATATGAAAATATTCTTAACCATGGATATTCATTCTCACTTTACCATGGATATTATTAACTTGGAAATAGACTTTGTTACAATACCATGGGCCACTACCATGGCTTATCAATATCACATTCCCAAAAAGCATAACTTATTTCAAAATCAAAATATTTTATAATAATATGACATGATTCTTAATCATGGATATTTACCCCCACTTTGTTATTGATATTATGAACTTGTGAATAGGCTTTGTTACAATAGCATGGGCTAATACCATGGCTTATCAATACCACATGCCAAAAAATCATATCTTATTTCACAATCTAAATATTTTATAATGATATGAAAAGATTCTTAGCCATCGATATTCACCCCCACTTTACCATGGATATTATTAACTTCTAAATAGGATTTGTTACAATAACATGGGCCAATATCATGCCTTATCAATACCACGTGCCCAAAAACCATAACTTATTTCACAATAAAAATATTTTAATTTAATTTAATCTTATAACATTTTTTATTTGAAGCTAATAGGAAAAGGGTTGTAATTAGTTTTGAGATATTCTATCCTCACGACTACTAAAATTATTCCCATATAAATTAAATTAAGGTTTTAATAAAATTAAAAATGAGAATACTTTTGTATTTAAAGATGCGAAATTTATATAATACAAATATTAGTAAGAACCAACATAGATCTATCTTAACTAAGGATCCAAGTGATGATAGCAAGCAAAGTGAAGGGAAGAGAGGGGGAGGGAGATAGTCACAAATATGGATGGTGGAGAGAGAGAGAGAGAGAGAGAGAGAGAGAGAGAAAGAGAGAGTGAGAGAGTAATGGGGGGATATAGAGAGAAGGAGGTAGGAAGAGAGATAGGGGAGAGAGAGAAGAAAAGAGTGGGGGAGAGAGATATGGAGTTGGAGGGGGAGAGAGAGGGAGGAAATAACTAAGGCATAGGGAGATAGAGGTGGAGAGAGAGGGAGGAAAGAACTAAAGCATAAGGAGATAGAGGTGGAGAGAGAGAGAGGGAGTGACAAGGGATAGATGGATAGAGAGAGAGGGAGAGAAGAGAGGAGGGAAGAGAGAGAATAGGTGGGGATAAAGATAGGGAGAGAAGGGAAAGAGAGAGAGAGAGAGGGAGGCACAAATATGGAGGGGGGAGAGAGAGAGAGTGATGGGGGGGACAAAGGGAGGTGAGAGAGAAAGGGAGAGAGAGGACTAAGAGAGAGGAGAGAGAGATGACGGTATAGGGGGAGAGAGAGGGAAGGAAGAAGAAAGACATAGAGGGAGAAAGGTAGAGAGAGAGGGAGTGACAAGGGAGTGATGGAGAGAGGAGAGATAGAGAGAAGAGAGAGAGGTGGAGAGGAAGATGGAGGGAGAGAGAGATAGATATGGAGAGAGAATGTGTATGTTTGGGGGGTGAGATAGAGAGAGGGAATAAGAAATAGACACATAGATACAAATATAGATATTATATAGTATTATATAACCAGCCTAGATCCATATTAACTTGGATCTACCAAGCGCCAAAAACGAGGTTTGCACATCGAGAGATTGGATCCCTCTCGGTGCTTGATAGATGTGGGTTAAGCTGGATCTAGACTGGCTTAATAAGTCTGTAGTTGTATTTGATAAACTAACACTTTTTTTATGGTTGTGTTTGAAAACAATTTTTCCATATTTGGTGTATTTGTCATAATAATAATAATCTAATTTTAATTTAATTTTCAGCTTACCTTTTTTATGCAAAGATTTTGTTGTTAGTTTATAGAGATATACATGTTATACTTTTGGAATTTGAAAAGGAAACACGTGCTCTTAACTTGGTTGTATTGAAAACATTTAAGTGTAAGAAAGAAACATGCCCTCTTAACTTGGTTGTATTAAAAACATAAGTGTTCATGTATACTAGGTGGGTGCAAACAAGAGAGAGTATATGGTAAGTGGATTAAATAGTTAAAAACAAATGTTAGTTAAGGAGAAAGTTACAAAAATATAACAAATAGGTTAGGGTTGGGATATTATTGTTTTGGGACATCTAAAGTTGAAGGTACATTTTATGGAGGTGTAGTCTAAGCCCTTGGGTGTAGGGCACATATTATGGGTATCTTGGAATGTTGGTGTGTGTTAGTGGTGTCAACTAGTGGTGGAGTGTCCAACCAATGAGTAGGAAAAGTTTTTCAATTACAAGGTTGGCATCAATCAAGTATTCTCCCTCTCTACCCAACTCTAAGATGAGGAGTGTGCATAATCATTATTGTAACAAATTGAAAATATTTGATTATCTTTAAGTTCAAGGGCTTGAAGTGGCTGCCTCAACCTACAAATCTTTAAAGGAACTATGTGTTTTTCAATTAAACCCTTGTGGTCAAGGAGCTGCAAAAGAGGAAGGCCTTATGGCTATTTTCAGGGGGTTGTAATGACCCTCGTCTTGTGGTAAATATGTAGATATGATGCTAATGGTCTTGATCTTAGTGCATTCACGTATATAATGTAAATATTTTCCTATCACCTTGCATTGTGTAAATATGATAAATATTTTGTGGTTACACTAATGTACATGTTAAAGTTCCACTTGCATGATTATGGGAAACACTTCTCAGTTATCCTTGTGTACATGGGGAAGATCATAATTACTCTATGCGATAAAAACACCTAGTAATATTTTCACACTAAACACTATACAATAAACATAACCCTAATATCTTAGTGAAGAACAAGTAACTAGCTAGACTGTGGAAGGGTTTTTGGATTGAATGTAAGTGAAACTCATTGCAGTTAGGTGTGCCAATGTGTGGCGAGTGTTACTGAGTGCTAGGGAAACACAAGGGAGCACTAGGTCAAAATGCATGGAAATGAATGAACAAGAGTGTGTGACAGGGAGTTTCAATGAGTTCCAGGTTTGGTAAGAGGGGAGTGACATGGTATGCTAAGTAGCGCTAAGTCATTCTAGCATGCTAGAGCGACATGTAGCAAATTTGTGCTAGGTGCCAAGGTGTGCCAAATAGTGCTAGGAAGTGTTAGGGAGCATTAGGGAAACACAAGGGAGCATCAGGTGAAAATAATGCCTGCAAATGAATGATTAAGAGTTTGTGACAGGAAGTGTTAGTGGTTTTAGGGTGTGCTAAGGAGGGAGTGACAAGGTATGATAGGTAGTGCTAAGCCATTATAGAGGCCAGGAAAACATGACAAGATGTGTTAGGTGGTAAGGTTTGCTAATGCATGCCAGGGAGAGTTATGGAGTGTCAGGGAGAAACAAGGGAGCACTAGTTTCAAATGCATGGAAATGAATGAATAAGAGTGTGTGATAGGGATTGTTAGTGAATTCTAGGTGTTCTAAGGAGGGAGTGACAAGTTATGCTAGGTAGTTCCAAGGAATGCTAGAGTGCCAGGGCGACATGCTAAGGTGTGCCAAGTCCTAGGGTGTGCCAATGTGTGTCAGGGAGTGCCATGAGAACACAAGGGATAACTAGTTCAAATTGCATGGAAATGAATAGATAAGAGTGTGTGATAGGGAGTGTTAGCAAGTTCCAATTGTGTTAAGGAGGGAGTGAGAAGGATATATGCTAGGTAGTGCCAAGGCATGCTAGAGTGTCAGGGCATGTTAGGGAGTGGTAGGGTCTATTAGGGAGTGGAAAATCATGCCAAGGAATGCAGGGGATGATAGTGTGTGCCATGTAGTGCCAATGGATTGTTATGCGTGCCATACGTTATGGCATGTGAAGATGTAAACTATGTTGCTTAGTTGTTTTATGGGCACTATTGGATGTGAGCCTTGACTTGGTAACTTGTTAAGTGGGATGATTTAATATTGGACATGAGAAGCCTAAGATGATTTATAGTCCATTAGGGGAACACGACATAGTCTAGTTGTAGTAAATGTAACTTGGTAAAGTTGTTGTAGTCGAGGTAGGACTTGGTTGGGTTCCTAAGTCTAAAAGAAAATAAGGGTAGTTATGGGGGAATGATAATTAAGGAGTGCCATTGCATGCAAAGGAATGAAAAGATGTGCTGACATATGCTAGATAATGTCAATGCATGTCAAGGGGTGTTTGGGAGTGTTAGGGAATCATAAGGGAGAACTAGGTCAAAGTGCATCGAAATGAATGAATAAGAGATTATGCCAGGGAGTGTCAGTGAATTCTAGGTGTCCCATGGACGAAGCGCGTTAGGAGAATTTCATATGAGGACTTGTAGGAGGAAAGCCTATGATTGTGATAAGAGGATGGAAAAAGAAGTTTGAGACAAAGGGAGACTTTGGTCTAAGCACAACACTATGTTTTCAATGACTTCGTTGGGTTTGCAAGTCACAAAAAAGTAAGGTTATCTATGAGGGCATGGAAACTAGGGAGTGCCAAGGTGTGCAGGGAATTTTAGGAAGTGCTAACACATGTTATAAAGTTCTAAGGAATGTTAGGCATGTCAAGACATGCCAAGTGCTAAGGCGTGCCAATGTGTGCTAGGTTCTAGGATGTGGTGCCAACACATGCTAGTGATTGCCAAGGAAACACAAGGGAGGACTTGTTTCAACTACATGTAAATGAATGAATATGTTTGTGTGACAGGGAGTGTTAACAAGTTATAGGTGTGCTAAGGAGGGAGCGAAAACGTATGACAAGCAGTGCGAATAGACAATAGAGTGCTAGAAAATCCTACTAAGATGTGACAAGTGCCATGGTGTGCCAATGTGTGCCAAGGAGTGTTAGGGATTTTTATGGAAACACAAGGGAGAGTAGGTCATAATGTATAGAAATGAAGGAACAAGAGTGTGTGGCATGGAGTGTTAGTGACTTCCAAGTGTGTTAAGGAGGAGTTACAAGGCATGCTTGGCAATGCTAAGGAATGCTAGAGTTCTAGGGTGACATGCGGCCAAGATGTGCCAACATGTATAAGGAAGTGTTGGCTAGGAGTGCCAGGGAAACACAAGGGAGAACTATGTCAAAATGAATGGAAATGAACAAATAATAGTTTGTGATTAGAAGTTTCAGTGAGTTCTAGGTGTGCTAAGGACAAATTGACAAGGTATGCTAGACAGTGTTAAGGCTTGCTAGAGGCTAGGGTGGCATGACAAGATGTCATAGGTTCTAGGGTGTAATAACACATGTCAAGGAGTGATGAGGAGTGCTAGGGAAACATAAGGGAGAACTAGGTAAAAATGGATGGAAATGAATGAATAAGAGTTTGTGACCAAGAGTGTCAACGATGTCTAGGTGTGCTAAGGAGAGAGTGACAAGTTATACTATGTAGTGCCAAGGAATGCTAGAGTGTTAAGGCGGTAGGCCAAGATGTGTCAGGTGATAGGGTGAGCTAGGGAGTTTTAGGGGGTGTCAAGGAAACATAAGGAATCACTAGTTCAAAATGCATGGAAATTAACAAATAAGAGTGTGTGAGAGGGAGTTTCAATGAGTTCTAGCTATGTTAAGGAGGGAGTGACAAGGCTATATGCTAGGTAATGCCAAGGTATGCTAAACTACCAAGGCATTTCATGAAGTTCCATGGTGTGCTAGGGAGTGTCAAAGCATGCTAAGGAATGTAGGGGATGTTAAAGCATGCCACATAGTGCCAAGGCATTCTAAGACATGTCAGGTGCTATGGCATGTCAAGATGTAAATTGTGTTGCTTAATTGTTTTAGACCAAGGTTGGATGTTATGAGCCTTGTCTTGGTAACTTGTTAAGTGGGATGAGTGAGATTGTACATGAGTACCCTAAGATGAGTTACAAGTAGTTCTTAGGTGAACAAGGCATATGTTGAATTTCCATGACACCTATGAATCCAGGTTTGGCCTTAGAATTTTTTTTGCGAACACACTCAAGTGCCACAACACATCTACTATGCAGAATGAAATCTACCATGAAAAAAAAAGTAATAGATTGAATGCACATAGTTTAGGGTCTACACATCTTCATATTTTAATGCTTATTATTGTGATATACAATAGCCATTTATATGTCTAGTGTAAGACTCCTCTGGAGATTTCTATCCAACAAAAACATCTCTGTGGTAAAAGGTGTACTGTCAGAGGTTGCTCCATCAAAAATAGCAACCAAAAGGGACCTTACTGTGTACACAGATGAAGAATTAAGAATATTGTTATCTATGGGTGCTGATGTGGAGGTATGGGACAAAATTACACAGGCAGTGAACGTTTTTGTTCAACCAATCAAGATCTAAAAAGGAAAATGTGTGATTATAAATACATGTGTGATAGTATTTGGAGAAATGCCAACCTAACCCACAAATTTGTTGACATTTTGTTGGAGCTGACCTATGATTGTTCCTAAATTTAATAAACATGTAAAATAGGATTGACTTTTCAATACAAAATATAAATTGCTAGGAACATGGCCAAATTGGGAAAGTGTAAAAATTGGTATGGTTTAAAGGGACCGATCCATTTTAAAAGTCTTAAATGTGGTAATGAAGGTTGAGCCTCATTCTAGAACCCCTTTCGACATCCATATTAGGAATTGGTGTAGGATGCAGCACTATAGAATAATTTTTGTAGTAGTGATGTCAACACTTGTATAGTGACATGGGGTTGGAGTTGGCCTGTCAAAGCTCATTGGTATACTTTGGAACTTCTCTAGGGTGATGCCTTAGATGATTTGGAGTACGAGGGCATGATTTGATATTTAGTTTGCATTGAAGAAGATTTGGAGGCTAAATACTACAGAAAACCCCTTGTTCTGAATAGGGAAGCACATGCCACTGAAGAAAGTAATCGCAAGTACACAGATTTGAAACTCAAATCACATCACTATTTATTACTCTTTGAAACAAGAAATAACTGAAAATTTCAAACACTACTATTCACTTTTTCTTTAGTCTAGAAGGTACAATGAATCTGGAAACATGTACAACAATGTCTCAACTTTCTTAACTCCTAATCCTAATGCACCTTCCTTGCACGGATAGATAAGACAATTAAAGTCTACCGCTAGTGAATATGACATGAGATATGCAAACATGCTTCCTTAGCTAAGGCTGAGAATTAATAACTAGGGAAGTTCTCCTTTTAACTGTGCATGCAAAAACTAAATAAAGCAAAGAGTTTCGCTACTCCAGGTGCTAGAAACGAATCCACTGCCTAAGGTAAGTGCTTTTCCCAGAAAAAGATATTAAGGACTCAGAAACTTTGTTGCTTCCTTCAAGAGAGGTGTATGCCAAATAGAACTAAGCTATCATGCACTATCCTCCAAATTCATTCACCTTTAACAGAAATCTTATGCCCAGAAAAAGACAAGAGACTAATATCCAACAGAATTCACTGACTAGCGAGAGACCGTTGTGCACAAACATCAAGATAATAGGGGAATGTCAACTAGGGTGGAATATTTCACCACCAAAATTGACAAGAGATAGAAGGGGTAAAAAACTATCAGACCTAATGCTCAAGAACAAATGAATTAATCCACACTTGGTGATCCAAAATGAATTCAATCCTTCTTTATTTATAGATTTTCCAGAGGGGTTTCATATTCTTAAGTGATTGAGTAAACCTTACTCCAAACCCCAAATTTGGGTTTTTTAAGCCCAGTTTCCCCAAAAATTGCCCAACAATGGGTATTTTTGGGGTTTCCCCCCTTTATGGATGACTATAGTCTACGGGGATGGATAGGATATTACATCCCATTCGTCCTCAATTTGTAGAGGACGTTACATGGCACCTAATAAAAGAAATAGTGCTTTAGTTTAGGAGGTAATAACTAAATGCTTATTTCTTTCCACATAGGACATACATCTTGCAAAAGTGATCATGGGGTACAAATACTACAAAAGGCCCAAATCTTACTAGCATTGTCATAGTCCAAGAATAAAAACCCTTTCAGGTGAAACAAGGTCAGTACCACATACTACAAGCACAAATGACAAATTCAAAAACAATATACTTATTCAATTAAAGAATGACGAATCATATTAGTGCACTTTAAATTTAATAGATATTGAGTTGTAGTGTCAATCAAAATTTCTCAGGTTGGATCATAATTAATTACTCAATGTTGTTTTGGGTCCAATTTGGGGAAAAGGAGGAGCTCTTGGTGATAATGGGATGATCATGCTTTTCAGAAGGGAGCTCTACTATACTTTTCAACATACAAGACATTCATTCTAGTGGAGGAGATATAGAAAAGCCTTTAATAAGGACCTTTCCAAGATCAATTTGGAGGAAAATCCATTTTCAAAGCTTAAACATAGTTCTAGATTCAAACAAGAGTAGTCATTTTTCAAAACAATTATTAATTCCCAAGAAATTGGAGCCAAGATGACATGTTGACCATTTATTCTTCTACTGGACAAGGAAGCATTTGTGAAAAGTCCTTAGCCCTTTGATCCAGTATTTGATGTAGATCTCTTGATTAGAAATGTAATAAGAGATGCAATTTATATTAAGGAAAAGGGAAAAGTAGAGGGCCACTTAGTAATTATCTCTAAAAAACTCTCAATGGAATCCTAACATATTTGAAATGGAAAAGGATAATTCCATGGTTATTTTTTGGTTTGGAAACTTTGCTAATTTCCATGATTGAAGCACGTATTCATGCCTTGAAAGAAGCTCACAAATGCTTTTGATATTGGTTGAAGCAAAGAAAATGTGCAAAGTTACACTCACATAGAGGTATGGAAAAAAAGTATGTGGAGCTTGTTTTCCCAGACTCCAAACAAAGAATGGACAAAAGGTGAAAAAACCATGTCAAAAGGTATGTGTAGATTTTGTCATGCAGAGGTAGGTGTTAACTCCACACTCTACAATGAAGGATTTACGATGCAAGTGACACAAAGTTTTCCATGTAGAACTTCGGATTAAAAGGAGTGGAGCGTGATGCTACATGTCCACTATTACCCCACTTTTTGTATGATTTACAAGAGATAAAAATAATGAGATACTTTTGAAAAGGATTGTTTTTTGTAGTTTTGAGTGGAAAAAGAAAGGGATATTTTTCGTGAGCATAATTAGTAGTGTCGTTTTTGAGTTTATTGAAAAAGACAAAAAAGTTTTTCTTTACATTTGTTTGTTAAGGAAAGATTTGTTTTTTCAAGCAATTGCATTCTCAACTCTTTCTTTAGCTAGAAATTCATTGAAGAAAAAGGATTGTTTATCATCTTAGGTGCATTTTTAGTGTTTTGGAGTCGAGTCTTCACACCATAAAGTTTCATCTCCACACCTTTTGACTTAAGAAACAACCATAAAAATAACGCTTAAAGTAAAATCAATCTAGCAATATTTTTATTTCTAGGGCTCTTTATCACCAACATAGCTTAGGCTAGTATCTTGGAGTAGGGAGTAATTAACTCTCCAAGATAGTAAAAACAAACAAGTAGTTGTATCTTGCGGTAGGAGATAAATTCCAATTGTTACATCTATGCTCTGGGAAGCTCCTCTTAAAGGAGTCAAGCATGAGGTCATATCCGAACCAGTGGGGTAATCAATCCTTCCTCATTGGGAACGATAGCAGATATACACATATTAAAAATGGTAAACCTCAGATTAACCATTGTCGAGGAGCCTGGGGTCACTTGTTGGTAAACCTTGGATTATGTCAAGGAGCCTTCAAGGGGATTGAGCTTTGCTACTCTGCCCTTGCGTGTGTATCGGATCACAGACTGTTCCCCCAGATATATTTTTTCCTGTTGGTAACCATAGTGACCATAATCTATAGGATTCTTTCCAAAGGTGACGGTGGAGGGAAGATCCCACTGTACCTGGAGCAGACGTCGACTAGACTCACTTGGACTCTCTGGGGGGTTCTCGTCACTCGAGATGGTTTAGTGGAGAAACTTGTGCCAGTCTGTTTCATTAAGTATGTTGTCGAGGTAACTGTTCCAACTGCCAACTCTGTATTGAATTCTGTGACGTTGGATTTCATCACCAACTAGTGTTTTCGGTACGGAAAGTTACTGTTTGTGTGTGGTTTGACCTCCTAGATTTTTTAAGCGTGTGATTCAAAATTGTTTGGTTCTTTAGAGACTTTAGGTGGTTTTCATTGAGATTTTTCTTTGTTTGCGTGTGAAGTAATTAAAATATTTAATCGTGGCTGAATTACCGAGGCAGTCTCGTAGACTTCGGGGCCAACCTCCCGAGTTTTCACCAAGCCGGCTTGAAGGGCTATGATCTCTTGTAACTCCTAGTGACAGTAGAGTTGGGTCACCCGAAGAAGGAGAATATTCTTTAGTTGTGAATCCTAATTATCAAGTTCAAGCACTAGAGTATATTATTGAACCTATTTCATTTTCTGAAGTTACTGGTAGTTTTTATTCTACTAGTGAGTTAGCCAAGGAACCTAAAATTTCTGAACCTGAAACTGAACCTGCTGCTACTCCATCATTAGGATTTGCCTCTCCAACTTCCAATGGTCCTGGTTCACCCAGGGTAAGAAGAGTCATTACCCAAAATCTTCCTTCTGGACTTATTGCTATTGAAGAACTTGTTACTCCGGAAGAAGGTATACCTATCCCTGAAAATCAACCAGCTATAGAACTAAGGGAGTGCGAATCGATCTTTTATAGTCCACCTAGGAGGGACGCTTGGTATCTTTCATCGACCAATTTTCTAGAAAACCCGGGGCTAAGTTTTTCACCACCTCGCATTCCTTTCCATCCAACACCTAGAGGTTATTATCCTCCTTTGAATGTGTTGAGACAGTCATCCATGTTTTCTCAATCTCCAGAAACATTTTTATATGGCGATCCTTCTGTTCCTTCTGGGTATCAGTCACTTACTGGTACTTTTTCAGGAGCATCTCCTCAACCTGTTGAACAAGGGTTATTAATTGGTAATAACGGAACTAAGCCATTGAGTGTAGAAGACATTCTTATGATGTCAGGTACCATTCCAAATCCGCAACCTCAAGGTAGTCAGTTACTGCCTGGGGGGCAACCTCAAGGTCCTCAATTATTGCTTAGGGGGAAACCTCAAGGTACCCAGTTACCGCCTGGGGGGCAACCTCAAGGACAGTACATACCTACAATACATTCCTCAAGGTCAACCCAGACTCAGTATGTACCTCAAGGTCAACCTCAGTATCAATATATGCCTCAAGGTCAACCCCAGTTTCAGTACGTACCTCAAGGTTATCAACCTCAAGGTCAGTACCCAACCCAAGGTTTCCAACCACCTTCAGGTCAATCATTTGTCCAAGGAGCTAGAAATGTACCTTTTAATTATCAACCCTACCCTCAACCCGGTTATGGTCCTCAATATGCTCAACCTTCTATGGGTCCATACCCCTGAATGAACATAGTGTGGAATCCATCTCAATCTCAATATATCTTGCAACTGAATGTGCAGTTGTGATCTCAATCTGGAAAACCCTTGGTTTCTGGTTCAACCCAACAACCTGTCCAGCCTACTATTCAAACTTCTGCACCTGGTGTAGTTTCTCAGCCTAGGCCTAGTTCGCCTCGAACTCCGCCTCAAACAACTGCTGCAACTGCTGTTCCATCTACTCCACCTACTTTTGGAGTATCGGCAGCTCCAATTTCTACTGTTCCTGCATCAACTCCTCAAGCATCTTTACCTCAGTCTGGACCCACAATTCAGACTTCGATTCAAATGCCTGTAGGACAACCTGGTCCAAGTACAATTGTCACAAGTCAACCTCAATTTACTTATCAACCGTACCAGGGATAGTACCAATTCGGTCCTGCTGTGTAGAACCCAGTCTATCAGTATCAACCGTACCCTGGATATACTTATCATCAACCTCAACAACCCCAATACGGTTCGGTTAATCCTGGTTTTCCGGGAGGATATAATATCCCAAATGCAATTACAATTCCAAGTTATCCTAGATATCCTCCTCCTGGGGCTAGTCTCATGACCCAAGGTTTTCGAGACCCTAATCGTCAGTTACCGTTCATTGCAACTTTGGACTTGCCTGATTTGTCGCGCCTTATGAATGATTCGATAAATTATCTTCCATTTTGGTCGCCAATGCCGAATAAGTTGCCCAGTGATATCCCAAAGTTTGAAGGTAAATCAGGAGAGGATCCGTCAAACCATGTGATGACTTATCACCTCTGGTGTGCATCTAACTCCATTTCAGATGATTCAATTCGTTTACGTCTTTTACAACGCACTCTAATTGGTCTTGCGGACAAGTGGTACATTGAGTTACTGCGAGCCACTTTTTATAATTTTAGTCAGCTAGCTACTTCATTCTTAACTCATTTTCAGTTGCTTGTCAGATATGACAATGGCACAGAATTATTAACTTCATTAAAACAGTCAACATCCACTTATATTTCAGATCACATTCATGAATGGAGATGTCGACATCGTTTAGTGAAAGTTTTTATTCCATATCAGATCTTAGCAGAATGGTTTGTTAAATCATTATTACCTAAAATCACTGAGGATGTAGCTAAGGCAGGAGTCGTTACTGAAGAGCAGGTGATTGCTCAAGATCTTAACCTTGACCTCGTTTATACGCAGTCGGGTACTTTACACGGGAAAATCCCCGACCTTCTTGAACAAAATCAAATAACTGCAGCTCCTTCAGGGTCTCATGCCGCTGACAGTATGATTGGTTCAGTTAACACCAAAAGTAAGAAGAAATCTTCCAAGAATTCTTCTCCTATCATAACTTTACCAGATTCCCCGACAGGAGACTCTTCCATGGAAATTTCTGCCGATATTCATGTCATAGAGTCATCTACGGGCAAATCAAAATCCGGTGGTAAGAAGAAGGGGAAGAAGAAAAATAAATCAGATAAAAATTCAAAAGAGAAACCAGAAAAAACGGAATCTATTGATGAGAAACGTAAACCTCGTTATCCTTGTCTCATTTGTGACGAAGAGCATTTTATAAGAGACTGCCCTCATCGCGCTAAGGTTGTGAAAATCGTCCAAGGTTCTCAAACGCCTGTTGTTTTGAAGGATCCTTTTCCTGGTCAAGATAGCAAGATGATAGGTTCTTCCTCAAATGCCTCAGAAGAACCCATAATGATTATGTCCCATGTTAGGATTGCGACACGATCGCAAGATTATGGAAGTAAAAGTCCTGTTGGTGGTAAGGAAGTAGAATCTTCTAATTCGAACCCATCAACTTCAACTCCCGGTTCCAATCCGCTACAGATCGAGAAACCTAACCCAGACTTAGTAATCAAACTGCCCGCCAAGGGTATACTTCGAAAGTCAGCTTTCAATCCACATGCGAGAGCTGCTCAGTACTATAACATTGTTGAAGATTTAGCTATTTCACCTTCAGTAATGTCGGCTTTGGAGGTGCTACAATCATGTCCAGCACAACGTAAATTGCTATTATCGGCTATAGGAGCTGTTGATATTCAGGAATTGAACCTTATAATCTTCGATTTAGAAAATAGTACACCTTGCTTACCTCATCAAATGGCTTTCCAGATTCCAATGTTAGTCAAAACAGACCTTGCTATAGGACTGTAATTGATGAAGGAGCTTCAACGTGTATTATGTTGATCCAGTGTTGGAGATCGCTTGGTTCTCCTACACTTAGTCAATCCCCGACGATTCTAAAGGATTTTGATGGCCGTGGGTTCCATCCTTTTGGCATTCTACAAGATTTACCTATAGGGGTTGAAGGAAAAACCGTTAATCTAGATGTGGAAGTGGTTGATGCCCCTCTAGATTACAACCTTCTCTTGGGTCGTAGTTGGTCTTACGCTATGATTGCTACTGTTTCATCAGTCTTTCGGCTTATAAAGTTTCCTCATAATGGAAAGATCGTAGCTATAGACCAGCTAACTTACTTTTCATCTGACCCAGCCTCTTCTGAAAGTATCTAGCATGTCGGCAAAACAACTATCCTTTACAAGGATGTTGGAGTAGGACTAGTTAAAGATTCTGGTTTACTAGGAACTTTTTCCTTTCCTCCTCCCAATGTATCACCTTCTACTGCAACCATTCATATGATTTCATCAGACACCATTGTTTATGATGATCCTTGGATTGTACCTTCCGAGTCTGAGATGAATTCATTTGGTGATGCTATGCCTTTGAGTCCCTATGAAATTGCGTATCAGGTTGTACAGTCATTTTCCGATCCTTCTTCAACCGAAATTGACCTAATGAATGTGGTCCATGAAGAATCACTTTCAATATCAAACTCAGATTCAACAACTTTTTCCAAGCTTGTTCATACTAATGAGCAGATTCGTGAAATCTTGTCTGTTGATGATTTACCATGGGAAGATCTTCATCATAAATCTTCATTTTTACCTGAGATTGATCATTTTGAAAATGATTTTTCATCTATTTTTACAACTGATTATGTCAAGGAACCACAGAATCCATTGCAAAATCCTGATTTTGAGTTACATTTGGGCAATATTTCTCGAACAGTTCCTATCGATATTTCGGTTAAACCTGGAATTGTTGAGAACATTCATATAGGTGCCTCTTGTACAGAAGATGAATTTCAAACATATAAGGCCCTATTTCAAGAATTCCGCGACGTGTTTGCCTGGTCATATGAGGAAATGCCAGGAATTGATCCAGCAATTTTTGTTCATGAAATCAAAACTTACCTGGATGCTAAACCTGTCCGGCAACGTTTGCGTCAGATTCACTTGCGAAAAACTGCTGCTATTAAAGCAGAAGTTGAGAAATTACTTAAAGCAGGTTTCATTTATCCAATTCCCCTAACGGATTGGGTATTGAATATTGTTCCTATTAATAAAAGGCAAGGAACAATAAGAATATGTATTGATTATAGGGATATTAATCGAGCCTGTCCAAAAGACAGTTATCCAACTCCCTATATCGATCAAATCATTGATGATTGTGCTGGCAGTGAAATATTCTCCTTTATGGATGGTTTTTCTAGTTACAATCAAATCAACACTCTACCTACTGATCAACCAAAAATGGCTTTCATTTGTCCATGGGGGACGTTTACTTACAGCAAATTACCTTTTGGGCTGAAGAATGCCGGAGAAACTTTTCAAAGAGCTATGTCTTACATGGTTCATGACATCAAGCACATTGTGCAACCCTATCTCGATGATTTACCTGCTCATTCATTACGTAGAGCCGATCATCTCATTCATTTACGAGCAATCTTTATGAGATGTAGGCATTATCAAATTAGGTTGAATCCACACAAATGTGTTTTTTGTATAGAAACAGGTTGTTTACTGGGATTTGTTGTTTCGAAAGCCGGCATTTGTGTCAATCCCCCGAAGGTTGAAGCTATTGTCAAATTGCCTCCTCCTTCGACTCTTTGCCAACTCCAAAGTTTGCAATGGAAAGAAAACTTTTTACGTCGATTCATTCCTATCTACACTGAGATAACCAAGGGTTTTACCAGGTTGTTGAAACAGAATACTCCATTCTGTTGGGATGAGATAGCTGACAAATCTTTTGATGCACTAAAACACGCATTGACCCATGCACTGTTATTGCATCCTCCCAACTATAACTAGGATTACTTCTTGTATCTCGCCGCCTCTCATTCCACCATTGGGATGGTATTAGTTCAGGAAGATGAATTCGGTAGTGAACATGTGATTTATTACCTTAGTCGAACTTTGAACCCGACTGAGCTAAAATATTCACATGTGGAGAAATTGGCCTTGGCAGCTATTCAAGCTGTCCAACGATTTCATCATTACATTTTACTACACAAAACTACTGTAATTTCTGACTGTAACCCTATGATCTATATTTTGACCAAACAATTGCTAGGGGGCAATGTTATAGACATTTTTGTGCCTCGCGTCAAGGAGCAGGAAATGTCGATAATTACAGGGATCCTCAGTCCCTAAACATGTTGTTCTTACCCCTAAAAGAACAAGGTCATCAATCAACAGCACTTCCAATCAGTTCTCCACCTGAAAACACTTCAGAACAGGCTTATTTTGGATCATGTCAGCTGCTTAACTAAGCTTCTGCGCTGTATTGCAACTGTCCCACTCTGTACCTGCGCTGGAAGTCAAAAACAATGAAGGCTACCTGCGCTGGGCGAGATTGGCCAAGTGGCACAGTCCTCCTGCAAGGTGTCAATTGCCCAGGAAGCTTCCAAGCTGACACTTGGTTCATCAGATTCGCCTTGTGATGAGTAAGAGGTACTTGATCACCATGTGTAACCAAGGATCTCCAAGTGGACTCAAGAACTGAAGATTAACTGAAGAGGGAGAGGACACAAGGCAGCTTCATGTCAGTCTCAAGCTGACTCATCCTTTCTTCTTCTCTCCTATATATAGAGCTCTTCTATGAGGTCTAAAGAGGCTGGAATTTTGTATAAGCAAGGAGGTGCTGTTGGTATACTGCCAGGATTATTGGGTGATTGTTTTACTAGAGGTGAAGAAGAGAGTTCTTGCTACCGAGGAGGTGCTGCTGGATTGGGGCCAACATCATTGGTTGTAACTTCCTCTGGAACCCTGTTACTTTCTATCAATAAAGTTTGCATGTTCTTCTATATACTTGTTTTACATAGATGCTTTTGTGTTTACATGTATATTTGATGCAACCTAATCCATGCTTCAATTATGATTGCTTGTATCTCGTAGTTTGCTCCCTTTTGTTGTGCAGATTCTGTGTGTAGCTGGATCGGCTTGGAGAGTAAAGAGCTGGGAACGGGATACAAAGCGAGAAGGACAAGGATCGACTAAGCGCAAGACACCAGGTTGGTTGATCCTCTTTCTATTCTCTCTGTGCTTTCATAAAGATGAACATGAAAACTTTGTCATTCAGTTGTTGCTAAAGTCTGTCACCTTTAGAAAGGGTTAGTGTCATCCGCATCGGATACTTTTCCCCACAACAGGCAAGTATTCCAAATGGATTGTTATCCTGCAGGAATTTGACATAGAGTTTGAAAAATCTAAGTCAAAGAAATCTTTAGTTTTTGCGAAGTTGATGTGTGACTTCTCGCGTGCTGATACTGAAATTGTGGCAGAGGAGCCCATTGCCGATGAATCCTTATTTCTTATCAGCAATCTTGATCCATGGTATGGAGATATCATAGTTTATCTCCAAACCCAATCCATTCGACCTGAAATTTCAAGATCTCAACGTCGAAAAATATGATTCCAATCCTAATAGTACAAAATTATTGGAGATATGCTTTATCATCATGGGGCGGACTCTATTTTCCGACGTTGTTTAACTCATGAGGAAGCTGAAAGGGTTCTAAATGACTGTCACTCTGGAGTGTGTGGCAGTCATATGTTTGGGTTTGCCACAGCCCAAAAGATATTGCGCGCTGGCTATTTCTGGCCGTCTTTGTTTAAAAATTGTATTGACGTGGTCCGAAAATGCCACAACTGCCAAATTTTTGATCGAAAGATGCACGCTCCACCTGCTCCTCTCCACCCTATAATTGCCGTCGGTCTTTTTTGCGAAATGGGGTATCGATTTTATTACATGTAACCCTCACTCGACCGGGGGGCATGCGTATATCATCCTTGCAGTAGATTATTTTACCAAATGGGCCGAGGCGATGCCTACATTTTCGGCAGATGGCAAAACTGCTGCGATTTTCATTTTCAATCATATAATTGCTAGGTTTGGTGTTCCACAAGCGATTATCACTGATCATGGGCATCATTTTCTAAACATTATGATGACTGAACTAATAGATCAACTTGGCCTGCGTCACGATAGTTCTACTCCAGATTACCCACAGGCTAATGGTCTAGTTGAAGCCATCAACAAAGTTCTAGTCATTATGATCCGATGAATCTTTGGGATTCATAGGTCGAATTGGAATAACATGTTATTTTTAGCACTTTGGGCGTATCGAACCTCAGTAAAAACATCAACTGGTTTCACTCCTTTCCAACTAGTTTACGGTTTGGAAGTTGTGTTACCCATTGAATGTGAAATCCCGTCATTGCAAATGGCCATAGAATTACTTCTAGCCACTTCCGAAGAGGAGAAATGTTTTTTGTACTTGGCTCATCTAGATGAGAATCGATGTGATGCTGCACTAGCAATCGAAACTCATGCCAAATGTATTAAAGCTCAATACGATCGAAATGTTACACCTCGTAGTTTTTCAGAAGGAAACCTAGTCTTACTGTACGATCAAGCAAATGATAAGTTAGGTGCTGGAAAATTCGTACCCATGTGGCATGGTCCTTATGTTGTTAAGTGAAAGTTGGCAAAATGGGCCTATGAATTGGTAGACTTTGACGGTGTTTCTTTAGGTAAACCCAGAAATGGTCTTTACCTGAAGAGATATTATGCTTAAACCTAGGTGTGGAGATTTTAGTTAGATTAGTTTTCTTTCTAGATGATGTGTTTTAGATTAGAAAAGTGTGCTTAGTTTAGAGAGTGTTTTTGTCATTATTCCTGCTTATCTTGATTTTACTCTTGATATTGCAGATGTTGACGTCTCTTCAAACATACATTGGTTTCACTGATGGTTCTTGTCGTAATACACGGAACATCTCTTCCGCAGCTTGGGTTATCTATTTGCCCTCTGATGAGTTGGTATCTATGCATGGGGTAAGCCTCGATCAAACAATGAACAACATTGCAGAGTATAGTGCAGTGATTGAGTTATTATCTAAATCCATCTCATTTGGGATTTGGAGTTTGATTGTGAGGTTAGATTTTGAACTCATTGTATTACAGCTTAATAGAGTTTATGTCATTAGAAATCCAGTGTTATTGAGATTATTTTTG
The DNA here is from genome assembly GCA_031772625.1 of Pinus tabuliformis. NCBI lineage: Eukaryota > Viridiplantae > Streptophyta > Pinopsida > Pinales > Pinaceae > Pinus > Pinus tabuliformis. The sequence goes on along the minus strand of CM062805.1, from coordinate 273,279,599 downwards.
AGAGTTCGTCTCTTGGAACGTGAATTTGACTATATTGAATATAAACATATTCCAAGATATTTAAATACATTAGCAGATGCAATTGCTTCTTGAATGTTAAGTAGACATTTGCAATAATAAAATAGTAAATTTAAAAACATTCCATAACATGTTTTACAAGATAGCCAGTAATGGTGATATAGCATAGCATAGAAGTGTGTCATATATACATCGTCTTCGATCATAGGTTGAAAAACACTTTATGATCGGCAAAAATGATAGTACAAAAAGCAAAAATGTCATATGAGTCTACAATAAGCGATCATCCTATCACTCATGATGATCACGATAAGAAACCACTATACGGGCCACCCTACAAAGGAACCTCCTGAAAGGTCCTGGGACCCCAATCACATAGCGTTGTAGCCTAGGAGGAATGTCATCTATGCTAGTCTCTGGAATGTCTGCTGTCAAACACTCTAGATGGTTTTCCAATTCGGCCAGGGTCTTTGTAGATTCGTCCCGTGGGGCTGGTGCTACTGCAGCTGGCTGTTTCCTCTCATAAGGCCTGAGAGTGGCTCGTCGCCGTGGACCTACATCTGCATTTGAAACTTTTACTATCAATTTTGAGACGATTTAAAAACAAAAAAAAATTAAATTAGAAAATGTTGAAAATGATCTTACCTGAGTCATCCCATTGCTCTCCTAGTGGAAGAGCCATGTCTGGGTCACCACGATAATCCATCCCAGCATAAGGAAAATCCTGAATCACAAAAACCTGGTTCTCCAACCAATGAAAATATTCAGGAGGAAATTGAACAACCTCTGAATCCTCCTCAGGATGACGGGCCATAAATGCAACCCAACGCATCAGCTTAGGCTCTCGGGGAAGTCCAGCTTCAATGGAAAGATGTTGTGGGACCAACATTGGGACCCTCTCTAGACCAAAGCTCAAAACTAAGAAACCATATCCAAATTTCTTTAGTTGTCCATTCCTTGCTCTAGTCAGTTGGCCTTTTACATTAGCCAACACAGCTTCGCACTAGTTGAAGATTGTGCCTCGAAAACAATCTACTGCCATCCGCATTTGGGATCCAGTGGCCATATGTAGTGCTGCGCTTCCGCAGAGTTTAGTGACAGTAAATGCAATCACTTTGAGTTCAGGACGGGAGATGGTTTTGATGTCAATCCCTTTGTCCTTGGTTTGGTCGTTACAAAACTCTAGCCAGAGGCTATCGACAGACTGGCCACCTGGCCTAGTCCCGAATAGAGTCAATTGTTCACCTCTCTTTGGCAAACCCGTCAAAAACTAAATGTCCTCTGGCTCCATTTCGAGCTGGTGGCCACCAATAATGAAACACTGATCCTGTACATTCCACCTGTCCACCAGCCACTGCAAAAAGTCCACCTGGGCCCTCATGCCGCATATGGCCCAGAATTTAAATAACCCACATGCCTTTAATGCATCAATTGAAGGTTGATGATTGATTGTGGCAAGGTCCACATCTTTGTGCTCCCGTTCTTGCCAACTAAGCATGATGTATACCCTACATTGAAAGAAACGGTGGATTAGAACATTTTAAATTGAAGTTTTTGGGCGAAATTTGAAGAATTTGGAATTTTAAAATCTATGCCGTGGGGACCGCACTCTCTAGTTAGAGACAGTGCATAGGTCCGCACTCTGCCTAAATAGTGGGTACGGGCCCTTGGCTTTTTCCTGCATACGAAAAAGTAGGGGTCCATAGGTTTCGCGTTCCACGCCTGCAGACCCCCGTGAGCGGACTTTTAAACAAATTTCTTCCTAAAAATAAAAATATAAACCTAAAAACAAATTTCAAACGGTTGAAATGCAAGAGTAAAGTGATGTGGATTACCTAGAGGTGATGGTGTTCGATTCCAACAGACGGATTTTCCGCAATCTTCACGGGAAGTTTCTTACCCAAAAGCTCTCTTTCTCACTCTGAAGTCAAATGGTAAAAATGAATTTACAAAAGCCCTTTTTATAAGCTTTTTTGAATAAATGAATTTTTAATTTGTTTATTTTTCACTTTAAAGAGGTAACTTTTGAAGCATTTTTATTTATTTTAAACAGGTATGAGTAATGTTTGAGTTTTTGTGCAGAATATCGGATTTTTCGGGAAAAATTGATCATTTTCGACAAAAAACATTAGAGTCATCTTTAAGCTCTTTTCTAACTCATAAAATATGAAAAGATTGCCGAGTTTTTCTTTTTAAGCTCGTTAAAATAGAATTAAAAGGACAGTCCATTTACAGCTCTTTTATGACCGTATAAACATTAAAAGATTGCCGGATTTTTGACGTTTGAAATTCGATATTGGTTATAAAATGACGTGTCGTTGATCACTTTTTTTACTTTTTCGGATCAGAGACACTAATTTGGAAAAGTACTCCTTGATCGTAATGGTCAAGCAGTTCTCTGAAGTATTATTTTATACTTTTTCAGGCTTGGGAGACACAAATTTATGAAAAAGGACAACCATGGAGTTTTCTTAAGTTTTTCTTCTGACTCCCTAAAATTGAAAAACGCCAAGTTTCTCCTATACTGGACTCGTTAAAATTTAACAGTAAAGGACCTGTTCAATTACAAACAGGAATGGACCACTCCTTCTTAGGGTTCGAATTTAAACTAAGTTGGACTCACCCGAAGGATGGGCTTATAATCAAGCAAATATTATCCTCCTCAAGCTTGTCAAAGATAAAGAGGTACTTGCCAGAAATGGTGGGGGAAAAGAGAGAAAAATGAAGTTGTTTGTCATACTTTTTGTCTTAGAAAAGCATTCAACCACTCTTGAACATGACACTTTTTGTTCTCCTGGGTTGGGAAATCCTTTGCCTAATAGTTAATCAATCCATATTGAAAGTCTTCAGTCGGTTTTTGGGTATTAGCTTTGGGTCAATTGTCACCAAACCATCTGCAACGTCGTTATGTGTTCAAGAGGTCAGTGCAAATAAACCATTCATCTGTAAAATATCTGTCATCCATTTTGACCATCCCTGAGTCAGTCCTTGCAACTATATTTCTTCAAACTTGATCTATGATTTCGTGTTGTGGGCTTGCCTATGACGGATCGCTTTCTATCGACTTCAACTCATTATCTAGAAAGATGATCTAGAAATCGTTAGTACCTTGGGATCTGCATGCCTCAATGGCAGGTTTCTCGCCTTCGACGACAAGTTGCATCATTGACCTTCGATCAAAGGATTCCGTAACATGTTCGACATCAACACATCTATTCACATTTCATGGATTGTACTGAGTACCTTGAGAGCCATTGACATTACTGGTGATTTCTCTCACACTTGTTAACAGTTTACATCATTGACTGGTAATCAAGTGGTTTCTACCATGTTCGACTTCGACACATTCATTCACATGGATAGAATCGTACTATTTCGGGAAGTAGAAATCAAGACCCTGGATCTAGTTTCCACCATCCAGGCTACGAGGAATTTTGTTATTCATTATACAGTGGACTATTCATAAATAGATGGTTGCGCCCATACTGTGTCTACATGTGTCTATACTTGTGATGTATTACAAGATCATTCCTATATTAGAGCAGTTTAGTTAGTTTTCTAGTCAATTTTGATCTGAGTATGGGAATGCCTACCTCAGCGATGATATGATCTCATATATATATTTTGTATTGAATGTTTTTACAGGTTCCAACCAGGCTCTCCACAAGATGATCCTCGAAATGATAAAGTACTTCACTCTTCTTAGATGAAAAATACTATCTATTACAGACTTCGCACTTTAGGGGGAAATCTGTTACACAAAATATTGTCACCATGAATTTCTGCAGTCACTGTGAGTCTATCACCACTCATACTATCCTCCTTTGCATGTCTCAGACCTCAGCTCTTCATGCCAAGCCTTAAAAATGAGAGAAAGTCCTTGAAAATCTATAAAACTCTAGTTCTGCACTTTCTCTTACCATTACCTACGGTCCCGCACCCCTTGGTCATGTTACCTGCAGATCTGCCCGCTCTATCTCTAAAGGAATGGGTGCGGACCCTTGTAAAAGTAAAAAAGGCGCAAGTTTATTATTAAAAACTCACTTTGGATTAATTCTGGACGCTTCTAGAAGGAATCTTAAGGTGGCAAGTTCGCTCCTAGGTGGTTCATGCATCCCATGACTAAAGGAGCTAACCCCTTGATGAGAGGAGCTTATCTCTTTGAACGACGACACTATCCCTTTGAAGGTGGACCTGGTAACTTCCTTCCTCTGCACTATAAAATGAGGCATTGGGCTGGTTACTAAGAAGGTTGAAATCTGAATATTTTTGAGGGTAAATGCTGTTGGAATTTAGACTTCCTAATTGAGCTTGAGAGGAGAGATTACATACCTTTTGGCTTCTTTGGGAGGAGAGTGAAACTTGTCAAAGTAGAGGAGATTCTTGCTGGACCCTGGGAGGAGCTTGTACAGTCTCAAGGCACCAAGGTTGTAAAGTTCTTCTTTGTTTAAAGTTAATACAATCAGATACATTTTTCTCAATAAATTGTCTTCTATGGTTTATTTCATGAATTCCTTGATCATCATGATAAATATGGTTTATTATATTAGCTATGCAGTTGTTATTTGATGTGTGCCTATTTGTGTTTGCAGGTTCTTTAAAAGGAAGATCTTTTGATCAAATGGACCGTGGCTTCCACAAACTAGCACTGGACTTGAGGTAGGGTCTGAAACATCTCTTGGCTTTTATTTATAAATCGCAATATTTAGAGAAAGATAGAATTTGTTTAGTTTGCTTGTTGCTAGATATCCATAGATACTAGGGAGATCGGTCTTGTTCGCAAGAACCAGCCCAATGCCTCATTTTATAGTGCAGAGGAAGGAAGTTACTAGGTCCACCTTCAAAGGGATAGAGTCCTCCTTCAAAGGGATAAGCACCTCTCATCAAGGGGTTAGCTCCTTTAGTCATGGGATGCATGAACCACCTAGGAGCGAACTTGCCACCTCAAGATTCCTTCTAGAAGCACCCAGAATTAATCCAAAGTGAGTTTTTAATAATAAAATTGTGCATTTTTTACTTTTACAGGGGTCCGCACCCATTCCTTTAGAGACAGAGCGGGTAGGTCCGCAGGTAACATGACCAAGGGGTGCGGGACCATAGGTAATGGTAAGAGAAAGTGTGGAACCAGAGTTTTATAGATTTTCAAGGACTTTCTCTCATTTTTAAGGCTTGACATGAAGAGTTGAGGTCTGAGACTTGCAAAGGAGGATAGTATGAATGGTGATAGACTCACACTGACTGCAGAAAGTTATGGGTACAATATTTTGTGTAACAAATTGCCCCCTAAAGTGCGAAGTCTATAATAGATAGTATTTGTCATCTAAGAAGAGTGAAGTACTTTATCATTTCGAGGATCATCTTGTGGAGAGCCTGGTTGGAACCTGTAAAAACATTCAATACAAAATATATATATGATATCATATCATCGCTGAGGTAGGCATTCCCATACTCAGATCAAAACTGACTAGAAAACTAACTAAACTACTCTGATATAGGAATGATCTTGCAATACATCACAAGTATAGACACATGTAGACATAGTATGGGCACAGCCATCTGTTTATGAATAGTCCACTGTATAATGAATAAAAAAATTCCTCGCAGCCTGGATGGTGGAAACTAGATCCAGGGTCTTGATTTCTACTTCTCGAAATAGTACGATTCTATCCATGTGAATGAATGTGTCGAAGTCGAACATGGTAGAAACCACTTGATTACCAGTCAATGATGTAAACTGTTAACAAGTGTGAGAGAAACCACCAGTAATGTCAATGGCTCTCAAAGTACTCAGTAAAATCCATGAAATGTGAATAGATGTGTTGATGTCGAAAATGTCACGAAATCCTTTGATCGAAGGTCAATGAAGCAACCTGTCGTCGAAGGCGAGAAACCTGCCATTGAGGCATGCAGATCCCAAGGTACTGATGATTTCTAGATCATCTTTCTAGATAATGAGATGAAGTCGATAGAAAACGATCCGTCGTAGGCAAGCCCACAACACGAAATCATAGATCAAGTTTGAAGAAATATAGTTGCAAGGACTGACTCAGGGACGGTCAAGATGGATGACAGATATTTTGCAGATGAATGGTTTATTTGCACTGACCTCTTGAACAAATAACGAGACTGCAGATGGTTTGGTGAAAATTGACCCAAAGCTAATACCCAGAAACTAGCTGAAGACTTTTTATAGTGTAGAGGAAGGAAGTTACCAGGTCCACCTTCAAAGGGATAGAGTCCTCCTTCAAAGGGATAAGCTCCTCTCATCAAGGGGTTAGCTCCTTTAGTCATGGGATGCATGAACCACCTAGGAGCGAACTTGCCACCTCAAGATTCCTTCTAGAAGCATCCAGAATTAATCCAAAGTGAGTTTTTAATAATAAACTTGCACCTTTTTGACTTTTACAGGGGTCCGCACCCATTCCTTTAGAGACAGAGCGGGCAGGTCCATAGGTAACATGACCAAGGGGTGCGGGACCGCAGGTAATGGTAAGAGAAAGTGCGGAACCAGAGTTTTATAGATTTTCAAGGACTTTCTCTCATTTTTAAGGCTTGACATGAAGAGCTGAGGTTTGAGACTTGCAAAGGAGGATAGTATGAGTGGTGATAGACTCACACTGACTGCAGAAAGTCATGGTGACAATATTTTGTGTAACAATTGTTATTCAAATTTAATAAAAAATATTACTATGTCTTCCTCGACATAAAAGAAAAATCTTCCATAAAATATTTTCTCCATGAACTTGATTCAAAATGAATCTCTTTCGTTGATGTGCCCAAGCTCAAATAGAAACAATGTCGATGGGCTAATTTCAGTTTAGAAAATTCAAAATTAGTTTCAATTGTAAGATCTCCTATATTCAGTTCAGATTTTAGTTACAAGCAGTGAAACAAGACTCACCGATCAATCGCAATTAATCACAAGTCGGAATCTTCTCTCTCTCCAAATGATCGGATCTAAATATTTGCGATTCAAACTCAGGTTGACAAGGCTTAACTCATGGTCAATGCAAGTTTGACTTGAGACTTGACGATTAAAGCAAATTCCTACGATTGATTCCAATTTATTCGATTTTCAGCCTTGACTCGATGAGCACGAGTTTTTCAAGTTTAGGTATGCTGCATTGCTAAAAACTAAATGTTAGTTGTTCCAAAATTTATTTCTCATTTCTCAGGCCCAAAACTCATATGTCGAGACCTTCAGTAATCAATCACTACTCACTATTACATAGTCCAGACTCAATATTGGGGAACTGCCAAGGTGAGCCTAAGTCCAAACTCCATATTGGGCAGTCGCCAATGTGTGCTCTATCCATACTCCATATCGACCCTCAGGCAGTCGCGCGTCACCTTCAGCATGTGTTACCTTTAGGCTTAGCTGCTTCACTATTCAACAATCGAGGTACATTGGCACTTGGCTTAAATAATAGGTATATTACTATATTGAAGTTTCAATGTCGTTTTCAATGGCAAGTTTCAAGTTTCACTGTTCAATAATTGAATGTTCAGCATATTCCTTTGGTTATGACTTTTCAACCCTATAAATGGGGCTTAAATAGATTTAAAAAATTCACTAAGAAATGGTTTCATACTGTTATCAGGAAAACTAGTGTCTATTCAGAACTGCTAGTCCCACTAAGACGGGTAGCTATGTTAGAAACAAACAAACTAAAGTCACTTGTGCTTTCCTTTACAAGAGATAGATGAGAAAAAAGCAGAGAGTACCAACCTCAATCTTTCGCTTAGGTCCTTGCTTGTTTCCTTTCCCCTTCGATAGAATCTCGCCACTACTTCCTTACTTGTCTCGCTTCAAATAACACCTGTAGAATTATAGCAGCATAATACTATCAAAGCATAGAGATCTATCACTGTAAAAAATATAGGATCAGATATATATTGACCATACAAATGCATATATCAACACAATATTCATAGATACACAAGAATATGGAGGAAAACTCAAATAGCTTTATTGATGAAAGTAGTATAAGAGAGTATTAGAACCACTTGGTTTGACCCAGTGCCATCCTCCCAGCTTGAAAGCCCTCTTCACCTCATACAAAGCAAGATCACCCAACAATGTCTTCAAAGAGAAACCAACAACACTTCTTTGCAAATTACCAAATTCCAACCTTTGGATCTCTGGGATGAGGGATCCATATATAGATATTTGTAGGGGGTGAGTCAACTTCTGGGATTTTGATTAGTGTCATCTCTCTAATAGTTCTTGGTTCCACTTGGAGATTTCATGATCTCTTACTCATCCTTGGGTGAATTTAGGGAGGCAAGTGTCAAATGAACAGCTTCTAGAAGATTGTCAGGGTTTCCACCTAGCAAACTGCTTGTGCCATTTGTCTGCTCCCACTCATCGCACCCTATAGAAGGGCTTTCCAGTATGCATCACACTTTTTGCATGTGGCAGGTGAGATGCATCACACCCTTAGCACTGGGCAGTCTGTATGGTCCTGCTTTGACCAGTTCTGAGTGGATTTTCATGGAGAACTTTTGGGAGATGATGTAATCAGCTGACCTTGCTCCTTTAGGGTATGAAACAACACTTCTAGGGACTTAGAAGCCCTTGGTTTATGGACATATGCAATTGGGGTTGCAGTGCCCAAATATTTCTATAACACTTGCCCCCTAAAGCATGAGGTTGTAAATCTTTTGATGTCGGGTGAAATGCTTTATAATGAGGATCCAAGGTTTTTCGTACTGGAAGGTGACCTGTAATAAGATACAATACAATACATTATCTTCATAATATTTTCATGATCTAGCTGAGGTGGGAATTCCCATGCTCAGCTTGATAAATTTATTTTCATGTACATAGGACAGACAACCGTCTGTGTGCAGACTGATGATTCTGATAGAGCAATCATCCCTTAGTTTGGATGATTATCTATGCAGCAATGATGTACATTTGATGTCTTTATTTTCCTAAAGCCTGGATGGATGAAACTAGATTCGAGGTCTTCAAAACTCGTTCAATCTTTGCCTAAAAGTACAAGTTGATCCACGTGAAAAGATGTTCTGATGTCGAACATGGAAGGACATCGCCTGATTACCAGCTCATGATGTAAGCTGTTAACAGGTGTGAGAGGAATCACCGATGATGATGATGACCCTCAAGGTACTGCAGTAAAATTCATGTGGTGTGAATACATGAGTCAATGTCAAACACCACGCAAAATCTTTCGATCGAAGACCATTAATGTAGACCTGTCACCGGAAGTGAGACACTTGCCATTGAGGCATGCAAGCTTCAAAGTACTGAAAGGGTTGTTCCCAGGTCGGCTTCTTGGATAATGAGCTGATGTCGACAAGAAGTGACTTGTTGTAGGGGGGCATTGATGGATCCCACATCTATGACATGAAACGGAGCAAATGATTTTGTAGAGGTGAAAATGATCTGATGATACAAGGTTTAGGGTGGCGGTCATGAAAGAATGAAGCGTGAAGGTATTGCAGCAGATGAGACACAAGCTGGGTAGGTGAATTCTTTGAGCGACTTCTCTTGAACATATCAGTGACACTGAAATGGATTGGTAGCATTAACCCCAAAAGTGGATGGTACGGTGGACCAATGGTGATATGACTAGTAAACGGAATAACCCAACCTGACTCAATCATGGTGATGGAGTGAAAGTGTCATGTTCAAGAGCGACATGTTACCAATAAGGTTTCTTCAAGTTTTCTTCCCAATTTTCCCCAGTCATTTCTGACTAGTACCTCATTATTTTTGTCAAGCCTGAGGAGGATAACATATTCTTGTTCTATAATCTTCCCTTCGGGCAAAACCGTCGCTATGTTTTAACGAGCCTAGCGACAGTGAAACTCGCTCTTGTCTGAATGGAAAAGTTTGTCGCTATTGTTTTAACGAGTTTAACAACAAGGATAACTTGGTCCTTTTCAATTTTAGAGAGTCTAAAAAGAGACGGAAAGGAAACTCCAATATTCCTTTTTCGTAGTATAATCCCTTAAGTCTGAAAAAGTATAAAACAATGTGAAAGGGATGACTTTTCGATAGTTTTAAAGAGCCGAAGAAGACAAACGCTCGATCTTTTTCTGTAATAATCCCTCAAGTCCGAAAAGATTAAAATCTAGAGGAGGGATGGCACTTCCAATCACTTTAATGAGTTGGAGAGGCCAATTGCTCAGCAATCTTTTCATATTTTACGAGTCAGATGAAAAGAGCTTAAAGGAGACTCGTTTTTGAGGAACGAGTGATATTTCGGGTAGCAGTCGGTTCCAGGTGAGGGTTGGAACTTTCAAATCACAGCAGTTTTAAGAAGATGGCTAACAGAATCACTCGTCGTAGCTATTCCTCAAAAGGGGTAAACAATCAAATGGAGGTGTATGATCAGCTAAAATAGAGTGGAGGTGATAGTAAGAACACGACCAAGGCTCAAAAGCTAATGATAATGCATTTGCAATGGTTATTTACTAGAGGCGGGTTCATTTTTTAATGAGCTTAAACTCTGGTGGAACATATGCTCATTGCTAGGTTTAATTTTTAACGAGCTTGAACCTTGCATAAAACTGCTCGTGCCAGTCGTATAATAAGGATGTCTCATCGTTAGGTTCATTTTTTAGGGAGCTTGCACCATTCGAAATTATGCTCCAACTCCTTTTATTATGTAAGCTAGGAATGACCAATCCTATGAGTTTAAAGGGTTAAGAACCTACAAAATAAGAAAATAAATGGTTGCTTTTTACTTTCACGCAAAAAGGTTTGCATGCCCCCATTTATAGCGAAGTAGAGTTTCCCAGGTTACCCTTCAATTTGCAGACAAAACATTTGTTCTGTTGGGAAAGGCATACCTTCTAACAGAGGTATCTTATTCCGGTCTAATCCCATTTTCCTAAATGGACGGGTGTGTCAGAGTGGTCATATATCCTTCGTGAAAACCTACCCTATACTTGAAGTTTCCATGTCGTAGTAGAGCAGGGTGCATGCCCCCTGGTTTTCAGTCACAACCACCGAATCACTCACGTTCATTAGGTGGACGGACTGGAGATTGATGAGACATTCCTTGTGTAAAAAGACCTGTTAAGAATGGCATTTGACTATTAGCTATGTGTGAACCAGGGAATGAAATCTGGTCTACGAGCTGGACCACTCTCCCTTCATGCGGAAAACACATCACTCGAAAGAGTGAGGAAACAATAGCTCCCATGCTATAAATGTAGTCATGCCCAAGGGGTAGATTGTAATCTAAAGGTCCTTGGACTACCATTATGTTCAGATAAACAGTTTTCCTTCTCAATGTTATAAGCAAATTTGGAAGGATCCTTAACAATCGATTGGTTCCTTTTTCGAAGCTTGTCAGATTTCGCATCTCAGGCAAAAGCGATGGCAAACCAAGTGCTTTCTAAGCAGTTGAGGAAAGGATACTCACAGAAGCCCCTTCATCTATGATGGTACCAACCATGACCATTCTGTAAGTTTGCATTATGATTCAAAATGGTACATTAGATGGTAAATGGGGTTTGCCTAGTAGATTCCAATCAAAGGAGACAACTAGGTTGCTTGGAGGTGGGACCGAATAAATGGTCGGACACATCTCTGATGAAATTCCTTCATGTGGTAAAGGAACAGGTAAATTGCCCCCATGTTCATTGGAGTCTGTGTTTACAAAAAGAATTTGAACGGTGTCATTCTCATTCTCTTTGGTGACTATATCATCTGAAGGTAAATCCTCTAAGGACAAGATGGGGTCGACTGCTGTCTCGATCTGTTGACTTTGGTCCAATGTGGACTCAGAGGGTTTATCTTCAATGATAGGTGCTTCGACCGACAACAAAGGTGTGTCAGTCGGATTTTCAACTAGCAATGTACTCAGCAAGAGTTTCTTATATCCAGGAGGGAGTCGCTGTGGTGACATAGGACAGTTATCCAAGACTCTTTTAGCTTCATCTAGGAAGGGACAATGGTGGTGGGCATGATCGCCTTCACACAGTCTGCAAGGAAATTTAGATTTTCCTTTCTTTCTGGTGACTTCATTTTCACTAGTTGACGATGTACTCTCAACATGATCATGAAAGGTTGACGACACCGGATTGTGCAAGCGGGGAGACCAGTCCCTTAAGATCCATGGGATGCAAGGACAATCTCGATGATAGTGGTCCCCTTTGCAGATGACACATGGAGATTTAGGTCTGGATGGTGCAGTGTGTGGATTTTTTCTAGATGATGCATGGTTGCCCCTTTTTTCCATTGGCTCCTTCTTCTTCTTCTCCTTCTCTTTCTTCTTCTTCTCATTTACTTGGTTTTTAGTTTTACTAGCTTCACCAAGCGAAGAGGAAGAAGGAGAGGGAGAAACAAACGAAGTAGAAGGTTGGGGGGTAACTCTCGCATCATCTAGTTGCTGATTTGATTGCTCAGGAATCACAATGCTTTGAACGACAGAGGTCAAGAAAAGCCATATCAGCAGGCCAATTGTCAGTCCTGGAAGGAACAATGTGGCCATATGAGGTGCACCAACATCTCCCCAAGAGGAGAAAGGACTAGGATCCCCCCCAAGGGGAAATCCTTAGTTGGTGGACTCCATTTTCTCAACCTAAGATCAATGAGGGAACAATGATGTAATTCCAATTAAAATAAATTTTAGATCCTTTGACACAACTTGCTTTTTCAATTTTTAAGAGTCGAGAAAAAGCTAAAGATGACTCTAGTCGCCTTTGATTTTTAATGAGCCTGAAGTGACAAGTGCTCAGATGGACCTTTTCCTTTAAGGAGTCTGAAAAGGAATGAAAGAGACTACTCTGGAAATCTAGATAGAGGGATTACCAAACTCATCGCAAAACTATAGAATACTTTTTACGGTACAGTAGTCAATCTTCCTGAATGTTGTGTGCAGTGCATTGCGATCGATAGGGCAACAAACACGGCTTCCTAAGGATAAAGGATATAGCCTATTGTGGTAACCCAATATATACTCGATGGTACGTGGGAGCACAAGTCTGTACTCGCACTTGCCGTCTCAAAGAGGAGGAATCACCCAACCTACGATGAAAGTGACAGTTACCAGGTTTTACGACGTCGGAATACGTCTCTAGCCTAGACTTCTAGATGTTGTGCATTAGGTTCCAAAGCGCTTTTATGTTCATTGAATTTATTTTACAGTTGATCTTTCTTAAGAAGTTTGCCTTTAAGGTTCATCGCGTGATGTAGATATACAACTCCTAAGTATGCAATCTAAGATGATAAACAGTTGTTTACTCTTATTTTTGCAATGAAAATCCTAGCTACTAAGGAAAGATAAATGAAATTCTTTCAAAATAGAGCAGAGAGAACACACTAGATGCACTGTCCTAAATCAAAAATCAACAAGTAGTCTATATGCAAATGCACATGCATGTATTTGTTTTCCACTTTCTTAATGTGTGAATGACAAAAAGAATGCTAAGTACAAATCTGAATTATATCTTCTTTCAAAGCGACAGTACTAACAATTTTCTTATCAAAAAACGAAAAAAGGAGACAAGATGACACTTTGCGATTTGAATTGAAAATTGCTTTCGACACTTGAAATACTATTAATTCAGATCAAATACAAGAGTAATAGTGTAATCGACTATCAAAAAGAGAAGGATTCTTTTCCTTGACTGAAAAACGACACTTGCGACACTTTCAAATCAAATGACGACAGTCCGATTAAGCTACCAATTTGTAAATGAGAACTGTGAATGGCAAAAAATACATAAAAAACATTCAGAAATCTTTGTACAATGGAGGCTAGATGATGCAAATGAAGGAGGTTTCAACAGTGGTCTACTGGTCAAAGACAACAAAACTCCTGAATAAAGCTGAAGAGAGTGAAGAAAAACCAAAATCTGGAGGCAGAAATAGTCTTATCTGATCATCGCACCTGTCACACAGGGAAACAGGGATGCATCTCACCTACTGCACATGGGAGGTGTGATGCATCCAGATTGCCAAGAAGAGAAGGTGTGATGGTCCAGGGACGAGACTTTAACTTGGTTTTTGGTCACAGTTTGCAGCTTAGTTCAGGGATTTAGGCCAAGCTAATGATAGTTAGTAAATACAAAGTATAGGGGCTGATATAGTGAGGCTACTTGAGCTACCTCTAGGGCACTTAGGATGTTTTCAAGTCAATTGTTTAGTTCATAAACAAACCCGAAGATTGACTGAAGAAGCGTTGATCTACTTTTCACTTGCATAACAAATGCAGTTCGAAGGCTAGTTGGCTTAACTTCAGGCTCCATCTGTGGTTTATGAATCAAATAAATAGAGACAAGCAATCAAACTAATTCTTCCCTAGCGGAGTTGCCATTTTGTTACCGGGAAACCTAGTGTCTATTCAGAACTGCTAGTCCCACTAAGACGAGTAGCTATCTTAGAAACAAACAAACTAAAGTCACTTGTGCTTTCCTTTACGAGAGATAGATGAGAAAGAAGCAGAGAGTACCAACCTCCAGGGAAAATTTTAAGAACCCCCCCTAAATTTATAAATATAATAAATGGGCGAATCTCCATGGTATATAGGAAAAATGGAAGGCGATTTTATCAATAATATAATATGTATATATAATTTTTTGGCGAATCTCTCACCAGGCATGGCGAATATTTTACTCAATTATAAAATCTTGTAAGATCTTGGCGAGTCTTTCACTAAATAATAAAACTTTGTAAAGTCCTAGTGAATCTTAGCATAGGCTACACGCTGGTTTAATTCCCTCATTTAAATAGGCTACATTCCAGGTGAATACCATGGGTCAATACCATGTGCCATTTTGGTGAATACCATGGGTCAATACCATGTGCCATTTTTATTTTTATTATTTCTAATATTAGGGTTAATAATGGTTTTTTGCATGGTATTAATAACAATCTAGTCCATGGTATTTGTCCCATAGTATTTTGGCCATACGTTTCACCTAAATAGAACCCATTTTTTGAGTGTTCATAAATATAAGGTGACTTATGGAGTAAATATAAAAAAATGTTTTATTTTTTTACTATATGTCTCGTTTATTTATATTTTTATTAATTTACCATACCTCTTTTACAAATATGGTATTTGGCCCATAGGATTCACTTAAATAAAACCTCTTTCTTGAGCCTTCATAAATAGAACGAGGGTTATGGACTAATTATAAAAAGAGGTTTTATTTATTTACGATACGTATATAAGGTGACTTATGGAGTAAATATAAAAAATGTTTTATTTATTTACCATACCTCTCATTTATTTATATTTTTATTAATTTACCATACCTCTTTTATAAATATGGTATTTGGCCCATAGGATTCACTTAAATAAAACCTATTCTTGAAAATGGGTGAATGGAAGGTTGTAAGTCCTAATTTCAAGGGCTAAATTTACCTTTTTTACCCTCTCCCTTAAAATAAGGTGGGCTATTTGAGGTGATTTGTAAAAATGTACTATGATACAAAATATTCGCCTACTAAAAATTTAAAACCCCTTAATTTCGCCAAAGGGTGAACATTCGCCCCTAAAATTATCCTTGCCAACCTCAATCTTTCGCTTGGCTCCTTGCCTATTTCCTTTCCCCTTCGATAGAATCTCACCACTGCTTCCTTACTTGTCCCGCTTCAAAGAGCACCTGTAGAATTACAGCAGCATAATACCATCAAACCTTAGAGATCTATCACTATAAAAAATATAGGATCAGATACATATTGACCATACAAATGCATATATCAACAAAATATTCGGAGATACACAAGAATATGGAGGAAAACTCAAATAGCTTTATTGATAAAATTAGTAGAAGAGAGGATTACAACCACTTGGTCTGATCCAGTGCCATCCTCCCAGCTTGAAAGCCATCTTCACCTCATACAAAGCAAGATCACCCAACAATGTCTTCAAAGAGAAACCAACAACACTTGTTTGCAAATTATCAAATTCCAACCTTTGGATCTCTGGGATGAGGGATCGATATATAGATATTTGTAGGGGGGTGAGTCAGCTTCTGGGATTTTGATTAGTGTCATCTCTCTGATAGTTCTTGGTTCCACTTGGAGATTTCATGATCTCTTACTCATCCTTGGGCGAATTCAGGGAGGCAAGTGTCAAATGAGCAGCTTCTAGAAGATTCTCAGGGTTTCCACCCAGCAAATTGCTTGTGCCATTTGTCTACTCTTGCTCACTACACCCTACAGAATGGATTTCTAGTATGGATCACACTTTTTGCATGTGGCAGGTGAGATGCATCGCACCCTTAGCACTAGGCAGTCTGTATGGTCCTTCTTTGACCAGTTTTGAGTGGTTTTTCATGGAGAAATTCTGGGAGATGATGTAATCAGCTGACCTTGCTCCTTTAGGGTATGAAACAACACTTTTAGGGACTTAGAAGCCCTTGGTTTATGGACATATGTGATTGGGGTTGCAGTGCCCAAATATGTCTATAACACATACCAACCATCAACCAAGTCATCAAGCATTCCTTCCTTGGTCGATGTCTTGCTGAATTCAAACGCTTTAACCATGCATTCATAACTTTGGGTATTTTTGTTCTTCTAGAATCTGTTATTGATGTATTGGTTTAGTTGTCTTATGCTAAACGAACTTGCAAATTCAAGATTACAATGCAATATATGTTGATAATATTTCCTTTAGGTATCATTTCCTCATATATACCTAATTGTGTTTAAAGGTCGTAATGATATATTAGGTCGAAATGTGCTTGTGTTGTTGGACAGACTCCTCTTTAATCATTAACAAAACCTCATATCCTTTAAAACCAACCCTATTTTTTGCGAAGTTATATATGGCAGTTTTAATTTTAATTTTTTATTGTATTTTACATGAGCCAAATTAAATAGAAGGCACAACTCCAAATCTAAATAGAAGCTGCAATTTAAACACAAGTCCAAAACAACAACAATGCCAAGGGAGAAGGACTTTTCTTGGGCTTATTGTGACAAGATTCTTGGAGACCGTAAGCTCCTTTGTAAATTTTACAAAGCGAAATTTAGTGAAGGCATTTATAGATTCAAGTACCACCTTGCACAAATACCCAACCATGATATAGGTCTCTGCAAAAACATTGATGAAAATGTCAAACACCAAGAAACCTTGGCCATTGATATGTTGAGTCAGCATAATGCAAAGAAAGAAAAGAAAAAAAAGAAATAGGAACTCCTGGAGTTGACAATTTTTCTTCCACTACCCCATTGTCATCTCCCTCTGTTAAATCTTCAATGCAGTTCCCAAGTTTCCCAGACATGCCTGCAAGTCCAAGTCAAAATCAAGGTCAAATGAATCCTTCCACATTCAACATTGGAGGTGGAAACGTAAACACCTTTTTTCCTCCCCGCACAAAACCCGGTTCCCAACCTACCTTGGATACCACTGGTTGGAAAAAAAATATCCATAGTCAGGCAAGGAAGGCCATTGCTAACTTTTGGTACTATTCTGACATACCTTTCCACTGTGCCATAAGTCCTTATTGGTAAGCTATGATTGATGCAGTTGCTATTGCAGGTCTAGGGTTCAAAGCTCCTTCATTAGAGAGCATTAGGACAAATTTTCTATTAGAAAGTGTTGAAGATGCCATGCTTGTGCTATCTGAGTTTCATTCATCATGGGTAGAAACAGGGTGCACAATCATGAGTGATGGATGGACAGATAAGAGGAATAGAACTTTAATAAATTTCCTTGTATCTTGTCCAGTGGGTACAATGTTTCTCAAATTAGTGGATGCCTCAGACAAGGTTAAGACTACACAGCTTATTTGTGAAATGATGGAGGAAGTTGTTTAAGAAGTGGGAGAAGAACATGTACAAATTTTCACCGAAAATGCAGCTAATTATATGGCTGCTGGTAGACTTTTTGAGATTAGGCATGTCGCTATTTTTTGGACCTATTGTGTTGCACATTGTATAGATTTAATGCTTGAGGACATTGGTAAGCTTCATTGGATACATGAGGTTGTAGAGAAGGAAAAATCCATAACCAAATACCTATATAACCACATTATTGTCCTAAACACCATGAGAAAATACACTGAAGGTAAAGAAATTGTTCGACCTGCAGTGACT
The DNA here is from genome assembly GCA_031772625.1 of Pinus tabuliformis. Classification (NCBI taxonomy): domain Eukaryota; kingdom Viridiplantae; phylum Streptophyta; class Pinopsida; order Pinales; family Pinaceae; genus Pinus; species Pinus tabuliformis. The sequence continues at coordinate 273,261,547 of CM062805.1, read as the reverse complement.
AGATTTGCAACAAATTTCATATCTTTGCAATTTGTGGTTGAGCAAAATATAAATTTGAAGAGGATTTCCTTGGGACCTGAGTGGGTGGCATCTAAACATTCCAAGACCCTTGAAGGCATTAAAGTTGTTGCACTTGTGTTTAATGACAGTTTCTGGAAAGATGCCGAAGAGATTATTGCTGTGTTGGAGTCCCTTGTTAGAGTTATTAGGTACTTCAAGTCTTTTAAATTTTTCATGTTTTAAATTTCATTTCAAGCTTCTTTTTATTTTCAATGTTTCATATTAATTTAAATTTGAAAGCTTGAACTTTCATGATGGTTAATGGTGACAAACCCGCTATGGGTTACATTTCTGAGGTGATGGATCTTGCAAAGGAGGCCATCAAAAGAAGATATGGGGATGAGGAGGCAAAGTATATAACTCTTTGGGACATTATTGATGCACATTGGGATAGGAAATTGCATTCCCCCTTACATGTTGCTAGGTACTTCTTAAACCCATAGTATTTTATGATAAGAGCAAATTTAATGACGATGGGGAGGTTCACAGAGGACTTATGACATGCATGGAAAGGTGCTTCCCTAATCTAGAATTTCAAAGTCATGTCTTTTCCCAACTATAGGGTTATAGAGCACCACCTAAATTATTTTCCTATACCAGTGTTATACGAGAAAGGTCTAAGGTGTTGCCAGGTACCCTTTGAGGCTTGAAGGCTTTATCAGTTCATTAAATTTTTTTAAACTTTATTTTGTATGTTAAATGTTTTATTAAATTTTGTTGTCTTTTTAAGTTTTTTCTATTTAGTATCTAGTACGTTTACTCACGAACCCTTGCCACTTGCTAGGTCTTTGGTGGCAAAATTTTTGTAGTGATACACTAGATTTGAAGAGATTTTCCATTCAAATCTTAAACCAAGCAGCGGTGCTTCAGGTTGTGAGTGCAACTGGAGCATGTTTGAGAAAATACATTCTAAAAAGTGAAACTGATTGACACAAAAGAACTTAAATGACCTTGTATTTTTCCATTACAATCTACAACTTCGCAACAAGAAAATATTAGGTGAGAGCTTGAAATTGAAGGTTTCATAATCTGATTTGGAATTTAAAGTTTAAACTTTAAAGTTCAAAGTCAAAATTAAATTCACATTTCAATGTCTCATGATAATGATAGGTTTGGATCATTCACTAATAGACCTTGAAGAGATAGATTTGCAAACTACAAATGCAGCAGATTGGGTCCAATTAGAGGAGGCTCCTCTTTTAAGCCTACATGACTTGAAGAGCTTTGAGAGTCAAGCAAGTGGAGGAGTGGGAGGAATTGCTTCTAGTTGTCACTCTTAAGAGTCTTAGACTCTTAATAATTTTTTCTAATTAGTATGTAGTTTTTTATAAACTTTTAGAAGTAGTTGCTTCTAGTTCTATGTGGTCACTAGTTAGGAGTCATGACTCAGTGCTTTGGATCATGTTTGGACTCATAACATATATGAGATTCTTATTCATTCATGACATTTTGGACATCTATTGATATTATGAATTGTTTGGACATGGATTTACTGAATATCAATGAAAAATGTTTTTTTTTTTAATTCAATATATGTGTATATTTTTATTTATTGAATTCACTGATTTTTCCTGATTTTTTTTTTTTTTTTTTTCCGATTTTCACCCAATCTGATTAAAACTCTTAGCTATTTTGCCTCGCTGATTTATTGTCTATTTTGAGTCTGGTAACATTGGTTACAAGTTTCATTCATCACTTATGAGTGCTAATGTATGCTTAAGAGTGCCAATGTATGCTGAGGAGTGTTAGGGAGTACTAGGACAACACAAGGGAGCACTAGGTCAAAATGCATGGAAGTGAATGAATATGAGGGCGTGTTGGGGAGTGTAAATTTGTGCTAGTTGTCATGCCAAGGAGTGAGTGAAAAGGTATGCTAAGAATGGGTAAGGCACGCCAGGGAATATCAGGGAATGTCAAGAAGTGCTAGAGTGTGCTAGGTAGTTTCGGTGTGTGCTAACATGTGCCAAATAGTGCCAAGGCATTCCAGGTGCTAAGACATGCTAGGATGTGAAGGGTGCTAGAGCATGCCAATATGCATCAAGGAGTTTCAAGGCAAAAAAAGGAATAACCAGGCTAAAATGAAAGGAAATGAACACATAAGAGGGTTAATAAGTCGGGAATTTATCTTTTTCAAAAGGGGCATGCTAGGCACACTAATAATATGTTCCAATACATGCCAAGTGCCAATGTGAGCCAAGTGCTAATTTTTGTCAATGCAATATTATGCCAAGGAGTTCTAGGGCATGCTAGGGACTAAAAGGAATGCCAACACATGATAGGGGAGTGCTATGCTATGCTATGGCATGCCAACATGTGCTTTGGCATCCTACTCATGGCAAGATGTTCTAGGTACAAAGATGTTCCAATACATGCGAGGTGCCAAGGAATGTTAGTGTATTGTTCCAAATCATGTTAAGGTGTTCCATGAGTGTTGAGGAGTGCTAGGTCTCTCTCATTAATAGAATTGACATAGCTTGATTACGTATTAAATAATATAGTTCCTACACACACTAGTGGAACTTTATTTAAAGGAAATTTGCTAGATAATAAACCTAATAGAGATGAATCATGTGTTGACTCATAGGAAGACTATATTCTTATGAATTGAGGGAAATGATACACACTAATTACTTCTTAACAAATTGAATGGCTATTATAACCACTATTACGTTGGACACATAATAAAATGGACTCCACAACAATGGTCTTAACTCATTATATTTTGACAAAAATATAGTAACAGGTACTTAGCCTCATCAAAAACTCATTGGAATGATCAATTATGACGAAGATTTTTTTACCGCTACCAAAAGTAACCAAAAAGAGTATTGATGAGGGTCAATAAAAGATCGTCACTTGAAGTGTCACCAAAGAGAGAATTAGTGATGGGCCTTTAATGACCCTCACGAAAAGTGTCACCAAAGAGAGAATTAGTGATGGGCAATTAACGAACCTCACCAAAAGTGTCATTGAAAATGTCTTTGGTAACAAACCTTAAAGGCCCATCACTATATACACTTACAGCAATGATTTTTTAAAGACCGTCACCATATGTGACATTGGTGACGAACCTTAAAGGTCTGTCATAGGCATGAAGTGTCATCAAAAACTCATTGGAATGATAAATGATGATGAACATTTATTAACCATCACCAAAAGTAACCAAAAAAATCATTGGTGACGGTTAATAAAAGATCGTCACTAGAAGTGTCACCAAAGAGAGAATTAGTGATGGGCCTTTAATGACCCTCAACAAAAGTGTCATGAAAGAGAGAATTAGTGATGAGCCTTTAACGACCCTCACCAAAAGTGTTATTGAAAATGAATTTGGTGACAAACCATAAAGGACCATCACTATATACACTTACAAAAACGTTTTTTTAAAGACCGTCACCATATACGACATTGGTGTCGGACCTTAAAGGTCTGTCATAAGCATGACCCTCACCAATGACATTTTTTCTTGTAGTGAGGAGATGCAAAATATTTTCCCATTAAGCATAAATTTAGTTAATAAGTGACTCCATCACAGAAAAATAGATACTCCATAAAGCCCACTCTGTACTTTCCCATTCCACGTCATAGCTGTCATGTCTAAGTCAGCTAGCGGCAGCAAGGTATAGCTAGAACACATGGGAAATTTACGGAATTAATTAGTTATTGAGGCCTAGTCAGTCAGGGGATGTCGTGTCAGGGCCGGCTACTTAATTCAAAGGAGAATGAAGGGAATTCTAGAATTCCAATTGCAGATAATAGAAGAATTATAGATACGCTCTGAGGAACAGGTTTAGAGACAAAGAAGCAAGAAAGCTCAAGTGAAGGTTGTTTATCACAGGAGAAATGAGATGGTGAAAGGAATGGTATCAGTCCCATAAGACACTTTAGATGCATGAATTGAAGCAATCGATATTCCGTATGGCAAGTATGACAAGGCGAATTTGATCGATAATGAGTTTACAGATTGTTTCCAGTTCTTAACCATGAAAAAAGAAGTTTATGCAGAGGAATTCCAGAAGGAGGATGGCACTAGGACCTTCAGGGTTAGGAAAGAGTTTAAGGGGATACAGAGATTGAAATTACTCCATTTGAGGAGTCTACCTGTGTTTGGCACTCAATTTGCCACTATGCAGTGTACCAAGTTGGTGACGCGTAGGATGCATGGAGGGTCACTATGGTTCGATAAGGAGTATCACATCCATGTGGAGGATATTATTCATCTAATAGGGTTGGCCGAGGAGGGAGTGTAGTTAGCACAACATTTGAGACATGAACTAAGTGAGGCAGAAGCAGGCTGAAGATAACATCTATGCCCGATATGGGACTAAACGGGGCGAGAGAGGAGCAAAACTAGATATGATTAACAAGGCTGACATCAGATTTTCCTGCTACACCATTGCAGGCAAAAAAATGCATCATTTTATGAAGAATGAATGCACTTTGGATGAACTATTAGTTGCGAAACATTGTTGCCGAAGAGAGGTGGTCAACTAGTCAGCCTTCATTCTCAACAAGATATTTGAAGCTTGTGAAGATGTGTACTGGCGGGGTACTAGGTTCATATTTGGATACCTTTTCATGTCGCTGGCAATGTGGAAATGAAGGCTACTGAAGGAGAGGGAAATGGCACCCATTGTCGAAGGCCAACCACTTACACTCCGTTACGATCCATGGAAGGCGTCAGGGGACCCTAGCATGAAAGAGATCAACGAAATAGCTTTCAAAGATTGGTATGAACGTATGCAAGCCACCATAAGGTCAACAGAGAGGATACCTAAGGCTCTGTTGGATGAATGCTTAGAGGAAATCTGGTTCGACGCCTCCCATGCGCACACCTACATGAGACCATGATGTGTCCACCCAGAAATGTTTAAGATGAGGCCGCAGAGGTTTGTACTAACGGCGGAAGCGCTACACAGAGAGGTAGAATCATGGCCGGGAGTAGCCTGTGAGATAATAGAAGGGAAGCACAAGTAGCTTTTCGGAGCCTTTATGCTGCAGGTGCAAGGGGGAGATGGGGTGGAGAGTAGTAGGAAGCGGCCCACCAAAGATGAAATCCAACCAATGGTGCTCCTGATGGAGGAGAAGATGTTCAAACTTAGACAAACAATTGTTACTTTTGACTCAAGTGAGAGCAATCATCCTACCCAATTTCAAGGCTCTACCATGTTTTCCCCTATCATAACAATGCCGCTGGCCATGAAACTCCCCACGGGAGTAGTCCAGGCTCCCTCCTAGCCAACAGTCCCCAAACCAAAGAAAAATTGAGTTGTTTGTAGTCCGACTATCAAAAAGCCGAAAATTATTCCACTAGCTCCAATCGTCGACCTTACTGAAGAGTTTGAGCAATCAATCCCTGCAGCCACCATATTTGAAGAGATTCCTGCCACCACCTCCACCACTTTACATCAGTCGCGAGAGTCATCCCTGAACATAGACTGCATCTCCATGACCTTGTCTGAGACACTCCCATCTGGACGACGAAGGATGACTATGGAAGTAGAAGTTCAGTCATCCGGGTGGGAAGAGGGCACCACTCCTACCATCAGAACACAACCAACAGAGCTTACATCACCAATTCTTGGGTTGGACCCACCAGAAGGGGTAAATCTAGATGCCATTATGTAGGAGGAAAGGGTTGAACTGTACTTTCCACCTTTCCCTTTAAGGCTCACAGTGCTCCCAAACCCTAGCATCATTCCACCCACTCTATAATTCATCCCACTATCACAGCAAGCCCATTCTCCTACCTCCCACTCCAAAAAATCCATTGCCAACAACCTACCCGTACAACAGAAGTTCCCAGAACTTAGCACAATGCAGGCCGATAAGCTTCAACACTGGTCGTCGGCATAATTTTTTTATTTATCCAGTAGGAAGTGCACAAGGCTGAAAGGATTCATGAGGATCTGGCCAAGGAACATGAACATCAAGCAAGGCAGTTATAGGAGGTGACAGAAGAGCGTGATCACCTGTGGCAATCAAAGACACACTTGCAAGCCCAGGTTGATTAAGTCACACAACGATTCAGGTCACTATGGCCTACCATCATCGATGCAAATATAGAAGCATCGACAAACATGACTACCTGCCCGCTGGTCAGCTACTGCGACCACATCTAGGCAGCATGCTTAAACCTAGTAGCTACCAATGACGAGATGAAGAGGAAGCTAGAGATGGTGAGATCAGAACTACCGGACCCATTGTAAATCTATGTGAGGACGATCGAGGAAAAAGTCATGGAACTAGAAGCAAAGAAACAAGTCTTAACCGATGTCCTCATCGACGGATATGCTCTAATGAAAAAGGTCCATGACTGGTCAGGAATTCTGGCACTGAAGAACCACTCGGTCTACCCCCTTAGGGAATAAATACAAACTTTATTTGCTAGCACAAAATACTGTATAGACCCCACCCTGCTGCATCAGATTAATGAACAAATTGACACCATTCAGGCCCAGGTTGATCATATCGAGGAGGAGTTGGCAAAGACAAAGAAGGTAATCAGATATCTATAGCCACCAGTTCGGATGCAGGTGTTTCTTATGAAGAAAGTGTGTGACTCAAGTGGACAACAATGGAGCAACCTGAAAAGCCAGTGGCCAACTGAACTAACGTTGAACTCGGCCAAAGAATTCACTCAAGGTGATAATGAAATCCTCGCTCGATGGGACATGACCATTCAAAGATACAAAGAATTCAAGCAGCAAAGCACGACCACTGTTCCGGAGTTGGGGCCTTTGTTTGGAACAAGGGAACCTCAAGGGCAATAAAGTGTAAAAGAGACATATGCCACTTCATAAGCAATGGCTGATGCAAAAGAAGTAATGACCGAGGCAGAAGACGCACTAGCACAATAGATAGTAGAATCGGTGCAGTTAATAGTGCAGTCACCACCTGTAGAGCACATGGAAGGACCATGATGAATGAACGAGGTTCAAGTGAATTGACTCAGGGACGAGTCAAAGAATTGTGGTCAGGGCCTGCTGGGGCCTTCATTTAATTTTGAAAAGGTTTTGACGAATTTTTACTGACCGAAGGATGAGAAAGAAATGGGTGGCAGCAACAGCTAGCTGGCAGAACAGGCAATTGCAAAAGAGTTGCAGAAAGGTGGCAGCGAAAGGCAAAGGAAGCCTTTGGGGTAGGAAGGTGAAAGAGCAGCTGAGGGGAAGAGTGGCCAAGCAGGAACTCGCAGTCCAGGTAGCAGAAAAGAATATAAAATGAAAGGGCCAAAAAAGGAGAAAGTTTTATTGGTTGGTTGATGAGATAGTCGACAAGGCTATGGGAGTAGGTGGGAGGACATCCAGTTGCGGTAGATGGATAGCAAAGTGCAGGAGTCTAGGAGGCTTGGGCCTTGAAGCTGAACTGAACCCGTGGATCTGAGTTGGGTATTCCTTGTAGTTGTTTCTGGTGAATTCCGAAGTTATATTGTAATGTTTACTGTTAAGCTAATAGAAAGAACAGCTAGATAGGTTGCAAATTATGATGTGTATGGGCCGCTTATGTGGGATGAATCTCTAAAATTTTTGAATGTCCCATCAAATGCATGTAATCAATAGTTCTAGTATTATCTATATTATGTTGTTATCTTTTTTTTATGGACAATGAATATATATCTATGATCGAATGAAATTGGTTAATGCTTCCTTGACTCCACATTTAACCTTTCTCCCTTTCGGTCGCAACACACCTCGGGTGATACTCCTTGCCCTTCTGGGTGAGGTGAAAATGTCGATGTTGTCCTAGACTACAACGGACCATTATTGGCCCTCTGTGCCTAAACCCAGGGTCATTCCCCCTAATGACTCTTTCGAGCCAATAATGACCGTGCACAGATCCATCTCGAACATAACCCAGAACATTTTTTTTCTCTATAACCATGGTCGGTTCTTTAGATGCCCATAACGAGGAAAACTTCACATCCTCAAACACATGGGGGTCCATAGTGGGGAAATTTGACTCCTCCAATGTTCTCCATGCTACTAATGCAATTAAAAGCAATAGCCATGCGTAGTGGAATGGATTCCCTTCTTCCTTCGCTTCTCGACAATCATCCAAAAGCTCATGACATAGATACCCAACTTAGTTAAACTAGATCCTCTTGCTGCACTGTGCAGGCAAGGACACAACTGGGTTCAGAAGTTCATCCACCCGATACGTCCTCATGATCTTACCAGCTAAAATGGATGCGGAAAAATGCACAGCCTCATTATTAATAGAACTAATAGCCTATCCCTAGGACTTCTTGACTAAGCCGAAGTGATTCATCATCTGATCGACCAACTTTTTCTCTTGAGTCTTTTCGAGAAACACATCATCAAGGTTTTCTCCTTGGTAAGGCAGCACAATAATCCTTTGGATTAACATATCCTCAATCGAGATTTGCGTTCCAAGCCATAGACACCCATCATTTACCAATGCCAATAGTTGGCATACATAGATTGTGTTTATGTTGCCGCACCTAGAGTGTGGAACACAAAGCATATTCAACAACCCAGTGTGTTGAATCCATGCTACCCGCTTCATCGGCTCAACCCTTATCACTCTGACTTCTTCGTAATAAACAGATTGGAGGTACTTGTTGGGCTAGAATTGGGGATACTTATTGCGATAATTGAAATCCTAGTCCTCCATGCGTAGTTGTAGCACTGTGGCTGAGAACTCTCCCTCAATCAGCACTTCCGCTAGTAATAGGGGTGTGAATATCTTGTATTTGATAGAATTTGGGTCCTTTCTCACCTTTGAATTTGGCTTGCTCGGTGACATATAGGGAGGAAACTTGGGGATTGGTTCCGCCTCATCTATGCTGATATCCTCAATTCCACTAGCTATTTCTTCCTCATCTAGATCATGGGGCTCCATTGGTTGCTTTTCTTTATCCATTCTCTCCTCACTCTACTGCTTTGGTGGGATTTTCCTCGGTGATTGCACTAACCAACAAAACCCTATTCTACCATCCCTTTCAGCAACAATCTGTGTAGCGCAGACCGCAGTCTCACTCGAGGCAATATTGGGGGATTCTAGAACTAGGTTTCTGCATCCAGAGGGAATATGAAGTGTGGCTGTAAGGTTTCTATCAGTTTAGGGCTTAATCCATCCTTCGCGAACTGTTTACCTTATTGTTACAGTCGTAAATCATTTAACTACTTAACAGACTTATGAGTTGCGCATAACTAGTCTAACATGTATGATTCATCATATAAAACAATAATTTGAACCTTCACGATGCAATTGTAGAAGAAATGTACAAAAAACCCATAAACAGGCTAAAACATAGAAACTATGCAAACATAAGAAAATGCACAGATCTGTCTCAAATTCTTCTTTATTAGTTCAAGTCTTCCCAGATACAAACTTTCTGACACTGTGCACATAGCTGCAGGGGCCTATGCACACAACTTCATACTTTTTGTCTCAAATTCTTCTTTATTAGTTCAAGTCTTCCCAGATACAATCTTTCTTACTTTATGCACACAACTGCAGGGGCATATGCACAAAATTGTAGACTTACCAAGGTCTCCGCACACAGAGCTGCAGGAGCCTTCCCCTTCACCCGAATACAAAAGTACCTTCTAATTACAGACTCAAAAAAAATACATTCAACTTAGCTTACTTTACTCGACTTGCTAAGAAATCCTTTATATATTCTTTTGCCCTTACCATGGGCAAAGGTCAAAATACTTTAGATAATCCCATCCCTTTAGGAAAGAAGGGGCTTTGACCCTCCCTAAACCCCCTTTGACTCTTATAACCCTGCGCTAATCACTCTCTGCTCCTAAAAATGTGGATTCTTTACATGACTTGGACAAAACTTAGATCTGGGGGACCCCTACCCAACATATGGTCCTAAGACCTGTGCCACTTTTCCAAGCTAGCCTTCGTACCATGGCCCATAACTTCTTGTAACTTTCCAAAATCACATTTGACATAGCAACAATGCATCTAAACTAGAAACTTGTCTTAGACTACCTAGAACACACTAGAGATTTCTTCAAACATATGGTAAACATGTAAACTGTAGGTCATGAATGCATATCTGAGTGTAAATCTCTACAATTTAGCTGAAATTCACCAAGAGGATCTAATTCCCTCTAAAGTAGCTGCAACAACACTAGTTAGTCCATTCATTCATCAATCATTCGATAACTTATAAAAGAATAACGAGAGCCGCAACTAGAGCACATCATAAATCATGCTTATAACCAACATATAACCAAAATATTAACCATGAAAGAACAACCATCAAATCATCATAATAAAAAATACAAGTACTCATGAATCACCATAGTAAAATATCTCTTATTAACGTATGCAAAAGCCAACCAAGTTAGGGACTTCCATGAACTACCTGATCATAGATTGGGCTAAACCAAATATTTTTTCTGCCAATCACCCCTGTGCCATATTCCAAAAATGAATGCAAGATATCATGGGATAAAACATGACCTAAAAAACTAAGGGAATCCAAAGATTAAACCACCTCCACCCTCAAACCATCGCGATCTCACCTAAACTAATCTCAAGATCACAAAACCAAACCAAGCTTAGATGCCTCATAATTTCTTCACCATAACTTAAGGAATTTTCTTATCTACACCAACTTGTGGAGGGCTTCCTAGAGAAAACCATCTCCACCCCCAACCCTTGGGAATTTTCTTGAGAACACCTCAGTCGATTCCAAAACATTTTGGCAATCCAAAGGTCAACTAAGAAATGAATCCCATCACACCATGGTTATTCGGGAAATGGAAAGGAAAGGTTGAAACCACAGTCAAACTCACCATAACCCATTTCAATGAAAAAAAATAAACCAAATAAATAGAGGCATGTACCATCCATTCACACCTCAACTAAGAAATCACATATACAACCTATTACCTGAAAAATATTCTTGCGAAAGATGTTGATCCAACCTTCTCCTTACTTTCCATTGCTTTCCTTTGCCTTTGTTTACTTGTCTTCATTTGATTACTTTCTTTCTCCTCTTGGAGCTCTCTCTCTCTCTCTCAAACTAATCCAAGCCAAAATTGACAAAAGCTCAACCAACCAAAAAAATCTCAACTAACAAAAGTTGTATATTCATCCTCTGATGCCTTTTTATTATTGATGTCTCCTTTTTTCTCATTTTCCTTAATTTTCCTTCTAATTTCCTTACCATGAAAATATGTGTCTCTTCAGCTTCCTTTTCTCCTATTTTCCTTTATTTGTCATAAATAAATTCCAGTTAATGACTCCATTCCTTTGTCAATTCATTTTCCAATTTCCATAGCCATTAATAAACCAAAAGTGATGCCCACTATAGTTTTTTCCCAACATTCATCTTGGAGTACATGTCCCATGACCTTGGTATTATTTTTCCTTTATTAACCTTTATTACTTGAAACTTTAACAAGGGGATGTTACACAGATATGAGCCATTCAAGTGCCCAAAAACACCAAATAGATCTGGCACATGTCACTCTCCAATTAGTTGATGCTAATGTCATCGTCAACCAAGTATACGCTGCAACTTGTCTCGTTGTCAGAGACGAGAGAGAAGGGTCTAAGGCCTTTATTTTTGTAGATTTACTTTATAAAATTCTTGTGGGTCCCAACCAGTAAAATGTTGCCACACTCTTCCAGAGGCGAGAGAGAAAATTGTCCTAGACCTTTTGATGGAATGGCATTATGGAGAGCCTTGTTGCAATTATGAAATTAAACAATAAGACCTATCCTTTGCAACATGGGTAGCCATGATGGTGTACAACCTTTGTAAGTGTGTTTGATTTCATAGGCCATGAAATTTGATGCAACAAAGACATGGGTAGCCATGATGGTGCATGCTTTCAAGAAGTATGGAGGATAGTAGAGACAACATCGATCACTGTGTTGTTGATCTAAAAATGGAATGTACTTGTTTAAGGGTGCAAGGTATCCATTTCCAATAATTTCAACTGTGAGCTAGACACTCCAAATGACCTATAAAAATGTATAAACTTCTTATTTCTTATACAGAGATAGACTGTAGGGGCATTCACCGGACATGTCACCTCTAAAAAGAGGATGAGTTCCAGAGCCTACCTGGCCCTCTATAGGCTCTGCCTAAATAAATAACAAAGTAAACACTTAGAAGTCTTTGACATACACATACTTGAAGGTGAAGGTTTTGCGGAATAAGACAAGTAACTTTTTGTAGCTGAATAAGTGATTATGTGTGTATGCAAGTTATATTTATTTGCTGTTTAATACTTTATATCAGTTTTGTTTAGCATATCATCTTCAGCAAATAAAGACATCAAAATGATAAAGCAGTTCACCCCCCCCTCTGGGCTACATCTGCTGGACCAAACCTCTCCAACTAGGCTTGTCCTCTTGTATTAAAATTTCTACAAAGGCTAATACAAGAATATGGGTGTCTCAAAGGACAGATCTGACCGTAAATACAAAATCAGAAGATAGGAATTAGCCAAACATGCTCTTTCCCAAACACTAAACAGTGAATTTTGTACCTTATACAGTACTTTCCCCAATTGGCCCTAGTGGCCCTTTAAACTTGCATGGAGAATTCCGAGGTGAAGATGACCTAAATTGGTTCTGAAACCTCTGCCATTAGACTCAGAAGGTCGAAAATAGCAGACATAGGCTTTTGAATCACCAAAAACGGATGAACATAGCCCCCAAACAACTCCAACACTGAAATGGCCCTAGTGGCCCTGAAAGCTTCCCTGAAGCAAAACAGTGAAAAGAATGCCTCAAAAGGAAAAAAGAGTTACAAAAATGGATTCGTAAGGCTGGAAAACTTCAGGAATGACCTTCGTTCCACATTCACTGGCTGCACAATTCCCAATGCAGCTCCCAAACTGATTTGGCCCTGGTGGCTCCTGGAACTTCCATGAAGCAAAAACACCTGCAAATGACCTCAAATGGATGTAAAAACTATGCCAATGGCTTCAGAAGGTCGAAGATACCCAAAATAAAAAAAAAATTCGTCCAAAACCAACTTTCCTAGCCAAAGTTATGGCCATTTAAAGTTTCTCCAGTTTGTCCCTAGAAAAACTCTAGCTAACTTTAGTTAACTCCAGTTAGCTCCGCCAATTATGGCGGGTCCGCCAAATTTGGCGCTCCTGCCAAAATTCCGCCAACTTAACTGCAGTTACATTTAATGTTTGGTGGTTGCCTCGGATTTCGTGCCAGGCGGAATATTCCTTTTTTATTTTTTTTTTGAAAAATTAAAATTTCTAATGTTATGGACAAATTCTTCTTTTTGCCATAACTTCCTCATACGGCGACCGTTTTTCGAACCGTTTGCGGCGCTGGAATCGGGAAGACGAGAAATTTCCATTCATTCAACTTTGAACTAGTTCTAAGCACTTTAAATTTTGAGCATTTTCCGACACTTAGGACATGAGCACCTGATCACACCTCCCAAATGAGAAGGCTTTTGGTCCCCAAAAGCTCACTGTATCTCTGAACTGAACTGTACAGCACTTGAGGAACAGAAATATCCTCTTCCATTCAGCCAAAAGAGCATACTGATGCCAAAATGTCCTGCCTTATCAACTGTCGTCATCGCGAATGTTGCTGCATAAACCAAGTACTCGTCGAATCCCGACCAAGCTTGTTCGCCAGACAAACTAAAAGTTTGCAGAAACCAACAATGAAACTTTCTGATATATGAGCTGAAATATTCCCCTGAACATGTGCGCTTGCCAATTGTCACGATGCCCATCCGTGGCACCTTCGCTCCAGAAAAAGAGCTGCCTCCCAAATGAGAAGGCTTTTACAAAGATGAAACACCTCATCATTTCTCCTCTTTACAATCTTGGAGATCAAATTAACTTTTTCCAAGTCAATATTACATTACATGCATGGTTAAAAACAAAGTAATCAACCCTTCAAGTTAATCACACATACATGTTTAAAATACAAGCAAATCATCATGATCCCTGTGCTCATGCATATCATTCTCATGCATGCAGTTTATCCTTCAACTTTCTCTTAAGTACAATCATAAGTACAATATCCTCGATCACATGTACATGTACTTTCAAAGCTAAAATGAATATAACTTTCACTGCAATAGAGTGAGTCTCATACTCAGCTTTTCCATCCTGCAACTTGCATTCCCTTAACCAAGAAATGGATTCAATCAAAAGACATGCAACTTTAATTGGATAAGAATTCTAACCATTTCTTACCAATCCATTTCAAAGGCGTTTCCTTTAACTGCACATCAATATCAACATGTGTATCATCCTGACACATATCAATGATGGAAACTTCCTTCCCATTCTTGCCATACTCTTTCTCCAATTTCTTCAATTTTCGTGTAAGCATTGTTGGATTCAGAGTCCAACACCTTTCAGTAGTATGTCCATGCTTATGGAAGTAAGTGCAACACATGTTCACCTTCTTGACAGCATGATTTGCATTGTTCAATGGAACTTTGGCTTCTTGCCTCCTTTCCTTCAAAAGTTTCCTGCATGTTGCCATTCTTTTCCAACATCTAGAAACACTATGGTTAAACAGACCACAAAAAGAACATGCAATTCTTTTCCAATGCTTGTGTGGAAATTTTCCATGATTTACATGATCAAAGGAAATATGATTAAAATCAGATTTATACCTTTCTCTTTCACCTTCATTACCTTCATGAGGAGGTGAATCAAATGAAGAAGAAGCTCCTTTTGGAACACCATCAATCCATTCAATGGTTTTAGAGCTTTCACCATTCTCTTGTTCAAGTGCATTCTTATGCACATCTTCTTCCTGCAATGCATGTTTCAAACTATTGCATTCCTCAAGGATACAACCTTTACAACCTTGAGATAGAGAACCTGAAATGAAACTCCTTCTAGGAACTGTTTCAATTGCCTTCATGGCTGCTTTAGAACTTTCTCCACAAGATTGTCCATAGCCAAGACCCAAATTCTTAGGCCTTACCTCAACCATTATTGGCTCAACTATACCCTGTGCATGTTTGCCCAATCCATTTCCTTCATATCCCATTTTGGACATCAACTTGGACCCTATGCCTCTGGTATGTTTCTCAAAAGAACCAACATAAACATTCTTATCAGAATTTGAAGACAAACTAGAATTGTTTACCTCTTCTTCAAGTTGATACTTGGCTAAGGCTTCTTTGGCAACAAGGAGTTGTGTCTCCAACTCATGCATCCTTTCCAGCTTCATGTTTGCAATATGAAGTTGGCCTTCCATTTCCTGCAATTGGTTAGAAAGCAACTGATTCTCTTCCCTCATGGAATTCAACTGCTCTTGAAGTCTAGAGCTCTTTCTTTCATCCTCATACATTTCTCTCACCATATTCATCATGATGAAAAATTCCTGCTTCAAGCCTTCATCAAAGAATCTTGTGAAGGAGGACGATTTTGAGAACTCACTTATGGAAGTTGTCATTGTAAAAATGAACAAAAGAGCTTCAGCAACTCAAACAACAAGTAGTTTGCAGAATAATGAAGCAGTCAATCTTCAACACTGCTTAAGACACCTTTCAAGCTACACAATCAAGCTAGTGATGTCAGTCAAGAAAACCTAGTGCTCTGATACCATCTGATCCAAAAATGGAATGTACTTGTTTAAGGGTGCAAGGTATCCATTTCCAATAATTTCAACTGTGAGCTAGACACTCCAAATGACCTCTAAAAATGTATAAACTTCTTATTTCTTATACAGAGATAGACTGTAGGGGCATTCACCGGACATGTCACCTCTAAAAAGAGGATGAGTTCTAGAGGCTACCTGGCCCTCTACAGGCTCTGCCTAAAGAAATAGCAAAGTAAACACTTACAAGTCTTTGACATACACATACTTGAAGGTGAAGGTTTTGCAGGATAAGACAAGTAACTTTTTGTAGCTGAATAAGTGATTATGTGTGTATGCAAGTTATATTTATTTTCTGTTTAATACTTCATATCAGTTTTGTTTAGCATATCATCTTCAGCAAATAAAGACATCAAAATGATAAAGCAGTTCACCCCCCCCTCTGGGCTACATCTGCTGGACCAAACCTCTCCAACTAGGTTTGTCCTCTTGTATTAAAATTGCTACAAAGGCTAATACAAGAATATGGGTGTCTCAAAGGACAGATCTAACTGTAAATACAGAATCAGAAGATAGGAATTAGCCAAACATGCTCTTTCCCAAACACTAAACAGTGAATTTTGTACCTTATACAGTACTTTCCCCAATTGGCCCTAGTGGCTCTTTAAACTTGCATGGAGAATTTTGAGGTGAAGATGACCTCAATTTGTTCTGAAACCTCTGCCATTAGACTCAAAAGGTCGAAAATAGCAGACATAGGCTTTTGAATCACCAAAAACGGATGAACATAGCCCCCAAACAGCTCCAACATTGAAATGGCCCTGGTGGCCCTGAAAGCTTCCTTGAAGCAAAACAGTGAAAAAAATGCCTCAAAAGGAAAAAAGAGTTGCATAAATGGATTCAGAAGGCTGGAAAACTTCAGGAATGACGTTCGTTCCACATTCACTGGCTGCACAATTCCCAATGCAGCTCCCAAACTGATTTGGCCCTAGTGGCTCCTGGAACTTCCACGAAGCAAAAGCACTTGCAAATGACCTCAAATGGCTGTAAACACTATGCCAATGGCTTCAGGAGGTCGAGGAGACCCAAAATAAAAAAAAATTCGTCCAAAACCGACTTTCCTAGCCAAAGTTATGGCCATTTAAAGTTTCTCCAGTTTGTCCCTATAAAAACTCCAGCTAACTTTAGTTAACTCCAGTTAGCTCCGCCAATTATGGCGGGTCCGCCAAATTTGGCGCTCCTGCCAAAATTCCTCCAACTTAACTGCAGTTACATTTAATGTTTGGTGGTTGCCTCGGATTTCGTGCCAGGCGGAATATTCCTTTTTTAATTTTTTTTTGAAAAATTAAAATTTCTAATGTTATGGACAAATTCTTCTTTTTGCCATAACTTCCTCATACGGCGACTGTTTTTTGAACCGTTTACGGCGCCAGAATCAGGAAGACGAGAACTTTCCATTCATTCAACTTTGAACTAGTTCTAGTCACTTTAAATTTTGAGAATTTTCCGACACTTAGGACATGAGCACTTGATCAGTTGTAGTGAAACAAAACCCAGGATTTCCATTGAGAAAAGGGGGGAACACACCATAGTTGATAGAGATGAATTGAGGGATCTATTGGTGAGAGCTGCCAAGGAGAGAGTCCAAGAGTGATGATGTTGATGTGAGAGGTCAGGTGAGCTTGTGGGAAGAAGGGGCCAACAACTGAGTATATATTGCTGAGGGCATAGGGTCGTGAGATGTGTGTATGCTACTACAGAGCCATAAAATTGGAAAAAGTGTTGCAAAAAGGGTTGAAAATGAGTGAGGGATGTTGAGCTCAAAATAGAGACAAATGTAGAAGAGAACATAGGTCCAAACACAAAGGAGAACTAGGGGAAATTGGATGAAGGAAGAGATGAAAACAAGTATATTGGCTACCAATTACAGTGAACAGTAAGTTCCTTATTTAGTGTGGGTGGGAGCCTGCATATAGGGAGTTGTTGCTTCCATCTCAGTGGATGCTTGAGTAGAGCTTGCGGGTTGATAACTCCTACAAGTTGGTTCTTTCATAAATCCAAGGAGCTACAAGTTGGTGCTTGCAACAAATCCATGAGGTTGGTGCTTTTGGTAAGCTAATTAGGTGTCTACAGAAGAAGGGATTTGGTGCTTCTTATGAGTGGTGGCTCACAAATAAACATTTATATAATATAGTAGGTGCTCATATTCACATCAAATAATAAAAAAACTTTGGTGTTTTTATCCCAGGAGGGTTTTCATGTTAAATCCTATGTTTCCTATGTGTCCTATGTGATTTCTACTCATGGTGTATGCATTTATGTGTTGATTTTATATTGTTGGAATATGCTATGTTGTTGATGATTGTATGGATGTTTCCAAGTTTGAATGTTGAATACAAATAGGAAAAGAAGTAAAATTATCCTTAAGATTGATTCACCCTCCCCACTCTCAGTATTAACATTGTTTCCAACACTAAGGCCTCCTAAGTGCCCCTAAAAGCTATTGGAGCCCTCTTGTAAAATGTTAATAAGTTTCTTGACCTATACAAGTATAGACACATAAAACAAAAAGGAAACATGAAAATATGAAAATGGTAAATGTAGACTAAATAAAGGAAAGATGAGAGGACATGTTCAGGTGTCATTGGTAGAATATTGACTCTTCGACCTCACTAGATGAAATTGAAGCCTTTCTTTCAGGTCAAGAATGAGAAGAATACCAATAAAAGTGTGAAGAGTGAGATGTCACACAAGGAGTGTAAGTTATAATCCCCAAACCAAATATCTAAGAAAGAGGAAATATGATAACATATAGGAGCAATGGAAAATATGTAAAAGACCTACTTGAATAAGGATGTTAATGGAGATGGGAACTACAGAAATATCCAAACACTTATGAAATTGATGTACAATAAGTGATATTAGAAGCCACTTTTTATCACTTAGAGAAAACCCTAGTTGTGGGGAAAAACTCGAAGGTAACCTCTGACCAATATTTGAACCAAAAGTTAGCCCTTTCAATCCAGAGGTGGATCACTTCTATAACTCAGTCAAATCTGGCTGGTTACTTACTTAGAACAATGGCTAGAAATTATTGGATCATAAAATAATGGTTTGGAAAGGAAAGGTAAACCATTGGGCATGGAGTCTTTGATACAAAGACACTAGCTACAAGCCATAAAAACCATTCTAATAGAGGCAAGATAGTTGTAGGTTTCTTCAAAAAATCATTAACGAGATATGTGTTATCGAGAAAACTAGTGTTTATTCAGAGCTGCTAGTCCCACTAAGACGGGTAGCTATCTTAGAAACAAACAAACTAAAGTCACTTGTGTTTTCCTTTATGAGAGATAGATGAGAAAGAAGCAAAGAGTACCAACCTCAGTCTTTTGCTTGGCTCCTTGCTTGTTTCCTTTCCCCTTTGACAGAATTTCGTCACTCCTTCCTTACTTGTCCCGCTTCAAAGAGCACTTGTAGAGTCAAAGCAGCATAATACCACCAAAGCATAGAGATCTATAACCATAAACAATATAGGATCAGATGTATATTAACCATACAAATGCATATATCAATACAACATTCAGAGATATAGAAGAATATGGAGGAAAACTCAAATAGCTTTATTGATAGGAGTAGTAGAAGAGAGGATTACAACCATTGGTCTGACCCAGCGCCATCCTCCCAGCATGAAATCCCTCTTCACCTCATACAAAGCAAGATCACCCAACAATGTCTTCAAAGAGAAACCAACATAACTTCCTTGCAAATTACAAAATTCCAGCCTTTGGATCTCTGGGATGAGGGATCCATATATGGATGTTTGCAGGGGGGTGAGTTAGCTTTTGTGATTTTGATTAGTGTCATCTCTATGATAGTTCTTGGTTCCACTTGGAGATTTCATGATCTCTTACTCATCCCTGGGCGAATTCGGAGAGGCAAGTGTCAAATGAGCAGCTTTTAAAAGATTCTCAGGGTCTCCACCTAGCAAACTGCTTTTGCCATTTGTCTGATCTCACTCATCGCACCCTACAGAAGGGCTTTCCAGTATGCATCACACTTTTTGCATGTGGCAGGTGAGATGCATTGCACCCTTAGCACTGGGCAGTCTGTATGGTCCAGTTTTGATTAATTCTGAGTAGTTTTTCATAGAGAACTTCTGGGGAGATGTTGTGATCAGCTAACCTTGCTCCTTTAGGGTATGAAACAACATTTTTAGGGACTTAGAAGCCCTTGGTTTATGGACATATGTGATTGTGGTTGCAGTGCCCAAATATGTCTATAACAGTTGCCCCCTAAAGCATGAGGTCGTAAATCTTTTTGATGTCGGGTGAAATGCTTTATCATGAGGATCCGAGGTTTTTTGAACAGGAAGGTGACCTGTAATAAGATACAATACAATACATTATCTTCATAATATTTTCGTGATCTAGCTAAGGCGGGAATTCCCATGCTCAGCTTTATAAATTCATTTTCATGTACATAGGACAGACAACTGTCTGTGTAGCAGATTGATGATTCTGGTAGAGCCATCATCATTTGGTTTGGATGATTATCTGTGCAACAATGATGTACATTTGATGTCTTTATTTTCCTGAATATATCATAGCCCGGATGGATGAAACTAGTTTCGAGGTCTTCAAAACTCGTTTCAATCTTCGCCCAAAGTACAAGTCAGTCCATGTGAAAAGAGGTTCTGATGTCGAACATGGAAAGACATCGCCTGATTACCAGCCAATGATGTAAGCTGTTAATAGGTGCGAAATGAATCACCGATAATGATAATGACCCTCAAGGTACTGCAGTACAATTCACGTGGTGTGAAAATGGGACTTGACGTCTAACACCACACAAAATCTTTCGGTCGAAGGCCATTGATGTAAACCTGTCGCCAAAAGTGAGAAACTTTCCATTGAGGCATGCAAGCTTCAAAGTACTGAAGGGGTTGTTCCTAAGTCAACTTCTTGGATAATGAGCTGATGTCGACAAGAAGTGACCTGTCGTAGGAGGGAATTAATGAATCCCACATCTACGACACAGAATGGAGCAAATGATTTTGCGGAGGTGAAAATGATCTGATGATACAAGGTTCAGGGTGGTGGTCATGAAAGAAAGAAGCGTGAATGTATTGCAGCGGATGAGACACAAGCTGGGTTGGTGAATTCTTTGAGCAAATTCTCTTAAACATATCGGCGACACTGAAATGGATTGGTAGTGTTAACCCCAAAAATGGACGGTACGGTGGACCAATGGTGATATGACCAGTGAACAGAATAACCCAACCCGTCTCAGTCATGGTGATGGAGTGAAAGTGTCATGTTCAAGAGCGACCTGCTACCAATAAAGTTTCTTCAAGTTTTCTTCCCAATTTTCCCCAATCATTTTTGACTAGTACCTCTTTACTTTTGTCAATCTTGAGGAGGATAACATATGCTTGTTCTATAATTTTCCCTTCGGGAAAACCCGTCGCTATGTTTTAACGAGCCTAGCGACAGCGAGACTTGCTCTTGTCTACATGGACAAGTTTGTTGCTATTGTTTTAATGAGTTTAATGACAAGGATAACTCGGTTCTTTTCAATTTTAGAGAGTCTGAAAAGAGACGGAAAGGAAACTGTAATATTCCCTTTTCGTAATATAATCCCTTAAGTCCAAAAAAGTATAAAACAATGCGAAAGGGATGACTTTTCAATAGTTTTAACGAGCTGAACAAGGCAAACGCTCGATCTTTTTGTGCAATAATCGCTCAGGTCCAAAAATATTAAAATCTAGAGGAGGGATGGCACTTCCAATCACTTTAACGAGCTGGAGAGGCCAATTGCTTGGCAATCTTTTCATATTCTACAAGTCAGATGAAAAGAGCTTAAAGGAGACTCATTTTTTGAGGAACGAGTGATGTTGTCGGATAGCAGTTGGTTCCAGGTAATGTTTGGAACTTTTTCAATCACGATAGTGTAAAGAAGGTGGTTGATAGGATCACTCATTGCAGTTGTTCCTCAAAAGGGGTAAACAATCAAATGGAGGCATATGATCGGCTAAGAATAGTGGAGGTGATGGTAAGAACACGACCAATGCTCAAAGGCTGATAATAATGCGATCACAATGGTTATTTACTGGAGGTGGGTTCATTTTTTTAAAGAGCTTAAACTCTGGTGGAACATATGCTCATTGCTAGGTTTATTTTTTAACGAGCTTGAACTTCGCGTAAAACTGCTTGTGCCAGTTGTACAATAATGATGTCTCATCAATAGGTTCATTTTTTAGGGAGCTTGCCCCATTCAAAAATTTTCTCCGAAGCCTTTTGTATGTAGGCTAGGAATGACTAGCTACTGTCCTAGGGGTTAAAGAACTACTAAGGTTAGGTAGGATAGCTTCTCAGTGGTAAACATCTCTTTTACTTTGTCGTTACCATTGGTCCCGACAAAGGTGAATGGTTGATCAGAGTAGTCACCTAACTTAAGTAGTTGAAGTTAGAAAAACTATGGGGTTAGAGTTATGCTGGTCGCTTTTCACTTGCGCACAAAAGGTTTGCATACCCCGAGGCATAGCGAAGTAGAGTTTCTAGGTTACCCTTCAATTTGTAGACAAAACACTTGCTCTGTCGGGAAAGGCATACCTTCTGACGAAGGTATCTTATTCCAGTCTAATCCCATTTTCCTAAATGGACGGGTGTGTCAGACTAGTCATATATCCTCCGCGGAAACCTACCCTATACCTGAAGTTTTCCTGCCGAAGCAGACCAGGGTGCATGCCCCCTGGGTTTCAGTCACAATCACCGAATCACTTGCGCTCATCAGGTGGATGAACTGGAGATTGATGAGACATTCCTTGTGCAAAAATACCAATTAGGGATGGCATTTTACTATTAGCTATGTGTGAACTGGGGAATGAAAGCTGGTCTATGAGCTAGACCACTCTGCCTTCATGTGGAAAACACATCACTCGAAAGAGTGAGGAAACAATAGCTCCCATGCTATAAATGTAGTCACACCCAAGGAGTAGATTGTAATCTAAAGTTCCTTGGACTACCATTACATTCAGATAAACAGTTTTCCTTCTTAAAGTTTTAGGCAAATTTGGAAGGATCCCTAATGGTTGACTGGTTCCTTTGTCGAAGCCTATCAGATTTCACATCTCAGGCAAAAGCGATTGTGAACCAAGCGCTTTCCAAGTAGTTGAGGAAAGGATACTCGCAGAAGCCCCTTCATCTATGATAGTACCGACCATGATCATTCTGTAAGCTTGTACTATGATTTAGAATGGTACATTAGATGGTAGACGGGGTCTGCCTAGTAGATTCCAATTGAAGGAAACGACTAGGTTGCTTGGAGGTGGGACCAAATAAATCACCGGATATATCTTTGATGAACTTCCTTCCTACGTTAAAGGAATAGGTAGATTGCCCCCATGTTAATCGGAGTCTATGTTCACGAAAAGAATTTGAACGGTGTCGTTCTCATTCTCTTTGGTGACTGTATCATATGAAGGTAAACCTTCTGAAGACAAGACTGGGTCGACTGTCGTCTCGACTTGTTGACTTTGGTCCGGTGTGGACTTAGAGGGTTTATCTTCAATGATAGATGCCTCGACCAACCACAAAGGTGTGTCAGTCATATTTTCAACCAGTGATGGACTCGGCAAGAGTTTGTTGTATCCAGGAGGAAGCCGTAGCGGTGAAGCGGGACGGTTATGCAAGACTCTTTTAGCTTCGTCTAGGAAGGGACAATGGTGGATGG
Source organism: Pinus tabuliformis (assembly GCA_031772625.1). Lineage (NCBI taxonomy): Eukaryota > Viridiplantae > Streptophyta > Pinopsida > Pinales > Pinaceae > Pinus > Pinus tabuliformis. The sequence goes on along the minus strand of CM062805.1, from coordinate 273,238,219 downwards.
CATGATCGCCTTCACACAGTCTACAAGGAAACTTAGATCTTCCTTTTTGTCCATTGACTTCGTTTTCACTAGTTTACAGTGTACTATCAACATGATTATCAGAGGTTGATGACACCGGATTGTGCAAGCGGCGAGACCAGTCCCTTAAGATCTGTGGGATGCAAGGACAACCTCAATGATAGTGGTCCCCTTTGTAGATGACACATGGAGATTTAGGTTTGGATGGTGCAGTGTGTGGATTTTCGCTAGATGATGTATGGTTGCCCCTTTTTGCCATTGCCTCCTTCTTCTTCCTCTCCTTCCCTTTCTTCTTCTTCTCAATTACTTGGTTTTTAGTTTTACTAGCTTCACCAAGCGAAGAGGAAGAAGTAGAGGGAGAAACAAATGAAGTAGAAGGTTGGGGGTAACTCTAGTATCATCTAGTTTCTGATTTGATTGCTCAGGAATCATGGTGCTTTGAACAACAGAGGTCGAGAAGAGCCATACTGGCAGGCCAATTGTCAGTCCTAGAAGGGATAATGTGGCCATATGAGGTGCACCAACATCTCCCCAAGAGGAGAAAGGACTAGGACTTCCCCCAAGGGGAAATCCTTGATTGGTGGACTCCATTTTATCAACCTAAGATCAATGAGGGAACAATGGCGTTATTCTGATTAAAATAAATTTTATGACTCTTTGACACAACTTGCTTTTTCAATTGTTAAGAGTCGAGAAAAAGCTAAAGATGACTCTAGTTTCCTTCAATTTTTAATGAGCCTGAAGTGACAAGTGCTTAGATGGACCTTTTCCTTTAAGGAGTCTGAAAAGGAATGAAAGAGACTACTATGGAAATCTAGACAGAGGGATTACCAAACCAATCGCAAAACTACAGAATACTTTTTACGGTATGACAGTCAATCTTCCTGAATGTTGTGTTCAGTGCATTGCGATCGATAGGGTGGAAGACATGGCTTCCTAAGGATAAAAGATATAGCCTATTGTGGTCTCCCAATATATACTCGACGGTACGTGGGAGCACAAGTTCATACTGGCACTTGTCATCTCAAAGAGGAGGAATCACCCAACCTACGATGAAAGCGATAGTTACCAGGCTTTACGATGCCGGAATATGTCTCTAGCCTAGACTTCTAGATGTTCTGAGTTAGGTTCCAAAGCGCTTTTATGTTCATTGAATTTATTTAACAATTGATCTTTCTTAAGAAGTTTTCCTTTAAGGTTCACCACATGATGTAGATATACAACTCCTAAATATGCAATCTAAGATGATAAACAATCGTTTACTCTTCAATGAAAATCCTAGCTACTAGGGAAAGAGAAGCGAAATTCTTTCAACATAGAGTAGAGAGCACACACTAGATACACTGTCCTAAATCAAAATCGACAAGCGGTCTAAATGCAAATGCACATGCATGTATTTGTTTTCCACTTTCTTAATGTGTGAATGACAAAAAGAATGCTAAGTACAAATCTGAATTGTCTTTTCTTTCAAAGCGACAGTACTAACAAATTTCTTTTCAAAAAATGAAAGGAAGACAAGGACGACACTTTGTGATTTTGAATTGGAAACTACTTTCAACACTTCAAATACTATTAATTCAGATCAAATACAAGAGTAACAGTGTAATCGACTATAAAAAAGAGTAGGATTCTTTTCTTTTACTGAAAACGACACTTGCAACACTTTCAAATCAAAAGACGATAATTCGATTAAGCTACTTTTTTGTAAAGGAGAACTGTAAATGGAAAAAAATACACAAAAACATTCACAATTATTTGTACAATGGAGGCTGAATAATGAAAAGGAAGGGGGTTTCAATAGTGGTATACTGATCACAGACAGCAAAACTCCTGAATAAAGCTGAAGACAATGAAGAAAAAACCAAAATCTGGAGGTAGAAACAGTCTTATCTGATCATCGCACCTGTAACGCAAGAAAACAAGGATGCATCCCACCTACTGCACATGGGAGGTATGATCCATCTAGTCTGCCAAAAGGAGATAGTGTGATTGTCTAGGGATGATACTTTAACTTGGTTTTTGGTCACAGTTTGCAGCTTAGTTCAGGGATTTAGGCTGAGCTAATGATAGGTAGTAAATACAAAGTATAGGGGCTAATCTAATGAGGTTACTTGAGCTACCACCAGGGCACTTAGGATGTTTGCAAGTCAGTTTTTCAGTTCATAAACAAACCTAGAGATTGACTGAAGTTGTGTTGATCTACTTTGCACTTGCATAGAAAATGCAGTTCCAAGGCTAGCTGTCTTAACTTCAAGCTCCATCTATAGCTTATGAAGCAAACAAATAGAGACAAGCAATCAAACTATTCGCTCCCTAGCGGAGTTGCCATTTTGTTATCGGGAAAACTAGTGTCTATTCAGAGCTACTAGTCCCACTAAGACGGGTAGCTATCTTAGAAACAAACAAACCAAAGTCACATGTGTTTTCCTTTATGAGAGATAGATGAGAAAGAAGCAGAGAGTACCAACCTCAGTCTTTCGCTTGGCTCCTTGCTTGTTTTCTTTCCCCTTTGATAGAATTTCGTCACTCCTTCCTTACTTGTCCCGCTTCAAAGAGCACCTGTAGAGTCAAAACAACATATTACCATCAAATCATAGAGATCTATAACCATTAACAATATAGGATCAGATCTATATTAACCATACAAATGCATATATCAATACAAGATTCTGAGATATACAAGAATATGGAGGAAAACTCAAATAGCTTTATTGATAGAAGTAGTAGAAGAGAGGATTACAACCCATTGGTCTGACCCAACACCATCCTCCCAGCATGAAAGCCCTCTTCACCTCATACAAAGCAAGATCACCCAACAATGTCTTCAAAGAGAAACCAACAACACTTCCTTGCAAATTACAAAATTCCAGCCTTTGGATCTCTAGGATGAGGGATCCATATATAGATGTTTGCAGGGGGGTGAGTCAGCTTCTGGGATTTTGATTAGTGTCATCTCTTTGATAGTTCTTGGTTCCACTTGGAGATTTCATGATCTCTTACTCATCCCTGGGCAAATTTAGAGAGGCAAGTGTCAAATGAGCAGCTTCTAGAAGATTCTCAGGGTCTCCACCTAGCAAACTGCTTTTGCCATTTGTCTGATCTCACTTATCGCACCCTACAGAAGGGATTTCCATTATGCATCGCACTTTTTGCATGTGGCAGGTGAGATGCATTGCACCCTTAGCACTGGGCAGTCTGTATGGTCTAGGTTTGATCAGTTCTGAGTAGTTTTTTATGGAGAACTTTTGGGGAGATGATGTAATCAACTAACCTTGCTCCTTTAGGGTATGGGACAACACTTTTAGGGACTTAGAAGCCCTTGGTTTATGGACATATGTGATTGGGGTTGCAGTGCCCAAATATGTCTATAACAATATGGTAGGAGATAGTATAAGTAAAGATAAAAAAAGCAACAATGTGATTTATGTAATTGATATTTAAGTTGAAAAACACATAAGAAATCTGAATAACCTAAAACAAAGTGTTTACATTGAATTCTGATTCATAAAATTTATTCAAACACTGAAGATACATGGACTCAAATTTTGACTAAGAAGGAGGAAAAACGCAACAAGAGACTGACTGGAAACATTCAACACACAAAACTATGAAATTCTGTAATATTGATTGTAGTGAGTTCTATTAATATAAAAAATAATATACACGAGGTCAGATTTTCAAAACATTTTGAAGACTTCTTCATTCTACAAAGCTTATGTTTATAGAAAATATTACAATTTATACTAGATTTCTCTGCACTTAACTACAAATTGCTACATATAAAATGTGTATATCAAATACATGCATATAATATATAAACTCAAATATATCTGTATCCAAACTATAACAACGTGCTTAAACATTGGGAAGAAAAGTGGGTAAAAAAATTGAATGATATTCTTCCTAATTTGCTAGAAATTATGCCTCATGTTCCTACTAAAAATACCATCTATTATGAACCTCCTCCTTTTGGGCTTCTTGATCTTAAAATGTTGAAAATTTCATTGATATCGTTTCAAAAATAGAAAATGATCAGGATCGATTACAGGTTAGTTGTAAGTGTTTTATAGATATCATTTTGCAAAATTGCGCTGACATTGAAACCATCAGTACTGTTCAAAATCTTCATAGTGAAAATTGTTAACACTGAAACTATCAATGCTCATCGAAATTTATCCCTGCAAGAATTGTTGGCATGCTAGTTATCAACCTTCAGTCAAAATTCCACCTAGATAGTTGGAAATCAAAACTATGTTTTCAAAAATCAGCTAGCTAAGTGTGCTAGCTGCCTCCAGTAGGATATCAACATTAGTTTTCCTTTTTCTCTTGGTCCTCTAGGCCTCTGTAGCAACCCCTTTGTTTGGGTCTTTGATTTTCTTGGATCTTTTTGAGCTTGTGGACTCCTCCCAGTTTATAATTAAGTCTTTTTGAGGGGTTCTATTTACATCTATGACTTATTTTTCCAACTTAGGATTCTTCTTCTATTTGATGTTCAGTCTCAGCTTAATCCATGGTCCGGTGTGTGGTATTTTTCCACCCTTAAACATCTCTACTAAGGTGGGTTCCTTGTCAACTAGTGTCTACTCTGCTATGAGATCAATCATTTTTCCCTTGGCTTTATATGTCTGCTTGCTGACCTTTTTGTCTATAGGTAGTGGTATAGTGGGAGAAGGGGCATCTTTGTTTTCCTAAGCCTATCATGTTTTCTAGTATACACCTTGGGAAATTTGGGAACTAAGAAAGGAAGTAGTTATTCCTTTTGTTGGATTCTTGTTTGCAGAGTGTTTGACAATTTAATTGACGTTAAATTGCTTACGTAAATTATGGACCTGGGTTAGTAAGCTGATGAATTTCAAGTGCATTGTATGTACTAGAAGCCTTTTATTCTAAATTAAATTGAGTTATTGAAATGCACATGTATTTTATGAGTAAATTAGTTATTCCTAGAAAATAAGGTTAACTCTATAATGATTATCACACTCTCTTGCTTAAAGCTACTCTTGCTTATAGAAATTTCACACTCTGCTTTGAAATAAAAAAAATTCACACATGATGTAAATGAAAATTAATTCCACACTTTGCATAAATAAGAATTATATACACACATTCAATTTTAGAAGCACAAAATACTATTTAATGTCATAAAAAATCTATATAAACAACAATCATACTTGTATGAAAACAAAATGAAACAAACTCCTACTTAAAATGCATTCCACTTTCTTGAATTATAGATTACACATGCTTGAAATTTAACATCCAATTCTGCAATTAAATCCTCTATCTATAAGAAAGATAAAATATTGTCTAATTGATTAAAATATAACACTATGTCATTATTGCTAAACTCTATCCATGCGCATCTATATTATATGAACAAATGAAATGATTAGTAGAATGAACTTAATTCAGAAATGGAAGAAATCAGAATGAAATTACTTAATCAAACAAATAGAAATCTATGAGAATATAAAGACAATTTCTATCTACTGAAAGAAAAATAGAAATCCGTACCACTCGAGGGGGGCCTCCACGAGAAGCAAACACTCGTGTGATCAAACACTTAACCATGCATGAGAAAACGAAATGATTCTTTTATATACAAAGCATTAAGTTCAAAGTTTAAATCTCACTATCGCGTCCTTACTTAACCCCCTTTTCATTTCTACCGAGATGCATATTTATAGAGCTCATAAAAATAAATTATTGAGAGCTATATGCCTAATCCCTATCAATGGAAACTATAATTAACTTGAAAAGATATTGTAACATAATTCTCTCATGATTTGCTATTATAAAAGAAAATCATGAGGGATAAATCTCATTCTCGCTCGCTTATTTCCGACTATAGAGGTTGACTTCATCTTTGACCACATCACAAGGAGCTTCTTCCATTAATCTGTTTCATGAGAGTAGGAGGAAATTGTTGAGTGCATCAATTGCCACATACCCATATATTCTGCTTCCTAGCTGGCACCTTGGAACCTGTCAAACCATGGACTTGGCTACAGAATCATATATTAGTTGTAGAATCATTGCAAATGGATAGCTGTAGTAAACATTAAACTATATAATAAAGAACATTATCAATTTATGAAATACAAGACAATCGGATACCTTCCATGTCATAATTCCTGTGATTTTAGGCCCAATGTGTGATTATTAAGGTAAAAAAGAAATAGATAGAGTGAAAAAGGGTGTCAAAAAGAAGCAATTGTGACGCTCTACATTCCCCCACATCGAGGTCATTGCATGTCATTATGTAAAAATTTCAAAACTGATGAACCCTTGCTGTTATTGAACTCCTTTAGATACTTGCGCTAAAACATCTAGATTTGTCTTCTTTGCCTTCTTTTTAGTGACTTCCATCCTTGGTTTCTTCATCAGAATCTTATACTTCAGACTTATGAATTTTCTATTAAGATATTTTCTCTTTTCTTTTCGCTTCTTATTCTTATCATACCATACAGCAAGATGTAAGAGAATATTGTCATTCTTGGTCCTCTGTATTTCATTCTACACTTTCAATGTTTCATGTTCTCGTTTTAAGTGCCTGTTTAGTGTCACCAATTCATAAATTTCATGTTTAAGATTATTTATAATTGGAGGTTCTTGTGGACTATCAAAATGAATTTCTTTTTCTTGATTTGAACAGGATTCAATGACCTTTTCTGTAGCTCTTTTCTCCAACAATTCTATATAATGATATATCTCCTATTGGACTGGGTCAATTTTAGGTGTTCTCCTTACTGTATGAGAAATTGGTGATGGAACTGATGAAAAAATAATTGGTGATGGAACTGATGAAAAAATAATTGGTGATGGAGCCTTTAGCCCTTCTTCTTCCTCTAGATTGGAAAACACTATGGATTATCAAAATGATTCCTTTGTTGTTTGTTTTAGTCTTGCACTCTTCCTGATAGTGGATGAGTTTTTAACGAGAAGAATTTGTTTTTGAACTTTTTTTTGTTCTGTCTTTGCTTGCGCTATTTCCTATGTCTTTCTTCTAGATATGCTTTCTTCCTTATCACTAGTTTTTCTTCTTCTAACATTTTTCTTTTTAAGATTTTCTAATACATCAGCAAGGGGAGTTTCATCTTCTGAGGGTTGCTCTTGTTGTAGAGGTAGGTCATCTTTAGGTTTTAGAGATAGGTTTCTTCTACTTTTATTTATTTTGCTACTGGGTTATTCTTGTTCTACCTATTTAAAGTGGTTTATGAATAGAAAACTTTCCCAATCATCTCCTATAATTTTTATGTCGGATTCAGTCAACATTTTTATCAGGCCATGATGATACATTGTATTTTCAATAGGTTGTATTTTTCTCTGAGTATTACTAGTCATTTTCTCCAGATTATTGATTTAGAAATAAGGAAAATTAATTTCATTACCCTCAAGGAAATGCATCATCTAACATATATGATAGAAAAACATATTGCTGAATCTACCTTCACAGGTAATAAAATTTTGAATGACCAACAATAAATTTCTCCATTTTATTTTAAGAGTTGTACTTGGGATCCATTTCTTAAAGGCTGAAGTTTCCATACTTGGGTTTTTGAGAAATGTCCTCCATTGATTTCCTTCCATTTCTTTTTTTTTTGAACCATCTTTCACAAACCCTAGCCCAGTTACTTCTGCCATGAAAGATTTTTTCACTACTATTTTCACATCTCTAATTTCTACCGCAACTCCATCAAATTCTTGGGAAAAGGGCTTTATTAATTTTGTCATAACCGTTAACTTTTTCTACAAATTCCAACCATTGTACTTGTTGTAACATCAATCTGACTTGTGGATAACCCTCCATACATTTCTTCCCATTCGGCTTTGTCCTCACAATAACCCCCATGATGTCGAAGTCTCAACCTGTAATTGCTTCTTTTGACCAAGTTATGGAGCAACAATGGCTTTGCAAAACTGAGTATGGAAGAGAGTGAAATCATCAATGGAAATCAATCATGAGATTCATCAAGATGATGGCAACAATGGGAATAGTGACCATAATGATCACACAAGGCACAAGGGTGATTTGTACGCAACATTTGAGTTTCTTGGTTGGTCCCGGTAAGGTAACTTGGACCTCAGGGATATTTGACCCAGGGAACGTTTCATGAACTAAAGGTTTGAGATGAGGAAGCTCAAGACAATTATTATTGGCATGCCCAACAACCTCACACAAAGCACACGGGGGTTTCAACTTTGGGGCTTTTGGAGGAAAAGGTGCTTGGGGAGCCTTGTCCTTAGGTTCCTACTTCTTAGCTTTTCCCCCTTGTCTAGATGATGGCGCAACAAGAGTGGGTTCCTGTTGAGGTTGTGGTGGAACTAGAGCATTGACAAGGGTCATAGGGACTAGTTGAAATAGGGTCAAAGCATGATGTGGTCTTAGTTGATCCACAAATTCATATTAGGGGGGACCAACAAAGCCATGGCAGGGACAAAAAATATTCCTGGAGGAGCAAAAAAGAAAGGTATCTGTCCTACATGGAAATGTTCCAGTGAAACAACTCCTGGATGGTTAAGACCTAGAGGAATAGTTCTTGGTGGGAACAAAGGCGTGGCACCCATAAATGGAGGAGATCCTAGGGGGTGGATCCGGATGGCTCAGTTGAGATGGTAACAAAAGGGTGCTGAGGAGAAGGTTGTTGATAAGATGTACCGGACTATTTATGAGCAGCCCCTAACGCTTGTAACATGAAAACACTCAAAGAGCTAAGCTCAGAGATAGGAGGGGTAGGACCGAGGAAAGCACCTAATAATGAGGAATCTTTGTGGAATATAGTTGAGACACCAGTTAGAGGGGTAGAGCACTGTTTATCGGACATCGATGAGATAATGGACTCAGGGGAGGTCAAGGATGCCAGCTCATAGTATGTCAACTGATCGATGGTGACAATCTTCCCTTCATGGGGGAGCACATCATGCAGAAAACCATAGATGCGGCAAATGAAATGGCATACATGTAAATACGACCCAAGAGAATATTGTAATTGAGAGGGGCATCAATAACCTCAATGTCGACATGAACAATATTGCTCTTAAGAGTCACTAGACAATTGTGATACATGCCAAGAGGATGGGAGGAATGACTGTCCCAAGCATGCAAAGTGATGGTGGATGGGGACAACTTAGGTGGGTTGACTTGCTTCCAAGCAACAACAGACATCACATAGGAAGATGCACCTTCATCAATAATGCATCGGGAGATGATGGCATTACAAACTTGAACTGGTATCTGGAACACAACAGATGGAGGTAATGGAGGATGTTCTGATGTATCAACATGAAAGACAATCAAACGATCATCTAAAGGATAAACTACGCCCAAATAAGTTAGTAGATCTTTTTTCTGATATGGGCATGACTGTATGACTTCCAACATCGACATGGCAGCAGGTGATTGTGCCAAGTCGTTAACTATAATGTACCTATGGGAAACTTAGTTAGAAGTTGTGTTACAATGTAATAGTCCATTAGGGATCTTAGGAATTGACTCAACTTTAGGTTGAGGGATCTGTAGCAAATCATTTGGTGATGCAAGAGGCTCAGTAGATGCTTTGGTTTTGGACTCATTAGAAGACAAAGTCAATGGCTTGTCACATTGATGCGACCGAGTTTGTAAGTTGATATCAAAGGTATTTACCTCATCATAATTCATCATGAGGATATTGTAGTCACCAGGACTAGAAGGTTGGGGAGGATGGGTTGCTTGACCTTATTGAGGTTGAGTAGAAAAAAATCTTTAATGAGGGAAAGATTTATGAGAACTGCAGGTTGAGATGGTGCAAGATTCTAAGGCAGTTTTTATATGGGCGGTTGACCTCTAGAAGCTACTTGGGCTTCCCACATTTGGTGCATCTAGGTTAAGAGGGGACACTCATGAGTATAATGGACATGTACACCACAACATGCATAAGGATTTTTCATCCGAATAACCTTATTCTGCTTGGGCTGGTCCCCGTGTTCATGGTTATTGGTTTTAGGATGATTCCCATGTGGTTCATTAGGTTGATTACCATGGTTACCTTGGTTACCCTTGTTACCTTTACCCTTATTATTTTTCTTTGAATTTTTGGGATTAGCTATGGTGCTAATGCCTCAGGGGCTGGAGTGCTCGGAAATGCATAGGTATAAGATGGTGAAGGGGAAACAATCTGATAGACAAGTTGAGCACTAGCTAGCCCTAACATTTGCTGATGTGGTTGGGTAAATGTATAAGGGGTGCTTTGTCCTAAATACACGTTGTTGGCAGGAGGGGCATAAGTGTTGGAGGAACTGGTACTCCCTATGGATAGCCATAACTCTGCTGAGTATATGGTGAAGGATGTGAAATATCTCCAATGATACCATCTATGGTGTGAGATGCCCCCGGTGCATTAGCACCACCAGGACGAGGAAGGTCTAATATAATTGTATATAAATAACCGGGTTGAGCATAAATCAAGTCATATCTTAGAGCATTCTTGAGAGCCTCTTCCTCTGTCTGAGGAAAATGAGACACATCATATTTATTAATAAGTGATAAAAGAGTCCTAAGAAACCAATCAAAACAGTCTTTGAAGGGTGGAGCACGACACATGCTCCTCCTTCTATGCCATTCTTGGACATGATTAAAAATATGGGTGGCAGAGGACTGACAGAATGCGGTCAAGAGCTTCGTACCTGTGTCATATTGGAGAGGTAACTGAAAATATGAGAGGAATGCTTTAACAAGCATTACAAAAGTGGAATGAGAGGCGACGAGCTGATCAATGTACCACTTTGCAACATCTCTAGTGAGTGTGCGTTGGAACAACTAAAGATGGATGGAATCATCGGTGATGGAATTGGATGAACACCACATATGGAAGGAGTAGACATGGTTGGTAGGGTCCTCTCCAGAATTACCCTAAAACTTGGGAATGTTGGAGGGAAGCTTAGTCGACATAGCTAGCTAACCATCATCATGGTCTATAGGGTTGTTGATCAACTCGCTGAAATCTAGGAGGCTTCACCCAGCCATGAAATGTAGTATGGGAGTTTCCATAATCGTTCTTGAGGCAGTTGTGCTAGATGTGACCATTAGGGTAGAATCAAAGACAACACTAGGTTGGGTTCCTACACTTGTAGTGGGTCCTGACATGATGACAACATGCGATGAAGGAGGCTTAGAATTGGATGAGGAATAGATGAACTAGAAGAGGAGTTGGTATGGGGACTCGGGGGACTATGAACTTGAACCCAGCCGGGAGGAGTAATATGCCCAAGAAAAAACTTGGGATGAAGGCCTAAGAGTCTCCATGACAAACACCTTCTTGGCGCAATGGTGGTAAGACTTAAGTGATGCGAAAATGGTGAAGGGAGAACAAAAAGATGTTTTCGTCTCTATGTGGGGAGATAAATTAATTATGTTAAGTCTTGGCTTGGCAGTGTAAACCAGGCACCCTTTGCTTAAGGTGTGATTATGTGTGTAAGTGTGTTTATTAATTAAGCCCAGATCATGTTTGAATAAAGAAAAATATTGTTGAGATAAATTGGAATTAAAAACATCAAATCAACTTTCTAAGCCCCAACCAAACTGGGTTTGCAAACACTATGTTGGTTGGTGGCAAAATCAACTGAAAAAACATGAGAAAGGCCAAAATATCTAAGAATTGCTATGACTGGGATCAAATGACATTATGCTACTAGAAAGTGGTGCAACAACAACAAAAAACCAGGGGGAAAAGTCTCTGCAAAAAGATAGGGAGATGGGTGTGAAACCTAGGGCAACCAATGGGACCCTAAGGAAACATGACCAAACAAGGGTTAGGATGAAACCTTGGTTGGAAGAAACCTATCTTTGAATATTTGAAATAGGAAGGTAAAAATCTGGAAAATATGGTTGAAATATCTACAAAAAATCAGATTTCTTACTCAGCTAAACTCCTCTTATAAAGGTGGACGCTTACTAGAAGCCCTAAAGGGCTAAATTCCACTTCAACGAGAAAATCAGAGTAGATCAATTCCTAAGTGGGCTAGGATAGTGGTCAACGGACCTAACATACAACTCTCGGCAAAACCCAAAAACAGATCGGAAAAAATCCAAAAAACCCTAAAAATTCCAGGTACTGATCTGATTCCTGGGATATTACACTTTTTGGGCCAGAAAGTGTGCTCTGGATCTCCAGATTGCACTTTTGGGGTAGAAAAGCTTGATTTCTACTCCTTGATTCTTGGTTGGCAAGTCTCGGAAAAATTTGTCGTATCTGTCGCGACTGGTTCCTGTGACCTGTGGAAAAGTCTAGAAAACTTATGAAAGTTAGAAATTTGACTGATCTAGTGTTAGAAAGCTAGTAAAAAACATTAGGAGACTGAAAAAAGGAAAACCCTATGCGGAAAACTAAAGGTCACCAAGGTTTTTGGATCAGAATTAAAAACTTTGTGGAGTTGCCCATTTTTTTATTGTGTTTTCTCCTCAAAGGTGTACGAAAAGGAAACACTTTAGATTGTGGATCACAAACAGTCCTAATTATATAAATGGCTGCTAAACATTGTAGATTTGCAGCAAATGATAGAAACAAAACCTGTCAAAGCCCTGATCTATGCCACAATCATAGTTAAACAACAAAATGGATTAGTTAAAGTAACACAAATAACTCCAATAATCCAATGGAAACCAGATATATAAAGAATATATTTTATTAAACAACATTGGTGAAGGGAAAGAATAATGTTAGCAATCCCCCTCTATGGGATGGGTTCTTGGCTGTCCTCAAATGTCTTCATCTTTTTTAGAGTCTCTCTCCTCTATAATGTATAAAACCAAGCAAATAAAATGTTTGAGCTCAATGAGAACTCAAATGGAAAAGAAAATGGTGAGCGACAATGATAATAATTAGAGTTGCAATAGTGAGTGCAATAATGAAAATAATCGAAAGTGAATAATGAATGGAAAACCCTTCTATTTATAACAAAATATTAGGTTATCCTCGAATAATGAACAACAATAAAATATTATTAACTCCATTCTAGAAATAACCATTTGGAATATTTTATTATATTTGGTTAGAGGGAAAAAGTATTTAAATTTTTATTTAGAAATAATAAATAAATAAATGATTTATTTATCATCTCAAGAAATATGGTTAAGGAATAATAAATAAATAATGATTTATTTAATTATTCCTCAGGGATTTGGTCAAACTTGACAAGGAATAATAATTAATTAGTGATTAATTAATTATTCATAGTGAAAAAATAAGATAATTAATGGTTTATGTATTTATTTCTCATAACTAGGTCAAATGTGATATGGAATATTAATTAAACAATGATTTAATTAATTATTCCTAGAAGATAATTAAATAAATAGTGATTTATTTAATTATTATTCATGGGTTTAATTATAAATGACTTAACAAATGTGGTTTATTAAATACTTTCTCACAGTGAAAGTAATTTTACTATGGTAAAATTGGCCCTACATGGTGTACATTGAGCCATCTAGTAAATTATGGCTAGATGATCATTTTTTTGAGATAACACCTCGTATTGAAGGACATTCCTTTGTATCATGATTTTCTGCACATAACACAGGTTTCCACACTTTTTAAGTCACGAGGGAATTCTCTTAGAGCATGTTTTTCTCTACATTTGGGACAAAAGATTGATAATGCAACATTTTCATCCTTTTTCTTATTTTTCACTTTAAGGGTATCTATTTGTTCACTAAGGCTCCCCAAAATGTATATTTTAAATTTGTGAAGCAAATTTTCTAATTCAACCCTACTTAATGTCCCAAGTGTAGATTTATTAATCCTAGACATGAGAGGGTTTCTTGGATTTTTCCTAGTTCTTGCCTTACCTCTTGAAATGTGTATGCATAACTCATAAATTTCTCCAAATGATAATTGAGAAATATCTCCCTTACCCATCAAATTGAGAATACCAACCCACTCATCTATGATGGATTTTAATAAGAGAGATTTCAAAGTTTCTTCATCTAATTCATACATTTTAGTGCTTTTAACCTTATAAGAAAATATTTAAATGCAATCTTCAAGATTTTCATCTTCCTTTTGCATCATTTTAAAGACTTGATCCTTAAGATTATGGGGCATACAATATTCCTTATATTTATCTAAGAATGTAGTTTTCATTTCTTCCCATGTTCTTATAGAATTTACTCCTAAGCCCATGAGCCATTTTAATGATGCATCCTTAAGAGTTGCTGGAAACAATTTCAAATTTTGAGTGTCAAGAAAGTAATCATAAGATCTACACAAGACTTCAAATTCAGAGAGAAATGTTTCAAGATCTTCAATGAAAATTTGGAAGGATGGAGTGCGAGATGTTTTTCATTGTAGTTGTTGTATCTTCATCGAGGATAGGAAATAAAAATGGTTCTAGATCTCCTCTACCTCCTCCTCTCCCTCTTCCTCCACCTCTTCCACCTCCTCTATTTCCTCCTTACTCTCCTCTTCATCATCCAATCCTAGGTTGTTCACCATTGATATTATGTACCTCTCCTTCCCCTTCTCCAGCCATTGTAGATTCTTCAAAACTACTATAGGGTTCCAAATTTAGGTTTTCTAATTCCTCTTCTAGTTCTTCTTGTTATTCTATGAATGGTAACTTAAAATAAGTTTCTTCCTCCTCTTATTCACTAGGGATTTCTAGTTGTTGTCCTAGAAGTTTCTCTCCAGTTGAAGATAGGAAAATTACTCCTTCTGTTGGGGATGTAGGATCCTCTTATTCTATTATTGCTTTAGTTGACACAGTTGCTGAATCTCTAGGTTGGATTTTGGATTTGAGTACCTCAAGAAGTTTATGTTTGCCTGTAAATGATGGAATATGAGTTTGAGTGGGTGGTGTGGCACTACGAGGTCATAGTGGGGTGAGTTATGATGTTGGAATTAAGCTTTCACCTCTACCTACAAATCTAACTCTAGAATCTCTTTCCCTATACATATCATTTTTTTAAAGTAAAAAGAAAAGACTCTTATATACACTTCCCCGACAACAACACCAAAATATTTGACAATTTAATTGACCTTAAATTGCTTACATAAATTATAGACGAGGGCTAGTAAGCTGATGAAGTGTAAGTGAACTACATGTGCTAGAAGCCTTTTATTCGAAATTAAATTGAGTTATTGAAATGCACATGTCCTCTATGAGTAAATTAGTTATTCCTAGGAAATAAGATTAACTCTACAATGAGGAAAACACTCTCTTGCTTAAAACTACTATTTCTTATATAAATCTCACACTCTGCTTTGAAATAAAAAAATATCATACTTGACGTAAATGAAAATTAATTCCACACTTTGCATAAATAAGAATTATATACACACACCCAATTGCAGAAGAAAAAACTACTATTTAATCTCATCACACATCTATATAAACAAGAATCATACTTGTATGAAAAGAAAATGAAGCAAACTCCTGCTTAAAATACATTCCACTTGCTTGAATTATAGATCACACATGCTTGATATTTAACATCCAATTCTTCAAATAAATCCTATGTCTATAAGAAAGATAAACTTATGTCTAGTTGATTAAATATAAGACTATGCCATTACTGCTAAACTCTATCCATGTGCATCTAGATTCTATGAACAAACAAAATTATTATTACAATGAAATTAATTGAAATATGGAAGAAATTAGAATGCAATTACATAATCAAACAAACATAAATCTATGAGAATATAAAGACCATTTTTATGTACTGAAATCGAAAAAAAAATCCGTACTGCTCGAGGGGTTCTCTACGATAAGTAGGAAATCACAGTATTGATCAAACACTTAACGACACATGAGAAAATGAAATGATTCTTTTAAAAACAGAGCACTAAAAATAGAGTTTAAATTTCACCGTCGCGTCCTTACTTAACCCCTTTACATTTATACCGAGAGGCATATTTATAGAGATCATAGCAATAAATTGTTCAGATCTATATGCCTAATCCATATCATCGGAAACTATAATTAACTTTAAAATATATCATAACATAATTCGCTCATGATTTGTTATTATCAAAGAAAATCATGAGGCATAAATCTCATTCTCACTCGCCTATTGCCAACTACAGAGGTTGAATTCATCGTTGACTACATCACCATGACCTATTTCTATCAATCTGGTTAATGAGAGTATGAGGAAATTGTTGATTGCATCAATTTCCACCTACTCATATATTTCACATCTTAGCTAGAACCTTGGAATCTGTGAAACCACGGACTTGGCTGCAAAATCATATATTAGCTACAGAATCATTGCAATTCGGTAGTTGTAGTAAACGTTAAACTAAATAATAAAGAAAATTATCAATTTATGAAATACAAGACAATTGTATACCTGTCATGTCATAATTCCTGTGATTTGATGCCCAATGTGTGATTATGAAGGTAAAAAATAAATAGATAGAGTGAAAAAGGGCATCAAAAAGAAGCAATTGTGAGGCTGAACATAGAGATGAAGTCCCATATTCTAGGTTTTTGGGTTGCTTGAATTTATTTTTGCTCCCTTTCTTCTTACTCGTTTTCAATTTTACAGTTTGAGTTTCAAACCCTCCCCAAAATAGGAAATGTTCCCAAGTGATCCCAGACGTTCTCAAATGGTTCTCAATTAACAACTTAATCATACTTTTATGATATATAAAATGGGTAAATTATTTTTGTTTTTCTCTAACTCTAGTAGAAATATGCTTCAGACTTTCTAACAAAAAATAGGGAGTGTTTATCCTCAATTGACCTTCTATGTGAGCTAGGAACCGAAAAACGTAGAGTTTCCCCTGATTGTAGCGTCCTTCACATGTGAAATAGGATTGGGTAATTTGTAGAAGACAATGCCACTCATCCTTGAACCGCGATCTTTGAACTCCTAAATTTCAACTCATCTCCTTAAACTCATCTTTCAGGAAAAATGGCACATCAATTCCAGCCAAAACATGACGCTTCAAGGCTCTTTCTCCATTTGCAGGTAGGCCCATGACTTTTTCAATTAACTCCTCAGTGACAAGAATGTTGGGTGTGGAGCCTGATTATCTTCTTTATTCAGAGGTATCACTGCATTGGACCCCATTTCATATTGTGGCAAAAATGCCACCCATTATTTGTGCTGAAAGGGGTGTAATTTCATAAAATAGATGTATAATTGACTTGTAAAATGTTATAATTTCATCCTCAATCTGGTTTGTTGCGGGGGATCGGGGGCAGTGTCCCCGAAGCTAAAAACAGATGTAAAATTTCCTTGTAAAATGTTGTGATTTCGTAGTCAATCTGGGTTGTTCATTAGGCGGAAATATGATGGTAGAAGTCATGTTTAATTTAGGGTTTTTTCCCTAGAAGGAAACCCCTCGCTATATATGAGGGAATTGTATTGCGGCATTGTAGATGTGTATTCTGAGCGAGAAAGAGAGAGGAGATTGTGTGAGAATGAAGAGGGAATTACAACATATCAGTTGTATGTTGTATCTCTTCATTTTTCTAGATAATATAAAAGGAAGGACTGGTTATTTCTCTGTGGACATAGCCCAAATTTGGTGAACCACATATATCCATGTCTCTCTTGTTTTATGTGCTTTCTATGTTTATATTTCTGCAATATGTTTACATGTTCCATTGCTCTGTAATATATAATTTTCTAAAAAGAAAATGAGATTCCCCAAACACTAACCCGTTGGCCATCGAATCCGTCTGCAAAATATCTAGAAACTCCATTCGGGTAGCCTTTACAATGAGAGAAAACCGTTCCCAACCTTCTTCCTAAAAATGTTGTCGAATATTTGGATAAAGTTTGAGAAAATCGGGTGTTTTAGGATTGCCTCTGTGTAATTTTCCTCTTCTTTCCATAGTTACTCATCGTCAAATAGTAGCACCAGAAGCAAGATAACGATTTGATCCGGGGTTCTTGGAAAATTTTTAACAACCTGTCCTCTTTTGGTGTAAAAATACAACAGTTCGATTATGCGTTTACAGGCCTTACCATATGGAGAAAATTGTTTACGGGCATGGAAACCAGTATAACATTATAACAAATTTGTTAGATAATTTAAAAAATATTTAACTTGCAATCATGACCCTTTAAAAAAATATTACCTCTCAGTGGCAGAACCCATAAACATATCACATGACCTCACCATCTGACTCATCATCTCTCACTTGATAAATGATTACTCATCTCCTGATGTGTGGTCCTTTGGCACATATTTTGGGCATAAGGAAAAAATTTGAACTTTTCCCTTTGGCGTTGATCCTCTAGTTGATTAGAGATTTAACTAACCTTTTTTTACTAAATGTGCTACTACTTTGAATGTCAACACAATATTTTTATTTTACAAACTTATAATAATGCTGATATTCTAACTGTCAATGCTTTAACCCTATTTTATTACAACTTGGCTCTCACACTAAAACTACAATCACTTTTAAAATTATTTTTACAAATCACTATTGACATTGAAACTGTTAGCATTAATGGTGACTAAAAAATGTTATAACACCTTTTATCAATAATCCACTAACAAATCATAGCGAAGAGATGCAATGAGGGACTATAACTACATCCTCCCACATTTACCCACTTTCACCAGCTTGGTCAAGGTAAACATGAGCTTTGGGTCACTATGATAAGACTCAACATCCTATTTGACCTTAATGAAATGGATTCGACAAATTGAGACATTACTAACTTCCCTCAGGTGTTACAGGACATCTAGGAGCTACCCAACCCCTCCAAGTGTCCAACCCCTAAGTTAACTCTCTTTTTCACTGACCTAGAGCCTCAGTCGCTCCCTTCACAAGGTGTCCAAGTGACTATAAGCCTCTAGTCACTCCCATAGGCCTGCTTCCCAACAAATATGGAATTTTACAGTTAGTTTTGTGTGAATGACCTCAAACTATGAGCCACTTTTTCATGGCTAGCACTCAGGCCTATTCCCAAAACTCAGTGAAACTTCTAGAAATGACAAACAATGTAGAAACAAAGATTATAAACCAAAAAATTGAATAAGGAGTTGACCTGACCTCTCCCAACTAGGACATGCATTCCATCAAACACATGGTAAACATGCAACATACAGGTCATGAATGCATATCTGAACATAGGGATCTAAAAATTATTTGAGGTTTAACAAGAAGGACCAATGGCTTCTCACAATAGTTGTCACAATGCCAATTATGCCATGGATTCATTAAACAGACATTCATTAATTAAAATAGGATAAGATGCATACTTAAATCTATCATATAACCATAGTTGTAACCAACACATAATCAGATAGATAACAATGATAGAATAACCATTAAAGAAACATAATAAAAAGTATAATTACTCATCAAAGGCAAGATAAACTTAGCTCTTATTAACCATATTCAAAAGCCAACCAATTCAGGGACTTCCTCGTACCACCCAACCATAGATTGGGCTGAACCAAATATTTCTTTTTGCCAATCACCCCCATGCCATATTCCAAGCATGAATGTGGGATCTCATGGGATAGACCAATCTATAAAAAACCAAGGGAATCTAGAGGTTAAACCACCTTCACTCTCACCATATCGTGATATCACCTAAACCCATCTCGATATCACAAAACCAAACTGAGCTTGGATGCCTCAAAATTCCTTCACTATCCCTTGAGGAATTTTCCCATCTCCACTCACCTATTGAGGGCTTCCTAGGGAAATCGATCTCCACCCCCAACCCTTGGAAATTTCCTAAGACCACCTCACCTAGATCCAAAACCTTTTGGTAATCCAAAGCTCAATCGAGAAAGAATCCCATCACTCCATGGCTAACAGGAAATGGTTAGGAAAGGCTAAAACCATTGTCAAAACCTGACAAAATGCATGCCAATGACAACAAATGAACCAAATACACACATGGACATACCATGCACGCCAAAACCAACTAGGAAATCATAAATGAAACCTGTTACCTACTAGTATTCCCAATGAATCTTCTTTATCCCACCTTCCATGCTTGATCCTTTTTTTCCTTTGCTTTATTTGTCCTTCCTTTCCTTTCCTTCACTTTCCTTTGCTTTCCTTTTCTTGCTTTCTTTCCTTCTTCTCTTGGTTCTCTTCTCCTCTCTGAGACTAATTGCAAAACTCAATTTACAAAAGGCTCTCAACTGATGCTTTGATGTATTTTTATTATTGATGCCTCTAATTTATTCATTTTCCTTAATTTTCCTCCTCTCATGCAACTTGTGACCTTTCACCTCCCTTTTCTCCTATTTTCCTTTATTTTCATAAATAAAATTCCAAAAATACCTTTTTTCCTTTTCAAAACCTTTGACAATTTCCCCTTAGGCATAATAAACAAAAAGTGATGCCCACTAGGATATTTTGCGCAACATTCAACTTGGAATAAATGTCCCATGACCTTGGTCTTATTTTGCCTTTATTAACTTTTATTACATGAAATTTTAACTCGGGGTTGTTACAGACCCCTCCCCTTTAGGGGAACACTATAATTGGTATTCTATGACACCTACAACTAGTAAATCCGATGAAAACCAAAATAATACTACATATGGAGCTTTATAACCTAGGATGTTAAAATATTTACAATGAACAACCTACTCAAAAGAAAAACCATCATGAAAAACATGACAATGTAACCACCATACCAATTATTGGAGTTTTATAACACAATTCATTATGATATTTACAATAGAAACCATACATAAATATGTACAAATACCAAAAACTCATTTTCCTCCATCGACAAAAAATGAAGCATACATAACTTGCATCTAATCAAACATCTTTGATGTAGTTTCATCAGGCTCAAAGTGATTCCATTGCACTTTAACATGCTCAATTTCCCTATTCCAGACCATGAGTTATTTCTGCTACAATATGCACTGAGGTTTTTGCTGGAATTCTCCTTCTAGTTCCATATGCAATACAAACCAATAGATAACATGATCAACATCATTTACATATATTTTAACCAATAAAACATGGAAAGCATAATGGAATTTCATTGTCAGAGGTAGTGCAAGTCTCTAGACCACTAGTCTAATCCTATCAACGATCTTGAAAGGGCCGCAATACTTAGGTGCTAAATTTTCACAGCACTTAATCCTCAAGGAGTTCTTCTTGGGCTTGATGTGCAAATACACATGATCCCCAACCTGAAAATCCTTAATTTCCTTGTGTTAATATGCATAACTCTTATATCTATCCTTTTCTACCTTTAGATTCCACTTTATGATTTGCATTTCCTCTTCCATTTCTGCCAAAATATTTGGTCCAATAAGTACCATGTTCACTAGATCACTCCAGATGATGGGAGTATTAGAACTCCTCCCATATAGTGCCTCAAATAGACTCATCCTTAGTGACTCTTGATAACCATTTTTGTAAGAAAAATAAACCAATGGAAGGTACTCCTCCTATCTCCTCTGTTGGTGCATGATATACATTCTCAACATATCCTCCATAATCCTATTGACCCTCTCAGTATGTCCATATGTTTGCGGATGATAAGTTGTACTGAAGGCCAACTTTATCCCCAAACCTGCAAACATATCCTTCCAAAACTTGGAAGTGAGCTTATCATCCTTGTCTGACACAATATTCTTCAGAAAACTGTGCAACCTCACTATCTCCTTGATGAAGACCTGTGCCACCTCACTAGCTGAAGAAGTAGTCTTCAATGGAATGAAGTGAGCTACCTTGCCCGACCTATCGACCACAACCATGATAGAATCATGCTGCCTTAATGTCCTTTGAAGACCTGTAACGAAATCCATGGAAATGACCTCCCATTTCCATTATGGAATCAGAAGAGGCTAAAGCAACCCACCTATATGCTTACTCTCTTATTTCACTTGTTGACAGTCCAAACATCTAGCCACAAACTATGGAACTTCCTTCTTCGTATTTAACCAATAATAGAACTTCTTCACTGCCATCACTGTCTTCTGATATCTTGGGTGAACTGTATATGACTTGTCATGAAACTCCCTTAAGATAAGATTCTTGAGTCCAATGTCATCCATCACATAAATCTTGTCCCTGAATCTCACCAAACCATCTTGTACGAGATGATAGTCCAAATCCTGATCACTTGTACCTTATTGTAACCTATTCCTAAGCTCCCTATACCTATCATCCTCATGTCTTGCCTGTAATATAAAATCCTATAAATATTTCCCATATGAGCTCATCATTGCAACATGGTTCATCTTCACTCTCCTACTGAGAGCATCTGCAACCCTGTTCCCCTTACCCTTAATGTATTTGATCTCGAAGTCAAACTCACTAATCGTGACCAACCACCCAGCCTTCATGGAATTCATATTTGGTTGGTTAAATAGGTACCTCAACCCACTATGATCTCTCATCAATAAAAACCTATTTCCAAGAATATAGTGCCTCCACATCTTCAAGGCATGGATAATAGCTACCAAGTCAAGATCATGAATCACATAGTTCTTCTCATTCTCATTCAGTTTCCTGGAATCATATCACACCATTTGTCCCTCCTGCATCAAGACTCCACTGATTCATCTCTTTCAAGCATATGTACACACCATGAACTCTTTATCTATATCTGCAATTTTAAGAACTCGATCATTTATCAACAAATGCTTCAACTTCTCAAAACTAACTATTCATTCCTCTTTCAATTCAAATTTCTTACATTTTCATTGCAATGATGTAATAGGATATGAAATGTGGGAGAAGCTTCTAATGAACCTCTTGTAGTAACCTGCTAACCCCATGAATGATCTAACTTCAACCAAATTTCTAAGATCTTCCTACTCCATGGTAGCCCTTATATTTTTTGGATCCACTACTATGCACTGGAGAAAACACGTCCCAAGTAGTGTACCTCTGTCTAAAAGAAGACACACTTACTAAGAATGACATACAACTGATTCTCTCTTAGCAACCTCAACACTGCTTCTAAGTGTTATGCACGATCTTCCTCATTCTCAGAATATATCAATATATCATCAACGAATACAATAACAAAACTATATAGAAAAGGACGCAATACAATTCATCAAGCACATAAAAGTAGTTGGGGCATTAATCAAACCAAAATGAACCACAACAAACTAATAATGCCCATACCGGATCCTAAAACCAGTCTTGTAAATGTCCTCTTCTTTGATACATACCCGATGATATACTGATCTTAAATCAATATTTGAGAACACTTATTCTCCCTTCATTTGATCAAACACATTGTCAATCCTCGGCAATGGGTACCTATTCTTGATCGTCACCTTGTTCAATTTCTTGTAATCAATGCAAAACCTAAGAGTACCATCCTTCTCCTTCACAAACAATACTGGTGCATCCCAGGGTGATACACTTGGCTTAATAAATCCCTTATCAAGCATTTACTCTAGCTACAACTTCAACTCTACTAACTCTAGTATGCTCATCCTTTAAGGTGACTTTGATGCTGGTGTTGCTCTTGGTACCAACTCAATAGAAAATTCCACTTCCCTATGGGGAGGAAAATCTAGAATCTCTGCTGGAAACACATCCTAAAATTGTTGTAATACATGGTACCTCTTGAATATTTTTGCATCCTCAACATCCTTGCCCTTGTCACTGGAAATATGAACTGCAAACATTACAAACCCTTTTTTGCAACTATGCTTATTTTGCATAGCTATAATAATCCAAAATAATGTAAGCTTCCTCTTTCCTTGCATGATTATCTTTCCCCATTATCATACAGGCACTCAATGGCCTTGTCATAACAATGTACTTTGGTCCTGTGAGGGTACAACTAATCCATACCTAAAATCATACTATATGATTCCAATGGAAGTACATTCAAATGTGTTGTTGTAGCAATTCCATTCAACTCAAATGTACAAGCTATTACTTAGTGATGAACTCTCTTTTTATTACCTATAGCTAACTACACCAATGAAGACTCTACATGCACTTCTTTTCACAAGCCACACTTATCCACCATGTCAGGATTAACATAACTATAAATAGATCAAGGATCAATCAAAATAGAAACAACTCGACCATAGATCTTACCTGCATATCAATAATGGATGTTGGTGATCTTGTTTCTTGTTTTGCATAACTACATAAATCCAAGGAATGTTACGACTAACATCCCCAACTGTCTGTGCCTCCTGAGAACTATAGATTTGAGGTCTGCCACCATGGTACACAGGAAAATCGTTCTTGTGATTATGTTTTCCACATATCCAATGCTACAATGGTCCCCTACCATCACCTCTATTCTACTACTCTTTAGGCTGCGACCCATGTCCTTTCTCAATTGCATTTAACTTCATATAAGGAGAAACATTTACTTTCTCACCTACATCCCGAGGTCTTCCCCGTTTCGGTGGCCACTTCTCCTTAACCTTCTCATTTCCCTTCAAATCATGCTTAGGCTCAAATTTTAACTTTGAATGCTCATAAAATGCTTTAAATTCCAGATGGCCTTCTCATCCTTGAGGTAAGGCACATACCTCAGTAGCTTCAGAAACCTGGTAGTATACTCATCATCTATCATAGAACCCATCTGTAGCTCATAAAATTCCTTATTTATGTCACCATAGTACCTCTTTGATAGGTACTTCTTCTTGAAGAGTCTCTCAAACTCATCCCAAGTCAACTCTTCTTCTCAAATATGCTTGACATTACTCACATATTCCCACCAAATATACAATTTCCCTTTAAGACTAAAGGTGGATATTTTAGCTTTCATGTTCTTTGATTAATTATGAAATCTAATGAATTTGTTCATTCCAAGCAACCATGCCTCTTCATATTCTGACTCCTTTGTCTCTCCATCGAATGCAGGAGGTTTGAATTTCTTCAATTCCTCAAGCAATAACACACTCCTCCTATGAGGATGATGATGGTGGTGATGGTGATAATGTCTTTGATATTAGGAACTAGAATGATTCCCATACATACTAGTCCTCTTGTCAGGTGCATCCAATGATTTTTCACCTTTGACTGTATCCCCTCTATCCAACCTATATTCGAATTAAGACTTGCTATCACAGGCTCCATTATTTTTCTCTTCCTGCTCTTGAATAATTCTCAACCATCCCTATTTTTTCAAATCTAATAAGCTCTGAAGAATCACTGCATTGAATTCTGCCTACCTTTCCTAACCCCTTGCAAGTATTTCCTAAGCCTCAACCAACTTGTCATTGTCTTATTTACAACTTTTGATCTATGCCCTCAAAATCCTCATTGTATTTGATATACTAGGAGAATATTCAACTCCTTGTCACCCAAATGATCTGTAAGGAGAGTCACGAGAACTGTAGTCTACCATTTTTCTCGTCATCTTTGATTATATTCTTTCTATAAGTAGGTGTTACACAACATTTTGTCACTGTCCTTGTACTCCCTATTCCTTGATCCTGGAGGACCTCTACAGTGAACCTGACATGCTTTGCCTTCATGGAGAAACTCCCATTATGTCCCTCTTCATGAGCAAATCATTTCCCTTTTGCACCATTTCCCCTCCAACTTCTATTTTTCCCAATTTACAAGACTGGCGCTAATGACCTTAGTCTCACCCGCACCGATGTGCAGAGATTAGCACTATTCCCTATGCCGATCGGTACGAATGAGCTGTGTTCCAGTCACATCGGTCCTGTTATGGAATTGTTTTTTAAATTAGAGCTGAAGCTTCCACCTCTAGAAGCTCTGTAACAGAATTTTGGTAAATGCTTTGTCTGGATGCGGTCAAGGATGACAGTTGGGGCTCCTTTCCCTTATAATGATGGAACTACCTCAAGGGATAAGTCCTTCTCCCATGAGAAGAGGATCCATCTCCCATCCATCTTTCCTATATAAACCTCCCTTCTTCCCAAGCACAGACTAGTGTGAAAATCAGAGTTAGAGTTTTTGTTGAGTGTGAATATACTATTTTTGACAAGCAAGCTATTACTAGTTGTAGCCATCTAGTTGTGTGAGGGAGAAGTGTGTTTGGTTTGGAGTGAAGCCTAAAGGGAAATTTCTTCAAACTATTGTTGTTTGAAGCCATCATGAAGTGCTAGCAGAAGTGGGTGGGAACCTAGTCTTGTTAGAGGAACACTGCGACGTTAAGATGAATGGTTGTAATCTCTCTTTGATATTAATATATGAAACTATCGATTGATTTCCTACATGTTTTGTAATATTACTTATTCATGTCTTAATGGTTCTTTACTTGTTAAGTAGTTTGAATTGAAAATTTTCTATTATTATGTTTGCGTGCTGTTGTTGTTTACTTGATTCAGGAGCTTAAAGAAGGAAGCGAGAGATTGCTGGAGCAAGCAAGTGAGGACATCATCAAGCAGGATAAGCGACCAAGAGGTAGGCCCTCTTGATTGATTCTAACCTAATGGAATATTTCATAGAATGTATCTATTGTGGCTAGACCCATTATCGGGCTAGAGGAATTCGTTCATGTCCGAACTTATAATTTTACTTCACCACAGTAGGCCATGTCAGATAAACCAAATAGATACCAAAATTAAATCCATACCACAATGATGTTGAGCGGAGGCTTATCTAATCTACAAAATTAGTCCACATTAGCATGATACATATATAATCACAATCATATCAATATAAAAAGTCATGCATGACCATACTAATTGTATACCACGACCCCATGCATGACATCCATAACCTTGACCACATCATATTTTACCCAAAGAGAGCATACCCTATTCTGATACCACCATATAACCTCCTCCTCCCACATTTACCCACTTTCACTGGCTTGCTTGGGGTAAACATGAGATGAGGCTCACTATTATTAGAGTAAGGCTCCTATATAACCTTAAGGAAATAGAGTCAACAACTTAAGACCTTACTAACTTCCCTTAGGTGTTACAGGACCTCCAGGAGCTACCCAACCCCTCTAGGTGTCCAACCCCTGAGTTAACTCTCTTTTTCACTAACCTTGAGCCTCAGTCACTCCCTTGAAAAGGCCTCCAATCAATTTTATTCCTCTAGTCACTCCCATAGGCTTGCTTCCCAGTGAATATGGACTTTTCTAGTCATTTCTATGCCAATGACCCCAAATTATGATCCACTCTTTTAGGTCTAGGACTCAAGCCTCTACTTAGAACTTGGTGATACTTCTAGAGATGATAAATGACATAGAAACAAAGGCTCTAAATGAAAAACTTGAAAAAGGACTTAACCTGAACCCTCCCAACTAGGATAGGCATTCCTTCAAACACATGGTAAACATGCAACCTGCAGGTCATGAATGCATATCTGAACATAAGGATCTAAAACTTTTATAAGTTTTAACAAGAAGGACGAATGACTTCTCACAATAGTTGTCATAACACCAATTAGGTCATGCATTCATTGACAAGACATTCATTAATTAAAATGTGATAAGATTCATACTTAAATATGTTGTATAAGCATGCATATAACCAACATATAATCAGATATATGACAATGATAGAACAACCATTAAAGCCACATAATAAAAAATATAGTTACTTGTCAAAGACAAGAGAAACTTAGCTCTTATGAACCATATGGAAAAGCCAACCAAGTTAGGGACTTCCACGTACCACCCGATCATAGATTGGGTTGAACGAAATCTTTATTTCATCCAATCACCCTCGCTCCATATTCCAAGCACGAATGTGGGATCTTATGGGATAAAACAATCTATAAACAACCAAGGGAATCCAGAGATTAAACCAAATCCACCTCGCGATACTATGATATCACCTAAACTGGTCCCAAGATCACAAAACCAAATTGAGCTTGGATGCCTCATAATTCCTTCACCATCCTTTGAGGAATTTTCCTATCTCCACCCATCTATTGAGGGCTTCTGAGAGAAAACCATCTCCACCCCCAACCCTTGAAATTTTCCTGAGACCACCTCACTTGGATTCAAAACCTTTCGACAATCGAAAGCTCAACCAAGAAATAATCCCATCACCACATGGCTATCTAGAAATGGTAAGGCAAGGCTTAAACCACTGTCAAAACCCAACAAAATCCATGCCAGTGACCAAAAATGAACCAAATATAGGCATGCACATACCATGCATGCCAAAACTAGGTAGGCAATCATACATGCAACCTCTTACCTACAAATATTCCCATTGAAGCTACTTTATCCTACCTTTCCTTGATTTATCCTTGCTTTCCTTTTATTTCTTTGTCATTCCATTGTTTTCCTTCACTTTCTTTTCTTTCCTTTTCTTTCTTGCTTTCATTTTCCTCTTGGTTCTCTTCTCCTCTCTGAGAGTAATTCTAAAACTCAACTAAAAAAAGGCTCCCTGTTGCATCTAAATTTACAAGGGGATGTTGCTTCATGATCTTGTGTCCAAATCAGATCAGTAGATAGAGAAAGTAAGACCAATAGAAAGATAAGAAATCACCATTCCAAAATGATCAATCATGCATCAAGAAGTTAGTTCTAAACTACAAGGAAATAAGAGAACACTTGGCCTCCTCGTAGGTTGGGGAAGGGTTTTGAGTATGATACAGATTCTCACGCTCCACTTGATAAATCTACCTCTTCTCCACCTAATCGCGATCCCTATGCACAGTCACAACCAAACAAAGATGACAAGTTACCTTCCTCAGAAGATCGTTAGATAAAAACATAATAGAATAAACCATATAGCATGATAAATATAAATTCATATAGGGAAGGAACATATGTTTCCATTAATCAAGAAAAACATATTATAATTCTTATACCTTCACCTAAAAGCTTATTCTCTATGATCTGGTAGAGTTTTCCCACAATATCCGATAAATGAGAATGAAGAGAAACATGCAAGTAGGAAAAATCTCATAAGCTATCTCACTAGGAACAAGATGGAAGCATAGACTCAAGATCTCTAGCCCAAAAATTCAGCTCTCTAAAACTTTGTCTCTCCAAAACTAGTCTGACCTCTCAAATGATCAGTATAAATAGGAAGAAGAGAGGTCCCAAGAGGATGTATGTGGATGCTTGGGATGATGAGAAGTCATGGAAACTTCTAACTGATAAGTGCTATCCAACTCAAATATGCACAGATCAAAATATTCTCCTAGGTCCTAAGGCACTCTAGAAGTCACCCCCAGATGCTAGAACATGAAGCAGTGAAAACGACCCTGGACACTCCCATAAATAAGGGATAGGAGTGGTTAGGAGGCTCCAGATTCTACCACAGGCCTCCATCCATGTGTCTAGGGGTCAAACTAGAGAAAAAGTAGGTCTTAGGTCTGGAAAACATCAAACAACCATGATGACTAAGGGTCACTGATCAAGACGAGTAAAATAGGTCAATAAAAGATGCCCCCTAATGTATGAGGTGAGAAGAGAAGCTGATCACTGAAGTACATTATGATAAATATCAAAGGTCAAAAAGGAGTGAGGAAACAAAGCCAAGGATGCAGATCATAAGACTCTTGAGATGAAGTCTCATCTATTCTAATAAGATCCCCGAGGTGGGCATACCCATGCTCGGTCATAGGAAGATACTGAACATGAGTGATAAAACATACATTTTAGATCCATGACATGAAATTCTAAAGCATTGCCATGAAAGCCATACAAAGTTGATATAGGTGACTCAGCAAATGAAGCATAGCCACTAACAAATACAATTGTGGATATATGTCACTATATACATAAATAGGAATATGGACACATGACAGACATATAAGTGTCTCAAGATAGTTCTCAAAGTACATGAATGATACATAACACCAACACAGCCTAGGAAGGATGCCATTTAAGAGTGAGATGTCCCCAGGGTCTTCAACATAACCCTAATGGTATGATTCTAAATCAGGAAAATATATGAGCTAAATTTGAACATGGTAGAAACTGTGTGATTACCAACCAATGATGTAAACTAGTAAGAGATGCGAGGGAATACACTAATGAGGAAAATAGACCCTAAGGTACCTAGTACAATCCACTAAGTGTGCGTAAACGAGCTAACGTCGAACACCAGTGAACTTGACCAATCAGGAGTCAATGATGTAAACCCACTATTGATCATGAGGAAACATGACAATGAGGTTTGCAAGCTCCAAGGTACTATTGGTTCCTAGATCAAGGTCCTGGATAATGAGCTGAAGTCGAGAGGAGAAGATCTGTCGAAGGAGGGACTTGATGTATCCCCCATCAATCGATATAGAATAGACCAAGATGATGTGATGAATGCATGAGGTCATGAATTGATGATGTACATCTGACAGAGGGATGGCCGACTCGAAAAAGTCAATAGGCTACTAGAGATGGCCAACACATGATGAGACCTCCCTTTCACATAGAGAAGCACAACACAAGAGCGACTTAATAGCATGACTAATAAGCACCATGTGATATCATGAAATGACACAAGAGGCATCAAAGCATGTTGCATATGAATGGAAGAGTAATTAGCCGGAGGAGTAAAGAGACTCATATGTATGGTACATCTCGTAGGCAAGCTAAAACCCAATTGTGAGATAATTAAACAGACAGGTGCCATGATTAAGGTCAATGCAATAGATGATTCTATTTTTATGAATAATGGAAAAATATGTTCTCGCCCTTCTCTTTTTATAAGTTCCTCTTTCATAAGTTGTCCCCCAAGCCCAAAAACGAGATAAACATATACAAGGGAGAACCTCCTAGCCATAGGAGACTAGGGTATTCCTTTTTCATAACTATTCTATGACAGTCCAGAAAGGGATTAAACTTATACTAGGTAGATGAGACTTCAGGGACTTTAATGAGCATGAAGTAGACAAGTTCACTCAATAATATTTTGTAAATTAAGGAGTCTAAAAAGAGATTAAAGAAAAATTCTCTTAGAGGAATGAGTGGTATAGAGGGTAGCAACTTGTTTCGATAGTGTTGGAATTTCTCTTGACACAGTGATGACAAGAGGCAAGATAATAGGACCACTCATTGCGATGGATCCTCCAAGAAAGGGTTAAACACCAAGTGAAAGCAGATGGTAGGCCAAGCATATGATGACAATGGAATGAGGAAACCAAGGCTCATCATGTAGGGTAGGTTGATAAAAAGTGGCAGTCACAAGGGATAAAAGTGGTGGAATCCTCTTGGGGTATATCCAGAAAAGAGACGAAAAAGAGGACATGTGGATCAAATTATAGGTAATGGCAGGTCAGAAGGAGGAATTTTGAAAAGGAGTAAAAAATGCCTGCATGGACACCAGCTCAGAAAAAAGGTGCTAACTAGGGTATCCATGAGCGGGTAATCTCTACCTCCAAGCTACAACATGAATAAAGGAAGTAGCGAAAGTCGCAACTTGATGGGGTCGGACCTAAGGCATAAAAATGGTGCTGATGGTCAAAATGCAATATCAGTAAAAATGAAATACCCATATATGCTAGTAAAAGGGTCATACCTTAGGGCCATTGTTATAAATAGGATCTTCCAAAAGGAAACTCAAAAATTTCACTCACCAAACCTCCTGCAAAAAGTAAACTAGAAAAAGCATTATAAAGCCAAAAAACCCTCCAAGCCTAAAAAATAAAAAATGGAATATTCTAAAAGATGCCAAAATGATTTATAAAAGAAACTCATACCTCCTTATTTTATCATTGTGAGTTTAAGAAGAAATAAGGATAGATATTCCAAGGGTTTGTGAGCAAGGGAAAGGAGGAGCAAGAGGAGCCATATTAAACCACGTAAGTAGAAATTCTTCCCTCTCTTTGTCAAATACACATGGGTTTATTTGGCCATGGTTAAGTTTTAAATGAGTTGGAATTTTAATGGAGAAAATCTCCCAATCACATGCTTTTAAGGGTGAAATTTCAATTGTGGGAGCCCGGCCGCATGCATGCTAAGGTGATGCATGCGTCCGAGGTTGAAATTTCTCCATTGCAAGGGAGCGTCTAGGTTTAAAATGTTTTTTTTTTAAATAGCATTTCCCCAAATTGATTCTCTGTTTTTAAATGAATTTTTTTACAGGGTGGCCATGGTTAATAAACAATGTTTGTGTGTAGGAGCAACCATGTCAGAGTGGAGAGAGAGACAACATAGTCGAAAATGAGATCCAAGTCATGGGCCATGCACCAACCATTTATTGTAACATTCTTTGTATTTTACATTTACATGTCAAAAAGAAAAAGAAATAATATATATATATATATATATATATATATATATATATATATATATATATATATATATATATATATATATATATATATATATATATATATATATATATATATATATATATATAAATATAAAGAAAATGTAAAATAAAAAGGGATATAAAAATGAATATGAAAAAATGAAAAAAAAAATCCCTAAAAAGTAAAATAGTGAGAAAATTGAATTGCCACTTTTAATCCAAAAATCAAATTCTATTAAGTTTTGAAAACCTTAGTATTATGTTTCATTTTGATTATTGTTTTATATGTATTTTGATAAAGTTATAATATGAAAAAATAGTATTTTGTCGCTTGTAAATAAAAAGCACACACAAATCAAAGACATTGATTTATCCACCTAGATCCACGACATATAGGGAATTTCGCCTTGCCTCCCCCCCCTCGTGCTCCCGACGATTAACATGCGGGGGTGGGGGGGCAAAAAGTAGTTTCCTAAAAAACTACTTATGAAATGTGGCAGCCACTGGGCTATTTCGGGGATCCCCTCTGAAATCCACTTACCACCATCACCCCCTCGAAATACCACCTCCGCTCACCTCCTACCGTGTGTCTTACTCTCCACCACTTCTTCCCCACCATACAATCATTGCCCCTCGCTGCTCTGCAACTACCACCTATCTCTACTCGTCATCCCTACCACGTCACATATCCGTTAAACATTTGAATCCATCGCCAAATCTTGTGAACATTGTGTTATTAATTTCCTATGCCTGTATATTATTTTCCAATAAAAAACTCGCTCCACAAACATTAAAATTGTCATTATCAAACCATTCAACTGTTATAAAAACTTGTCATTCCAGTAGTTCTTCCCCTTTTGCTCGTCAATGATCTCATAGGAGAAACATAGACTGCCACCAACTGGCAGCTTTCGACAACAATCTTCTTGTGCATAACTAATAGTTTATCAGTGATTATGTTCCTCAAATTTAGTTTGTCAAGATTTTCTTTAGTCTATATACCCTCTTGTTCTTTCATCATGTCAAACTGTAAGGGCAAGGGAAAGGCTACAAAATCAAATTCACTCATTCCCCTAGTACCAGATTTTGACAAAGCCTCATTAATAGATACCTAGTATAATATTGTAGAAACCTTGTCTGAATTTGACTTCTATGAGCTCCACAATTTGATCAAACAGAAGTGCCTAGATAAAAATGACGAACTGAGTATTTGGGACTCCTTTCACCCATAATGTTTCTTCCCCCAGACTCACTTCTTTCCTGAGTTTTCTTTTTGGTGCCACCTAAGATACTTGCCTAGTTAAAGAGAAGTTATTTCTCAAAACAATGAAGTAATTTTTCATATCTCCCCTGAAAGTATCTGCAAATCCTCTCTAATTGAATATCGGGCCTCCCATGCCCCTTTTTCTATTGATGTTCTAATGGAATTATATAACAAACTCACATTCCCTCAGAGAGCCCAGATGTTTTAGTATTTTCCTCCTGAAAATACTAAATTACTTAGGACTAGTCCCCCATATGTAGGTTCAATTTTCCCTCAAATGTCCAAGCAGGTGATTTCTATGGTAACCTGACTAATTGCATACCATAGTGATCAATGGGTAGATTAGGTAGTGTTAAGTTTTCTATCTACTTTTGCAGATGGAAAACAACCCTCCCTCCTTTTCAATTACAATCATTTCTTGGCTAATTCAATCCATGACCAGTTTGTAAATTTCAAAGCAGAAGGTATCTTTAAATATCAGTTAGTCCTAGTTTACCTTATGTTATTTTACTAGTCAACAAATTTAAATTTCCTTTACAAAATACATATAGCGAAGGTTACCCCTGTTCAGTCATTCACTGAACTTCTCTGGTTAGAAATAACTTGAAGGATTATTATCTCATTGATTATGCTGATTTTTTTTTTATATACCTGACTATGTTTGTTAAGTAGTGATGTAATCCCAGGAATCTCTCCAGATATAAATAATTTTTTGCACTTAATAGAGTAAGCCAAACTTGGAGACCAGAACTACACTGAGATTAGATTTTATGGACCAGAATTTCCCCCTTAAAGGCTGCTAGTTTTTGTACCTATTAGGATATTTGCATTGGAATACTCTAGGAAAATGTTAAATATGGATGAAGTTCATTTTGTCTCTTATAAGAAGAAAACACAATTCAAGCTGAAAACTCAGATAAGGCTATACATCATCAACACCAGAGCTGCAACAAAGGAAATAGAATTAATATTGAGTCACATGAAGTTAAAACTCAGTTTTTCTTAGTCTTATGATCCTCAGGGAATCATTTACAAGCTCAGATTAGAACAAAAAAGTACTCCCTATGCACACACAGCGAAGCCTGAGATAGAACAATATGCCAATCAGGATGAATTTACAGAGGGTACTCTATAGGAAGCTGAAGAACAACTTGTCGGCCTATCATCCATGTAAACACCAATTCTCAAAGAGAAGGAGAAGAAAAGAGAGAGATAACATATGTCCCCTACAGATTCTGATAATATAGATGCCAAGTTTATTGTTTTTAAAAGGAAGAGGAAGGACCCTAGTACTACAAAATTATATTCTCCAATCAATCCTCTATTTAGGCCTCAAATAATAACTATTGAGGTTGAAACTCCAGAGGATGGGAATACAAAGCAACCATCCACAGTGATTTTATCTGGGACCCCTATCACTCCTTCTACTCAAGTAGAAGAGATGGTAGAATCACCTACTACATAAGTGACTATCCAATCTATAGTATCATCCAGTTCACAGGTTTCTACTCAAGAAAGTATTTTTTCTAGATACAGAGAAATAAATTTAAAAAATGAAGCTTTGAACGCTTCCACCTACTCTGAGTTTTGGAAGCAAGCAACTAAAACTTAACACATACTACTTTCTAAAGACAATAAAACCTCCATCTTTTCAATTAACACCAATAAAATAAAATAAATCGATTAGATCATTTTACATAAACAAATAGGGGAGCTAATATTATTGTCACTTACTAGTTTAGCAATGACTATTTCCAAATTACAGTCATCTTTGAATAATATAAATTCTCAGTTTAAAATTGTAAAAAAAGTCATCTTTTGCTAAAGATAACATGAGCAAATCTTTAGAATATCTGATCATAAATCTATGACATGATCCTAAGGATATCAAAGTAGCAAAAGACCTCATCAAAAACAAGGAAGCATACATTTAGGCATTGAGGAAGCAATTGAAGCTTCCGTCTAAAGTGCATCCTCAAGCTAAAGAGGTTGCCAATATAGAAATGGAGAAGGGAAATTTTTCTTACTATAGTGGTTAAGCAAAATGCTCAGATTCAAAAGATGGAGGAGGGCATGGAAGCACCGTTGAAAGAAAAGTAATAGTGGGAAGGAACAGGAGTATCTACATTGGGCACAGGTACAGTGGCAAAAACTTCAAAAAGGACTACACTTTTAGAATCTACATAAGAGCTTACTAGAGCTCTGGATGAATTATTAGTTGTTTAGTCAGATAAATATAAATTGTCAGAAAAATTGGCTAAAATTGAGGAAAGTAAACTCAAGACTAACAATGCATACTTATTAGAGCTTCAGAAAAAGTGCAAACTTATGCAACAGTTACAAAATTATGAAGACTATTATTTGATAATTCAAATGTTAGCAGAGGCTAAAAGCAGTATTTGGAAAAACATAAATGCGAACATAACAAAAATGTGGCCCTCTATAAAAATCATTTTTGAACAGGAGGAACTTGTACATAGAGTTAAGGAAGCTGTTATCATTGAGATAAAAAGGGTCGGGCTGTATCAACCTTCAACCCAGAATAACTATTTAAAACCTCTTTGAGTGGAATTTATCCCTTCCAATCTAAGAGGTCTCTCTCAAAACACTTACCAAATTCACTTTAAGCAACTCAAAACTACAAATGGCTAACTCTGATTTATTTTTATGTGCTTTTACAGGTGAAGGAGAATGTGATGGTTGTCACCATTGGGAATGGAGTCAAATAAAAGAAAATCATTAGCAAACAACAATTTTTAATGGAAATTGAGGAATTTCTGGCTTTAAAACCGATTTCAAATAAGCATTCACAGTCATACATAGAAAATGAAGGAAGTTGGAGCACTTGACATGAATTCCAAGTCATCAAAATACTATGAACACTGATAGAAACATAGAAAACATGATAAGAACACATAAATCCATAACATGAATCTCAGATATAAAAATAGAGTTGTTGCAATATATATTAGCTGGATCAAGAGTTTACATAGAGTCAGGTTCTCACATTATCGATCAACCCCTTCAGACTCAAGAAACTACAAATATATATAGTAAGACCACCATCATATCATTAATTGCAAAAATTTGCCACTTAGGACTAGATTTGATCAATCAATTTAGAGACCT
The DNA here is from genome assembly GCA_031772625.1 of Pinus tabuliformis. Classification (NCBI taxonomy): domain Eukaryota; kingdom Viridiplantae; phylum Streptophyta; class Pinopsida; order Pinales; family Pinaceae; genus Pinus; species Pinus tabuliformis. Next base: position 273,201,745 of record CM062805.1, on the reverse strand, counting down.
TATCCTACTTGACACCTTCTTGACACCTGCAAATCAACATAGAGAAAAGTAGATAGTATTGGACTCTAATATAGAAGCAACAAGACCTGCGTGAGATCTAGATCTATGTGAGAGAAAGAAAACCAACACCTATGACAATGTGAAGCTTATGGCAGAAAAGCTAAATCATATAAATGAGTTAGAAACAAGAAGCTACACAATGTCAATATGTAGGGAAAATGGACAAAAGACTGATAAAGTGCATCCATGTGTCACCATAAGACTAACCAATCACGCTTTCTAAACAAAAAGGACCATGACTTGACCATTTAACATAGTTGTATACTTCAATATAGTTTCATAGTGGGACAAGTATTCAAAGAGACAGATTCGCTATGGAAGTGTCAGGAACTTTTGGAGCAAACCCTCAGTTTAACTAAGTTGAGTTGCTACAAATTTCTGCAAAATTGTCAAAATGCAAATCATGAAGAAATAAGATAGACACACATGGAATTTTGGAATTGAACCTTTATGATTAATCCTTTTTGAACTTATATGGATCCCACATCATGAAATGATGACCAAAAAAAACTATGATCATGAACTTTATTATGATAAATTTTGAAAACCCTAGCTAATTTGACCAATAGACTTCACAAACTATTCCTAAGTGTTATCATGAATAAAAACAACGATAGAAAATAAAAAGGTAGACTTGGAACACAGGACAAAAGAAGGACAAAATATCATGAAGTTACTGAATTCCAAAACAAAGGAGGAACTAGAAGATTTAAACATCCCAGACATAACAACAACAATAATGGAGGTCAAGAGGATTTTGACCAAGAAAAAATTGATGATATAGTTGGAAAATAAATGCAAAGATCTTGAGTTCCAAGTCAAGAGGTTCAATAGGAAATTTACAATTCTGCACAAAAAAGGCTTGCCTACTCTTAGGAACTCTAATGTCCAATTGATCCCATTAGTGAACTATCAAGAACAACTGTGCAACATAGGTGCTGATACTTCCAAATTTGAAACATCCAGAGGAATGATCAGTGGGGAAGCATTCATACAAGGAATTCAGTTTGACTTAAATATACAACATGAGGTTCATCACCTATTTTTAAGTAAACCAACTTTTGACACTTACACAGAGGTGGATGAAAGGTTTAGAAATATGGTTAGTTTTTCTATCCCAAGTGAAGAAAGGTGGGATTGGTTCCTAGAATTGATTGAGTGAAGATAATTGAAGGAAAAATATTTCCACTGAAGTAGTAGCACTCAATAATAGACTCCCACATAGGCTCAACAATGCAACAAACTTCTAGCAGATTTTCCTATTTTTCCTACAAATATCTGTCTTTAAAACATACATTATTTTGTAAACATATTTTATTTTGAAATCCGATCTAGAATGTAAAAGTTTCTATAAATAATTAGAATAGAGACATAGAAATGGATGAACCATTGTGATAAAATTTGAGCAGAATTGTATCCTTCGAAGTTATTTCTGAAGTTATAAGAGAATTTTGGATTCTTTTTAAAACAACTTGTGTCCTTGTAAGTTCTTCTTTTTTATTATTTTTCATTCTATTTTAATTTGCATATACTTGAAATTTGTGGGAATTATGGGTATGATAATATTGATTTTCAATTTATTTGAAATCCCCTATGAAGTTATAATTATTTAGAGATATTAGTTAATTAAATTATATGTTTTATTTAACTCCTCTACATCATTAAATTGCCACTTTCTCTTAAGTTTCAAATGTATATTGTTTGGCTATAAAATGATTTTACACGCATCCATTGTATATGAAGTTTTAAATAATTTTTTTGATGTTTAAAAAATAATATAGTTTCTAAAGTTTCAACCTTAATTATCTCTTCAAAGCTAAACTACTGTTAGAGGTGAAGAATCTGCCCTGCTATTAGATCACAAGTAATTAAGAAATTACACCTGTTTAAACAGTTTAGAGCTTTGGTAATCCAAAAACTTCAAAAACCAACAAAACGTTATAGATTCTCTAGCATAATTCTTGACCTAGAATTATCTTTAGAGGTACAATATCAGACTAGCGCCATTGTTGGGGAACGAAAAAATCTTGAATTATTTTTACCTGGGACAACGATTAAGCTTACCTTTTAATGGTGAATAAAAGGTTAGTAGGTTAAAATCATTCCCTTAGTGATTTCACAAAAATAAAATTGCTTCATCTAGACACACTAGGTCTCTCTTAGATCCACAACTTTATTCTCCACTATCAGATCCTAAGAGACTGGTAAGAATTTCCTCTACGAGACAAAGACTAGAAGCCTCTACTTCTACTTTTGTTATACATCCATCTAAATTTTTTTTTGAAACTAATCTCTTTAGAACTATTCCAATTCCTTCTAAACTATCACATCGACCACCCAAAGTGTTAGAACTACTATCTAAATGAGTTCATTTGCATTCATCTCTCCTAGTTTATCAGTTAGAATGCTATCAGATTCCTGAATCTCTTTTAGAATCTCCCAAGTCAGAAGTAGAATTAGGTCTAGAATTACCAAAATTAAAGACTAGTGATTTTGTTTCTTCAGTTATCGACACTTAATCATCTACTTCTGTTAATACCGAGGAAACATTTTATGTGTATACAAATCCTTTGTTTGATAGTGAAGGAAAGTTTGGCCCAGAAGTACAAAAATTAGTCATACAAACTCCAAGAAAAATAAAAACTTCTAGAAATTCTTCCAATTCATCTTCACCCCCTACAACTCCTATAAGCTCATCTTCATCCCCTTCACTATATTCATCTTCTCAAAATTAATCTTCATCCTCCTCATCCTCATCGAATGAAATGGCTAGTATTCATATCATCATTCAGGCTTGTTATGTAGCCTTAGTTCTTCCCAATCACCTAAATAAATTCCTAGATGGATATTTGAAGCACTTACTAAGATTCAACGGTGAAACTAGTTTATCTGTTGAAGATTATTTGGATGCTTTCTTATATTTTGTCGATAACATGAATATAGAGCATGAATATGTCTATATGATATTGTTTGTTCAATCACTTGAAGGAAATGTTAGGATTTGGTTTAAACAATTGCAAGCTAACTTTATTCCTAACTGGAATGAATTAATTACCATCTTTAAAAACCAATGGGGAGTTAAAAAGGATCTAGTTTACTATATGACTAAATTTGAATAGCTAAAAAGAAACCCCGGTGAACTTGTGGCTGATTTTATTAAACGATTTAATAAAATTTACAATAAAATGCCACCGGACTATAAACCACCAGTAGCTACTACGAAATTTAGGTTCTCTAAAGGATTTGATGATGGTTTTTCTGTTATGCTTAGAGAAATAACATCTGTCACCCTAGCAAATATGCATATTAATACTATTGAGCTTGAGGCTAATAGATCAACCTTAGCTAAACTCAAAGCAAAGGCTGAAAAAACTAAAAGGACAATGAAAGTTAGGGAGGAAGGAACTTCTTCCTCTAAAAATAAGAGTGAGGATAAAAAAATTGATGAAATCACTTCCTTACTTAGAAACATTTCAAATATAATTTCAAATATTGAAGCACAACCTAGAGCTGTTCAACAAATATCAAAGAACCCTAAGGCTTAGTACAAAAGACATTTTCAACCCCATATTTTACAAAGAGCCAACCTTGATCAGAATATAGAACCACTGTTGATGATTGATGATCAAGAACCCGAAGAAGCTGGACCATTAGTGTGGAGTAGGAGTATGCTCTCTACAGACAGAGACGATCCCTCTAGCCCAAGAGAGTGGGTCTAGCCACAAACAAGACAATCTAATGTAAATTTCCTTAGATTAGAATGAACCTCTTATAACACTAATAAAATTGATGATGATCTTGCTTCTTTGCTCCAACTTCCTTTTGTTCCTTTCGTTCAAATACCTTTAACAAACATGCAAGAAACAAAAACAAACATGATAACATAAAATTGAATTTAATCTACTTAAAAGGTCAAGGAGTTCTAAGCTATCAAATGTAATATTACACACGATATAGGAAATAAACCATCAGTTGTATTAATAAAAACTTCAAAGAGAAATACAACCAGAGCCTTGATTTGGCAGGTTCCCTTTGGCATGTCTAGGTTCCAGCACCACTATAAGCATCTCATGATTCACCCTCAAAACAATGGGATTTCAAGGCCTCTTCCCCTTTGCTCCAAACCAAACACTACAAGCTTATTCTCCCTTCACACACAAACTAGAAGGCTAAGGTTCTCAAGATGGCTATCAAGATTTTTCAGATTATTTCAGCCCTTTCATTAGCTAGCTGAGGTTGTAAAATGAGGAGTTTATATAGAATTGATAGAGTGGAAATGGATCCTCTTATGGTGGGAGAGGCCTTATCCATTTTGGTTTGTTCCATTTTAATAGGAGAAAGGAGCCAAAACAGTCTCTCTCGGCTCTATCTTGCCCAACCATTTACCAGACTTCCGTTCACGAAGCTTCTAGACCCAGAAGCTTCGACTCCATTTTTAAAAACTTGCCAAAATAGGGTCAGTGTGGGTCATGAATGGCTTACCAACGTCGTTCGATGCTAGGCCCAGTGTTATACTCTACAAATCGGTGCATGGAAGAAACTAAGTGCTAGCGCCGGTCTTGAAAACTAAGTTTGAAGGAATATTCTTGGGAAATGATGTAAGAGGGAAATTTTTTGCAGATGAAGAGGGATGTAGGGACATGTTCTTCATGGCAGGGAAACATATGAGGGTCACTTTATAGGTCCTCCAGGATCAAGGAATGGGGAGTACATGGATAGTGACAAAATGATGTGTAACAGATTCCCCCTAAATCATGAAGGCTGAACAAGAGTGAGGGGTGAAATCCTTTATGAGTAGATGCATGGAACTGGATACCACCGTCAGAAAAATTGAAAGCAATCATAGATACATAAACATCAATGAACTCTTTGATACATGAATCATGGTATGGATGCAACCATCCAGAAGAATATCATGTAAATGGATCCAAGGTATGGGTGCAACCATCCAGTAAGAAGGATCATATCAAACCCAAGGTATGGTCACAACCATCCAATAATGAGAAGGATCACATATAACAGACTCATGGTATGGTCGCAACCATCCATTTGAAAGAGACATGTATGTAAGCATTATCATGTCATATTTCTCTGCAACTTGGACTTGTGTAATCTGAGCCTAGCATCGTGCGCTCCAACACGACTCGATGAAATTACAAATTCTAGCATGCGAATAGATGTGTTGATGTCAAACATGCTAGAAAATCATTTGATTACCAATCAATGATGTGAACTGTTAACAAGTACGAGAGAAACCACCAATAATGATAATGAATCTCAAGGTACCAGCAACACAATTCACATCAAACACCCGTGAAGTCACTCGATCGAAAGCCAATGATGAGGACTTGTCATCGAGTATGAAGAACTCACCATTATGGCATGTAAGCTCTAGGGTACTGAAAGGGAGTCTCTCAGCCAAATTCCTGGATAATGAGCTGAAGTCGACAGGAGGTGACCTTGTCGAAGGAGGGCCATGAAGTATCCCACATCATCAACATGAGACAATGGATGCAATAATTTTGGATGATAGAGAGAATGAGGAATGAGTGTAAACTACAGAAGGATTAACTCTTGAACATATCAGTGACATGACTCTGGAGTTTGGCAGCTTTTGGATCCCTAGGATCGAAGGTCACGATGACGTGGCAAAGATCAAATGGAAAGGAAAAAAGTGGCAGCCGAAACCTATAAAGGTCAATGATGAAGTGGGGATATCCCAACCTAACATGAAGCAAAATATTGTCATGTTCAAGAGTGACAACTTGCCGACACAAATGGTAAAAATTTCCCATTTTCCCCCACCATTTCTGGCAGGTACCCCAATTATTTTTTATCACAAGCTTAAAGGGGATAGCATATGATTGTAATGTAAGTCCATCCTTTGGATAGATCTGACCTAGTAAGATTAACGAGCCCTAGGAAGGAGAAGCTCGTTTCCGTCATGGTGACGAATACGATGTCATGTAAAGTTTAACAAGTTCAACAAAGGGAAAACTTGGTATCTTTTTCATGTTTAGAGAGTTTGAAAAAGACACGGAAAAGAAAACTCCAAAAGGTCCCTTTTCATAAAGTTGTCTCTTGAGTCTGAAAAGGTAGAAAACAATACTCAAAAGAACCTCTTAACCATGTCATCCAAGGAATACCTTTTATGTAAATAGTTTATCCCAACCAAAAAAGGGGTAAACGTATACTGGGTAAATAACATTTTGAAACCAATTACTATGTCAAAATGACAAGAAATCAGAATTTTTTTCGTGTTTTGAGAGTCAAAAAAGGGCTTAAAGTGGACTCCCTATTTTTATTTTCTTTAATGAGTCAAAAACGGAAAAATACTCGACAATATTTTCATTTCATTTTTTTACAAGTCGGGGAAAGAGCTTAAATACAACTCTAGTTTTGCATCATCATCAGCAAGCCATCACCTGTTGTTGCATAAGAAGCAAACATATTATCTATTTCCAAGGTAAAATGGTGAAAAAATGGTTTTAAAACCCTAAAACATGGCTAAAAGTTTATAAAAAAGGAAAAAGTTAAGACATTTTTACCATTTACCTTATTTACCTCATTTGGAGCAATTTTACCCACTTGTGCCCTAAATCTTCAGGAGTGGATTGCGATCGATCTAGGAGGCTGATCAACGAACCATCTATTGAAGGTAAGAGCCGTGGCCCTACTCTTTGTATTGATTCCTATTTACCATGCATTTAACCATCTTTTTTTGGCGTTTAAAGGGATTTTTTGGAAAAAACATTTCACCCTCAGTCGGTGTGGGATCCAAGCATGGGACCACGCTGATCGGGGGTTTTTGACATGGGAATTCACGCCGGTCAATGAAATTGTTCTTAAAAATAGTTGCAACGGTGCAACGAACTGAAATTATTCATCTTGCATCCAATTTCATTGCTTCAAATCCAAAATCTCTCCTTTAAGGACTGATGTTAAGTTGAATGCGTGGTGTTTGTAGGAAAATTACAACAAGAAAGATGGTGATCTATTGGAAAGAACGTCAACATGAAAGAATAGATGCATTGGCATTAGAAGACCCAATCTGTCTTGATGCACTGAGGAAATTTGGGCTCCTCAAGTTCTTCCTGACACCAGGCCTACAAGCTCAACTTGAGCTACTACAATACTTGATCAGTCTATGGGATGTTGGATGAGAGGTATTTGTGATCCATGATCAAGAATTGGAGCTAGAGACTTCAAACATTTACTTCATTATCGGATTGTCCCGTAGAGGGGAACCGGTCCAATTGTATGGAGGCAAGCCCATTAGGGCGAGTATCAACATGCTCCTTACAGAACATTGCCCGGGAGCTCTGAAATCTGCAAGTGGTAAGATCAACATCATGACCATAAATGATATGATATTGAAGGTGTTGCTATTGACCATTAATAGAGTAACTAGGGCTCAAGAATTACATGAGTCAAACAAATCTAAGTTCCAGTATGCAGTAGACTGAACAACACCCATTGTCTTCAACTGGGCGGAAGCCATGAAAGTGAAGATGAAACGCTAATTATCCAAATGCAATGCAAGGAACCTGAGGCAATTTGGATATGGTTTTGTTCTAGTGACTTTCTTCCTAGAACAGATCCCACTATTTCACTATTAGTTGGAGGAGGTGAACCCCCCGATGCCACAAGATCCACGGATGGTCCGTTGGAGCGAGTTGATGCCCAGGACTGGAGGGGGCCAACACATGTCATACAAGCCCGCTTTCTTTGTGTGGTTGAGGTGTCAGCTGATTGTTGTGGAGGATTTGCCATATAGCGGGACTGACTTCCACGGTAATCCTGACATGCCGCTCCTAGAGGGAGAGGATTTTGATGATGGAGGTGAGCAAAACAATTTTGGTTTTTAGTTTTTTATTATTTTTGCATATATGTATTCGTGACATCTTGATTTTGTAACTATAGATGTTGGACCAGAAATACCAGCGGGGATGTCCCCTATAGCTAGACACATGGCTCGACAGTTCGAGGTTGCTCCTTATGAGGAAGGAGTGGAAAGCAAAGAGGAGATAGCCTGAAATCTGGAGGCCCTGACCAGAGGAATACTAGATTATACACAGATCGAGGATATTCCTTGCCATTATCAGAGGCACATAGTGGGGATGTCAGATCGCATTCGATGATTACTAAATCGCGTAGTACGAGCAGTAACATGCTATCATGATCACCACACATAATCGTCCATAGTTTAGCATTTATAGTTTTGAGGCCTGTGAGCCATGGATGTATTCAAAACACATATTAGATGTTGATGTATTACACTCAAACATTATCGAGATATATCTATCTATTTATATATATATATGTGTGTGTGTGTTATATTTCCTGTTTACTATGATACAATGTTTTTTCACATATTTCGTAAGTGTCTGTCTAAAACATAATTAGCCAATGCATATGTTAATGTATTCATATGCCTAGGAATGTGATGATATGTAATATAATCAAAATTTATTTCCAATAGACGAATACACAAATACATTCTCAATATCTTAGGGTTTTTGACAAAATATTCCCATTAAGCTGAAGAACAACAAGTTGCGAATCAAGGTTAACAACCATTTCTCTAATTTCAAGAGAAATGGCCTCTTACAAGAGTTCGATAGCTGCACTATATTCTGAAATGTTATTAGTTGTTTGACCCAAACAAATACCTTAAAGATGAATCAACTCACCATGAGGGGCATAAATAGCCCATGCCGCAGATGATAGATTCTGGGTACTATGACAAGAACCATCATCAAAACCGACATAAGGAGTCTGTTACAGGTCTATTTGGGCACATCACTCCTAACATTTAGATCAGTGCTATTAGGGCTCATCAAACCCTAATTTAGTTTCTACATGCCCTACAAAAGTCATCACATTGGATGTCATCATTGTTGAGAGTTTCCTAGCCTGAAGACATCCTTAAATGACTCCTTGAGGGACTAGTGCAACCTTGGTCAGGGGTAAGTGCTCTGCAGAGCACTTAGGCCCATTCAAGCCTACTCTACAGAGCACCTAGGCCCACTTTGACCTGCACTAGGCGAGATTGAGCGAAACATCAAATAACCTCCTATCCTCTCATCCCTTCCTCCATGGAAACTAACTCCAAAATTGGAAATCCATTCAATGCCCAATTTATGACAAAACCACCTCCACTTCCCTATAAATTGAGCACTCATCATAGTGATCAGGGGCTAGAATTTGAACAATTTGTAAGGAGATACTATTGGTTTGAGGTTTGAGATCATAAGCAAGTATTATTATGCTGCTAGAGTGTTGTGTTTTTGATGTGATGTTGGATGGAACTCAAGCTAGAGGAGTGACATTAGATCGGACTTCATGGTTGTAACTCTTCCTTCTACTTAATAAAGTTGTTTACACCTTTTCCCATATTCTTATCTTTATGTATGATTATTATATGTGTAAATGCTTTCGATTCCATTTTCTTATAGTAGATAGATCTCTTGCTTTGATTGGTTTTTGTCCTCTATTTATGGTTGTAGGTACTTGTCGAGTAGATTAAGTTCAAGAAGGAGCAATGGGAACCATACAGAGGAGACAGAGGGAAAGTGAAAGATAAAAGTAGGTCCCTTGTTTTATTTATATTCTATAGAAAGAGGATAAACACTTTAAATCTATTGTTCTAGGTGTAGCTACCCACCTAGGGAAATTGTATTTATCCATAGACGCAAAATTAGACATAAAAAATTGGTGACTCCGCTGGGGAATGATCATTGTTTCGGGTAGTTTACCTTCATCCTAGTACACCCTAGTAGACTTTACTTGCTTGCATTGACCTTGTTTCAGCCTTTTTGAAGTGCTTTTTGGTAAAAATTGTGCTTGAAAGCCCCTAGGATGGCCTCTCTCACACCAGTGCAGGATTGGTCACGACACAGAGCACTGCAAAGCACTCTTGTCTTGATGACAATGCCTTGAAGTGCACTGTCTCCCATTTAGGTTTGCGCTGATCCTCCTTAGGTCAAAAATCCCACCTTTAACTTGATTTTTCCCAAATTTCCTTCTATTTTTTCTTACTGAAAGATCAATGATTGTTGTACTTCTGAAATCAATTTGTGTTTCCTCTCATAGCCCTACTTTGGCCTTGATTGTTTAGTGTTTCTTAAATGATTTCTTTATCACTATCAATTATTTGTCAAAATTAGTTTATAGTCGATTAATCTTTGTTCAAAAGAAAGTGTCGTAAAAGTCTTCATTTCTTTCGAAAAGGAACTATCGTAAAGTCTCCGTTCTTGAAAAAGTATTGATTGATTGTATGTGCATTAGTTTCCTTTTGCTCATCTTAACATTAAGGGAATTGAAAAGAAGAACTTGCATCATGCTTTGAAAAAAATTGTGTGTGCTCATAGGAATAGTTTAGGGAAATTGCATTAGATGTTCTCTATGTTCTTTGCTTAAAAGAATCTGATTGATCTATCCCTACTAGCTAAGGTTTTCATTGTTCAAATTGAATGAAAAGAATGCTTATCATATTAGTTGCATTCTAGTAATTTCAAAGACATCACTTGGTGAACCTTGATAGGCAAATTCTTAATCAAGATCAACTTAGAATTAACCTCAATTAACCTAATGGGGTATTGTCACCTAAAGAAAAACATTTAGAGGTTCTAGGCTAGAGACGTGTTCCGGCGTCATAAAAAATAGTAGTTGTTGCTAAATTGCCTGTGATACATTCTGAGTCTGATACCTCATTCCATGTACATGAGTATATCATAGCTCGTCCATGTACCTTTGGGTATATAGGGCATTGTTACAGTACGTAAAGTATAAATGAATGCTCTCATTGTGCGATTTCACATTAGACATTGCTAATACAAATTGGGCCTCCAAGTACTTTCGGGTATATATGGGAGGATAACACTAGGTTTCTATCCATCCTTAGGTAACCAAGTCAGCCGCATTGTACACTATGATACACCGAACACAACATTTGGGGAGATTTTCTGCGCATATGTTAAGTCCTTGGTTTACTGAGGCAATATATTGCAATTCACAGTTACTTTATAATCCTTTTGTCTAGATTATCCCTCTTTTGTTTTGTTATGTTATTTTGATTAAAATAAAATTAATTGACTGTGGATAACATCCTCCACATCACTCCTTAGTTGATATTAGGTTGAGATATATGGCAACAACTCCAAAGTCCACCAATCAAGGAATTACTTTTTATGGGAATCTTAGTCCTTTTCCTCCTTTCAGAAATATTGGTGCTCCTTATATGCCTACATTGTCCCTTCTAGGATTTACCATTGGCTTGCCAGTATGGTTGTTTTCAACCTCCTTGGTTCAAAATGTCATGATTTCTCCGCAATCGAGTACTCCTCCAACTGAACAAAATCAACCTCCAGTGGATCCTAAAGTTGACCCTTTGCCTTCTTCCTCTGTTTTTTCTTCCTCGCCTTCTTCCTATTCACTTGGTGAAAGTATTGACACTAGTAACCAAGTGGCTAAGAAGAAGAAGAAAGGGAAGAAGAAGAAGAAGAAGAAGAAAATTTAGTAGGGGGGCCACCAAGCAACCATTGCTTTGAATGCAACTTCTAATGAGAAACCGTCCGATAAGCCTCACAAAGTTCGATATTCATGTGAAATTTGTATGGGAGACCATATTCTTTGAAATTATCCTAATATTCCTCAGATCTTGGAAGAATGGTCTTCTCATTCACATCATCCTATGCCATCAACTTCTGCAGATCATGTTGGTGAAACACCATCAACTAGTGGTAGTAAAGTTCATGAAAATAAGGGTAAAGTTAAGTTTCCCTATAGGTTATGTGAAGTGAATCACCCCATTCACCTTTGTCCCTATCTGGATGAAGCCAAAAAACCGTTGGATAACCGTCCTGCTTCTTCGCAACAACTTCCATCTAGTTACAGCAGACTCTCCCTTAATCCTTCACTAGTTGATAAATTGACTGACCCAAATCAACCGTCGGTAGAACCCACCCTCTCTAAATGTGAATCCCATGAGTCTATACCTGACCCATCACAGGCCAAGGAAACAGTTGACTTGATTGCACCTTTAGTTGGTCGTACATTTCCCGTAGAGAGTGAGTATGATACCACTCATGTTCTTTTTATTTCTTTAGATTCCAATGAGCTTGGAGACAACCCTCCTGTTCCACCAGGATAGGAGGAAGATCCTCCCATTCTCATAACTCAAGGGGGTAATTCTCTCGTTCTTACGGTACCCCCTCCAAGTAGTCTAGTCACTTCCTTTGATTGGAATTGACTGGCAGGATGTTGTCTTCCTTCTTATGTGCCTTTCCAAATCATAGTACATGTTTGTAATATGGTCGTACTTGACAATATTATAGATGAAGGTGCATCAGTGAGTGTCCTTTCCTCCACTGCTTGGCAAGCAGTCGGTTTGTCACCACTTGTGCCTGCTACCCAGAATCTGTTGGCTTTTAACAGAGGAACCAGTCAACCATTAAGGATCCTTCCTCAGTTGCCTATCACTTTGGCAGGAAAAATTGTTTATCTCAATGTGATGGTAGTCCCAGGCCCCTTAGATTACAATTTAATTCTTGGGCACGACTATGTTTATGACATGGGAGCTATTGTTTCAACACTCTTCAGAGTGATGAGTTTCCCACATGAAGGCAAAATTGTCACTATTGACTAGCTTTCATTTCCTGGTCCAAGTATTGCTTCCAATCAACCATCTTCACTAAATAGTCCTTTTATTCCAATGGTATCTTGCCCGCCACGGGTTAATTATGTGGTAACCCATTCCATGCCTACATCAACTGATGATCAATTCTATGATGTTGTACATTATGTACTGGGGGCATTGGAACCAGATCTCTCAAATGAATTCCTTTCTATGTATCCCTTTCTGAGCGTTTTTCCCCCATCAGATGAGAACCTCTTGGAAGTCATGACCTCTTATGGGTCATGAACAAGGAATTTGAGCATAGTTCCTTGTCTTATGTCAAGTTCATTAAAAAATGAAGCAAGGAATATGAGGATAGTTCCTGGTATTGTGTTAACCTCATTAAAGAATGAAACAAAGGGCCTGAGCATAATTCCTTGTCTTATGTCAAGATCATTAAAAAATGAAACAAGGAATATGAGGATAGTTCCTGGTATTGTGTCAACCTCGTTAAAAAATGAAACAAAGGGTACGTGCATGGTTCCTTTTCTTGTGTCAAGCTCGTAAAAAAATGAAATAAGGAATATGAGGATAGTTCCTGGTCTTCTGTCAACCTCATTAAAAAATGAAACAAAGGGGATGAGCATAGTTCCTTGTCTTATGTCAAGCTCGTTAAAAAATGAAACAAGGAATATGAGGATAGTTCTTTTACTGTGTCAACCTCATTAAAATATGAAATAGGTCCCTGAGTAGAGTTCCTTGTCTTGTGTCAAGCCTGTTAAAAAATGAAACAAGGAATATGAGGATAGTTCCTAGTCTTGTGTCTACCTCATTAAAAAGTGAAACAAATGGTACGAGCATAGTTCCTTGTCTTGTGTCAAGCTCATTAAAAAATGAAACAAGGAATATGAGGATAGTCCCTGTTCTTGTGTCAACATCATTAAAAAATGAAACAAAGGGTATAAGCATAGTTCCTTGTCTTCTGTCAAGATTGTTAAAAAATAAAACAAGGAATACGAGGATAGTTCCTGGTCTTGTGTCAACCTCGTTAAAAAATAAAACAAAGGGTATGAGCATAGTTCCTTGTCTTGTGTCAAGCTTGTTAAAAAATGAAACAAGGAATATTAGGATAGTTCTTTTACTGTGTTAACCTCATTAGAAAATGAAACAGGTCCTTGAGCAGAGTTCCTTGTCTTGTGTCAAGCTTGTTAAAAAATGAAACAAGGAATATGAGGATAGTTCATCGTCTTGTGTCAACCTTGTTAAAAAATGAAACAAAGGGTATGAGAATAGTTCCTTGCCTTATGTCAAGCTCGTTAAAAAATGAAACAAGGAACACGAGGATAGTTCCTTGTTTTGTGTTAATCTCGTTAAAAAATGAAGCAAAGGGTACGAGGATAGTTCCTAGTCTTGTGTCAACCTCGTTAAAAAATGAAACAAGGACTACGAGGATAGTTCCTAGTCTTCTGTCAAGCTCGTTAAAAAATGAAACAAGGAATATGAGGATAGTTCTTTTACTGTGTCAACCTCATTAAAAAATGAAACAAGTCCCAGAGCATAGTTCCTTGTCTTGTGTCAAACTCGTTAAAAAATGAAACAAAGAATCTGAGCAGAGTTCCTTGTCTTGTGTCAAGCTCATTAGAAAATGAAACAAGGTCCCCTGGAGAAAAGTTCCAATTCGAGTCTTTGATTAGATCTCATAAAATCTTAGTTGAGTCTGTCACTTGATCTCATAAATGAACCTTCATTCCATCCACCTGATAACCACAAGTAGTCTACTTAGGTGAATGCAATGAAGCTTGTGGGGCATGAACTTAGAATCGAGTCATCATGCTGGGGGCATGTAAACCAATCCCAAGCATAATTTTTATATCAAGCTTGTGTAAAAATGAAACTGAATCCATGCATATTTTTTCATTTCAAGCTTGTGTAAACATGAAACTAAATCCAAGCATAGTTCCCTATGGTTCAAGCTTATGTAAAAATGAACCCATCTCCATTTTAACCCTCGTGATTTCCATTCTATCAGCCTCTTCCATCAGATGAGCCTTGGTTTTTTCGCCTTCCATCATCACTATCTGCTTGGCTGATCATACGATTTCACTTGGTTGTTTTACCCTTTTTGAGGAACAGTTGCAAAGAGTGGTCTTATTAGCCAGTCTCTTCACTTAAATCATCATGTTTTGAGAAGTTCCAACATCACTAGAACCAATTACTATCCTAGACACCACTCATTCCTCAAAGAATCCTCTTTAAACTCTTTTCAAACTCTCAAAATATGAAAATATTGTCATGCGCTTGTCCTTTTCAGGTCATAAATGCATTGGAAACGACATCTACTCAGTATAAGTTTAACCCTTTTCTGGACTGAGATAGACTATTTACGAAAAAGGAATATTTTGATCGAGCATGGTCAATAGGTTCTCTCTTGTATTATTTTATGCTTTTTCAGACTTGAGAGACAAATCTATGAAAAAGAACTTGTGGAGTTTTCTTTTTGTCCCTTTTCAAACTCTCTAAACATGAAAATGACCAAGTTATCATTGTTTTTAAACTCGTTAAAACATCAAATAGCGACAAACTTGTCCATCATGACAAGGCCGAGTTTCACCTTCGCTAGACTTGTTAAAACATCACATAACGATGGATTCACCTAAAGGGTGGAATTATTCTACAAGCATATGTTATCCTCCTCAAGCTTGTTAAAAAATAAAGATGCACTAGTCAGCAATGATTGGGGAAAATGGGAAAAGGGATAAATCACGTTATGGTAGCAAGTCGCTCTTCAACATGACACTTTCACTTCATCTCTATGACTATTTGGGTTGGGTTATCTGCTTGATGGTTATTATACCTATGGTCTATCATCCCATCCATCACTTTGGTTTTGGGTCAATGCTCCCAATTCATTCAGTGTCACTTGTTGGGAACGAGATCCCCCAAGGATAGTTTTGGGGCTAAAAGACCATGTTTTTAGTCAAATTTTGTAATAAAGTTGTAAAGACTCCACATTTTGTGGTCATGGAACGTGAAGGTGTCATGAGTCATAAAGGGTTGCATACCCTTATTTTGTAAAGTAAAGTCGGCTGTAACGATCTATCGATGGTCCGCGGACCATGGGATTGTATAAAAAGAGCTAAGTAAGCTCTAAGTAGTTCTGATAAGTCATAGATAGTTTTGGTAGAGGTAAGAAGTCTAAGTTTTAGGTAGTAACATAGGTAGAGGCTTTGCAACTCAATGCATAGAAGCCTAGGGTGGAAGTGTGCAAACCCCTGTAGTTGTGTGTGCAGGGTGGATAGATTCTGTGATCATTCGAAGATATCAATAAAGAGAAGCATTCTACAAATTCTGTGTCTTATTTCCTGTTAATGCATCTTGTCATATTGTGTATGAATTTCATTTATAATGTTTATATGATGTGTGAATGTATGTAATTATGTGGGATAATTGAAAGCAATTAAGGATATTTATTTATGTAGTGCTGATTGTTATTGTTTAGTAAGATAATTAACCACTTAAGGATAACTTAGAAACCTGTTCTATATGCTGCTTTCGTAGCGCGAAGGTACCAGAACCATAGGTTGGGGCTGTGCGAAGTCCAATCATACCCTTTCACATAGGCACCAAAGGACATAGCAAGGGGTTAGACAGACAGATCCCTAGAACTCAACAACCTGCATGAAAGAAGGAATAAGAGGAATAAATCATCATCACGACCATCTTAGGGTGTGAAAACTTGGTTCCAGCATCCCCCTATACTTCTTCAGGTGAGATTTCGGTTCGCACTCTGTAGGCTGATGCCGAAAGGGCCAGTAGTGTAGGGATTTGTTTGGCTGACTAATGTTCAACCTAGGTCAAGCCCCACTAAGCCAACAAATGGTTCCATTGTCGGTACTAGAATCTGCATAAGAGATGTGTGATGTCGTATCCCTGGAATCCAACTAAGAAAGAGATAGGAGACTGGTTGGATAAACATATCCACGAATTCACACCGTAGGAGAATGAAAAACTGTGACTGACCAAGGAATAATGGCTGGGCAGGTACCTATATATAGAAATACACGAGATAATTTTCTGTTCCTTTCTAGTTGAGCTATACGAGTGGATCGCGAAGCTAGCAGATAGCCAAGGGAGGTGGAGACTTGACGATCCTATTGTTTGGACTCTAGAGTTAGTACAGAGACTGGGAGCCTCTGAGTACAAGATCTCCCATGCTATCAATCATTGTCTTGATCGTGTCATAGGTGGATTTGTGACTAAATTCATGATCGACACCTCAGTCAGCTACAACGAGGCGGAGCGGCGCTTTTCCAAAGGACCGCGAGGTAAGTACTTGAAGTCTTTGAATACCTAGATTAAGATGTTATTGTGTGAAAAATGGGTTATGAATCTACCTTGATGTTCAGAGCTACGCGAAGTGGAAAAACTTACATGAACGAAGGAAGAAAGGGTCCTAAATATAGTCCATTTATTTAACCTCCATTGGGTGACGAAGAGGGAGTAGCGCAAACTTCTTTGTGAAGTGTTATTCAGTTAATAGGACAAGGATTCCTGCGATTGCCACCACCACCCACACCACCTCCAACTTCACCACTGTCACCTACGAATTCACCCATACCACCTCCACCTCCACTGTAGTTCAGCATGGAAAATTCAATGAAGCTTCCTTTGTTTAAAGGCTTGGGAAATGAGGACCCGGACTAGTTTTGGTTCGTTGTGAAAGTTGTATGGGAAGCTCAAAGCATTACAGATGATCACTTGAAGAAGGTAACACTGGTTAGTGTGTTGTAGGGTTTCGTGCTAACCTGGTACATTAAGTACTCTAATGATAACCCAAATGGTGGAGTGCTAGACATCCAGACCGCGCTGAACAAAGAATTCAGTAGGCCTAAATCTGAGGCACAGTCAATTGTGGGGTTCAAAGAAATTGCGATGAAGCTAGGCAAGACACCTTGGGAATTAGATCATAGGTTGAAGTTTCAAATCCATGAAGCTAATATGAACTTAACAGATAGACAACATTGCGAGTGGTTTGTGGCTTCGCTCCTACCACACCTAAGGATTGCGCTGTCACAACAGAAGATAATGACTCAGGCAGAGGCCTTGGAGATTACAATGAGACTACATGAAACACCGATGCAAGATCCAAATCTGGGGATTTAGCAGATCCATGCATAGTTGAAAAATCTTTGCCTTGAGATGCAAAGTTTGAAGTAGGATAGAATAGTTCAACCAAAGGTGCGCAAAGAGGTATGGTGCCTGAAATGCAAGGGTTAGGGGCATGACAAAGACCATTGCCCGGTATTTGTGAACTACATGACAGGAGGAGGACTGATGCCTTTGAGGCTGGAAGCTTAAGCAAGACCAAGCGTGGGGCTTGCATTGTGGTGCGCTATATGTTAGGTAGCAGGAAACATGCCACATATAACTGTCATTTGCTACAGAAGTTTGTATAAATGCCAAAATAACTGTTTTGCAACTTTTGTAGGTCGGTAGGGCATGATGACCGCAACTGCAGAAGCTATGAATTTATGATGGACAGAACCCCTACCTATAGGGTTCAAGCAGAAACGCGGCCCCCTGACCAGAATGCGGGGATGGCATAGACAAGCCTTTAGGGGTGTAGACAAGGACGAGGTGCAGGAGGACCTGGCCAAGGTTGGGCACAACTGATCTGCTACAATTACAGAGGACCAAAACACTATTCCCATGATTGCACTAACCCAACACCTTCGTTGTGCAAATATTGCACTCTGTTTTATCATGAAACGGAGGACTGTCCTATGCTGATAGCGAGGATATGTGACAAAGGGGCACTACCACCTCAGCCGACTCAGAACCTTGTGAAGAGGATCTGAATGTGAATATAGTGCTCTAAAGTGGAATTACAATAGGGGATGATAAGGGTAAACAACCCGAAGATAGTGCACGGGTTCACAAAGCCCCAACGAAGGAGGCTAAATTTGATTTGGAGCACGCACGCAAAACATTCACGAAAGCAAAGAAGAGCTTCATTGAGGCCTCCACCTCAGGGAGCAAGGATAAGCATGATCAAGAGATGGACCATTCTATGCTTACAACCTTCCTAGAGACCTGCATGAAGTTGCTGCGTGATAGCAATGTTGTGATGGGATTACATGAGATTATAAATAGATGCGCCAAAAACACTCTGGGTGAACCGCACGTGGTACAAAAGATTAGTAAGCATAAAACCTGAATAGGATGAGAGATGAGGCTGACCGTGCAGATAGGAGAGTACGAAATGGATCATGTTATTTTTGATCTAGGGTTAGATGTGAAAGTCCTACCAAAATAGACATGGGAATGAATGGGGAGACCCGCGCTATAGTGTCTTCGATTCAACTAAGGATGGTGAATCAGCAAAAGATCATCCCCATGGGCTGGCTGCAAGGGGTGACCGTAGATATTGAAGGTGCGAGTGCACTTGCTGACTTTGAAATAATAGAAATTATGGATGATAGCAACCCCTACCCTGTGCTCCTTGGAATTGATTCCGCTACTGATATGAATGGGGTAATCAACCTAAAGAAGTGAAAGATGATATTTGAGAAGAAATCGCTCCGCCTAATAGTACCCCTAGATGTTGCTGAAGGATTGTGATATATTGAACCATTCTGTGATTATGAGAGCGATGATGATCTGGACTATATCTATAAGATAATAGCGTGAGACCAAGATTGGGTGAATCCAACAGCGGATGGAAGAATTACATGGGATTGTGAGAGCTCCTACACATCAGACTCTGATGTAGAATTAGAGCGCTGGTAGAATTGGTCACATGAAGTAACCAAACTGAGTTGTAACATGATGACCTAGTTGCTACGTTGTGTGTTGTCAGAGGTAAGAAATCTACCCACTTATGATGGCCTGAATGATGTAGATATATTTTTGGATGCATTTGAGAGGGAGGTACCAGAGAAGTAGCACTTCTAAGCCTTGGACTGGGCACTACGCACTACACCCGCAAGGTGGTGGGGTACGCACAAGGGTAGCTTTGATGATTGGTGTGAATGTAGGAGGATGATGAGAACACGCTTGGGAAGCTGAAGGTACAACTGACAAACAAATATGATGGGCAGGGTGATCTGCATGTGCACTTGGCCAAATGGGCTCAAGCTTATGGAGAGAAGCACCAACCTCAATGGGTGCACTTGTTTTGTCACACCCTGGATGTCATCCCAATGAACTGGTACTTAGAAACGAAGCTCCACCATGGTACAGGTGAATGGGATATTCTGCACGAGGGATTCATAATGAGATTTAGCTTTGAATACGAGTTTGACTGTATCGATGAGGCGCTACAAGAAGTAAAAGCAACAATATTTAGGACATTGAAAGATCATTTGGACCTAGTTTAGCTTGATTGGGCTACTCAGTTGAGTCACGCACTGGAATGCTATAAAATAACCATTGAAGAAGAAGATGAGGATATGCAAAAGGTTAACATCCCTGAAACAAAATATCACCACGAGGTTGAAGGACTGCAGATTGAGAATCCTGATATAACTGTGCCACTTAAAACAAAATAGGTAAACATTGGAACGGAGGCAGAGCCAAAATTCACAAATATTGGAGATTACTAGGACGACATGATGGTGGATAAGGTCACTAAATTGCTCCGTGAATACCAGGATTTATTCCCTACCAAGTTTACAGATCTAAAAGGGATAATCGCGGACCTAGGTGTTATGAAGATCACGTTGAAGCTTGACACAAAGGCGGTTAAGCAAAGAACTTATCGTCTCAATCTGAAGTATAAGGAGAAGGTACACTTAGAGCTAGAGAAGATGCTCATGGCAGGCATCATTGAGATTGTAGAAGAATCTGATTGGTAAGCCCAATGGTGGTACAGGAAAGGAAGAAAAAGGATGAGATAAGGATATGCATAGATATCAAGAAGTTGAATGATGCTTGTGTACGTGATCCATTCCCGACTTCGTTCACTGATGAAGTGTTGGACAATGTAGGTGGCTAGGAAGCTTATTCTTTCACTGATGGGTTCTCTGGGTACCATCAGA
Source organism: Pinus tabuliformis (assembly GCA_031772625.1). Classification (NCBI taxonomy): domain Eukaryota; kingdom Viridiplantae; phylum Streptophyta; class Pinopsida; order Pinales; family Pinaceae; genus Pinus; species Pinus tabuliformis. The sequence goes on along the minus strand of CM062805.1, from coordinate 273,181,027 downwards.
TCAAAATCGTGTCAGAGGATAAGAGCAAGACAACCTTTGCGACTGAGTGGGGGTGTTTTCAGTACACTGTAATGTCTTTTGGATTGAAGAATGCGCTTGTGATTTTTTCATGCGTAATTGTTGCTGTGTTCAAGGAATTTATTCAGAAGTTCCTGGAAGTGTACTTTGATGACTGCACTGTGTTTGGGTTGGTGAAACGCCATGTCACAAGTTTACGCCTGATACTAGATACCTGTTGAAGATACTAGATCATGCTTAATCTGAAGAAATTGTTGTTTTGTGTTCCTTTTGGGACCCTGCTAGGTCATGTAGTTTGTAGATAGGGATTGATGGTAGATCCTGTGAAGATCGGAGTGATACTTAACTTGGAAGCACTGAGGAGTGTGGAACAGCTGCGCACTACCCTAGGAAATACTAGATATTACAGAAAGTTCATCAAAGGTTATGCCCAGATCACCGCACCTTTGGATAAGTTGTTGAAAAAAGATGTCACATTCAGCTGGAATGAGGACGATAAGAGAAGATTGGATGTATTGAAGGAAAATATGGTCACCGCGCCGATTTTAGTCTTCCCGGATTGGAAGAAGGAGTTTCATGTACATGTCGACGTGTCATGTATAGTGCTGGGAGCAGTACTGACACAGGCTGGCAGAGGAGACTTGGACCATCCTATAGTGTTCGTAAGCAGAAGGTTATCCAAGGTGGAGAAGAACTATTCCACCACCAAGCACGAAGGGTTAGCCATGGTATATGTGCTCCAGAAGTTTAGACACTACTTGTTGGGTGGCCATTTTAAGATGTATATAGATCATTCTGCATTGAAATACTTGGTCAATAAGCATGTGTTGGGGGAAGAATCTCCAGGTGGTTGTTATTGTTCCAGGAGTATGATTTTGAAGTTATTGTGAAGCTTGGACGATTGAACGCGAGACCAGACCATCTGTCATGCATCAAAACAGGGTAAGAGCCCACTAATTTGGAGGAGGGATTTCTTGATGAGCAACTATTTGTAGTGTGTCATGAATGGTCATTTTGAGGATATAATACACTTCCTAACAATAGGAACTACCCCAGAACGATACAATGTCCAACAGAAGAAGCAATTAGTGGTGCGTGCAGCAGATTTTTTTATCATTGTTGGGCATCTGTAAAAAATGGGGTTTGATGAGATATTGCGATGATATGTACCAACGTTTGAAAGGAACAGTATCCTTGTGGACACTCAAGGGGGCGCCACAAGAGGATATTATGCAGGGAGAGCGACTGCGTAGGGTTATGGTGGCCAACCCTCCATCAAGATTCAAAAGTGTACTGCAAAGCATGTGATGTGTGTTAAAGGACTGGCAGGCCTTCGGAGAGGGATGAGATGCCTTTGAATCCACAAATGACATTACAACCCTTAGCAAAATGGGTGATAGATTTTGTGGGACCCATCTAGCCAAAAGGAAAGATGGGAGCAAGGTACATTATCACCACGACGGAGTATTTGACTTGATGGGCGGAGGCACAGCCGGTGAAGGATTGAACATGCACAACTGTTGCAAAGTTCCTCTTTGAGTATGTACTGATGTGATTTGGGTGTCTAGAGATTTTAAAGAGTGATCGTGGTACACACTTTCTGAATGAAATGATCAACGCGCTAATGGAGGAATTTCAGTTATATCGCCAGAATAGCATGCCTTATCACCCACTGGCTAACAGGACGGTGGAATCATGCAATAAAGTGCTATAGAACACACTGACCAAGGTTTGCAACACTGAGTGAAGTGATTGGGACCTATGCATACTCGTAGTGCTATGGGCCTATCTAATGACATGCAAGAAATTGACTGGACAAACACCCTTTAGGCTTGTATATGGTGTTGAAGCGGTGATGCCCATAGGATACATTGTGCCTATTCTGTGCATAGCGGCACTCATGGGTATGACGGATCACAGAGCCCTGGAGGAGAGGCTCGCACAACTAGTTGAGCTCAAGGAAGAAATATTTGTAGTTGGATTTCACCAACAGGTCCAAAAGCAATGCCAAAAATCATGGCATGATCGGCACATTAGGTTGTGCACCTTTAAGGTAAATGAAATGGTTTTGTTATATGAGAGAAAGTTTGATAAATTTCTAGGAAAATTCAGAATGCACTGGTTAGGGCCCTATGCCATTAAGGAGATTATCGGTGGGGGAGTGGTTCAGTTGGTCAAATTGAATGAAGATACCTTCCAAGGAAAGGTGAATGGCAGTCGCTTGAAGCCATACACTGGTGGTCCGACCATGCGACTATATGAAGGTTGTATAGTCTTAGTGCTCCTAGAAGCTGAAAGGACACATGGGACTATAAAATACACTACTCGGGTTGGGGAACTAAGTGCTTGGAGGATTGTGTGAAGCAAGCAAGTGTCACAAGGGTCGTGGCAGCGCAAAGGGAGTTGTGCTACCTAGGGAGAAATCACGCAGGTTGGCCAGAAAGTGACCGTTAAAGTCATTATTCATGATTTGATGGTAGAAATGTGACCAAATGGAGTGCGCAACCGACATTTAAGACGGAATTTATGGGTTAGATACTTGAAAATATGCTGCCAATCTGGAATTAATGAATCAAATTTGGGGGGAACGGTTGGATTTGAATTCAAAATGCCCTATAAATTACAAGTGGTTGTCCAGCGAAAAACACTTGGCATTTTGAGAATTGAGTTGTTGAGCTCTCAAGAACACATGAATCGTGAGCACTACAAACTTCTGATAGCTAGTTCAATATTTGAGACATTGTCGAAGGAGACAGAGGAGTTCTTACAGAACATCATGTTGGTGCCCACAGAAGCGGTAGATACTAAAGCAGAGGAGTCGGTGTCAGAAATTGCAATGGAGACCGAAGAAGCTGCTCTCGAGGTTGCTGAAGTATTAGCCAAAGTCATCATATCACCAAGGACACCAAGACCAAAGTTGACCCCAACCAAGGAGAGCGCGAAGGATAAGAAGGGCAAGAATCTTGCAATACCAGTGCGTGCATTGCCAAGAAGAAACCCATCGAAGCCTATTGCACGAGAGAAGGGAAAAGCCATCGATTTGGAGCTTGAGGAGGAAGAAATTGAAGATATTCTGATGGATGATGAGGATGTGGGAGTAGATGTGGAAGAAGTTGAAGCCCAGGGCATTGACCCTATCACTCGGTTGCCTGAGTATGTCCCTCCATGCAAGGGCAAGGCCAAGGTGCCGAAAGACATCGATGATAGCAAGGTACCCTTGCAAACCCCTATTCTGCCTGATGAAATTATCTTTGAAGGACCGCGTTTGGGGCAAGTTCCTCTACTAAAACTGTCGAGATGCTGCATGCAAAGGCCTCCAGTGTGATAGTGTTGCCCAATGGAGCACTGACCATGGAGAATGAAGCTGACAGGCCCATTGTCAGTGTCCTAAAGGGAATAGGGTTGAATCTGGCAACACTCCCTCGTGAAGTTCTCCACCTCTTGTAGGATGGAGTGATTGCAGAGCTGAGGGCCCGTGAGCACCATGCCCTCTAGGTGATTAGTGAGCAGCGGATTAACAATGAGCAGATGGCACTACAACGAGACTCTTCCATCATCGCTATGACTGAGGTGACCAATCAGAACAAACATATAATACAGGTCATTGAGGATGCATGACGAATGGTCCCAAAGTTGGCCATTCTTGAGGAAGAACCAGTTGAGGTGCACGTCCACAAGCTGGCCACAGGGGTGCGTGACACTCGTACAGAAATGGTGAAAGTTCAGTTGGAGTTGAACCTGCAGATCACAGAGTTACATTTGAAGGCCCAACCTTCAACTCCTCTAGAAGTAAAGGAGCAGTGGGTGACTACTATCACAGAAGTAGTAGCAGCGCTTGACAGTGCAGTAGTAGACTGCACGCAACTCTTTGAGCAGTTATTCGAGCTCCTGACAAGCTTGAAGGAGGACCCTAATGTACAGTGAATGGAGACAAAAGCACGTGAGCTATAGTAGTGCTATCATAAAGTCAAAGGTACAATGCGAACTGTCATGCTCACACAGAGACTGGCAAAGCTGCAGGAGGCCAAGAAGCTGAAGGAATAGGTTGATGCAACACTGCACAAGGAAGTAGTACTGAAGGCATGAATAAAGCCCTGGCTGGATGAGGCTTACATGGTGACAACTTCCATTGAAGAAAAGCTTGCGACTCTGCAAGAAACTCAGCAAAAGCTTCAGGCCAACAGTGCAGGAGTAGTGACCGAGCAGATGGTTAAAGATGTGAAGCAAGCGGCCACACAGTGCATTGCTGAGGTTGCGATCATAGGAGTTGAGCTGGAAGGCCTTCACGCTAAGATCTCCATGCCTTTCGAGTGACTCGAGGGCGAGTCATGATGTTTGTGTTGGGGGCCTGTTGGGAATGGGATCCCCCAAGGACAATTTTGGGGCGAAAAGGTGATGTTTTGGGTCAAATTTTGTAATAAAGTTGTAAAGACTCTGGATTTTGTGGTCACGAAGTGCGAAGGTGTCAGGAGTCATAAAGGGTTTTCTGCCCTTATTTTGTAAAGTAATGTCAGCTGTAAATATCTACCCATGGTCCACGGACCATGGGATTGTATAAAAAGAGCTAAGTAAGTAAACTCTAAGTAGTTATGATAAGTCATACATAGTTTTGGTAGAGGTAAGAAGTCTAAGTTTCGGGTAGTAGCATAGGTAGAGGCTTTATAGCTGAGTGCACAGAGGCCTAGTATGGAAGTCAACAGCTGAGTGCGCGGACCCCTGCAGCTGTGTGTGCAGGGTGGATAGAGTCTGTAATATTTCGAAGATATCAGTAAAGAGAAGCATTCTACAAATTTTGTTTCTTATTTCTTGCTAATGCATCTTGTCATATTGTGTATGAATTTCATTTATAATGTTTATATGATGCGTGAATGTATGTAATTACGTGGGATAATTCAACGCAATTAAGTATATATGTTTACATTCTGTTGACTGTGATTATTTAGTAAGATAATAAGGATAACTTGGAAACATGTTCTATACAACTCCTTTAGCAACGCGAAGGTATCTGAACCATAAGTTAGGGCTGCATGAAGGCTGATTGTACCCCTTCATGGAGGTACTAAAGGGCGGAGCAAGGGGTTAGATAGATAGAGCCCTAGAACTCAATGACCTGCGCGTGAAAGAAGGAATAAGAGGAATAAACTGGCATCACGACCATATCAGGGTGCAGAAACTTGTTTCCTACATCCCCCCATGCTACTTCAGGTGAGACATCGGTCCGCGCTCCACGGGCTGATGCTGAAAGGGCCAATAGTGTAGGGATTTGTTTGGCTAACTAACGTTGAACCTGGGTTAGGCCCCACGAAGCCAACATCGCTGACATGTTCAAGAGAAGTCATTCAGTAAATTCATCCTTTGCAATACTCATAAACCTTCATTTTCATGACTGTTATTCCTGAACCTTGTGTCGTCAATCACATTCTGTCCCCAAAATTCATTACACTCATTTCGTGTCGTTGATGTGGGATACATCAAGGCCCTCCTGCGATGAGTCACTTCTTGTCGACATCAGGGCATTATCCAAGAAGTTGACTTAGAAGCACCCTTTTTGTACCTTGGGGCTTGCATACATCAATGGAAATTTTCTCGTTTTCGGCGATAGGCTGAAATCATTGGCCTTCGACCGAAAGACTTTTTATGGTGTTTGACATTAAAACATCTATTCACACCATGAAAAATGTACTGCAGTACCTTGAGAATCATTGTCATTATCGGTGATCTCTATTGCGTCTGTTAATGACTTACAACATTGGTTAGTAATCAGACGGTGTCTTCCCATCTTCAACTTTAGATCACATATTCCCATGGTGTTGATGCCCCGAAAATCATTGTATCAACATTGGGGGATAACTACCCGGTCCGGACCTTAATACAGCTCCTTTTCCGTTTGGGATGGTGGCTCCGAATGGATATAATGGGACCAGTTTCCCAATAATGAATAAAAAGGGGATGGATGAGTGATTGGTTTCTAATAAATGATAATGAATGGATGACTTAATCTAACAGCAAAAACATAAATGACTATTCTATCCCAGGAGGCTTCTATTCTTTTAAGTGCAACGCTTGATGATCTTTGTTCATTGATAGGCATATAGATGACTCTACACAATAAACATAGACATTCATTCACTTAATGATTTCTTTGTTCAAATAGTTGAACAAAGTGATTAACAAAACATTGTTACACTTATCCTTTTATATTACTGATACATGTACGATAAAATAAAAGCATGCTGTAAACATCCAATAGTGGAAATTGTAAAGAATGTTGTTGAAAACACACACATATATCCGATAATAGCAAGAGCGATCAAACAACAATTCACATAAAAAGAATGAACTCAGACATAGGTAGTAGTACCATATGAGCTGCAAATCATTCCCAACATCAATCGCTATTTGAATTCCTTCTTCCGACGCAGAAATACTTTTAAATAAATGCAGTAGTGCACATCCACATAAAAGCTTCGTTATCAAAATTGGAATAATTTGCCCAGTCTTTATAAAAAAATATGCCTGAAGTACAGTAGTGCAACTTCAGGTTTAAGTCATATACAAAAACTTACAACCCTTTCCAATGCATTAAAAGGGTCTATAAATACTTGATTAAAACTAACTAACTATGAAATTAAAATCCTACTTAATTGGTACAACTTGATTTGGAGTATCTTCCTCATAGCAATCTGGCAGTCGGCAACATGATTCATCACTTAGGCTGTTTGCCTTTCGACTTGAGTTGGCATATTGCAAGCATTGGTTCAACTTCTGGAGGTCAGTTGAGACGAGAATTGAGTTGGGCAGCATATGTGGCATCTTGTATATCGGGAATGATACACCCAATTGCATCTGTCAGGCACTTGAGGGTGGCTCTGTGGCTGTATGGTTTGACTAGGAACAACCAATAGGTGTCCCAAGTCAAACTGTTAATACCTGCGATCAATCTCCCATTCTTCTCCAGCTCTTGATAACATGACTGCTCCAATGTTTTAGCCGATAGTAATTTACCTGGGGTACATTGAGAGATCATGTTAGATAAGTAGAGAGTATCATTAATCAATTCAACCAAATTACTTGTGGTTAACTTGCATCTGGAAACTGCTCTCTCTGCCTTCATTAACTGGGACTGCCATTCCATAAATAGGATCTCTTTATGGGATTCTAAGATTTTTGGCAAATTAGTTGCCTATCCCTCATCAGTGTCTTGCCACTCAAGAAAATTGGTCAAGGTCTCATCGGCCTACTCCAAGTCTATTCTAGCATCAACCGATTTATCAATTATTGATGCTGTTATGTCACATAAGGGTTCTGCTTGAGCGATTTGTTGACATAACAGCCTTATCTGTGTTACCAATGCTTTGTTAATCTGTAATGCTTCGGCTCTGAACTCAGCAGGCTGTGGAAGATTCTTAGACTTTTCTATTTGGGCTAATAATTGAGCAATTTGCTCATCTTTAGATTTCCCCATCTGTTCATGCATTGCTTTTAATTTTTCCAGCACTTCTGACAACTCTTTCTGCTTTTGAATTGCACTTGAATCAATTCTTTGTTTCTCTTCCTACAATTGTTTATTCAATTGATTGTTTATTTGTTGCTGTGTAGAGAACTGCTGTTCAAGTTGCTCTTCTTTCTGCTGTGCCTCCGATAATTGTACTTTAGCGAGGTGATTGGTTGGTCCTTTTCTCTTAACAGATTAGTCACTTCTGATGCCTTGTCCATGGTGGCCGTTGAATAGGCTCCAGCATATTGGGACAATTTAGTAAGGTCATCAGAAGGATCAAACTCCTCTTTCCAGACCACATTGGCTGTCACTGTTTATTCAGGGAATAGGGAAGGTTGATCAGTCCTTCTCCTTTTTCGCTGTCGTTTTACTACAGCCCTATGCTTTGGGTTGTAAAAGACATCCAATGGAGGTATCTCCTCCACTTGAAAAATGATCTGATCGGAAGGATCCTTAGGAATTATCTCTATTCCTGTAGAAAGGGGTAGGCCGCTGGTTCCACTTGGAACCTCTTTAGATGTTGTATCCTGTGTGTCAGCCGCTTTTGATGTATCGGCTTCCTTTGAGCTCTCAAGATTGCTTATGATTGAGTCAAATTGTTGCCATTCCTGGAGCAATTTTGGGTCAATCTGGGCATCTACATTCACGTCCGTGCTACTCTACTCCTGCTCTTTCCTCTGCATTTCCTCTTGCTCTTTTCTCTACACTTCCTCCTGCTCTTTTCTCTGCACTTCCTCCTGCTCTTTTGTTTGGATTTCTCCAGCGATTTCTGATGTAGCAGGAGGTTCATTGGTAAGTCGCTGCTCAGGCTCGCTTGATTGTGTCATCAGGGTCATTGCTAATAGATCTAGAGGCAGAGTTTGCAACCTCTGTTCTCTAAGTCTGTTAAATTCAACTAACCCGTCATCATGATATTTCATTCTGGCTAGTGATTGAACCTGGAATAGCGACTCGGCTGAGGAGAACAGGTCATCAAAATCATCATCTTTATGGTCAAATTTAGTGAGTTTTGCCTGTTCAAGTGCATTGTAGGCGACTTTGTTTGGATCAAATCGCCTATTAGGAAGAGTGGCGAGATTCAGTGCCTTAATCTTATCTACTTCTTTCTCTGCATGTTTAAAGTCATGCAGAGTGTAGACACCACATCTTAGAGGAAAAGAAGGCCAAACCTGCTTCTTTTTATTCCTTAGAGTCTGTGTAACTCCTTCGGATGTAATCTGATATGCTACCTCTCGGGCTAACAGTTTGTCGGGTATATACAAAGGGAGGACATGAGGCTTGGCATCGCTGCCAAAAACTCTTACATAGGTGAATTTTTCTTCTCCGAACCATCTCCCTATGGCTGTCAAGTCAATCCCTGCTTGTGAGGAAATATTAGGAGGAGGTTTGTCAAAAATGGCATAGTGAATGGGTAACATAAAACCATTGCAAACTTGATATAAATGGTGTTTATAGTGGGCTTTCCATAACTTCTGGTGGTATATATGAATGGGCATGGGGTCTTGTGGAGTCCATCTCCACCCCAGCACAGGAAATTCGGAATTAAAACACAGGGTGTCCAAGATGTAGGCACTATAGTAAAATGGGGGAATGAACCTTTCAGTAACGCGGGATTTGTTTTTGAATTCAAGAACCGCGGTTGCTAACTTATCAGACAGTATATTTTCCCAATCCATTATTTCACTATTGCATGCTACCTCCATTAAAGGTACCATCTCTATAGTGAATTTTGAGGAATCATGTAACCCCCACAACCTACACATCATTACTCCGACATAACAATAAGGACAACACAAGGAATTGACAGAGTACTTACCCGAAGACTCATGCTTGTGTTTTGCTGGGTTTTGCCTCCAATCCCGTATGGGTTCTGATTCAATGTCGTTTTCATTTCTAAATTTCTCCAGGAATGCTTTGATGTACTTCTTCTCCGGTGCAGGCAAATGGTACATTTGCCTCAAATCATCAGGTTGAAACAAGCCGAAGACTCTCCCATCCATGGTGCAAAATGTCCTATTTGTGATTGGGATTTCTTCAATTTCCCATCTCACAATATCTGTATATGGGAGAATTTGTTCTCGGGCTGTTATCCGATGAAGGTAAGAGTCAGCTAAATCCTTTACAGTAGCATCAGACTTCCGAGTCGGGTCTACTGTGGCTTGCACTGTTGTTACCTCATGCTCTTCGGCCTCAATCAGATTGTAGATGCTCAGCCAAGTAGTTTTACAGAGTCCTAGACATGTGGTGTCCGATATCAGTCCCTTTTTTCTTGATCCTGGATCGGCAATCTGTTGTCCTGTAACTGCCGAAGGGGAAGCTGTTCCAGTTTTCTTAGATTTCTTCCCCATTAGGCTTGAATTTGCTGCTTCGGAAGAACTCTGCACAGGAGAGAAAATGAACGTAATGCGGAGAATTGTTGGCGCAAACCAAAGATGAATGAGATATATTAATCAATGAATAATGGGGGATTTAACTTAAGGTGGCTGTGGATACAATCTCTGAAGAGATTTTAGCCTTACTATTTCATTAAATGGCCGTTTAAACCTGTCAATCCTTTAAATGCTCATCATATCGTGTATTGGTCGAATGATTCATTTAAGCGTGGCTTTGATGTTTTGGCGGTTGAGCGTAAGTGAATCACTATCGGGAAGAGAAAGGCCTTTAATACTAAATAACCATAATATATCCTGGCTTTATCAATCTTTTTTGAAATCTACGCTTAGCTTTATCGCAATCGGTGATCGGGGGAATGCTTAAGTTGTTATATTGGTGTCCTTTCGGAATCCCCGATCGTCGATAGTGATATCGCCAATTCGCATCGGGAGTTTTAAACGAGGGCTTTAGATGCATGCATGGTACATCTCCGATCGCCGATAGCGATATCGCATCAGAGCGAAGAGGGGCCTTTTGTTAGGATCGCTTGCCTTCTCAATACCCGATAGTCATTTGTGCATTGTCGCATCGAGGAAAATCAATGGGTCTTTAAGTAATGCATCCTTTGTTATTGCGATATGTGATCTTGTGATCGCTTTATCGCAATAATAAAAGATTATTCATTCTTTATTATAAGACCGATTAAGTGATTTATCAAAAAGGTTTATAATGTTTTATTTCTTTTCGGACCTTTTGAATAATGATAAGTTGATACCAATTTAATCTAAAAGGGACCCATTTCATATTATAGTTTTGAAAGATAAAAATTGTATGAAATGGGGGGTTGTTGTAGAGCACAACACATGGTTAGACTCATACTTGAGATAATGATTGAATGAGATAGAAGACCCCAGATCTAGTTTCATCCATCTAGATTGTGATTTTAGGAGAGTACTAAATCATCTGTATGATGGATTTACACTGATGGCCATCCCATCATTGGTCTATGTCTATAGATGCCTATCTATGTACATGTAATGAAAGTTTATATGCTGAGCATGGGTATGCCTTCCCTCAGTAATTCATGAAAAATCCAAAATATCATGATATTATGTATTGTAATTGATGCAGGTCACCATCCGCTTCAGAACCTCTTCATCACATCGTAAAGCATATCACTTGACATTATCATTTTCGACTTCATGCTTTACGGGACAACTGTTATTGGTCTATTTGGGCACATCACTCCAAACATTCATATCAATACTATTAGGGCTCATCAAACCCTAATTCAGTTGCTACATGCCCTAGAAAAATCATCACATTAAATGCCATCATTCTCGAGAGTTTCCTGGCCTGAAGACATCCTGAAATGACTCCTTGAGGGACTAGCGTAGCCTTGGTCAGGGGTAAGTGCTCCGTAGAGCACTTAGGCCCATTAAAGCCTACTCTGTAGATCACCTAGGCCCACTTTGACCTACGCTAGGCGAGATTGAGCGAAATCTTCATAGGGTTCTGGGAATATTCTTTCATTCTATATCATTCTAGAAGCTTCCCACCTCTTATCCTCTTCTATGAGCTTAAAATTGGATAGGGAATGAATCAAATAACCTCCTACCCTCTCATCCCTTCATCCATGGAATCTAAATCCCAAATTGGAAAGCCATTCAATGGCCAATTTATGACAAAACCACCTCCATTTCCTTATAAATTGAGCACTCATCATAGTGATCAAGCGCTAGACTTTGAAGAATTTGTAAGGAGATACTATTGGTTTGAGGTTTGAGATCATAAGAAAGTATTGTTATGCTACCAGAGTGTTGTGCATTTGATGTGATGTTGGATGGAACTCAAGCTAGAGGAGTGACATTGGATCAGACTTCATGGTTGTAACTCTTCCTTCTACTTATTAAAGTTGTTTACACATTTTCCCATATTCTTGTCTTTATGTATGATGATTATATGTGTAAATTCTTTCGATTCCATTTGCTTATAGTATATAGATCTATTGCTTTAATTGGTTTTTGTCCTCTATTTATGATTGCAGGTACTTGTCGAGCGGATTAAGTTCGAGAAGGAGCAACTGGAACCATACAAAGGAGACAAAGGGAAAGCAAATAATAACAAGTAGGTCCCTTGTCTTATTTATCTTCTATAGAAAAGGGATAAATTCTTTGAATCTGTTGTTGTAGGTGTAGCTACCCACCTAGGGAAATTATCTTTATCCGTAGATGCAAAATTCCACATAACATAGTCACAAACATTTGCAAAGCAGGTGAAGACATAATAAGCAGGAAATTTGCTTGAAAAAGCACACCAAACCAAACTGCACTGGAGTTCCATCGTTGCATGATGTGTAAACATTTACTCGGCCAAATAATAGAGTACAACACATAAAAGGTTGTGCCCCCCCATGCCCCCTCGGGTGAGTGAGGGTTACAACTCACAAGATGGAAACTCCATTGCGATAATGGGAAAACAACAGAAACTAGGCGAAAAAGATGCATGAAAGTAGGCAAGGAAAATCAGAACTCATGATGAGGAAAAGGGGCCCATAGCATGACTCATCGGGATCTAGAAAAGACTCGACTGGGATTTTACGAGATCTTAATCAAAAGACTCAATGTGGGAAATGGGTTGTTTCATTTTTTAAACGAGGTTGACACAATAAAAGAACATCTGTTTCATTTTTTAACAAGCTTCACACAAGACATGAAACTATGATCCAATGCTTTGTTTTATTTTTTAACGAAGTTGGCACAAGGCCAGGACTATCCTCATGACACTTGTTTCATTTATTAACAACATTAACAAAGAAAAAGAAATATCCTCATTATCTGATCATCGACCATACGAGAACATGGCCCTTAAGAGGTCGTCACTGGACAGGGGAACTACTCTCTGGGAGGAACACATGTCAACTGGTAAAAATGACATATTAGGTTCCAATGCCACCAATACACAATGTACCTTGTCATCTGCGTGATCATCAGTAGATGTGGAGACAGAATGGGTAGCCACATAATTTACCTGTGGCAAGGAAGGTACCAATTGCAGAAAAGAACCAATAGAGGATGATGGTTGGAAAAGAGGCACCTAGTGACCAATGAATGACAAATGGTCAATGGTCACTATTCTCCCTTCGTGTGGAAAACAAACCACACAGAAAAGTGAAGAAATAAGAGCTCCCATGACATAAACATAGTCGTGTCGAAGGAGAATATTGAAATCTAAGGGACCTTGGACTACCATCACGTCTATATAGACGATCTTTCCTCCCAAAGTAATAGGAAACTTTGGAAGGATCCCTAAGGGCTGACTGGTTCCTCCATTGAAAGCCAACAATTTCTGGGTGACAGGCACAAATTGTGGGGAACCCAAAGCTTGCCAAGTAGTAGAAGACATGATACTAAAAGACACGCCTTTATCTATTACAGTGCCATGTACTACCATATTGTAGGCATGTACTATGATCTAGAAAGGAAAATAAGATGGAAGGCAGAAAGCTGTCAAAGGAATCCAATCAAAAGAAATGACCGAACTACTTGGTGGGGGTACCATATGATTTCCCCTATGTTATGTAAGAAGAGGAGAAGGACTCTCTTGAACAACTGAGACGGCAAGGCCATTATTCAATTCATGAGAATATGAGGAGATGAGAATAAAATGAGTGGTATGATCACTACTCATGTGGGGAACAGAGTGAACAACTGAAGGCGAAGCGAATTCGACACTTGTTTCGACCAATGGTTGGTCTAGAACAGACATAAGGGAGTCACGCTCAGGAAAAGAAGGATGGGAAAGAGATGAATCCAAGTCAATCTCTTTACCAACTAGGAGAGGGTTAGAAGAAAGCCTCTGGTAACCAACAGGAAGTTGGGGTTGAGGAATTGTAAGGTTTTCCAAAACTTTGTAAGCTTTATCCATAAGAGGACAAAGGTGAAGAAGATGCTCTCCTTCACATAACCTATAGGGGAATCTAATATTTCCCTTCTTCTTACCATAATTAGATGAAGGTGTAGCAATGACATGATCTCCAGAGGCCAATGGGGATGATCGATCCATATTTTGAGACCATACCTATAAAACTTTGGGAATACCAGGATAGTCTCGAAGTAGATGGTCACCCTTACATAGCCTGCAAAGGAATTTTACTTTTCACAAAGGATCAGAAGGTTTGTTGATGAGAAGTGCATTTGGGGAAATAGATGCATGGTTGGCCTGTCCCTTATCTGACTTCTTCTTCTTTGTCTTCTTCTTCCTCTTCTTAGCCTCTTGCTTACTGTATTTCAAATTTTCACTAGGCAAAGTAGAAGAGGAAGATGAAGAAACAGGGGAAGAAGGTGAGAAGTCAACCTTAGAATCGACGTGATCTGGTTCAAATGAAGGAGATGGTTGGATGTTATACGACAAAATGACCTCCTCATCAACTCAGACATGAAAGACAGGATGAATGAAGCAAAGACCACAATTGCAGGCCTTGATTCCACACTAACGCTCTTTGCACACTGCTAACCTGCTTTATAAATATTTTTACCAAGCATATAGGACTATTAGTCACCCTGCTAACTCAAGTTGTTAGACTAAGGGGAGCATTAGTGAACCTAAGGGAAGTTCAGTGGGTCAAGCCAATGAATCTACTCACAAATATCTTGATATTTATCCCTAAATTCTCTCAAGAAAAGCAGGGAAACTCCAAAAATCGAGATATTTGGAGAAATTCCAATCTGAGAATGAAGGCAGATGGGAAAAAGCTTGAAAATAGGGCAGGTTCATGGCTTTTTCCCTAATGAACTCTAGGAGGAGCTTGGCAGCCCTAATTCGATTGCTACGTAAGCAGCAAGAGGGCCATTGTGAAAGGGGTCAGAGCATTTGGAAGCATAGCCCATTAAGTTGTTGTGAATTTGTCATACACTTGAAGAAATGAGATGAAAGAGGGAGAGAGAGAGAGAGGAAGAAGGGGAAGGGGAAGGCTGATACAACGGATGGTTGTAATCACTCTTCCACTATAAATACAGAACTATAGTTGTGTTCCCTACTCCATAGTGTTGGTAATGTTGTTCATTGATTTGTTCATTCTGATGCTTGTTGAGATGAGTAGTTAAGTTATACACTAACATATGTTTATTATGCATTCTTACATTAGTTTTCAAGAGTGTATGCTGTGATTGGTTTACCTTGTCCTTTGTGTAGGAATTCTCTTGGAGCCAGCCTTGAAGGAGTTATTGTTGCCGCATAGAGATCTCCAAACAAATCTAGAAGGAACTAAAGGTGATCCTCTTTCCATACCTTGTCAATTTATGTTTGATAGATGAACATGTGCATAAATTGGTAGCTTCTGCAGATAATCTTACAGTCTGTTGAAGGTCCTGGGAAGGCCTTTGATGGTAGTTTTCATTCTACATACACCGTACATTTTACCCCATAGCAGAATTGGCGACTCCACTGGGGACTATACATCTAGTTCCTGATTTACCCGGACTCCTCTCAGTTCTTCTCTTTCTTCTAAGAGCTCCCTACTTCTTCAAATCCTTTTCTGATCCACCAACTATCTTGTTACATCCTACTAGTTTGCATTCTCCTCAGAAACTGATCCTAAAGGCCCTTTGTTTGAGCTATTTCCCTCACTAACGGAGGTTTCCAAGCTGAACAGAGATTTATAAAGCAATGTGCCTATGTACAGGGAGTGTTAGTGGCCCAACTAACTCTCTATTTAAACTGAAACAGAGTGTTAGTCTCCCATTTCCATGATTTCCAGAATATTCTGTGGACCAAAAGGGGGGGAAATTTTCTCATGCGCTGAAGTAAGATCTGCAACTATATTATGTTAACAAGTTTGGTGTCCTAAAAATTTATTTTTAGGAAAATGTTTTAGTTTTTCTCTATTAAAATGCATATTTTTTTTAAAGAAAGACTGATAAATTGTATTCATCCTTCTATTGAAATAGTTGTAAGCTGCTTCATTTTTGTTTTTAGTAGTTTTTAGGAAATATTGGGAAAAGAATCTTTTGGTTATGCAAGTGTTGAATGGCTTTAGATGCAAAGATGAATCCATGAATATGTGAAAAGATGAATATGTAGAATAAGACTTGTTTGCATAAGAAATTGAAAAAAAAATTCAGAGCATTGTTCTGCATGATTTATTGAGTCAAGAGTCTCACCATATTCATACATCAACACCCCTACCGAAGAAAAATAATCAAGTACACTTAAAATTTACATTAAAATCAATCAGTTACTCTTTTGAGCAAACCAACATTAGCTAGGCTAGGATCTTGGGATAAGCATGTGAGTGAACTGCCCAAGGTTGAAAACCAAAACTAGTTGCGTTAACGAGTGAAAATTTCTTCTGCACATATTACTAGGACCATTGCACTAACAACGGAGGGAAATACGAGACAATATCGGACTGTAATTGAAGGTAGCTTGCCTGCTCTTACAAATCCTTTGGGCATTCTGTGTGTTGGGGGTCCCTTCGGGGATTTCGGAACTGAGCCGGGGACTCAGGCATGCTACCCACACAGCGTGCTGTCTACGACTATGTTCCCCTTGGTAATGTCTATGATTTTAGGTATCTCTAGTGGCCAAACTTATAGGTACTTACACAAGGTGACTGGGACGAGTTGTCCTAGTACCTAACATGGACGGATCTACTTTGTCTTTAGTTTTTGGAAGGGTGCTCGTCTTCACGAGAGTACTTGGCCCTTCAATCTAAGGTTCAGGAGAAGCTCTAAAATAACCGTAACCATACATTTAGCCATCCTTATCTATTATTCATTGAGATACTGGGTTTCATCTCCAGTGATCAGTGCTTATTAGACGAGGTAGTTTCCCTCTGTTTGCTGATTGATATATTTAGTATATTTTTTATTTTTAGGTACCTCAGTACTATAACTTTTGAGACTTTAAATAATATCACATTAAAATTTATTTGATAAAACTTAATGGTCACCATGGCTACATCTGGCCCTCGTCGTCACTCTAGACGATTGTTAGGACTTCCTCCACTCATTGTGGAAGATCTGCCGAGTTCCACTGACTTGGATTCCTCATCTTCGAGGAATCAGTGTCCTAAATCTCACACGGGATTTGTGTGGATGATCGACAATTCTAGTTTGCCGGAGGATTTCTTCATGGAAGGATTTCTTCATCACTTTAACACTCCACTCACAAATCCGTCAGAGCCTATTATGGTTCCTGTGGTACTTGTACTCCCTTCTTCAGTAGGTGGAATTTTCCCATTTATCCAGTTGACAACTCATGGATTGTGGAATTTTAGAGACATTGTTGGTCCTCTACCACTTCCCCAGTTGACAACCATCACAACAACAGTAATGTGTAATCCCGTTATCCCGTTTGTCCCAGGTATGACAACTCACACGACACCCTCTATAAGTGGAACCCAGCAAATGCCAGGTTCCACTCCTATGGTGCCACACTACACACCTTCAACGAGTGCCACATATAGTGCTCCATATAACACTCAATGTGGCACTATGGGCACGGTTCCCGTTTACCAACAACACGGTCGATCGTCAATGTATAGTTCCAACCCCCAGACTCAGATATCTGGGGGGGTTCCCAATATGCACATGCCGGTGGGGAATGTTGCAGTTCCCCCTCCGTTCTCAGGCATTTATGGATAGTCACTAATTGACATGAGTGTTCCCTCTGCCAATCAAAGCTATATGGTTAGTTCTATGTCTGTTGGGAATCCAAAAGGGCTTCCCAACCAATCCATGGGGGCACCTTGCTCACAGACTCAAATGAGTCAAGGGGGCACCGCTTATACTTGGGGCAATTTCATATCTCGGTATCAAAATCCTCATGGAAATCCACTCTACAACACCGTACCACAAAGCAACTGCTACACCACGCAACCCATGTACACTATGGGGAACCAAACGATGCGAGGAGCACAAAGCTCCTCAGGTCATCCATCATCACCATGGTCTGAGTCATGAGCACCCAACTCTCTGCCTTTTTTGGCAACATTGGATATTCCTGACTTATACAAATTGACAAACGACCCCATCTACCACAACTTACAATGGCTGCCGATCTTGCATAAAATACCGGCGGACATTCCAAAGTTTGACAGAAAAAAAGGGGAGGATCTGGGCACCCATATCACCACCTACCATCTTTGGTGTGTTTCTAACTCTATGGTGGGTGATAGTGCCAGGTTACATCTTTTTCCCCGCACCCTCACTAGCAATGTTGCGAAATGGTATATTGAGTTACCACACACGTGAGTAAATACCTTTGATGCTTTAGTGATGGAGTTCCTAAAGCACTTTTAGTTACCTATCCACTATGAGACTCGAACAGAGCTCCTTACCTCATTTCGTTAGGATACCGCCACCCACATCTCTGATCATATTCATGAATGGAGATGTAGGCGGAGGTTAGTCAAAGCTCCCATCCTTGATTTTCTCTTAACGGACTGGCTTTGTAAGTCCTTACTCCCACAAATCCCTAGAGATGTCGCCCTAGGTGGTGTTGTCACAGAATACCAATCCATACGTCGTGCCCAACATTTAGATTTGATTTATTCATAGTCTGGCACTCTTTATGACATAATCCCCCATGCTACTGGTAACCCCAATGCTTCCGCCACTTAGAACCCTGGAGTGCATGCTGACAGGATTGTCGGCGCAACCTCTGGGGTCACTGTAAAATAACTCAGTGGTTCCATTGCGAAGCTGGCAGTGGACCCCTCTACCAAAGCAACTACTCTTCCTACCACTGTGATAAACTCTGTGCAGTCTACACAAAAATCCGATGGCAAGAACAAGAAGAATAAGAATAAGACCGCTCCTTCTGAAGAGCAGTTATCCAAGCAGCCCAACCCAAAACAGAAGGCCACTGCACCTACTAATGAGGAAAAGGATAAAGGCACCAGATATCCATGCAAACTCTATGCTAAAGGCCACATAACCTAGCATTGTCCGTGTCTTCAGGAATGCACAGATTACCTTGCCAAAAGGGATTCTGGTAAGGCACCTGCTGTCCTTAGAAATCCTTTTCCTACTCAACAATAGCAAAATCTCATTGCCAACCAATCGCAACCCACGCCAGGGGGCAACGATGGTTCACAACATCCTTCAGCTGGTGAAGGATCTTCTATCATTTACACATTTGAAATGGTAGAACTCGCCATAAGAGCCAAATCTTATGGAGCTCCTGTCACTCTGGTAGCAGAACCATCCTCAGGTCAAAACCCATCGTCGCCCAATGATCTGCATATCGAAAGGCTGGTTGAGGAATTTGTAATTCGACCCCCCAAAGGGGCACTTCGATGCACAACGCACAATACATCTGCATGTGCCGCCCAACACTACAATATTCTAGAGGATTTGGCGCAAGTTCTATTGGCTATGTCAGCGCTCAAAGTATTACAAACATGCCCGAGCCAACGGAAAGCTTTGCTTTCGGCTATCGGAGGTATTGACCCTACGGATTCCTTTCTAGCCATTTTCGACATGAACAAGTGTAAACATGCCCTTTCCCACTAGCTTGCATTTCAGGTGCATATCACTGCGAAAGGTAAAGGTATACACAGAACTATCATCGACGAAGGTGCTTCAACCTGCGTCATGTCAGCTTCATGTTGGCTCGCCCTCGGTTCCCTAATCCTATCCCCACCGTCGAACTCCCTTAAAGCTTTCGACGGCCACACCTTTATTCCAAAAGGATACCTAGCCAATTTTTCCATCACTTTGGCTCGAAAAACCATAACATTGGACGTAGAAGTCGTAGATAGAAAACTCGACTATAATCTCTTGCTGGGTCGCAGTTGGGCATATGCCGTGATGGCCATCGTATCTACTCTCTTTCACATCATCCAATTTCCATTAGATGGAAAGGTTATTATAGTAGATCATTTGTCTTTCTGCACCCCTGAGTATTCACGATTACCAAGTGGCTCCATACCCTTAGTAGGAGGTGGAACTGACAGTTACATTAGTTTAGGTACCGGTCTACTGAAGGCTTTTTCCCTCATGGGTTGTTTCCCTCTTCAGCCACCGAAGGTTTCACAGATGGTAAATATGCTTTCATCTATTCCTCATGAATAGACCGATCCATGGATCCTACTGGCTCCTTCAGACATTGACACATACGGAGAACAAATGCCACTATCACCAGCTGAATCGGCCCACCAAGCCATTCAATTTGCATCCGAATCTTTGGTCACTTTGGTTTCGGCCAACAGTACCACTACTCCTCCCATAACCACTCCTTCTTTCAATCCACTCAATCAAGTCCTACATATGGATGAAGCTATTAGAGAGATCACGAGTTTAGAAGAGCGACCTTGGGAGGATTCACACCATCATGTTTCGATATATGATTCAGACATGATGCCTCTTCAAATCCTATCACCTGACGCACATGAAATCATTTCCTCACCATATACGACTATCCAAATTTTGGACTTGGAAGGAAACAGGGGCAATATTTCAAAAACATTGCTCCTCGATATTTTTGTCATGACAGGCATCGTGGAAAACATATAGAGTGGAGCCAATCAAAATCCTGAGGAAATTATGAGCTTCACCTAACCATTTAGGGACTTCCGCGATGTTTTTCCTTGGTCTTATGAGGAAATTCATGGCATAGACCCTTCTAATGTCAAGCATGAGATCGAGAAAGATCGAGCATTCTTTTTATGGTATTTTTCTTGCTCGTTAATCCGAAAAACCTCGAGTATCCTTCTTTGGGCTCGTTAAACTCCTCTAAAGAAGAATAAAGCACTTTTAGGGATATTTTATTGCTCTTTAAAAAATATAAACATCTCCGAGTTTTCATCGTTAAGCTCGTTAAATCTTTTCAACGATGGTTAGAGCACTTTTAGGGATATTTTATTGCTCTTTAAAAAATATAAACATCTTCGAGTTTTCATCGTTAAGCTCGTTAAATATTTGCGATGATGGTCAAAGAACTTTTTGTGATATTTTATTGCTCTTTAAAAAATATAAACATCTCCGAGTTTTCATCATTACGCTCGTTAAATACATGCAATGATGCTTTGAGCAACTCTTTTTTGATCTTTTTCCAGCTCATAAACTAAAAAAGACCAAAGGAGCATTCTTTTTAGGCACTTTTTTCTCGCTCTTTAAACTGAAAAAATCCCGAGCTATGTCTTGCTGCTCATTAAACTTGCTAAAGATGACCCGAGCTATGTCTTGCTGCTCATTAAACTTGCTAAAGATGACCCGAGCTATGTCTTGCTACTTGTTAAACTTGCTAAAGATGACCTGAGCATTCTTTTAGGTACTTTTCTCGCTCGTTAAACTGAAAAACCCCAAGTTTTTGTTACTGGACTCGTTAAAAATTCATGACGAAACACGAGTTTAGCTTTTCACCTCGTACTCATAACAAAATCAGGTTGACATCTATTGGAAAAAGGTTTCTCTTTATCTGGGTTCAATAGATTAAAAGACGGAAAAGTAACCGATCCGGGTATACTATTAAGCTTTTGTCGCACCCGGTTAACAACTATTACAAAGGGGCCACCATGGAGTCTCTCTTTACAATCTTTTTAGACTCTCTAAATATGAAAAGACCACTGAGTTGTCTAGTCTGGACTCTTTAAATTACATAGACAAGATATAGAGTCATTCTTTTTATGATACTTTTCAGACTCTTAAAACATGAAAAAATCGATGACTTTTCCTGTCTGAACTCATTAAACTAATCAGATAGGGCAAAGAGTCATTCCTTTTGTGATCCTTTTCAGACTCTTTAAACATGAAAAGATCGATGAGTTTACCCATCTAGACTCATTAAAAAATGAGACGAGGAAAGTGGACAATACAACTGTATTTCGTATTTGAAAGCGTGGTTTGGCAGCAATCGTTCGCTTGAACATGGCACTCCCTCAGATAAATCTTCATTTTGATGGCATCTCAATATGAACCCTACCAACCTATGATTTTTAGCCTATATGCCTTGATGTCATTGCATCTCCGTATCCTAACACTCTATAATGTTCATGAGTCTAGTGCTATCTGGTTAAAACCATTGTCATGCCTTCTATTGTTCAAGGGTTCCCATTTGTTTCCTCTATCAACCGATCATACATATCCTTTCATCATGCCCTCCGCTTTTTAGACCCAAATGCTCAAAATATTCCTCAGAAAACAAAATCATTCTTGTCCGGTTTCGTGTCGACTAATGTAGAACATGTCATTGCCTACCTTTCAATAGGTTTCTTCCTATCGACTTCAACACTCTATCTAGGAAGATAACCCAGAAACACATTCAGTGCCTTGGTACTTGCAGACATTAGTGGCAGGTTACCTTGTATTTGATCACAAGTTTTCATTATTGGCTACTGGTTAAGAAATTCTACGGGTATTCGATGACAAAAAAATCTTTCACGCTCGATAGTTTTCACTGTGCATCTTGGAGACCATCACCATTATCGGTGGCCCTCCTCGCATCTGTTAACAGTCTCCATTATTGACTGGTAATTAGATGATTTCGTGCATGTTTGACGTCAACACATCTTATCACATGTATCGATCTATGCTGTTCGGTGAAGCGGAAATCAAGACCTTGGGTAGAGGCTTGCATCATTCAGCCTTGTTTCCTCTCCCAAGTTGTGGATATTGTTCTTTGAAGACAGCTATTTCAGGATGATTTGTTATGACACTAGATCCGCTCTGTGCTTATCGACGGTCAGCATTGTTATATCTCAGATGAGAAAATTACTCTGACATAGCTACTGAGCATGGGAATGCCCGACTCAGGACATGATTTTAGCAGAATATATATATGTATATGTGTTGTATCAGATTTTCCTTGCCACCCGAAACTTCTCTCTCTCTACTAAAAAATTTTGACAGAAAATTACAGTTTTACTAAAGTATTTTGGCTGTCATCTTTGCCTCTGATCTCATACTTTAGGGGGCTTCTGTTATAGGACAAAATGACCTCCTCATCAACTAAGAGGTGAAAGACAGGATGACTGAAGCAAAGACCACAATTGCAGGCCTTGATTCCACACTAACGCTCTCTGCACACTACTAACCTGCTTTATAAAGCTTGTTACCAAGCATAGAGGAGCATTAGTCACCCTACTAACTCAAGTTGTTAGACCAAGGGGAGCATTAGTGAACCTAAGGGAAGTTCAGTGGGTCAAGCCAACGAATTTGCTCACAAATATCTAGATATTTATCCATAAATTTGTTCAAGAAAAGCAAGGAAACTCCAAAAATCGAGATATTTGGAGAAATTCCAATCTGAGAATGAAGGCAAATGGGAAAAATCTTGAAAACAAGGCAGGTTCATGGCTTTTTCCCTAATGAACTCTAGGAGGATCTTGGCAGCCCTAATTCGATTGCTACATAAGCAGCGAGAGGGCCATTGTGAAAGGGGTCAGAGCATTTGGAAGGATAGCCCATTAAGTTGTTGTGAATTTTTCATATACTTGAAGAAGTGAGCTGAAAGAGGGAGAGAGAGAGAGGAAGAAGGGGCAAGGGAAGGCTGATACAACGGATGGTTGTAATCACTCTTCCACTATAAATATAGAACTGCAGTTGTGTTCCCTACTCCATAGTGTTGGTAATGTTGTTCATTGATTTGTTCATTCTGATGCTTGTTGAGATGAGTAGTTAAGTTATACACTAATATATGTTTATTGTGCATTCTTACATTACTTTTCAAGAGCATATGTTGTGATTGGTTTACCTTGTCCTTT
The DNA here is from genome assembly GCA_031772625.1 of Pinus tabuliformis. Classification (NCBI taxonomy): domain Eukaryota; kingdom Viridiplantae; phylum Streptophyta; class Pinopsida; order Pinales; family Pinaceae; genus Pinus; species Pinus tabuliformis. The sequence continues at coordinate 273,157,430 of CM062805.1, read as the reverse complement.
GTGCAGGAATTTTCTTGGAGCCGGCCTTGAAGGAGTTCTTCTTGCCGCATAGAGATCTCCAAACAAATCTAGAAGGAACTAAAGGTGATCCTCTTTCCATACCTTGTCAATTTATGTTTGATAGATGAACATGTGCATAACTTGGTAGCTTCTACAGATAATGTTACAGTCTGTCGAAGGTCCCGGGAAGGCCTTTGATGGTAGTTTTCATTCTACATACACCGTGCATTTTACCCCATAGCATTGGATGGGAGTCAGGACACCTGGGACCATAGAGGTTGAAAATAGCCAGATAGGTAAACCAATGGTTAACCTGGAGAGGGACAACATTGCCATATAAGGAGCACCAACATTTCCAAAAGAAGGAAAAGGACTAGGATTCTCATCCGGGGGGAATCGTTGACTGGTAGGCTTTGGAAATGTTTCCATTGGAATCTACCCTTAAAGAATCACTAAGGAAGATAACTTTTAACCAAGAATATTTTGTTGGAAGTTAATCTTTTAAGACATTGAAACACAAATTTTCCTTTTCATATTTTAAGAGTCGAGAAAAGGGTGAAAGGTGACTCTAGTCACTTTCAGAGTTAATGAGCTTGAAAGGACAAGTGCTCGATGATATTTTAAATTTAAAGAGTCAAAAATACCAAAATGGCTGCTTAAGATAATCTAGGCAAAACGATTACCTGGTAGCCATGAACTGCAGAATACCTCCTGGTGAACTGAGAAGTACAGGCAAGCAATATCCCCAAATGTTGTGTTCAGTGTATCACGTTTACAAGGCGGAAGACTCATCTTCATACAGATAAAGGATTGAAAACCTAGTGGGTCTCCCTTTATATATGTGACGTTATGGGGAGCACAAGTTCGTACTAGCACTTTCTAATGCCGAAACGAATGACAGCTGCTAGGTTTAAAGACGTCGGAACACGTCTCTAGCCTAGACCTCTAAATGTGAGCATTTAATTTCAAATGTTCCTTAGGTTAATTGAATATATTTTAGAAGTTTATCTTGAAATTAAGTCTCAGTTTTTAGTCCCTTTTGATGTTACCTGAAAAAATATTAAATGCAACTATATGAGACAAAACCCTTTCAGTTCGATGAATGCGTACACTAATTGAGAGAAGAGAAAACAATCAATGCAACAAACAAGCAATCGAAATAAGATGACTTTTCACTACTTCACTTTGCAAAACAAAATTATGAAAATTGCTTTCCACTTCCTTCTCTTCCTATCAAATGCACTTCAACTAGTCCTTTTAACAATAAAAGAAGTTCATTCATTTTCAAATGCTCATGATGATGTAATTCTATCTTCCAATGATGCCAACCAATGAAACATATCAATTAATCAAACTAGAATGATGTACTTTCTTCAATGGAATGCTAAAATGAATCTTTCACATACACATTTCAATGAATATTTCCAAACATCCAAGACATCAATCAAATGCAAAGCACGACAAGAAGAACTCCTTTCAAATAAAATGCAAAGATTCAACCAAAACAAACCGAGCAATGTGATCTATGATTGGAAAAGAGATGTTCAACATGAGAATAGAAACTGAAACTTTTAACTTGTTCAATTGAAACCAAAGCAGGATAGACGCAAGGAGTAAAAAATGAAATGCACGAAATAGAAAATCGACATATCGACTTGATGAGTAGACAAAAAAATGAATGGGAAATGACCTAGATGACCTAAGGACACAAACCATCGAAAAACTCCAAAAATCAATTAAGGCAATCTCAAATCAATCAAGCTAACAAAGCATTCTAGCTACGGAGAATACAAGCAAACAAGCCAAGAATCAGAACCTATGAGGACAAGACACACTAGCAATGATTTAGGGGAAACCCCGATTTAAACCTACAGGCATTGACGCAACTGTCTAACTGGAAACAAGTGCCAAAAGGGGCTGTGGCATGACTGTTCAAAGGGAACTTGCGTCGATCGATGTGACTGTTAGAAAATAAACAATGCCAATCAAGGGATTCCAAGAAAAAATAAAAATTTTCACAAACTAGAACCATATTTGTCACTCTAAATTCAAGATTCCAAGCAACAGATGACTTGAAGCACATATTACCAAAGAGAAAGAGTGAAACAATAAATTTTTTCACAAATCAAAAATGAAAAAAAATCCAAAGAGAGGGATGGATCCCCAATGGAGTCACCAATTTATGGAGTAAGAGTATCCTCTCTGTGGACAGAGACGATCCCTCTAGCCCAAGAGAGTGGGTCTAGCCACAAAAAGACAATCTAATGTAAATTTCCTTAGATTATAATCAAATAAGAGGGCCTACCTCGTATAACACTAATCCACTTGATGATCATCTTGCTTCCTTTCTCCAGCTTCATTTTCTCCCTTTCATTCAAATACCGGAAACAAACATGCAAGAAACAACAACAAACATGATATCATAAAATTGAATTCAATCTACTTAAAAGGTCAAGGAGTTCTAAGCTATCAAATGTAATATTACACACAATAGAGGAGATAAACCATTACTTGTATTAATATAAACTTCAAAGATAAATACAACGAGAGCCTTGACGTTGCAGGTTCCCTTTGGCATGTCCGGGTTCCAGAACCACTATAAGAATCTCATGATTCACCCTCAAAACAATGGAAGTCCAAGGCTTCTTTTCCTTTGCTCCAAACCAAACACTACAAGCTTATTCTCCCTTCACACACAAACTAGAAGGTTAAGGTTCTCAAGATGGCTATCAAGATTTTCAGATTATTTCATCCCTTTCATTAGCTAGCTAAGGTTATAAAAGGATGAGTTTATATAGCTTTGATAGAGGGGAAATGGATCCTCTTATGGTGGGAAAGGCCTTATCCCTTTTGGTTTGTTCCATTTTAATAGGGGAAAGGAGCCCAAACAGTCTCTCTCGGCTCTATCTTGCCCAACCATTTACCAGACGTTCGATCACGAAGCTTCTAGACCTAGAAGCTTTGAATCCATTTTTAAAAACTTGCCAAAAGAGGGTTGGTGTGGGTCATGAATGGATTACCAGCACCGTTTAGCTCTAGACCTAGTGTTAGACTCTGCAAATTGGTGTAGGGAAGAAATTGAGTGCTAGTGCCGGTCTTGAAAACTGAGTTTGAAGGAATATTCTTAGGAAATGATGTAAGAGGGAAATGTTTTGTAGATGAAAAGGAATGCAGGGACATATTCTTCATGTTAGGGAAACACATGAGGGTCACTATAGAGGTCCTCTAGGATCGAGGAACGTGGAGTACAGGGACAGTGACAAAGTGTTGTGTAACAATTAGTTACCAACGATATAAATTATTTTGATGATTCATCACAGCAAAATGCTATAATTCCAGTTTCTAATGGTCAAGCTTTAATTCAAAATAAAAAAACTTCTCAAGTTTCTAAATATCAAGCCTTCTTAGAATATTTAATATAAGAATTAAATAGAAGGTATGATTTAAGGCCTAGACTAGGCCCTGGTAGGCTAGCTAAGAATGTCACAATAAATGAGCCTCCAGTAAAAACTGTTGAAACTCAAACAACTTTGATTCAACCATTAACTCAACCCAATGAACATAATACATTTGAAAATACTATTTCAATAACTCTTAATGTAGAGAAAGAGTTAGAGAGAGTCTAAACTCCTGTTCCATTATCTGAACTTTCCGAAAACCCAGGATACAAAAACCAAGTATCAAAATGGATCCAATCCTCAAGTATAGATGCTGAGGGGGTCGTGATCAGTTTACAAGATGAAAAACCTTCAGTGGTTTTTCCTCCCTTTTATGTTACTCTCAAAGTTCATGACTTTCTTCTATATAATTGTATGTTAGACTATGGGGACTCATAATTGTTGAGAAATGACTACAAGAAATTCTATTTTAATTTGTCCTTGAATTAAACCATGAAATAAATTCGAATTCTATTCTCATAACAACTTAAAATAGTTAAATTAAGTTTATTAAACTTACTTAACTTAGAAAATTCGATTTGGAAGTCTTTTAGAAGTCATGTATATGTTCTCCCTACTTTGTAAGAGTCTAATGTGAGTTAATTGTGACTTGTAAAATAGAAGGCTCAGTTTCATGAGTCATTTCAGTTAAATTAGTTCTCAAACTTATTAAGAGAACTAATAGTGAGTTAAAAATCAGTGCCGACACTAATGAACTCCACCAGTGATACTCTAGTTAACTAAATATTTACTCATCAGAAATTCATGCATGTCGATTTTAAGAAAGGCCCAATTGAGACTACAGTGTAGGGATAGTGTACTATTTGTTTTAGATTTTTCTGAGTTGCACTGATAGTGCATGCAATCAGGAAGTGATCCTTGAGGGATTGCACTATTTTTAGAGGCTTTATTTCCCTTTAAGTGCAAGCTATCCGTCATAGGAATTACACATTGGAATAGAGACTCAGAGAACTTATGAAGAGGCTAAGATTTGCCCTTGAGCTTGCTTATGAGTTGGAGATTGAATTTTCTGAGTGCTAGGATTTTTCTAAAGAGAAAATAATTGTAATTTCATCTTGATTTTCCAGATTAATAAAAACAGATAGTGGGGTTTTGAGCTATGACTTTCCCCGAATATTTATTGTGTTATGTGTGTTTGATTCTCTTCCTCTATTGATTATTATTCTCTCGACTTTTATTGGCTTTTGCTATAAAGAGTCGAAGTATATTCTTGTCTCTTGCTTTAACAAATTGCATTAGCTTATGAATATACATCATTTTATACATGGTATCAAAGCAATATTGTTTTTTGGGCCGTGAGTTTTCAGAGCATATATGAGAATTTCTGTGCAAAATTTTCAGAAACAAATTATAGATCTGGATTCCTTGGGAAAATATTCCCAAATTAAAAGAAAAGATTGAATGAATCGGAGTTTGGGTGAGGGATATATCATTGATTTAGAATCCACTCTCTAGAGGAGATTTCCAAGTTTTGAGTTTCTAGGTTACAGACGAAAGTCGAATTTCCATACATACTTCAGGATCGACAGATGGCGTTCCATGGGTTGAGGCTTGAGTATTCCTTGGAAGGCATCTCGAATTTCATAGCTTGGAGGGACATGATGGAGGCTCTGTTAGAGGACAATGGATTGAAGGAATTTGTTGAACAAGAAATTCCTAAGCCAAGTGCTATTGATGCATAGAACTTGGCCGAGTGGAAGAAGTGTGTGGCGAAGGCAAGGTGGATAATCCTTGAGGGATTTTGAGATCATATTGTCTCAAGTCTCCATGCAAAGGAAACCCAACATGCTATGTGGAAAGCATTGACAGACTTGTATCAGAATAATAGTGATGAAAGGAAGTTGGCACTCAAGGATAAACTTCGTAAAATCAAGATGGAGAAAGGCGAGATGATTTCAAAGTACTTGACCAAGTTCACTCAATGTTGGGATGAACTTGAAAGTGTTGGAATCATGGTTTCCAAGGAGGATATGGCGAGCCTTGCTCTTCTTGGACTCCAAAATAGTTGGCATAGTTATCAGGACTCTGTCAATGGTCGAGAGAAGCTACCAGATTGGGAACGAGTATGGTCAGATTTGATGCAGAAGGAGATCAGGTGGAACACCAAGGATGGCTCTTCATCAAACACTGATGATGAAGGGAATTGTGCCTTAGCGATTAAGGTGAGGAAGGGGAAAGGTAAAATTTCCCATTCCAAATCAAATTATTGTCATGGAGGTAAGAAGAAGGACATGACGAAAGTTAAATGCTTTCATTGTCATTAGATGGGTCACTTTGTTACAAATTTTCCATTAAAGAAGTCTAAGGAGAAGTCCTCAGGAGGAGTGGTGATTGAGGCTTTGGCCTCCCAATTTGAATTGGACTTTCCCCTCACTGCATGCATGGTGTCTTCAATGATGGGAAGTGCCTGGTACTTAGACAGTGGAGCTTCTTTCCACATGATTGGTGACAAAGAGTTATTTAGTGAACCGGAGGAGAAAGATCTCAATATGCATATCAAGATGGGTGATGATGGTACATATAGTGTTACTTGTGTGGGAACTATCACTTTTCAGAGGGAGCATGTGGCTCCACTCACATTGAAGAATGTTATGCATGTACCCGGATTGACGAAGAACTTGGTATCCGTTGCCATGCTTGAGGTTAGAGGCTATGATGTGATATTTTCAAAAGGAAAGGCATTCCTTTGACACATAGCCATGGGTCAAGTAAAGAAGATAGGGATTTGAGTTTAGAATCACTATAAGATAGAGGTAGAAGATTGTGCTCCTTTGAGTTCCAAACCAGAAAAGACGTTGAGCCGATATGTCAGTGAGTTGTGGCACAAGCGATTGGGCCACTTGCATCATGGGGCTTTGAAGATATTGTAGAAAATATCTACCAGTCTTCTCAATGGTATGCTTGAGCAAGTTGATACATGCAAGGGTTGTACTTTGGGACAATACACCAAGTCTTCCTTTGGAGACAAAGACAGTTGAGCAGAGTCTATTCTAGAGAGAGTCCATTCAGATGTGTGTGGACCATTCTCAATAGCATCCATGACCAAACACATGTATTATGTTATATTTTTTGATGACTATTCTTTTAAAATGTTGGGTATTTTTATGCAAAAAAATGATCAAACTTTTAAAAAGTTTTTTGAGTTCAAAGGATTGGTAAAGAAAGAGTCTGGAAAGAAGGTTAAATCTCTATGGAGTGATAATGGTGGTGAGTATGTCTCCAATGAGTTTAATAATTTATGTGCAGCGAAAGGGATTAAATGAGAGTGGTGGGCACCTCATAACCCTCAAGAGAATAGGGTTTCCGAGAGGAGGAATAGGAGCATAGTAGGGGCAGCAATGAGGATGTTGCATGATTAGGTCCTACCACTACACTTTTTGGATGAGGCATGCAACACATCAGTTTATGTTCTGAACCATAGCCCACATTAGATACTTGAGATGAAGACAGTAGAGGAGGCTTATTCCGGTAAGAGGCCAGATGTTGGTCACTTCAGGATTTTTGGGTCATCGGTTTATTTCCATGTGACCAAAGATGCACATAAGAAGTTTGAGCCAACAACATAGTTGGGGATATTTGTCCAGTACACTGATACACCCCATAACTATTGGGTGTACATGCCAGCCAATTGGATGACATGTTCGGATGGGGTCCCCTGGGTCAGTTTTGGGGTTAAAATAACCCAAGTTTTGATGTAATTGTTGCAAGTAATGTAAAATATCCATGATTTTTGGATGTGGAGTGCATAGATGGTTAGGAGTTAAAGGGGTTTTAGCCCCTTGTTTATGTAAAATTCAATTTGGGTTTTAGATCCACCCATGGTCCGCAAACCATGGGATTGTATAAATAGGTGTGTCTTAGAGAGTCTAAGGCATAATCTGGGATGTAATCGATCGATATAAGAGAAGTCCTAGCACAGAGGAGTGGGTCAGATAGGAGATAAAGGCTCTATAATTGAGTGTGCAAAGGCCTAGTTAGAGTCCGCAACTGAGTGCGTGGACCCTTGCAGCTGAGTGCATAGGGAAGTTTTGAGTCTGTATTCTGAAATTGAAATCAATAAAGAAGTTGTTTTTGGATAAATCTTGTGTATTTTTGTTTAGTTTTGTTGATGACTTATGTTGTTGATAAATAATATGTTATGAAATATTGATCTAATGATGCATGATCCTATTGAATAACTATTAGATGATATGCACAAGCATTTTTATATAATTCCGCAAGGACTGTGTTGAATTCTATTATGTTTACTGAATAACTTAAGCAGATATACACGAAGACTAATTAAAAGTTGTTCTCCAATGAGTACAAGTGGGTAAATCAACTGATAAGTATCCGCAAAATCCAATCACAGACCTTCGCGAAGGTTCGTAGGATGTTTCAGTAGAGTTGCAGTACCAAGACCTAGGGGCTTATCGATCTGCACGAAGGAAAATCCCAGGTTTTAAAGGACATCACACTCGTCTCTGGATGTAGAAACCTAGTTCTTGCATCCCCCCATACTGCTTTGGGTGAGACTGCAACCTGCACTACACAGGTTGTTTATGAATGGGCCAGTAGTGTAGGGATTTGTTGGTTGGCGCAACTAACTCTGAACTAGGGTCAATACCCACTAAGCCAAAAAATGGTTCTATTGCTGGGACCAGGATCTTCCTGAAGGAGATGTGTGATTTCACATCACATAATCCGACGAAGAAAGAAATTGAAAAGTGGCTAGATAGAAAAACTCATAAATTCGCGGCACAGAAAAACATGAATCTGCGCCTATCAAAGTAGTAGTGGTTGGATAGGTATTTGTATACAAAGATACACAAAATCTTCTTATGCACCTTCCCGATCGAATTATACGAGTGGTTGGCTAAGTTGGCAGATGGTCAAGGGAGGTGGAAGCTTGATGGTCCAATAGTGTGGACTTCAGAACTGGTACAACAATTAGAAGCCTCTGAGGACAAAATCATGCGGGTTGTCAATCACAGGCATGATAAAACTATAGGAGGATTTGTTGCAGAATTCGCGGTTGATACCTCAGTCAACTACAATTAAGTGGAGTGAAGATTTTTTAAGGGACCGCGAGGTAATTATTTAAGATCCTTGAATACCTATATTAAAATGTTGTTATGTGAAAAACGGATTATGCCATTGCCTTGATGTTCGGAGCTACGCGAAGTGGAAAACTCTTCATAGATTGAGAAAGATCAATTCCCGAATATAGCCCATTTATTGGACCTCCTTCGAGCAATGACGAGGGAGTGGTATAAGCTTCCCCACAAAGTGTTATTCAATTGATAAGACATGGTTTTTTGCGGACACGTTATCCATCCACTCCACCTCCACCTCCACCTCCACCGCATACACCTTCGCCGACACCTCCACCACTGCCATCGTCGTTCAACATGTCGAACACAATGAAGTTGCCAATTTTCAAGGGTATAGGTAGTGAAGATAAATATCAGTTTTGGTTTGTTGTGAATGCTGTGTGGAAAGCGCAGCATATTACTGATGACAACATAAGGAAGGCACAGTTGGTTATAGCTCTACAGGATCACACACTGACCTAGTATATTAAGTATTGTTCTGATAATCCTTTGGCAACGCTAGCAGAAACTAAGACTACTTTGAAAAAATAGTTTAGTAAGCCTAAGCCTGACTCACAGTTAGTAGTTGGATTTAAGGAGATCACAATGAGGGTTCATGAGACACCTTGGGAATTACACCAAAGGTTGAAGTGTGTAATTCGCGAAGCTAATATGTAGCTCATAGATGGTTAGCATCATGAGTGGTTCATAGATTTTCTTCTGCACCACCTAAGGATTGCTTTGTCGCAATAGAAGATAAGAACTTAGGTATAATACCTAGAAATTGTGATGACGTTGCATGCCACACCTATGTAGGATGCGACCAAGGTGGTACAACAAATTCATTCTTAGTTATAGAGTCTCTGTTTAGAATTACAAAGATCGAAAAAAGATAAAGAGGCTAAGCCATAGGTGTGTGTGGAAGTCTGGTGTCTGATGTGTAAGAGCCAGTGGCACAATAAAGACCACTCTCTGGTATTTGCGAACTATATGATAGGAGGGGGACCGATTACTGTGAGGCCAAAAGCTCCAGTAGGAACGAGCGTTGGGGCTACACTATGGTGCACTATTTGTCAAGTTATTGGAAAAATACAACAAATAATTATCATTTGCTTCAAAAGTTCATTCAGAAACCACAACAGTTGTTCTGTGACTTCTGTAAATCTGTGGGCCATGATGAGCACCACTGTTGCAGCTATTAGCTGATGATGGTAAGAACACCTACCTACTGCATGAAAGTAGATACTCAGCCTATAGAGTATGGAGTTGCAGGGGTGTGTGGAGGATATTAGGAATGAGGATGAGGCTAAGGAGGAGGAGGTCCTTGTAGAGGCCAGGGTCAAGTTATTTGTTACAATTGTGGAATGCCAGGGCACCACGCATGGGAGTGTCAGAATCACACACGTCTGTCATGTCAAATACTTTAACTAGTTTGATCACACTATAGAAGAATGCCCGATGCTGATAGCTAAGATGTAGAAGAAAAAGGCATAGCCACAACAACCTACACACAACTTACAAATGATGAGAGTTGAGCCCCATGAGGAGGAACAAAGTGTGAACATAGTGCTAAGAAGCAGAGTAACGACTAGTGATGCTAAAGGAAGATAGCCTGAAGAGGACGGATGGGCCCACAAGGCCCCAAAAGAAGAAGCTGGTTTTGATTTGGTGCACATTATGGAAAATTTTATGGAAGCCAAGAAAAGCTTCGCTGAGGCTTCCACCTCAGGAAGCTAGAACAAAGTGCAAGAAATTGGCATGCCTAAAGAGGTTGATCCCTCTGTCCTTACTACGTTCTTGGAGACCTACATGAAACTGATGCAAGATAGCAAAGTTGTGAAATTCTTGCAAGAGTTAATAAACAAATGCGCCAACAAAGAAAACACCCCTGATTGACACTGCATAGTTAGAAAAATTGGCAAACATAAGGCAAGAACAAGACAGGGGATGAGGATCACTGCATAGATAGGATATTATGAGATGGACCTGGGGTCGGATGCGAACGTTTTTCCAAAACAAACATGGGAAAGAATGGGGAGACGCATGCTGCAGTGGTCTCCAATCCAGCCTAGAAGTGAAAACTAATAGAATATCATCCATATGGGATGATTATATGGAGTAACTGTTGACATCAAAGGAGTGAGTGCGCTGGCTAATTTTGAAGTAATAAAGATTGTTGATGACAGTGATCCATACCCCATGCTCCTTAGAATTGACCGGGCCATTTACATGAATTGATTCATCAACTTGAAGAAGAGGACAATGTCATTTAAAAAGAAATCTCTTCGAGTTGTAGTGCCCTTGGACCCTACAAAAGAGGTGCGCTACAGTAAACCAACCCACGATTATGAGGAAAGTGAGGATGACTTAGATCAGATCTACAAAATAACAATGCAAGACCAAGACTAGATCAATCCACCAACAGATGGATGGATTGCATGGGATCGGGAGATTTCTTGTACCTCCGATTCACATGAAGAATTGGAGCATTGGCAGAATCGCTTACATGAAGTATCTACACTACGCTGCAACATGATGACAAAATTGCTGCATTACGTTTCGTTAGAGGTAAGGACCTTACCATATTATGATGGTTTAACTAACGTTGATATGTTTTTGGATGAGTTTGAGAGTGAGTTCCCCAAGCATCACCACTTCCAAGAGTTATATTTGGCACTGCATGCTACGCCTGCACGATGGTGGGGTACGCACAAGGATAACTTTGATGGATGGAGGGATTATAGAAGGATGATGAGGTTGTGGTTTGGTCAACCTAACATTTGATTAATTGATAAATATGATGGGAGAAATGATCTGCGTGGTCACTTAGAAAAGTGAGCTAAAGCTTATGGAATGGAGCCGCAGCCAGAGTGGGTACACTTGTTTTTCCATACTTTAGACACAATCCACATGAATTGGTATTTGGAGATGGAGCCTCGCCATGGCACCATGGAGTGGGATATATTAAGAGAAGGATTCATATTGACTTTTAGTTTTAAAGATGGTTTTGAGAGCATTGATGAAGCTCTTTAGGAGATTAAGGTAGTCATCTTTAGAATGCCACAAGAACCTCTAGAATGGGTCCAGCCAGATTGGGGCACCTAGCTGTGCCATGTGCTGGAATGTTATAATGTGACTGCTAAGGAGGAGGATGAAGATCTAAGAAATAACAATATTCCAGAGGTTGAAGGGCATTGCAAATTTGAGGGCCTACAAATAGGCAACCCAAACATCACCACGCTATTGAAAACAAAGCAAGTAAACATTGGGGCTGAAGCTGAACCGAAGTTTGCAAAGGTTGGAGATTACTGGGATGACGCTAATGTGGATAAGGTTGTTGATTTACTCCCAAAATATTAGGATCTGTTCCCTACTAAGTTTTCAGACTTGAAGGGCATAATAAGAGACTTGGGTGTTATGAAAATCACTCTAAATCTGAACGCGAAGCTTGTTAAGTAGAGTCTGTATCACCTAAATCCTAAGTATAATGAAAAGATCCGCTTGGATTTGGATAAGATGCTGGAGGTAGGCATCATAGAACTAGTTGAAGAATCTGATTGGGTTCGCCCCATGATGGCTTAGGAGAAGAAGCAGAAGGGCAAGATACGAATTTGCGTAGATTTGCAGAAGCTCAATGATGCCTGTGTCCATGATCCATTTCCGACACCGTTTACTAATGAGTTATTAGAAAATGTGGGAGGGTAGGCAGACTACTCGTTCACTGATGGGTTTTTGGGGTACCATCAGATTAAGATCACGCTTGAGGATAGGAGAAAAATGACCTTCGCGATGGAATGGAGATGTTTTCAATACAATGTGATGCCATTTAGACTCAAGAATGCACTTGCAATATTTTCTCGCATAGTCATCGTGGCATTCAAGGAGCTTATTCATAAGTTCTTGGAAGTATACTTTGATGACTGGATGGTGTTCAGACTAGTAAAACACCATGTAGCAAGTTTGTGCTTGATTTTGGATGGGTGTCGCAGATACCAGATCATGTTGAATCTAAAGAAATGAATATTCTGTGTTCCCTTTGGAATTTTGTTGGGTCACGTGGTGTGCAAGAAAAGGTTGATGGTGGACCCTACCAAGATTGTGGTGACAGTGAATCTGGAGGCCTCGGGGAATGTAAAGAAGCTGCACGCAAAGTTGGGACATACGGGATACTATAGAAAATTTATCAAGGCTTATGCTCAGATTACCGTGCCTATGGAGAAGCTACCGAAGAAGGACGCAACATTCTATTGGGACGAAGAATGCCAACACAACTTAGATGTTTTAAAGAAAAGATGGTCACCATGCCAATCTTGGTATTCCCAGATTGGAAGAAGGAATTTCATGTACATGTTGATGCCTCTTTCATTGTGTTGGGTGCAGTGTTAACACAAGCTGGTGAAGGAAAAATGGACCAACCTATAGCCTTCGCCAATAGGAAATTATCGAAGGCTGAGAACAACTACTCAAAAACAAAGTGCGAAGGATTGGCCATGGTGTACACACTGTAGAAATTCAGGCAATATCTATTAGGAGGGCATTTTAAGATGTACACAGATCATTCCACCTTGAAATACCCGGTCAATAAGCTTGTGTTGGGGGGGAATATCTGCTGAGGGAAGTGGAAATTTGGTCACTTAAACTATCGCTCCCTTCAGAGTCTATGTAAAGAAAATACGGTTACAGGTCTTCCCATGGTATCTTGTAGAGATGGTGTTTGTTTCAGATGTGTACTCGGAAAACATCATCGGGATAGTTTTGAAAAACATGCCTCTTGGCACGCCTCAGCCCCATTACAGCTTGTGCATAGTGATTTATGTGGTCCACTTGCAGTTGTTTCATTCTCTGGCTACAAGTATTTCTTAACTTTCATTAATGATTTCTCCATACACACTTGGGTATACTTCTTTAAACTCAAGAGTGAAGTATTTAACATGTTCTTGGCCATTAAGGCCTTTGTTGAAAAACAATCTGGACATCAAATTCTTAAGCTAAGATCTGATAATGGTGGAGAATATGTTAACAACAAATTCATCGACTTTTGCACTGAGAATGGAATTCAAATGCAACATACTGTTCCATATACTCCACAACAAAATGGTGTAGCTGAAAGGAAGAATCGCACCTTAAAGGAAATGGCTAATTGTATGCTTCAATCTAAAGGACTTAGTCTTAATTTTTGGGCAGAACCAATTAACTGTGCAAATTACATAATAAATCACATGCCTACAAAGGTTTTAAAGAATATCACTCCAGAAGAAGCATGGAGCTCAATTAAACCAGATGTAAGTCACTTTCGTGTTTTTGGAAGTGAAGCATGGGCCCATATTCCAGATGAGAAACATAAAGGTTTAGAACCTGAGAGTGAAAAATTTATTTTTGTTGGATACTCTGAAGATGTCAAAGGATACAGACTTATTCCACTTAAGTCCAGAAATGTTATCGTTAGAAGAGATGTAAAATTTTCTGAAAATATATCAGCCTACGAGCCTAGTTCGGCGGATTTTCCACCTCTCTCTATCCCTTCTAATTCTGAAAATATTTCTTCTTTAGATGATGATAGGGAGGATGACAATCCTCCCCCACCTTCTCAGAATCCTCCTTCAGTTCCTCAGCTTCCACAATGGGTCTGTGCTACTCGAGATGTAGCAGGTGCTCTTGCTAGTGATCCTACAGATCAACGACATACATGTTCTTAGTTTGATAGAGCCTCTTCTTTACTGGCTCAAGCTTTAGCTAATTATGATCCTGACACCTTTGCAGAAGCTTCAGGCCATCTAGATTGGGACGCAGCTATGAATGAATAATATCATTCATTATTGGCAAATGATACATGGGATATTGTTCCTCTACCAAAGGGACTAAAACCTGTTAGATGCAAATGGGTTTACAGAACCAAGTATGGACTAGATGGAAAAGTTGATAAACATAAAGCTTGTCTTGTTGCTAGGGGTTTTTCACAAGTAGAAGGCATTGACTATACTAAAATCTTCTCCCTTGTTGCCAAAATGAACTCTATCTGCCTTCTTCTTTCCCTTGCTGCCTCTTTCAAATGGGAAGTCCATCAAATGGATGTTAAATCTACCTTATTGCATGGGGACTTACATGAAGAAGTCTATATGGAACAACCTATTGGCTTTATACAAACAAACTCTATCCTTGTATGTCGGCTTAAGAAATCCCTCTATGGTCTCAAGCAAGCCCCTCAAGCTTGGTATGCCAAAATGGATAACTTTCTTTTAGAAACTGGCTTTTCTAGGTGTCATTCTAACAATACTGTCTACACCAAGAAAGTGGGCAAGTCCCTTATCATTCTTGTTCTTTATGTTGATGATCTTATCCTTACTGGTAGTGATCCCAACCCTATAAACCATGTGAAGTCCAGCCTTAAAAAGAAGTTTGAAATGACAGACTTAGGACACTTGCATTATTTTCTTGGTCTTCAAGTCTTACAATCCAAGGAAGGTATTTCCCTTTCCTAGTCCAAGTATGCATGTGATCTTCTACGCCATTTTCACATGGAAGACTGTAAGCCAACCCCTTCTCCCTTTCAGTCTAGAGCCAAACTTTCAGTCACTTGTACTTCACCTAAATTTGATGCTACTTTATACCGTCAACTTGTAGGAAAACTTTTGTATCTGACCCATACTCGTCCTGACCTTTCCTTTGCTATTGGCCTTATTGCTCGATTTATGCAAAACCCACATGAAAGTCATTGGAAAGCAGCGCAAAGAATACTTTGTTATGTTCAAGGTATAGTTCAGTTTTGGATTCATTACAGTGCCGAAGCATCTCCTATATTGGTTGGTTTCACTGATTCCGATTGGGCTAGTGACCTTGATGATCGGAAGTCTACTGCAGGTTATGTGTTCAGTCTTGGTTCAGGACCTATTAGATGGGTTTGCAAGAAACAAAGTGCCATTTCTCTTTCTTCAGTAGAAGCAGAGTATCGTGGTGCCATAGAAGCTAGTAAGGAAGCCCTATGGCTTCATCAGATCCTATCAGAGTTTGGCTTTCAACAACAGCATCTTACTACACTTTGGTGTGATAATCAAAGTGCCATTGAACTATGAAAAGATCCAGTCCAACATTAGCACAGCAAACACATTGCACATGCACTTCATCATAAAGCTCATTCATGACCATGTTCTTGAAGTGCAATATTGTTTAACAGATGATCAAGTTGCAGACATCTTTACAAAGGCTCTGACAGAGGCGAAGTTTACTAAACTTCGATTTATGGTTGGAGTTCAAGAAGTTGTCACGAAGGGGGGATAGTCTCTAATGCCTCCTTCCTTCTCCTATTGTGTCATACTTGTACATCCTTCAATCCCATCCCAAGTTGTTCTTAAGGGGGGATGTTAGGATATTCCGACACATAGGAAATAGTTAAGTATAACTTGGTCTAGTGTAGAGTTAGGTAAGGTGTGTTTCTTTACTATGTACTTTGTAACTTACAATCCGACGGTCACGATATGTAGTGATTTGACGGTTCATTCTCTCCTCGGTATTATCGACACTTGATCCATGGCTTTACACCTCATTACTCCATGATCTCTATTTAAAGAGCATGGAGGGCCATTTGTAGGGTAACCGTTCATGAGAGAAGCTTATGTAAATTTTCATTCTTTTATTAATAAATTGCCTGAAGTGGCCGTGTTGGCTTAGGCCATGTACTATTTCCCTCTTTGAGGGTTTTAACCACATCAACAATATTGGTGTATTGATCTGTGATTTGTTTGTGAGTGGTGTCCTTCGGTGTTCTGTCTAAGGAACTTAGCCTATAAATTCCTACAGCTGCTGCTATTCCAGGAGTATGACTTTGAGGTCATTGTGGAGCTAGAGAGGTTGAATTCTAGATAGTGTTAGTGCTCCAAGTAGTTACAAGGGAGTGCGAGACTATAAACTACGCTACCAGGGTCAGAGGACTACGCAGCTGGTAGGCTGCATGGAAAATTGTGAAGTTAAAACGTATGAAGCTGTGTGTAGGAAGTTGCGCTATGGAGGGAGGTGCCACGTAGCACAACAGAAAAGTGACCATTGGAGTCAATGTTCATGATTTGACATCCAAAAGATGGTTAAGAGGAGCAGTTTGGCGGAATTTAAGGCCAAAGTATTTGAAGATCTGCCGCCAAAACAGCCTTAATGGTTGAAATTTAGGGGGAACAGTTGGATTTGAATTCAAAAACGCCTATAAATTACTCGTACCGGTCCAATAGAGAACACTTTTCACACTAAGAGTTTTTGCTGAAACTTGTTGTCTATCACTTATGAGCCGAGCATTTTGCGAGGAATTATTCACCCATAAAGGTGTTTCCCTTGAAGCCCATGAGCTATTTATGTAGAGGATGACTGCCACCAATCCCAAAGAAGCTTTGAGCTCAAAATTTATTGTATCTTGACACCGTAGGCCCTGAAATATCCAGTCTTGAAGCTACACCTACGGTGACCACGGTGCCAAGGTCGCCAAGGCCAAAACAATGCATGGCGAAGGAAAAGAAAACAATAGCAAAGGAGAAGCAGAAGATGTAGGTACAAATACACACTTCACCTAGGAAGCATACTATGACACCAATCTAGAAGAAAGATAAACAATTGAGAAAAGATAAGCAAAAGGTTGTAGACTTGGAGGCAGAAGAAGGCCTAGGAATGGAGGATATCGATGTTGAAGGCACAGAGTCCATAATGAAGCTTCAAGGGTATATCCCTCCGTGAAAGGGGAAGGAAAAGATCACCAAAGATCTCGAATCGGAAAAATTCACCATTTTCACACCACTGCTAGCTGATCAGGTTCCTTTTGAAGGTCCTCGGCTTGCGCGAGTCCCATTATTGAAGATGGAGGACTTCGTATCAGGGAACAATTAGAACTCAATGCTTTTACTGAAATCAAGGTTAATAATTAGTAGCTGTTCATCGAGAAGATGAAGGTTTTGTAGGAAAATGAGGCACTCCATGTGCACAGTTCATGACTAGAGTCAACAGTCATGGAGGCATGCAAAACAATACCAGAGCTTCATATTCCGAAAGATGCACAACTAGAAGCGAAGAATGGGAAGTTAACCGCTAGTGTGCGTGAAGGAAAGGTAGAGGTTAATCAAGTTCAATTTGAACTCAACATGAAGATCACTTAGCTGCAATTAAAGATGTAGCCATCGAATCCACCAGAGGTCCGGGAGCAGCGTGGAACCACGATTGAGGAATGAATCGCCACGTTGGATGCCACAATTGTAAATTGCACAACTGTATTCGAGCTGGCCATGGATTTGGTAACAAATCTGTAGGAGGATCCAAACCTGCAGATGTTGAATACTAAGATCAGGAAGCTACACAAGCAGTATGATGGAGTTAGGACAATGACGCGCTGCATTGCACCAGTGTAGTGCCTAGCTAAGTTGTAGGAGGGGAAGCAGCTCCTCATGCAGGTAGAAGCAGCACAAAAGAAGGAGGCCTTGCTTAGGGCTAGGCTAGAGCCTTGGTTAGAAGAAGCTTATCAGATCTTGACAACCATCTAGGATAAGCTAAAGGGATTGCAGCAGATGAAACAAACAATGAGGCTGGCCAAAAAAGGACCAACTACGGAAAAATTAGTTGAGGACGTAAAGAAGGAAGCTACGCAGACTGCTGTTGAGGTTGCAGTAGTTCAGGTGGAGATGGGGGATCTTTGTAGGAAGATCATAGCACCAACTGAGTGACTCAAGGGCGAGTCATGATATTTGTGTTGGGGTCCTGTTGGGATGGGGTCCCCTGGGTCAGTTTTGGGGTTAAAATAACCCAAGTTTTGATGTAATTGTTGTAAGTAATGTAAAGTATCTACGATTTGTGGATGTGGAGCACATAGGTGGTTATAAGTTAAAGGGGTTTTAGTCCCTTTCTTATGTAAAAGTTGAGTGGGTTTTGAGATCCACCCATGGTCCGCGAACCATGGGATTGTATAAATAGGTGTCTCTTAGAGAGTCTAAGGCATAATCTGGGATGTAATGGATCGATAGAAGAGAAGTCCTAGTGCAGAGAAGTGGGTCCGATAGGAGAGAAACGATCTGCAGGTGAGTGCGTAGAGCCTTAGGTAGAGTCCACAGTTGAGTGCGCGAACACCTACAACTGAGTGCGCAGGGAATTTTTGAGTCTATATTATGAACTAGAAATCAATAAAGAAGATGTTTCTGTAGAAATCTTGTGTATTGTTATTTACTTTTGTTTATGAATTATGTTGTTGATCAATAATATGTTATGAAGTATTGATCTAATGATGTGCGATCCTATTCAATAACTTTTAGATGATTTATGCATGCATGTTTATATAAGTCTGCAAGGACTGTGTTGAATTCTATTATGTTTACTGAATAACTTAAGTAGATCTACGTGAACACTAATTAAAGGTTGTTCTCCAATGCATGTAAGTGGGTAATCAACTGATAAGTATCTGCAAAAGCCAATCGTAGACCTTTGCAAAGGTTTGTAGGCTGTTTTAGTAGAGTTGTAGTACCAAGTCATAGGGGCTTATCGATCTGTGTGAAGGCAGATCCCAGGTGCCAAAATACATCACACTCATCTCTTGATGTAGCAACTTGGTTCTTGCATCCCCCTATACTGCTTCAGGTGAGACTGCAACTTGCACTATGTGGGTTGTTGATGAAAGGGCTAGTAGTGTATGGATTTGTTGGTTGGTGCAACTAACTCTGAACCTGGGTCAAGATCCCCTAAGCCAACATGACAGTTGTTTGCAGGGATATCAAGTTCGATAAGGAGACGGCCATGTGAGTATCCCTTGAGAGGGAGCTTGAGCTACATGTAGATGAGGAGCTTTTAGTTCCTAAGGTTGAGGTGCCTCAAATTGATGTGGAGCAGCCATATGCAGAGGTTCAGAGAGTGGAGATATTCGCTCAGGCAGAGTCTTCCAGAGAAGGAAGAAAGCACACTAGGGAGGTTGACAAATTGTTGGATGATGCATAAGAGAATGTGGGAGAACCCTATTCTCAGTGGAGATAGTGGAGGTCACCAGAGAGGTACACTCAATACATGGCACTTATGGGTGCATGTGTTGTGACAGAGCCATCTTCCTTTCAGGAAGCAATGCACCCACTGGTTTGGGTTGATGGTGGAGGAGTATGACTCCATAATTTGAAACAATGTTTGGGATGTGGTCCCGAGACTGGAGGACAAGTCAGTTATGGGCTCTTGTTGGCTTTACAAGGTAAATAAACTTGCAGATGGTAGTGTGCAGAAGCATAAGGCCAGATTTGTGGCCCATGGCTTTTCACAGGTAAAGGGGATTGACTATGATGAGACATTTGCTCCTGTTGTAAGGTACTCATCAATCAGATCTATTTTGGCACTATCAACATAGATGGGTTGGAATATCCATTAGATGGATGTGGATACTGCCTTCCTCAATGGAATGATTGAGGAAGAGGTGTACATAGAGAAACTCAAAGGTTTTGAAACCTTGGACCATGAGTCACATGTGTGCCGAATCAAGAGAGCATTGTATGGGCTTAAGCAAGCACCTTGTGCTTGGTACACTAGGATAGATAGCTACTTCACTGTGTTGGGCTTAATGAAGAGTGAAGCAGATGTGAACCTGTATCACATAGTGGTGGAAGGTAAGATCTCAATCATTGTACTTTATATAGATGATCTCATACTGACAGGTGATGAGAAGCTCATCAAATATTTCAAGGAGGACCTTGCAAGAGAGTTTGAGATGAAGGACATCAAGCTGATGCATTACTTTCTTGGCATGGAGGTATGGCAGGGAGATGGGGAGTTGTTTATATCTCAGGGAAAGTATGCAAACAAGATACCGAGGAGATTCTTCATGGAGAGAAGTAAACCCATGGAGACTCATCTGGCTGGTAACTAGAGGAACGAGGATGCTACTTCTGGGGAAGTAATGGAAGCTACTGTTTACAGGAAGCTTGTGGGTTCACTCATGTACTTGATAAACACACGACCAGATATGTGCTGTGCAGTTAACCGACCTAGTCAAGTGATGGTTAGGCCTATGAAGGTGTATTGGAAGGCAGTAAAGCATGTATTCAGATACCTCAAAGGCACTACTTAGTTTGGGTTATGGTACAGACAGACATAGGGAGTGAAGTTTCAAGGCTTCACTGATGCAGATTGGGCAGGGAGTCCATCCGAAAGGAAGTGAAAATTAGGAGGGATCTTTAGTATTGGGTCAGCAATAGTTTCTTGGTACGAAAGGAAACAAATATTGGTTGCACTCAGTTCGGAAGAGGCAGAGTACATGTATGCAAGTCAGGCAGCATGTGAGGCTATCTAGATGAGGAAGATCTTGGTTGGTAAGTTTGGTCAACAGATGGATCCGACAGTGATTTATTGTGATAATCAGAGTTGTATCAAATTCTATGAAAATCTAGTCTTTCATGATCAGTCCAAGCATATTGATATACAGTATCATCATCATAGAGATTATGTATTGAGGTGGATCATGTTGTTATATTACATTTCAGTGGTGACACTAGTGAAATCCACCATTGCTACTCTAGTTAACTGAACATTTACTCATCATAAACTCATGCATGTCGATTCTGAGAAAGACAGAGTTGGGACTAGAGTGCAGGGACAATGTACTATTTGTTTTATATTTTTTTGAGTTGCACTAATAGTGCATGCAATCAGGAACTGATCCTTGAGGGATTACACTAATTTTAGGGGATTTATTTCCATTTAAATACAAGCTATATTTCATAGGAATTAAACATTGGAATAGAGACTTGGAGAGCTTGTGAAGAGGCTAAGCTTTGGCCTTGAGCTTGCTTATGAGTTGGAGATTGAATTTGCTAAGTACTGGGATTGTTCTAGAGAGAACAAGAATGGTAATTTCTTCTTGATTTTTCGGATTAATAAAAAATAAATAGTGGGGTTTTGAGATGTGGCTTTCCCCGAATATTTCTTGTGATATGTGCCTTTTATTCTCTTCCTCTATTGATTATTGTTTTCTCGATTTTTATGGGCTTCTGTTGTAAAGAGTAGAAGTATATTCTTGTCTCTTGGTTTAGCAAATTGCATGAGCTTGGGAATCTACAGGATTTTCTGTAATGTTTTTATGCCCAAACTAATAATGGATCAATTGCAATTACAAATTTCCAGACCTTACCCTGATTTGTACACCTTTGTCTCCAAGAAAGTTCCTTTTCTCAGATTGATCAAAGACCTAGTTGTAACTTTAGCACAAACCCTTGTAGAGAGTGTAGTTCTAGACATTGTAGTCACATATATCCCCCCAAAATTTGGAATGCTATTATCTATATCATGTTGTGCCAAAATAGGTGTAAATCTACAGATGGATATGTCTTATGCTACTATTCTTGTATATGAGGGTGAACATCTTAGGTTATACAGAGAGGTAAGATTCATTAAAACTATTTGTAGGGCTAATCAAGCAATACATCATCTGATTTATGTTGTTGATAAGGATTTTGGATGTTTCACATTATCATCTAATGATCTCCAAAATTCCCAACTTAGCATTGAGCAGATTGTGAATAAACCTAAATGTATAAAAACTGATGTATAGAAGTTTTACTTTGATGGGTCTTTTTCTAAAAATGAGGCTGGAGTAGGAATTGTATTAATTTCTCTAGATAAAGAAAACATAACCCAATCCTTTAAGTTAGACTTCGATGTTACTAATAATGTAGTAGAATATGAAGCCCTACTTCTAGGCCTTAAGTTAGCTAAAAGTCTCAAAGTTCAAAACTTAAGTGTTTTCAGTGACTCAGAATTGATTGTAAAACAAGTAAGAAATCTATGCAAAGAAAAAAATCCTAGGCTTAGATCTTACTGAAATGAGGTATGGGATTTTGTAGAGAACTATTTTCTAGCCTTAAACATTACAACAATCCCAAGAGATGAGAACATTTATGCAAACTCTTTAGCAGTTTCTGCAAGCTCTTTTAAAACTCGTGATCCAATGCAATTATAATATCAAATTCAGATAAAATATAGGCCTTCAATCCCTATTAATATTAGACACTGGAAAGTGTTTGAAGATGATGAACAATTGAATATTTTTTTGCAATCAATGGATGAATTTTCATCCCTACAAATTGAGGAAGAACAAACTATTGATCATAAATTAACTCATGAAAATGAAGCTTCACCTTTAAATAATAATAGAGCTGATCATAATATCCTCTAATTGTCAAAAAAAGTACATTCCCAAGGGTCTAATCCCTCTTGAAAAACTTTTTGACAATAATGATGTTCTAAAAACTTCATTATTTAATACCCAACAAGAGGATATAGAAGACTTTAACATTGGAAATCATGAAGAAATCAAGAATGTGAAAATTTCAGCATCATTACCTAGGACATAAAAAAAAGTATATCAATCTTTTAAAACATTTTATATATGTCTTTGCCTATTCCTATGTGTTATCACTCCGTAATTTCCTAAGGTTGTGAAACAAATCCAAAAGTAACCACAAAACCACTTGCAGGCTTAGAAGCTAGCCCTTCTAAACTCAGAGAGGGATCTCTCTATTGGATTTAGATTTGTTGTTTTGAGATTTTATGCTAGTTATTAGGTTTAGATTTTGATTTTTTGAAATGTTTGGTTGAAACTACAAGGAAAGGCCATAGAGAAATGGAGTAAAAAAGTCTTAGGGTGATCAGATACAAGAATGCTAGAACATATTTAACAGGGCAAGGTAGGTGAGCCATTGGATCTTTGGAGCTTTTGTGGAATGAAAGGGAGAAAAGATTCAGATTCAATTAAACATAGAGAATTTTAGAATGAATTCTATATTTAATCTCAGTTTGAAAACAAAAATATTGTTTATAAGCCAGAGCAGAGTGTAAAGAAAAAAATTTAGCCCTTAATTTTCTTTAAACAATACAGATAGGAAAAACATATGGAGAAATATAGAAATAACGAGTACACAAGAGGAAAAACATGACCAAGTTGCCTGACACATGAATCCTAAAATGTTTGTATTAATGAAATGATCACTTTATCTTAGTACACAACTTTACATCAAAGGTCTACTTTCTTGGTACCAGTTCCAACCCTCTATACTCTGAATTATGAAGTATTTATACAAAACTTATCAAAATATCTTGATTTGAAATATCAAATATCCTAAAAGACCTTTTACAAAAATAGTACAAAAATATAGGCAAATAAAACTGTTGTAGCTTTCTAGCATTATCTTCAAGGATTCTAGTGATGACTTGGCTTGAAAATTTGTTGCTTTGCTATTGAAGATGAACACCTATTTTACTCCTGTAGTTGACATAGTTGATCGAATTTTCTATCATCTGGGGTGGAAAATTTAATTAGCTTCTTATAGGTTTCATCTACCTCGGTATATTTATCGACAATTGATCAGAAATGGATTTTGGATAGACTCCTAAGTCTAAGTGTTCCTCACAGAGGAAAATGAAAGTCCAATGAAGTTCCTGGAATTAGCCCCATGGCAAAGATCCTTTCATTTTGAATCTACTGCAACTTGAATGGGCAAAAATGAACTTAGGATGCAGAAGTTATCGCAGAAAGAAGATGCCCTTTGTTCTTTGGAAAAGGAGGCAAAATCCCCTAAAAATGGCAAAAAACCATTATAAAGGGAAATCACATCGAAGATGGTCCAAGAGGCAGACATAAGTGGAGGTGGAAGAAACCCCAATTGCCAATCTCCGATGTATCGGGTCGGAGATAGGCCCGCATGCGATATCGTGACCTAGGCTTTGCGACATGCGATCGCCGATGATCGGATCAGTCGATTGGCATCAGCGATGCCACGAGGCAAGGGAAGGACCCCTGGGCCAATGCGACTTGTGATTGTGATACATTGTATCGCAACGTCACGTCGTAGCGATATAAAGGGGTGATATACATGTGACTAGCGATTAGCGAAAGCCGGACCCGATGGGTTTTATAAACCCGCCCTGATAAAATTTGAGTTCTGGTAAAAGGGATTTTCTGTGTATTAACGCTTTTTGGTGTAAAAACCAAAATACAAAGGAAAGACACCCGAAGTGATAAAGCTAGACCCGAAGGGGAATTATAGGTGTGATTTATAAAATTTGAGTTCTGTAGCGGGATTTTGGGTGGGCCTCAAGTAGTAAATGGTATTGGGCTGGCTTCGCCCGATCCCATACAATGAACGACGCATGGCTAGCAGAGGAGAGAGGAAAGCCACCTTTTTGGGCTCGTAACCTTCGTACCCTTAAGCCACCCGAAGTCACATATTGACCGTTGGATCGGGGATCTCATAGATCGACTGTGGGGCTTGTGATATCAACCAAAGGTGGACCCGATGTGATTATAGGGCGGATGCGATAAATTTTGAAGTCCGATAGAAAGTGCTTTGACGCGTTTTTCAATGTATTTCCCGTACAATATTTGGGATTTTACCCAAAACACTTATGCGATGTGATATGCTGCCTAATGGTAGACCTGATAGGGATTTTAGGGGCAACTGAATGGAATTTCATGTTTGGATTTCACGTCTGATAGTGTATTTTCCATAAATCTCTGTGTAACGAAATTTTCTCCATTTTTCGTTTTTTGCCTAAGAGAAGGCCCCGAAACCTCTGTAACCACTCCAGATCCTCATGCCACGCTGCAAGCGAGCATTGTTATAGGCAATGATGAATTTTGAAGCTGTAGAATCATAGAGTCAGATGGCCAATTGAACTGACAAGAAGCAGGGAAGCCACAGAGGCGCAAAGAGATGATGATATGCAGAGAAACAATTGGGGTAGCCGAAAATCCATAAAAGTACCTCAAAGGAGGCAGAAAGCTCAATTGAGAGTAGGCAGAAGCAAGAGGGCAGAGAGAACGAGAGCTAATGTACAGAGTAGCTAAGGGAATTGCTTGGAGGTCAAGCGAACCATTGATGCACGCAGAGGCTAAGAGAGAGTGCAGAGAAGCCAGAGTTGATGAGCCAAAGCCAGAGCGAGAGCTAGAGCTAGAGCTAAGAGCTAGAGCCAAGAGCCAAAGCTAAGAGGCAGAGCCAAAGCCAGAGCCAGAGCTAGAGCCAGAGCTGAGAGTTAGAGCGAGAGCCAGAGCCAGAAAGCCTGAGAGCTTCAGACCCAGGGATGAGATGGTGTTCTAAGTCCATTGCTTCTATGTAATACAGTGGAGTTGAGTGTGGAGCTTATAAAAAGACCTTGCCATAATCCCAGAGAGCCTAGTTGAGTTGACTAGAGCTCAAGGAGACGTAGCCCAAGAGTTTTGGGTGAACTCCATATTAAACTTGTTGTCTTATGTGTGATGCTCATTTGTTGCATTGTTTCACTGTTATATGTTTTATATCCGTTTAAGCAAGTCAATTTACAACACATATACAGTTTTAAAAGAAACATAAGCATACACCTTATTTTCAAGCACATATTTAATTCCACATTGGTTAATCATAAAGACTTGGGAATATTGAAGATTTGGAAGTGGGAGAGGTTCTTGTAAGTTCACAAGAAGCCTTTAGAGCCCCATTTTCAGATTAGGTGGTATCAGAGCTTGAGATTGGTTAACCCCACTGTTAGTGTTAGTCTTTGCAACCTTCCTCCGGTGATCAAACATGCTCTTACAAAGTGATTTTAAGGTGTCAAGGTAAAATTTTTTCATTTCAGTGAGTCTTCAAGCAAAATTTGGTCACTAGGTATTAGGTCTAGGGTTTGTTTTCACTCCTTTCAAAGTTGTCCAAATGTTGGTCCATGTCACCATTCAGTTGAGTGCACCATCATTCAGATGGTTGTCATCATCATGTCAGGGTCCAGTGGGTCATTTTACACCTTGTTCATGACTCATTTGTGCCTCGGTAAGGCTCATTTCCCTATCCTAGGGTTTCAAAGGAAATTTCTCTTGGATGGTCAAATCATAAGCAAAACTTGCATCGTGATGTTCATACACCTTCCCCTATCCTTAGCGTACCTTATTAAACACTTCCCATCACTGAGATCCCCCAAATTCCTCATTTTCCCACAAACCCTAGTTTCTTGCTACAACTTGACAATTTTCTAGGTTGGGCCTATGTTTAGCCCTTTCGGACCCCTTCCCCTCACTCAATATTTGAAATTCCACTTTCCCCTACTTCCTAACATCCTTTCCTACTTCCCAAAATATTCTCTAGAATTTAAAAGCCACTTATCCCCTTCATTTCACTTCATTTCGACAAATCCCCTGTTCCACACATCGGGATATGTTTTACTCCAACGATGTTTTTGAGAAATAAAAGATGAATTTGGGAAAATGAGAGATTTTTTTTTCCATAATAGGCCAAGGAAGAAAAAACTCCTTCACTTTTTACACAGGTGTCATGGTTTCAGAGAAATGTCAAAAATACAGTTGCCTCAGGAGAATTGATGCACCTCTGAAGTGACCTTGGGAAAATCAATTTTTCTCCTAGCTTGGTTTGCCAAATGACTTGCTTGATGAGTAAAATGATAACTAGACACAAATATATTTCCAATGAGCTATCATGAGCTCAATTTGGAGTTGAGGAAGACCTTCAAAAGTTGACTGCAATATCACTCTACCTTTAGGCAGACTCATTCTGCACATTTTGACCAGTCTTGGGCAATTTGATTTTTGACATGGCAAATGAACTCTGAATTGAAAAATTCTAGCTGAGTTGGAAAGTAGACTCAATATCCTTTCAAACAAGCTATCCTGAGACAAATTTGGTGTTAAAATTGGCAACCAGGCAAAACTTCATGTGGGTCATCTTATTCATGGCTGATAATATTTTTATTAGATTCCTCTCGTGGAGAGGTGTAGGATTGATATAAAGATCATCCGATTCCGATAAGTATTCATGGAGATATGAATTTATTTTGATTATGGAATTATTATCAAGCCGACCTACAACTCATGTAGGCTCAGAATCCCAACAGTTGCATCTATTCACCCGCCAATGTTGTGTATAAATATAAGAGGACTTTTCCTCATTTGGACTCATCTCATCACATCTCTCTCTCTCTACTACGCAGAAATGAGTCTCTTCTCTACTGCGCTGAAATGGGTCTCTCTCTCACACATGTGAAGCTGGAAGCTATTGAATTTGAAGTTGCAACTGCAGAGGTAAAGATTGACTTGCGTGGCCTAGAAGATCTCCTCTTTGGAACTGCGCTGTAGATTCATCTGAACCTCCTCTAAAAGCCGCAACTTTTGGTGGTGGAATGAAGTCAATCCGACAAACGGTTTGCAAGATATCATCTGCCCTAGTTTGACAATGAAGTCGCTAATGCTGATGCTGCTGATCTAGGGTTTGCTACTGCTGATATGAATCAGATTTATTGTACTATTTCTCTCTACTGAATTATTGAAGATAAAAGAAGATTTGATCAAAGGGTTTCCCCACACATTGTGGGGTTTGTCCCTGGCTAGCCGCCACATCTTGTGTCTCTTGTCTTGGCTTGTTTTCTGTCGATCGTTTAATTTTCTATCTGCACTTTACTTTATGTACGTGTGATTTCTAATCTTTGGAATATAATAAGGAAAAGAAGTAAACTATTATAAGCATAGGAAATACCATAACTTAACATGGTATCAGAGCTGAGGTGAAGACAAAGCCCGAGCAAGAGCAAGAGCAATCATCGAAGAGAATATTGGCAAGGCTATCCTAAAAGAACTATGGGGTCCTCAACACTCTTTCCTGCTGAAGACAAGCTCCGTGAGAAAGCTGACTATCATGGATGGAAGATGTCTATCGATCTAACCCTTGAGAATCAAGGAGTGTTGGATCATGTGAGAGGCAATATTGTTGAGCCTCCATCAAATGCATCCGTTGCTGCCTGGAACAAATGAAAAAATGGAGAAGTAAAAACAATAGAAGATCATCCGGGACTCTATCGACAAGCACTTGGTGGCCTACATCTCTGAACTGGACACCTCCAAAGAAATCTACGATAGACTGGTGAGTTTATTTAAAGCTAATGATGCAAATCAAGTTTTGTTTCTTAGAAATAAGCTGAGGGAAATCAAGAAGGGTAAAGATGAAAGTATGCAAGCATAATTCTTAAGAATCACCATGATCAAGAACAATCTCCTATCTATTGGGGAAACTATTACTGACAGAGAAATGGCATTCACAACTCTTGGAGGATTGCCATTTGAATGGTATGTGTTTAGGACTACTCTTTTGAACTATAATGTAATCCCTGGTTTCGAGGAATTAATGGCTAGATGCATTCAAGAAGAAACAAGGGAAGAAGAGCAAGAAATGGCCATGCCTAAAGTTCCTCCTGCTGCCTTTAATCAAAAGGAAAGGCTAGACCTAAGGGTGGAAGAAAAGGACGATGTTACATCTGCGATAAAGTAGGTCACTATGCAAGGGAGTGCCCTGATAGAAAAGACTCACAGCAGGACGATGATCAAAATCCCTCTGATGGCAAATCAAAGGAATGAAAAATTCAACAACAAAGGTAAGAGGAGAGCTGGGGATCGACGAAGAGGACAACCATTCAAGAAGGCTAGAAAGTCCAAGATGTATTAAATGCACCTGACCTCAAAAAGAACCTAGTGTCCATCTCGGCTATGGAAGAAAAAGGCTACAAGGTAACCTTCAGCAATGGCATGGTATGTGTATGGAAAAATAATGTTAAAGATTCCTTTACTCTTGGGTTTAGTGTTGATTCATTATATCAGGTCGATGGAAGTCCATTGGGTGTCATGTCTTGTGACAAAACTCTTTAGTCCGAACTTTGGCATCGGAGGTTTTCCCACCTTCATTACAAAGCTCTACCCGATGTAAGATAGATGGTAACAGGGATACCCAAATTCCAAGTAGAGAAAGAAGGTGTATGTTCGGGATGTGCCGAAGGAAAGCTCAAAAGGTGACCATTCCTTTCAAGTCAAAGCAAGACCTCTGATATCTTACAATTGGTTCACTCAGACATATCAGAGGCTGGCATCAAGAGGGAAAATACTACACCATATACTCCTAAACAAAATGGTGTGGCAGAAAGGAAGAACTGCACAATTATGGAAGCTGTCCAGGCAATGCTACATGATCAAAGACTTCCAAAGTTTCTATGGGCTGAAACTACAATCACTGCCGTATATGTACAAAATTGATGCCCTCATCAAGAATTGGGTTCCTAAACTCCTGAAGAAATGTTCACCACCGGTCAAAGGGGAGTCGTGATTAGTCATGATGTCACCTTTGACAAAGATATGGCTCTCAGCAAGGTGGACAATCTGCTGACTTTGAGTAGCTCTCAAGAAGCCGACACCAGGGAACCGAAAGAAAAGGATGATGAATCAATGCCTGATGTAGAAGAACCCATGGATCCGATTGATCCTCATCCACATGAGCCTTCCTCTTCTAGGAAGAGGCCTTCATGGCTTAGGGGGATACTTGATGATGCTGAAGGACATGCTGCACCCTGAGGAACCTTCCATAAAAGTAAGAAACTTAACAGGTATCAGGGATACCTGACCATCATGAGCACGATCATACAAAATGAACCTTCATCATTCTCAGATGTCATCAAGCATTAACTATGGAAGGATGCTATGACCATAGAATATGAGTCTATTATGGAGAATGATGTCTGCGAAGTAGTTCCCAGACCCTGGGCAAGACAATTGTTACTTCAAAATGGCTTTACAAGATAAAGCATGCAGCAAATGGAAGTATGGAAAAGTATAAGGTTCATTTTGTTGCTCGTGGTTTATCCCAAAAGGGAGGTATAGACTATGATATTTTCACCTGTTGCCAGATATACGACCATCCGCTTGATCATAGCCCTTGTGGCTTCACAAGGATGGAACCTACATCAAATGAATGTTAAGACTGCGTTCTTGCATGGTTCTATCAAAGAAGAGGTCTATGTGGAGCAACCTGAAGGATTTGAGATTTATGATTGAAAATCTCATGTATGTAGGTTGAAGAAGGCTCTCTATGGGCTGAAGAAAGCACCCCGAGCATGGTATGAGAGGATCGATAGCTACTTGATGAAGCTGGGATTCACTAGGAGTGAAGCTGATCCTAACCTTTACTTTAAGGTTGAAGATGACAAGCCTCTCATACTGGTGTTGTATGTGGATGACCTCTTTCTAACAGGTGCAAACCCTCTCATTCACAAATGTAAGAGGGAGATGGCTTCTGAATTTTAAATGAAGGACCAAGGACTTGAAGTGTGGCAGAAGCCAAGGGAAATTTTCCTATCTCAAGGAAAATATGTGGTAAATATATTGGAAAGATTCGGTATGATGGACTGCAAGCCTGTGACTACCTCGAGGATCTTAACTTTTAGAAGTTATATGGTAGTGATAACGGACCAGACTTGGGAAATGCCTCTGAGTTTCAAAAACTCATTTGCATTGATGTTCTTGGTGAACCTCCATCTGAACATATGTTTTGCAGTTAGCATTGTGAGCTCATATTTGGTTGAACCTCACTGGATTAATGTCAGGAATCTTCTGAGATGTCTTCAGGACACAATCTCTCATGGATTAAGATACACTGCTGGAGATGTGAGACTACTTGGATATACTGATGTTGATTGGGCAGGTAGTGTGATGGACCGTAAGAGCACTTTCGGGTGCTGTTTCTCCTCGGGATCTGCTTCGATATCCTAGATGAGCAGGAAGAAGAAGTCGGTGGCTTTGAGCACCGCCGAAGCAGAATATATTGCTGCTAGCATGACCTCGTGTGAGGCAGTCTGGTTGCGAAAGCTCTTCAGTGAGCTATTTGGATTGACATTGGATACCACTGTGATTCTCTGTAACAACCAGAGGTGGGATTCGATTATTGAGGAATCCTGTATTCTTCGATTGCTCCAGTAGATAGACATCATCTAGGATATGGTAAGTCGATGAGCAAGGAGGTTCCATCGCATTAAGATGATGTACAGGTTGATAAACCTTGTCAAAGCCCCGAGGAAAGATCTAATCTGTGATTTTCGCAAATGACTTGGAGTCGGTAAGAAACCCTTGTACAAGGGTCCTACATGTTGCATACATTGAGCTCTGGGAGCTCTGAGGGCTTGCGGTTCCTACTGGAGCAACATATGACCACAGGGTGACTCATCCTCCCCTGGTGGTGCACATTGGAACAAGATGATTCGCTCTCTTGTGGGACAAGATGATTCGCTCTCTTGTGGAACAGGATGATTCGCTCTCCTGTGTAGCAGGATGATTAGTTCTCCTGTGAGGCCTGGATTGATGTGTTCTCCATGGCGATTGTAGCAGGATTGATTAATTCTGATGTCGAGGCATCCTACCAATGTAGTCTGGGACTCATGGGAAGTACCTCTCATCTGATCAATGAGCAAGGAAATGAAGTTAGGGACCATAGTAGTACTGATGGACGCATCGTTGTATCTACTGTACTCCCTACGCTAGGATGACCTCCATTGATCTGGGATCAATGAGACTGGTCTGGGACCAGTGAGAGTGGTACATACTATGACGCTGACTTCGGGTCGGTTGAGACTGGTCTGGGACCAATGGTACACTCTCTGAGACTGCAATACTAGTCTGGGACCGGTAGTAGGAGTTGTACCATACTATTATGCTGACTTCGAGTCGGTTGAGACTGGTCTGGGACCAGTGGTACATACTTCGAGACTGACTTCGTGTCAGTGCAGTACTGGTCTAGGACTAGTGAGAGTGGTACATACTATGACGCTGACTTCGGGTCGGTTGAGACTGGTATGGGACGAGTGGTACACTCTTTGAGACTGCGATACTGGTTTGAGACCAGTGGTAGGAGTGGTACTTACTATGAAGCTGACTTCGGGTCAGCTGACACTGGTCTAGGACCAGTGGTACGCACTCTGAGACTAACTTTGAGTCAGTGGAGGATGATATTGGTCTAGGACCAGTGGAGTTGTACTCACTATGATGCTGACTTCGGGTTGGTTGAGACTGGTCTGGGACCAGTGGTACATACTCTGAGACTGACTTTGAGTCAGTATGATACATCCTCGATCATTTCTTCTTCTTCATAATTTGGACAAAAGTAGAGCAGAACAGAACAATACAAGAGCAGAGCAGAACAGAGAAAAACAGTACAAATCAGTGCAGGGCAGAACAAGACAAAGCAGAACAGGCAGAATAGAGCAGAGCAGGGCAAGGGTCAGGCTATACAGGGCAGTGCATTTGATGGATGAATAGTAACGACCGATAGACAGATTGCAGATGAAGTTCTCCATGGTTGAGAGGGAGTGTTAAAATTGGCAACTAGGGCAACCTTCATGTGGGTCATCTTATTCATGGCTGATAATATTTTTATTAGATTCCTCTCGTCAAGAGGTGTAGGATTGATATAAAGAACATCCGATTCTGATAAGTATTCATGGAGATATGAATTTATTTTGATTATGGAATTATTATCAAGCTGACCTACAATTCATGTAGGCTCAGAAGCCCAATAGTCGCATCTATTCACCCACCAACGTTGTGTATAAATATAAGAGGACTTTTCCAACAAGCACACTTGGAGCAAATTTGGATATCGATAAGGCCTCCAAAAGTGGGTCCAAACAGGTGCTATGCATAGAGAATCAAGCACGGTGCATAGAGGAAAAATTGCCAGTTTGACCAAGTATTGCTCTGTTTTTCGCCCAACTTTTGCCAGTTTGACTTTTTCACCTTCTTAATGTCAAGTTTGTGATGTAACTTAATGTACATTGATGGATCATGATGTAAATATGTAAAATTTTTACTTATGGAGGTAGGTTCATCCATGAAAAGGTAGTTTGAAACTGAATGAATCAGTTCCCTAGTTTCTAGAGGCAAGCTGTTCCACTGCCTGATTTCTAGTTCTCAGTTTAGAATTAGTTGGAACAGATCCTAAACTTTTGATATCGACCCCTAGAGGCTAGGATGAGTTATGCTTTGTCTATATCTTGTGATCTTTCAGTCATTAGCATGGTTGGACTCTTGAGAAATCCTTGAGCTTCATTATACATTCATATCAGCATTTTGGCTAAGGAATTGAGACCAGGATTTGCAGCACTCTTTGGGATCCATGTGGAAATTTGTCTTGGTACAGTGCTTTTCTTTGTAATTGTGAATTTTCTTATATGTCATGTATGCCATTCTCTATCTTGTTTCTTTTGAACTAAACAAACAAGAGTGTAAGTAGAATCCATTGAAATTGCAGTGCTCTACTTGAAGTTTGCTTTAGTTTCTTGATGTTTTCAACTGTTTAGGAAGGATCCATGATTGCTCTTGCCCTCTTCAACATATCACTTATCTATTCCTTCCATCTCATTCAATTTTAGGTGCCAAAAACAATTGCCTACCTTTCCCCATTGAGATCTCTGTAGGACTGAGCCTCAATCCCCGCACCCAAAATCTACCTTTCCATCTGAGCCAATAAAACTCTATTTTATCAAATCAAACTCTCTTACACTTATACCTAGCCTAAGATTAGTATTTCTATCAGTCATCTCAAGCCCTAATCGATTATAATTTGCTGAGATTGACCCGAAGAGAGCCCTCTCCTGACCTGGTAGGGCTAGCTACCAGGCTGAGCATGGTTTGATGTTGGCCCTGGATCCTACCTTTTCAGCCTAAGGTAAATCTAGGCACTAACACCCACCTTCAAAGAAGGTTACATCAGAATGCTTGATTGACAGAGTACAAATTTCTTGTTTGAAAGGTGTTTGTCCAGTCAAGGATTGATTGTCTGATTGATTGTATTCTTGTGTGCAGACTGACTATTGTTTGAGTTTGCAGAGGTGAAGGGAAAGCTAGTGATAGCTCAGTCCAGGAAGGACAAGAAGGAAGAAGGGCTAAAGGCATTCTTCTATCCGAAAGGACCTCAAGGCATTCCTTGAAGCACAAGAGGTTTGTTGCAAAAGGTTGTTGAATAAGCTCTTTATTAATCTTGTTTGAAGTTCTTTTGTTCATTAGCATAATGACTACTTCTACAAGTGAGTCCTCAAATTCTTCTTTCTTAATCAAAAGACTCTTTGATGAAGACATAAAGAAAGACTTGTTCATCATGATGGACATGGTGAGAGAAATGTGTGAGGATGGAAGGAAGAGCAGCATACTTAGAGAGCAGTTGAATTCCGTGGAGGAAGAGAAGCAGTTGCTTTTTGACAAATTGCAGGAAATGGAGAGGCAACTTCATATTGCAAATATGAACCTGAAAAGGATGCATGAGTTGGAGTCACAGCTCTTTGTTGCCAAAGAAGCCTTAGTTAAGTATCAGCTTGAAGAAGAGGTAAATAGTTCCTGATTGTCTTCGAATTCTTCTAAGAATGCTTATATTGGTTCTTTTGAAAAACATACTAGAGGCATAGGTTCCAAGCTAATGTCCAAGATGGGCTGTGAAGGAAAGGGCTTGGCTTAACATGCACAAGGTATTGTTGAGCCAATAATGGTTGAGGAAAGGCCTAATTATTTGGGTCTTGGCTATGGATAGCCTTATGGAAAGAGTTTCAAAGCTGTCATGAAGGCCATTGAAACAGTTCGAAGAAGGAGTTTCATTGCAGGTCCTCTAGCTCAAGAGTGTGAAGATTGTATTCAAGAGGAATGCAATAGCTTGAAACATCATTTTCAGGATGCAGGTGTTCAAAAGCACACACTTGAACCAGAGAGTTGTGGAGACTCTAAAAACCTTGAAGATATTGATAGTGTTCCAAAGGGAGCCACTTCTTCATTTGCTTCACTTCCTCATGAAGGCAATAAAGGTGAAAGAGGAAGGTATAAATCTAGTTCTAAACATATTCCTTTTGTTTATGTAAAGCATGATAAATTTCCACATAGATATGGGAAAAGAATTGCATGTTCCTTTCGTAGTTTGGATAACCATCATGTTTCTAGATGTTGGAAGAGGATGGCCACATACAAGAAACTTTTTAAGGAAAAGAAGCAAGAAGCCAAAGATCCATTGGAAAAGGCAAATCATGTTGTTAAGAGGATGCACATGTGTTGCACTTATTGCCATAAGCAAGGGCATCTTGCTGAAAAGTGTTGGACTCTGAATCTAGCAATGCTTCCACAAATGCTACAGAAGGTGGAAAGAGAAAATGGCAGAAATGGAAAGTAAGATTCCATGGATGATGTGTCTCAGGATGATTCACATGTTGATGCTAATGTGTAGACAAAGGTAGTACCTTTGAAAGGGATTGGTAAGAAATGGTTAGAGTTCTTATCCGATTAAGATTGCATGTCTATTGATGCATCTATTTTCATTTGTTTGTTAATGGAATGCAAGTTGCAGGATTTTACCAAGATGGTGAATGGAAAAATGTTGAGTAGGAGACTCACTTTATTGCTGCAATATTATATTTCATTTCAGCTTCGAAACTACAGTGTGCTTAAGAGAAAGTTGAAGGATGAAATGCATGCATGAGAATGTTGTGCATGAACACAGGGATGTTGATGATTTCCTTGTATTTGAACATGTATGTGTAATTAACTTGAAGGGTTGATTTCTTTGTTGTAACATGCATGTAATGTTGACTCGGGAGAAGTTAACTTGGTCTCCAATAGGGAGATAATGATAAAGTGTTTCATATTTTGAAAAAGAGTCCTAATAGTCTTTTTCTACATGCTTGACTTGAAAGGTCATTTGTTTAAAGGCATGTTTTGTGGGCTTGTTATCTAGTCCATCATTTGTATACAGATGTAAGACATGGAGGTGTTCACAAGATGTGAAATCTATTTCTTTTGTTGAAGCAGGAGTTTAGGCCATCCAGTTGTCATCTGTATTTCTATTGTTGTTAAAAGTTGTTGTTGGCAGCTTGTCAAACAGGTATAAATGAAAGTTTTGTGAAGTAGATGTACTTCACATTTGTTTGAGCCACCTTGGATCAATGATCAAGGTAGAGAAGTTCAAAGTACCCTCTATGACCATTTCAGCAGGAGTTCTACAGGAAGGAAAGGAGGAAGGCAGTTCTTCCCAGGAGGACCAGCAAATCCAGGAAGGAAAGTGGTCAAAGGCTTTGGTTTAGAGGCACTATGCAAGGCAAGTGTATGGAGGCTGAAAGAAGAGGGTGATGTTACTCTAATTTACTATTCAGATCAGTATATCACTCCTTTGGAGACCAAAAGTTCTTTTAGTGGGAAGGTGTGATATAAAATGGATTTTGGATAGACTCCTAAGTCTAAGTGTTCCTCACAAAGGCAAATGAAAGTCCAAGGAAGTTTCTAGAAATAGCCCCATGGTAGAGATCTTTTCATTCTGAATCTACTGCAACTTGAATGGGAAAAAATGGACTTAGGATGCACAAGTTATCATAGAAAGAAGATGCCCTTTGTTATTTGGAAAAGGAAACAAAATCCCATAAAAATGGCAAAAAACCCTTATAAAGGGAAATCGCATCAGAGATGGTCCAAGAGGCAGACTTAAGTGGAGGTGGAAGAAACCTCGATTGCTGATCTCTGATGTATCAGGTCGGAGACAGGCCCGCATGCAATATCGAGACCCAGGCTATGTGACATGTGATCGCCGATGATCGGATCAGCAGATCGGCGTCGATGATTCCACGAGGCAAGGGAAGCACCCCCGGGCCAATGCCACTTGCGATTGCGATACATCACATCGCAACGTCACGTCGCAGCAATATAAAGGGGCGATATACATGCGACTAGCGATTAGCAAAAGTTAGAACTGATGGGTTTTATAAACCCAGCCTGATAAAATTTGAGTTTCGGTAGAAGGGATTTTCTATGTATTAACGCTTTTTGGTGTAAAAACCAAAATACAAAGGAAATACGCCCAAAGCGATAATGCCGAAACTGAAGGGGAATTATAGGTGCAATTTATAAAATTTGAGTTTTGTAAGCAAGAATTCGGGGGGCCTCAAGCAGTAAATGGTATTGGGCCGGCTCTGCCCGATCCCATATAATGAACGACGCATGGCTGGCGGAGGAGAGAGGAAAACCACCTTTTCGGGTTGGCAACCTTCGTACCCTTAAGCCACCCGAAGTTGAATATTGACCGTTGGATCGGGGATCCTATAGATCGATGGTGGGGCTTGCGATCATGGCCAAAGGTAGACTCGATGTGATTATAGGGTGGATGCGATAAATTTTGAAGTCTGATAGAAAGCACTTTGATGTGTTTTTCAATGTATTTCCCGTGTATTTGGGATTTTACCCAAAACACTTATGCGATCCAATATGCTACCTAATGGCAGACCTAATAGGTATTTTAGGGGAAATTGAATGGAATTTCATGTCTGGATTTCAGTGATAGCGGCCAAAGGTAGATTCGATGTGATTATAGGGAAGATGCGATAAATTTTGAAGTCCAATAGAAAGCGCTTTGATGCGTTTTTCAGTGTATTTCCCGTGTGTTTGGGATTTTACCCAAAACACTTATGCGATCCAATACGCTACCTAATGGTGGTCCTGATAGGTATTTTAGGGGCGATTGAATGGAATTTCACATCTGGATTTCACGTCTGATAGTGTATTTTCCAGAAATCTCTGTGTAATGAAATTTTCTCCATTTTTGGGTTTCTGCCTAAGAGAAGGCCCCGAAACCTCTGTAACCACACTAGATCCTCATGCCATGGTACAAGTAAGTGTTTTTATAGGCAATGATGCATTCTGAAGCCCAAGAGCCACAAAGTCAGATGGCCAGTCGAACTGACAAGGAGCAAGGAAGCCGCAGAGGCGTAGAGAGATGATGATACACAAAGAAATGGTTGGGGTAGCTGAAAAGCTGGAAATGTACCTCAAAGGAGGCAGAGAGCTCAATTGAGAGTAGGAAAAAGAAAGAAGGCAGAGAGAACGAGAGCTAATGTGCAGAGTAGCTGAGGGAGTCACTTGGAGGTCAAGCGAACCATTGATGCATGCAGAGGCCGAGAGAGAGCTCAGAGAAGCCAGAGCCGAAGAGCGAGAGCGAGAGCTAGATCCAAAGCAAGAGTCAAGAGCCAGAGCCATGAGCCAGAGCCAAGATATAGAGCCAAAGCCAGAGCTAGAGCTAGAGCGGAGAGCCAGTGCGGGAGCCAGAGCTAGAAAGCCTGAGAGGTTCTGAGCCAGGGATGAGATGGTGTTCGAAGCCCATTGTTTCTGTGTAATACAGTGGAGTTGAGTGTGGATCTTGTAAAAGGACCTTGCGATAATCCTAGAGAGCCTAGTCGAGTTGAATAGGGCTCAGGGAGACGTAGCCCAAGAGTTTTGGGTTAACTCCATATTAAACTTGTTGTCTTATGTGTGATGCTCATTTGCTACATTGTTTCACTATTATATGTTTTATATCAGTTTAAGAAAATCAATTCATAACACATAAACAATTTTAAAACAACCATAAGAATACACCTTATTTTCAATCACATATTTAATTCTGCATTGGTTAATCATAAAGACTTGGGAATATTTAAGCTTTGAAAGTGGGAGAGGTTCTTGTAAGTTTAGAAGAAGCCTTTAGAGCCCCATTTTCAAATCAATGGTGGGCTTAATTACAAACAAATGTTTTATCTCATGTTTGATAAGTAAATCAAATTTCAAACCCTCCATGAGAGCTTTTCTTGTGATGGTTCCCTTGATGGTGGAAAACCTTGACATATATTTGGCCATGGTATACAACTTCTACTGATAATCATCTAACTTGACAAACTTGTCTCCAATTCCTTGCAAACCTGGTAGCCCTTTTTGGTTCACTACATCGAATTTTCTTTGAAACTTTTGAATGCTAGCCTCCATGTTATGGCATTTTTTCTCCAACTGTAGCATCAAGTTCCTTTTTTGTAAGGAATCTTCTCACCTAAAGGA
This sequence comes from Pinus tabuliformis, assembly GCA_031772625.1. Classification (NCBI taxonomy): domain Eukaryota; kingdom Viridiplantae; phylum Streptophyta; class Pinopsida; order Pinales; family Pinaceae; genus Pinus; species Pinus tabuliformis. The sequence goes on along the minus strand of CM062805.1, from coordinate 273,118,245 downwards.
TTGTTTTTGTCCTGTATAGAATATCAAATTCCTCTAGTTCCTCCTTTGTCTTTGAATTTAGAATCCTTATTAGGGCAGTGGCCTCACCCAGTTTCTATCCCAAACTTTCTTTTATTCCTTCAATAACTTCTTTTGATATTTGCACTAATTCCTCCTACTCGAAAATTATTTCAATGGAAGGCCAAATTTTAGTCATAGTTTCATTGATTTCCACCAAAATGTTCTCCCTTGCATGTGAAATTATCTGGACCATGGAAGATTCATTCTCTAATTGTTCAATTCTCCAGGTTAACCTATGATTCTTTTGAAGCTCTGCTATGTATACATTATCAATCTTTAATTTTTATTCTTGGAGATTGTTTGTCTGAGCTTTTAACTTTTGAATCTTTTACCCTCTGATAGATAGGTCCTCCATAGATTTGACTAAATATGTTGATGAGTCTATAGACTGTCACTCTAATATGATGGTTGTTGAAGTGGAAGTTATTGTTGTCGATCTACCTACAATCCAAACTGCTGTGAGTGGAATGACTACTAACTGTGTTGAATATTTTTTCTCCTTTAGTAATTTTTTCATTTCAGTCTCCATCTCTTTGATTTTCCCATTCTGTTCAACGATGATGTTGAACATGTCTTCTTTCTCTTTCTCTAGATATCCAACTTCCTTGGTATGTGGATATTTAGTAGATGGAAGCTTGAGTTTCTTCTTTAGGGTTACAATGTTAGCATTCTTTTTTCCAATAATTTCCTCTGTAGCTTTCACATTACTGGGATCATATCCCAGTTTGATTACTAGATCCTCTAAAGACTTAATCTTAGTGACTTTAGATAAAGAAGATACCTTTTCTAGTTTGAGTTAGGATTGAATGATGTTGACTGAAGATTGCAACTTGGAAGCTTCCATTGCGGAGTTTGTCAAGGTTGAATACAACATCTCACCTATTTGCTTATGCAAGTCCATTTGATCAATGGGATGGATTTGATCAACATTGAAAGAAAATATATATTTGTTGTAATCATTTGGAGTTTTCGGAAAAGGAACCTGAGCCTGGAGGAAGGCTATCTGCATCTTTCCTTTCTCTATGTTAAAGGAAGAGAGAAGCCTATGCTGTGAGGATGTCGTCTTCTTCCAAAACTGTGTATAAGTTGTAGCTTTTAGCAACTCATTGTTCCTCTTAATTTCTTTATACTTGGCAAATATATTTCGTTCATCTTGGTTATGAACCAATTCTCTTAACTGAGATGTGTCCAGTGGCTCTTTAGAGGCCAAAGATGATGGGGATCCTATGAAAATGTCTTCCTTCCCAACAAAAGTATAGGGGCCTGTCAAAACAATGGTGGACTATACAATTTCCTTTTTGTCTCTTCTTGTAAATTTTTAACTCCTTTCCATGGATTTCTATAACTAAAGGGAAAATATCCTTCCTTGGTATCTTTTGTTGTTTCTCCTATGGTGTGGGAGTTTGTGATGTCGTTGTAGAGAGTACCTATTCTTCTACCTCTTGCAAAGTATTTTCTTGCCATTGGTCCTGATTCATGTATTTTTCTATTTCTAGGCTGGGAGTATGAGCGTAGGGAGTAGTCTTCTGTTCTACTCTTAGTTTCAAAAATTATTGCTAAAGGGTCATATGACCAGGTAAAGCTGAGTTTAAAATTCATCTACTTGAGGAGAAGATCTTCTTCTTTGGATGTTGTCATTGTATTACAAATAAAAGGCCCAGCCTGTGTTTTGATCTTGAATTGATATTTCTTCTTGGATTCCACAAAGTGAAACTCATCCATATTAATAATTTGTCCAATATATTCTAGTGAAAAAAATCTCAGAGGAAAAAATTTGGGAAACCTATATGGAGGCAATTCACACCCATACACTCTGATCTCAGTGTAATTTTGGTACAGCTACCAGCCACCTATCTTAGTTTTCTCACTGAAGTGTAGAAATATTTTTATCTCAGGTCATATCCTTGGTTCAACATCACTATTCAATAGGAAAGAAATTGTATACAAGAACTCATCTACTTAATCACTGAAAGTGAATTCATTGGTATGCTTCCTTACCAAAGAAGTCCAATGAATCACAGATTGGGAATTCCCTTGTTCATCCAATTTCTATAATGGAAACTGAAAGTTGATTGCCTAATAGAATAAAAGAAAATAGACTAGAACTAAAGCATATTTAATGGTCCATTCTATAGAAAACTTTAGGAATTGTTCATGGATGACATTTGCTAAGACCTCATTGTAGTGGAAGAAGATTGAGGGATTTTAACCTGTTGAAAATACTGATAAAAATCCTATGATGACCTCATCAACCCACTGATTCGATTGATAACCCAGTAAGAAATAAAATATGGAGATAATCTACTTTGTCATTTCAGGGAACATGGAGGAGGAATAAGGAGGATTTCTCTTAGGCAATTAGACATGCTCAGGGAGAAATTTTTCAAAGATCTTTGCTCTGTGAGGAAAAGTGAGGTTCTTGTAGAGTTCCATGTGGGAATCTACTGAAAAAGCTTCTAAAGAGGTAGAATTATGAATCTACAACATTTGGGAAATGGAATCAGACGTAATTGTGAAAATGATATCATTATTTTGTGATACAATTTCCATCTAACTGGGGATGTACCGGAAGTGGCACCATGAAATGAATTTAGGAAAATGGTGGGTCCGAGGAAAAATTAATTGGGGTAGGAAGGAGTCCGAGAAGTGCAATTCATCACTGAGATCAATAAACTTTTGTCTTAACTAGTTGTGGAGTTCGTAGAGGTCGAAATCACAACTAGTTTCCATAATTTTATATTATTGATCTACCAAGGGCTGGTGGTCCAAGTCAATTACTGGTGGTAGAAGGGGGTTTTCTTCAGTAGATTTAGATTTAGTTTTAGGATCCATGTTGGAAATAAATGAACTGGAAAATTGAAATTACTCGAGAAGTGTGTGGACAAAGATTGGTTACAGTGGTAGTTGTCTTGTTGACAGGTTGCTGTGGCAATCTAGTTCACTGACTGGTCACTGTAACGGGTTTTGTCTTTCAGTGCATTGGAACAGTAAAGGGAAGGTCCAACAGAACAATTTTGGGCTTTATTTATAAACAAAATTTCTTAACATTGAAGGATTATTCCTTTAACAGAGCGTGTTTGTTAATCTAGGTTGAAACAATTACACGGCGAGTGGAGAGACGTGCCATGTGGCGAGACAGGATGGAGTGGAGTGGGGATGAGAGGCACCAATTGCTGTAAGAGGAATGGAGTGAGGGAGCATGGGGTTTACGGTCATTTTAGGCGGGCAGTGGATTTTGGAGGGGGGTGGATGGTACACTGTTTTATGTGGGGGGGGGGGTTGGGGGTGTTCGAAGTCAGCCTGGGGGTGACACATTGCATAAATGGTATGAGGGGAAACAACTTTTTGGACGCCCCATGGTTAACTGTCGGAGGGGTCGGGGGGGCGTCTGAAGTCATCATCCACCATTGATATGGGTGGGTGAGATCATGGCCCTTCATTGCTGCTCAACACTTATTACAAACAACAAATGTGTCATATCAAAATAGTTGCATTAACACTACTAATCGTGAATTATACAATGTGGTTAACTGATTTAAATAACTTTATTAAATCTAATATAATTGCACTTATACTTTGTGATCATACTAATTTACTTATTTAGCCAAACAAATTTTTTTCAACTAATATAATCGCGCTTAAATGGCGCGATTATATAATTAAACATATTTATTTGAATGTAATGTGGAATTTAAACTAGACGCACATTATTTTGTTGATTTTTCCAAAGATTTTTCTCATCATATTTTTATTTTTTGAAATGAGATAGCATTTGAACTGGCTCACTTATTTAGGGCTATTGTCCTTTTTTATTTTCTCATTTATTTCCATATGTATATCATTTTTTTTATCCCCTTTCATTATGTTTTTCTTTTCTTTTCTATTTTCTATTTTTCTTTTTCTTGGAAATAGTTTGTAGGATGAAACATTATTTACAATATCTAATATAAAAATCAACAAATAATCATCAATTTATCCTATAAAATATAGGACCCCAACAGTGTTTCCTTTGGGGATTGCATCCTCCTTGTGAGGTGTCAAGAACATTTTCGATCAGTAGCCTTTATCCACTGGGTATCTTGTATTTATCTGGCAACTAAATTGATTACCTGTTTGTTATTATAGATACTAGCAGCAACTCACTAGAAGCTTAGGGCCCTGTCTTCAGGCTTCAATTCCTAATGTTAGCCTCCCACTCTTGCATTAAAATAGTAAAATGGTATTTACAATGACTTGAATGAGAAACGTGTCTATTTTGGAAGAAAATAGTGCTTAAGTAGTCTGCCATTGACAGGTCCTCCTAGTAGTCCTTCTCCAATCATGTCTTTCAGAGAGAATGCATTGTTTCCTCGGAAAGCTTCAATTTTATAGCATCCTCTCCACAAACTATAAAATTTTCCATGCTTACCTTTTTTTTCATTTCTCGAGTCCCATCTCAACACAAGGGCATCTAGTTGGAAGTCATCTGCTTGGTTCTTCTGTCATGGATCTGATTATGTCCCGAATTATCTAAGTTTTTTTGTAGATTTCCTCCCTAGTTTGTTGCAACAATATTGTTTGATTTATCCTTCTCTGTACATAATTTGGCTTGACTTGTGATTCCAACAATAATTTTATCACATGGATTCCCAAGGAAGTAGGAAAAATTGCATCCACTCCATATACTAATTGGAAAGGATACATTCCAATAGACTTCTTTGTGGTAATTCTGTCAGCCCACAGAGCATTAACTAATTCCTTATGTCAGGATTTTTTATTTTCCTAAAACACCTTCTTAATAATATTGATTAAACTCTTATTAGAAGACTCAACTAACCCATTCCCTTATGGGTACTAAGCAGTAGAGTGTCCTAACTTGTTGTGATACTTGTGGCAAAAATCAATCGTTCTCTTTCACTTGAAAGAAACAACAATGTCAATGATTATTTTATGTGAAGATCCAAATCTGGCAAGAATATTACCTTCTAAACACTATATGATTACTTTGTCTATAGCTTGTCTAGTTGGAATAGCCTCAATCCACTTAGTGAAGTATTCAGTGGCTATCAAAATCCATCTAGGTTAACCTAAAGAGCTTGGATGGATTTCTCCAATGAAATCTAGGCCCCATTGTTGGAAATGAACCTCAACTGAAATGGGCTTTAAAGGTAAGGGCAAAAGTTTTCTCTTTTCTTCAAAGATTTGACATTGATGGCATGTTCAAACTCTCTTATAAACATTTGTAAAAAAGGTATGCCATTAAAAACCAATTCTCAAGATTTTGTTAGCTATGGTTTTCTAGTACAAATGTCTTGCACAGTCTCCTTGATGAAATTCTTCCACAGCGTTGTCTGCTTCATCCTTCAATAAAAAATTTAGAAAAATACCCCAAACATATTTCCAATACACATTCTGATTTAAAATGTTGAATTTCATAGCTTTTAACTTGAGAAATCTATATTTTGTTTTTGTTAAATCAGGAGGAGATTATAAACTTTTTAACACAAAGATAATATCTGCATACCAAGGAGAGGTAGGAAAGGCTTTTGATACTTGTGGAGTCGCCAAATCTTCCTTTTCATCAAGTGCACCTATAAAATTTATATGTAGTGCATGGAAATTGGATTCAACTATTAGCTTAGCCAATCCCTGACCTTTGATGAGTTTAGTAGGTCTTATCTCAATGTCATATTCTAGAATAACTACAATCCATTTGCCTCTTTTCCCATCTGGATCAGTTTGTGTAAGGATATATTTTACTATAGCACTTGGGACAAATGTAATGATATTGGAACGTAGAATGTAAACTCTAACATATTTCAATGCCTTCACTAAAGCAAAGGATTGCTTCTCTATGATAGTATACTTTAATGAGGCATGCCTTAAAGCTCTGCTCAAGATAGTTATAGGTTTTTCATTTCCTTCACTATTTTTCTGCAACAAAACTAATGCAATAGTATGTTTAGAAGAAAAATAAAAAATCCTGAAATCCTTTGTAATGTTAGGGCTACTTAAAACAAGAGTAGTCGTCAAAGCTAAATTTACTGACTAAAAGATTTTTTGGCTTCACTATTTCATTCTATTTCCATATCTTTCTTTAGCATGTTTGTAATGGCTCACAAGATCTCGACCGGGTTTAGAATGAATCTTCTAAGGAAATTAATCCTACCGATGAAGGACTAAGGTTCTTTATTGTTGCTGGGAGGGTCAATTTCCATTATGGATTCAACTCTGTTGGGGTCTATTCTGATTCCTTTTTTCGAAATAATGTGACCCAATAATTTTCCTTCCTCTAAACCAAAACAGGTTTTCTTGGGGTTCAAGGAGATACCATATTTTCTGCATTTTTCAAAAACCTTTCTCAAGTGTAATAGGTGCTCTTCATCTGTTTTTGAAAATACAGTAATATCATGTAGCTAAATTAGGATGAAGCTATATTTATCATTAGCGAATGCTAGATCCATTGCTCTATGGAAAGTGGCCCCTACATTCACAAGGCTAAAGGGAATTTTTACGTACATAAAGGTTCCCCAAGGTGTAGTAAAAGTTGTTTTATGTTGATCATCAGGGTGAACCAAAATTTGGTTGTAACCTCAGAAACCATCCAGCAAAGAAATTCTTTTGGAACCAACTACATTTTGTAAGATATGATCCATTTTCGGAAGAGGGTAGTTGTCCTTAAGAGAAACTTTGTTTAGATTCCTAAAATCTACATAGAGCTTTATTTCTCCTATTTTCTTTCTTGTTGGCACTAGATTAGAGATCCATTTTGAAAATCTTGGGGGCACATCAATTTTTGCATTAAAAAGTTTGTTGAATTCATTTTGTATCAAAGGCAACAGAACTGGAATTACCCTCCTCAATTTTTGTTTGAAGGGTTTCTGATCTTGTCTGATGGGAATGGTATGTTGTATGATACTAGTATCATATGACTTCAGATCTTCATATCTCCAAGCAAACACATCAAAAAATTCCTTTAATAGCTCAATGTATTTATGATTTTATTTAGGAGGTAAGGACTAGGACAACTTTATAATTTTAGGACTTTCTTCAGTACCTATTTTACAGTCCTCCACCTCAGCACCTACAGGTTCTATTTTTGGCTTTTTGGCTACATCGTTAAAATAAAAAAGCTCTTCCAATGGCACCAATACTCTTGACAACAAATTATATTTTAACTACAAAACATCAAGTTCCTCTGGATTGTCATCGGTTTCATTTAACACTATTTCCTTTTTATTTTCATCTATGTCATTATAAGTATCAATATGTACATACTCAAATTCATCTTTCAAATGTAAAATATTTTCTACCTATTTATCACTACCAAAAATGTGCCAATATCTCACATTATCTAGAACAACTTGCATGTGTTTCACTTCCACTTCATATTTTCTATTGGAATGGAATGACGTTTTGCAAGTACTGGCTAAAGTAGCCAAAGCATTAGCTAAGATATTTTTCCCTTTACGGATAACAGATAATTGATATTCAGGAAAACATTGCAGAAAACCTAGGACTACATTTCTGTAAGCTCTTAGTCAAGGGTGTTTAACCGAGTACTCACCTTTAATTTGGTTAATGATGAGTTCAAAATCCCTATGTAAAGAAAATATTTTAGCTCCCAACCTATTCAAAATTTGCAGCCCAAAATTCAACGCTTCATATTCAACTATATTATTTGTACATTGGAAATTAAGCTTGTAAGAATGTCCCTTTTCTATATTTGTTTGTGTGTTTGAGATGAAAACACCAACCCATTCTCCTTCCTTGCTCATAGCCCCATAAAAATCCATATTCCAAAGGGCTTCTCCCTCCTCATTTTGTTTCTCAGTATCTAATTTTATATCCTCTGTCTTACTCAATTCAGCTTCCAAGTGTGACACTTCCTACTCTACACATTCATCATTATACAAAATAAAGTAGCCATATCTGAATCCATAGAGTACAGGGGGTAATTATTTGGTTTGTCTTGACTACTAACCATATATTTCATTAATGTTTCCCTGTGTAACATTCTCTATTGACCAAAAACGAGAATGGTAGCATAGGTCATGTCCATCTGCAAAGTACCCTGTAGCTTTGCTCTGCATGATCTTAATAGTAACATTCCATACTTGGGAGGTATGTATGCTACTACAATGTCCATGACTAGAATCTTTGATGATATTTGGTCCAGAGTGACACATAAGTATTTGATAGAAAACCTAGGCATCTTACTTTGCTAGAATCAAAAGAGTAAAAATCTTTGTAAGGTCTTGTGATGTTTAAAACCAATTTTCCAGGATAGCTGTGGGCGTCAGATTGTGAGAAGCACCAAAATCAAGCATTTCATTGTGCATAATTTTGTCATGAATGTTTAAACTATTATAAAAAGGTGGCACACTACCATCCTGAGACTTCCCTTCAACTTCAGGTCAAAATAACAACTTAGGTTGGTCATAAGTTAAATTGATTGTGCATGGCCTTTCCCCTATCTTTAGAGCCTTCATGACTTGAGATCTATAGGAATCTACATTAATTAATTCAGTGAGAATAATATAAATTTTCACCTTGGCCAATTCATTTTCAATACTAAAAGATGTCCTGGGTTTGTCTATTTATTTGATATTTAGATCCTGTTGTTTCGAAGTCTCATTTTGAGAATCACCTTTTGACTGGCTAGTAGAAGGGGTGTCATTCTGAATTTTCTTGGGAGGATATTCAACAACCTTTTTACTTCTCAAATTGTACTATCTATGCACCTCCATGATAGAATTTTGTTATCCTTGTTTATTATCATTTGACTCTAAAGGGAGGACTTCTAGTTGTGATAGCAAGAAATAATCTTGCTCCTCTTTGGTTAAGAAAATGTGGTCAATTTCACTTTCCTCAAATAAGTTTATTTGATTTTCTTCATGATCCTCTGGTAACTCAAATTCTTCATCTACATAATTCTCTTGGAAAGGAGGTTTAATTTGTTTCTGATAAATTTGGCCTCTCTATTCTCTCTGTTTGATTTGAGGTGGGTTTCTCCTAAAACTAGGATTTCTAATTGTAGGGCCATCTTGATTTTCTCTTGGAGGAGCCCTATTAGTTAAACTTATCCTTTCCATCATTTTCTCCATTGTTTTAACTAATGTATTCAACTTAGCATCTGATGAGGAAGAAGAAGGTTCTTCCTTAATAGTGACTCTCCTCTCAACTTTTAATATAACTCCCTTTTCCAAAAAATTAGCTTCAACACTGACTGCATTCCTGTACATTTCCTCATGGGTATTTGGATTTCTTTCTCTTATTTGGTAAGACATATCTCGATCAAAACCATTTGGAAATTTGACTAGAGATAGTCTTGGTGGGGGTTGTATAACAATTGGGATAGAATTGTAAATATTATTGAACCTAGTGCAATTGTCTTGGAGAATTTCACCAGGGACTCTCTTTATACTCTCATATTCAACCAAGACTTGGAGAGGATTCTTATTTACTTCCCATCGTCTAAGGAAATTTTGGTGAAATTGTACGATATCTGGGATAGAGGCAACCGGAAATGCTTTAAACCATTTCTTAACTTCTCCTGTGAGACTTTGGGTGAATAGTTTCAACTTCACGTCATCATCATCAATTTCTTGCCAATCTAAATAAACATTCATTTTGTCTCTATCCTGTTGAGTAGTGATTGGCCTTGTGCCATCAAATTGAGGTATTTTACTGTGATAATCTTGTGGCATGGCATTAAGTTTTCCAGGTAGGACCAGGGGGCATAACGAGATGCCATGATTGGTAAATGAGAGGAAGATGTAACTACAATGGATGTGGATGTGGAAGGTATTAAAGGGGGTGGGATGGTAGTTTGTTGTGTTGGTAGGGATAGTACATGAAATGGATATACTGGTGATAGGAGGAATTATTGGAGATGTAGTAGAAATAGGGGAAATCTCTAGAGGTGTACTATAAATAGGGGAATCTCTGGAGGGATAGTAGTACTAGGTGGAATTACTAGTGGGGTTGGTGATGAAGAAGTAGAAGAAGAAGGTGAATATTTAGATGATTCAAGAGATTTCTGCACAACTTGATCTAATTCAGTTACCAACACTTCAAGATTATTAAATTGTTTGATGAGATCATCAACGGAGTCTGGATTAACATGTTGATGCTTTTAAATGTAAGGTTTTAAAATTATTTCATCAAAAATAGTTTCATGTACAAGGTTGTCAGACTTAGTATGAAAGAGGCTATGTTCAAAATCTAAATGAAGCTCAATATCCTCTATAGTTACAAAACATTAAAGGAGAGAATTAAGTCTGGGTAGTGGATTATTACTCGCTTGGCTATCAGTTAAACTCTTATTTCTGATAAATTTTTTAGGATTATCTATAATTTTGGTGGTTTAGGATCAAGCTTAGCTCTAGTGTATATATTTTTAGGAGCCAGATCTACAATAGTATATTTATAGATATAAAGTATGTACAACTTTTAAGTGGAAAACAACCTTAAATAAGATATATTTCACAGTCACACACTTGAAATAGCTTTAAGATCTAAAATAAAATTTAGCAGGAAAAAAATTGAATTTATATTATATTTGTTCGAAGTCAACAATATGGTCACCAAAATCTTATCACTCTGTAATTTCCTAAGATTTTGAAAGAAATCCAGAGGTAACCACAAAACCACTTGTAAGCTTAGAAGCTAGCCATTATAAAATTAGAGAGGAATCTCTCTATTGGATTTAGATTTGTTGTTTTGAGATTTTATGCTAGTTATTAGGTTTAGAGTTTGATTTTTCAAATGTTTGATTGAAACTACAAGGAAAGGCCATTGGGAAATGGAGTAAAAAAGTCTTAGGGTGATCAGATACAAGAATGCTAGAACGTATATAACAGGGAAAGGTAGGCAGGCTATTGGATCTTTGGAGCTTTTGTGGAATGAAAGGGAGGAAAAGATTTAGATTAAATTAAACATAGATAATTTTAGAATGAATTTTATATTTAATCTCAATTTGAAAACACAAATATTGTTTATAAGCCAGAGCAAAGTGTAATTAAACAAGTTCAACCCTTAATTTTCTTTGAATAATACAAATAGGAAAAAAAGAGAAATAACAAGTACATAAAAGGAAAAACATCACCAATTCACCTGACACATGAATCTTGGAATGAGCTTCTGTATTAATCAAATGATCACTTTAGCTCAATACATAGCTTTACATCAAAGTTATACTTTCTTAGTGCTAATCCCAACCCTCTATACTTTGAATTATAAAGTATTTATACAAAACTTATCAAAATATCTTGATTTGAAATATCAATAGTCTTACAAAATATCCTAAAAGGTTGTTTATAAAAATAGTAGATAAATATAGGCAAATAAAACTGATGTAGCTTTCTAGCACTATAATCGAGGATTCTGGTGCTGACTTGGCTTGAAAAATTTCTTCCTTGATGTTGAATATGAACACATGTTTTACTTTGGTAGTTGGCATAGTTGATCCCATCTATCTTCATCCAGGGTGGAAAATTTAATTCACTTCCTATAGGTTTCATCTACCTCAACATATTTCTCAAAGGTGGGCTTAATTACAAATAAATGTTTTACCTTATGCTTGATAAGTAAATCAAATTTCAAAACCTCCATGAAAGCATTTCCAGTGATGGTTCCCTTGATGGTGGAAAACCTTGACTTATCTCTCACTATGGCATACAACTTCTGCTGATAATAATCTAACTTGATGTTGGGACGGGGTCCCTTGGTTCAGATCTTGTTAAATTTTTCTTAACTTTGTAAAGATATTGTAAAGTCTTTGCATTTTGAGGAGCGAAGCACAAGTAGCGCAGGTCAATAGGAGTCAAAGGGGATTTAGGAAGGTCAAATCCACTTATTTTGTTAAAGTCAAGTTGTTTTGAGGCCTGCCCATGGTATTGTAATGAAGGAAGAGTATAAAAGGAAGTCATAGAAGAGTCATAGGCAAGCTAAGTAAGAAGTACATGAGTTGAGTCTGACTTTATCTATACTGGGGTGAAAGGGAAGGCTCTTGCAACTCTGTGCGTAGAGACCTTGGTAAGTCCGTAGTTGAGTGCGTGGGCCCCTGTCGTTGTGTGCGTAGTCCCCTATAGTTGTGTGCATAGGCCCCTGCGGTTGTGTGCACAGGGTTAGAAAGAGTTGTATTTGAGAATATGAATCATAATAAAGACATATTTTGAAGTGATATTTGTGTATCTGTGAATTAGTGTTTATTTTCGAAGTTTCTGTATTTATGAACGGTTGAATGAATTTAACTGGGAAAAATACTTAATAGATTTGTGAAGACATAGATATGCTTATTTGTATGATGTTATGCATGTTTACCACAATTAGTGAAGGAAAAAAGTCTATTAACTATTATTTACTGTAAGTTCTGGGTTTCAAGGGATAGGGTTCACGAATGTTAAGATAAAGCCATGGATTTGTAGAAAACACATCAGATAGCCCTATAGATGCAGAAACCTCATTCTAGCATACCCCAATACTGCCTCGGGTGATACTACAACCTATGCTATGCGGGTTTTTGCCAAAAGGGTCGTTAGTGTAGCATTTTGTTGGTTAGCGCAGCTAACTCCGAACCTAGGTCCAAGCCCCATCAAGTTACCAAATGGTTCCGTTGCCAAGACTGAGATCTATCTAAGGGGCATGTGATGTGGGGTCTGTGGATACCAATAAAGAAGGAGATTGAGAAGTGGATAGATTATAAGTTTCAAGATTTTGCAGCTCAAGAAAACAGGAATCCACGTTTGTCAAAAGAAAAGTGGTTGCAGAGATATCCGTATACAGATGAACACAAAGTTTTCTTTTTCTCTTTTCCATTTTAATTATATGAATGGTTGGCTAAATTGGTGGATGGTTAACCTACTTAGAAGTTGGATAACCCTATTGTGTGGACTCCAAAGTTAGTGAAGTGCCTGGAAGGATTAGAATACAAGGTTGCAAAGGTTGTCGATTACTTGATCGATTGTACTTTTGGGTGGATTTATCATAGAGTTTGCAATTGATACATCTGTTAGTTATAGAGAAGATGAAAGCCAGGTTTTAAAGGACCAAGAGGTAAGTATCTGAAGTCTCTCAAAACTTGGATTAAACTTCCATTGTGTGAGAAATATGTTATGCCACTAAATTGATGTTTAGAGGAGGCTCAACGAGAGCTTTGCGAAGTGGGAAACAATTCAGAAAAGATCTAGATAGAATTGCTGAGTATAGTCCTCTATTAGGAGCATTCGATAGTGAAGAAAAAAGTAATAGTTTGAAGATTCCCATAGGTATGACACAGTTGATAGATCAGGGCACTGTAGGAATTCCACATCCATCCTCCACCTCCGCTATTTAGTATGGCGAACACTATGAAGATGCCTATATTCAAGGGTTTGGGGATAGGAGAGCTTGATCAATTCTGGTGTGTAGCAAATGCTGCGTGGAAGTCACAACAGATAATGGATGATGATATGAAGAAAGCGCAGCTGGTCATCACATTGCAAGATAGGGAGATCACTTTGTATATTAAGTGCGTTACAAATAATCCAACTGTGTCATTAAAAGACACAAAAGATGCACTGAATAATGAATTTAGAAATCCAAAGTCTCAAGCCCAGTATGTGACTGAGGTCAAAAGCATTAAGTAGAATGTGAATGAATCTGCATGGGATATTGATCAAAGGATGAAATATCTGCTACAACAGGCTAATCTATAGATTCTATACAAGCAACATAAATATTGGTATATTACTACGATCTTGCCCATTTGAGATTACCATTGTCATAGTAGAAGATTGGATCGAAGGCAGAAGCACTAGAAATTGCTATGAAGTTGGAGGCTTCGCCTATTCAGGATATGAATTTGGGAGTGCAGTAGATTCAAACATAGCTAGGTAGTCTGCATATGGAGTTGCAGGATCTCAAAAAGGGAAAAGAGGTCAAAATGAGATCCATTCTGAAGTATGTTGCTTAAAGTGCAAAGGAAATGGTCATGACAAAGATCATTGCCGAGTATATCAAAACTATCTAGTTGGGGGAGGTCCCAACCCCCTGAAGCCAGCAACTTCCATTGGATCAAGTAATGGTGTAATGCCCTAGTGTGCTATTTCCCAAATAATAGGAAAACACCCAAGTGAAGATTTCTGTTTGTTGTAAAAGTTCTTACAAAGTCCCTAACAACTATTCTGCAATTTTTGTAAGTCTGTAGGCCATGATGAGCGCAATGCCAAAGCTACAAGTTAATGATGGATAGAACTACAACATATAGAGTATAGACTGAGACACGTCCACTTTAGGATCAAGGTGCACCTGTAGTGTGTGGATGATTCGAGGGACAAGGAAGAGGATGAGGGGGAGGAGTTGTAAGGGGTCATGGACATATTATTTGTTACAATTGTGGGGAGCTAGGACACTATGCATGAGGTTGTCAGATTCCAACACACCCCTCTTGTCAGTATTGCAGACAATTTGACCATGTAATAGAATATTGTCCTACACTCATCGTAAAGATGCAAGAGAAGAAGAACCAACATCCCACTCAAAACATCTAGATGAAGAGGTCAAAACAATGTGCGTATGGTCCAAGCATTAATATAGTTACGTGAAGAAGTGTAGCTACAGGGGAAGAGAAACAACCAGAAGAGAATACATTGGTGTGTAGGGCTACTAACAAATATACTGAAGTTGATTTGCATAAGGAAAAAGAAACATTTATGGAGGCGAAGAAGAGATTTGTGGATTTAGGAGCTTCCACATCAAAGAAACAGAATGCACAAATAGAGAATCATGAAGAGGTCATTGCTACGTAGGAGACAAATCGCTTAGTATTGAAATCCTTCTTCTAAACCTGCATGAACCTCTTAAGGGAGAAAAAAATAGTGGAGGGACTGTAAGAACTAATAGGCAACTGTGTTGGCAAGGGTAAGCTACTACTTAAATAACACGTAGTGCATAAAGTAGACAAAAGTAAGAAAAAGACTGGTCAAGAGATGAGATGCACTGCACAAATCAGAGAATTTGAAATGGAATAGGTGATCTTAGATTTGGGATCTGATGTGAATGTTTTTCCTAAAAGGGCTTGGGAAAGAATAGGAAATTCGACACTACAGTGGTCCCCAATTCAGCTGTGAATGGTGAACCAACAAAGACTATTCGTATGGGATGCCTACATGGAGTAATTATTGACATTGAAAGGGTGTGCACTATAGCTGATTTTTAGGTAATCGAAATAGTGGATGATAGTAATCCCTACCCAACACTGCTTGGGATCGATTGGGCATTTGATATGAATGCAGTCATCAACTTGAAGAAGTACAACATAACATTTGAGAAGAAGGAATAGAGAATCATTGTTCCTGTTAGGGTCCAATCCTAACCCCTTTATTTATGTAATAGGGTCGAGTCATGGTTATAGTTAGTTAAATAGTCAATAAAGTTCGTATTAATAATTGTAAGAGGTTGACCTGCATTTAAGAAACGGACCATAATTAGTTGCAAATGGGCCATGGTATTAGATAGATGGTATTGAGAGAACCATGATAATGACCCATGTTATTGTATGCATGAATCCTATATAAAGGATAGGGACTCCCCACTGAGACATATCGAGTCTTATTTTGTAATCGAGCTCTGCTCTGCTATAGGTTGCCCCCTTGAAGAGGCAATTGAACATTGCTTTCATCTCTGAATAATAAAATACTTGTTGTTTTTCTCATTTTGTTCTATGTTATGGGTTGTATTTCTTTGCATATTTGGTATTCTAGAATTTCCCGTAGGTCAAGAGCATAAAAAGTGGTATCAAAGCGCTTTCCAGGGCCAGTGGTACCTCCATTTTTGGCAAAATTGGTTTTTATGCTAGAGACGTGTTCGACATCTTTGAACGATGGGATCTATCATTGAGCACATAAACCTACAGATTTGGGGAGGCATGCATGTATGAAATACAAGAGGTGGTCACACTTGTTGGACTCCCTTGTAACCCCTATGGATACCCCTTCGAGTAGTAGCACATTAGATAGACCGATGCATAGACTGCCTTCCACGTACCCTCTGGGTATATCAGAAGCCCCATAGGCTCACTTGAAACCTTGCCTTAGATAAGTCATCGACCGTCTTGCTGCTACAGTACATTGAGAGCAGCACTCGGGGAGATTACTCGCACGTATGATAGGGTAGTCAGGTATTATGTCTAAGGGTACACTTGATCCTCCTTAGTTAGTGCCCTGAAATATTGGGGAAAGTACTATTGTTGGACCCTTACGTATATTACGATCTGTAGAACCTGACACTCCTTTGTGACCATAGTTCTCTCGACTCTCTAAAGATCGCCCATTATCTTATTTTCCATATTAGATCAACTAGTTGGGGTTCTACTTCCACAACGAGATTCAGATCTAGCAGTTGGGGTTCTGTCACCACTGCAACAATCAAATCCACCAGTTGAGGTTCTACTACCACAGTAACATTCAGGTTTAGTAGTTGGGGTTTTGCAGCTATGCAATCCAACTCACATTCAGTCATTAGGGTTTTGTAGGGAGATCTGATCATCTTCGCAGTGAGGCTTGTGGCTCCTATAGTCTGGGCCAATTTTCACAGGACATTGGGTAGGATCAAGTTTTCTTGAATTTTGCCACTTTAATATTGATCAATGAGGAGTAAAACTCCATTCGAAGTAAATAAAAAAAAAATTCTAAGGCCTTCCCGGGACACTTAAAAGAGATTTCTCCCATAAGATTTAGGACAATGAGCTGATCGTAGTGGTACCATTCACTTGTCAGCTCCAATTTTTGGGTGGTCCCAATTTTTTTTGAAGTGTTGAAAAGTGACCAAGATCTGTGTATGGTAGAAAGCAGAGCTCAAGCCATGGCCAACGAGAAGATCGAGTGCTTTGAAAAACAATTGGATTCTTTCGAGGACCTAGCAGACCAGATGCAAAAATTCATGGATCAATTCAAAGTGGGCATGTCAGCATTGCATTCAGAGGCACATGGTCTTAATGAAGACCTTGAAGGAGAATCTAGCCATCATATTCACTTCCATGGAAATCACCAACATTCCCACCCTTTGCCACCCAAGTTGGACATGTATAAATTTGATGGCTCTAATCTGATAGTATCGGTAGCAGAAATGGAACAATATTTTCTTCTAAATGGTATCTGAGATGATCAAACTAAACTATGTGTGGGAGACCTTTACTTGGACCAAGAGAGATGGCAATGTTGGTAGTGGCATTAGAAGTGTTATCCTCGGAACATAACTTGGCAGGTGTTCTCAAAATCTCTTTGTGACCACTTTGATAGCGACTCTAATTTTTTAGGTCGTCTTACTAAGCTCTGACATATAGACATAGTAAAAGAATACATTGCAGCCTTTGAGACATTGACCATCCACACAGAAGGTCTAGGAGATGCATTCTACTTGGAATGTTTTATAAGTGGTCTCAAAGAATCCATCCAAGCACATGTCCAGATGCACCACCCACCTACATGGATAGATGCTTGCAACAAGGCTATCGAAGTGGAACGTGCTTTAGCTGCTCAGTCTCCTCATCCAAATTTCATAGCCAAGGGACACCCCACCCAGGCTCTGGGCCCTACCCAAACACCTAAGGTTCAAAAGGTGTCTCCAACAGAAATGGCTAAAAGAAGAAAACATGGATTGTGCTACTACTGTGATTACAAATAATCCCCAGGGCATAAATGAGAGGAACCCAAATTATTTCAAATTGATGTTAGATCACAACTCATGTGAGGAAGCCCCACCCCTTGAGGGACCAAAGGAAAAAATTGAGGAAAGCCAGCAGGACAATGAGCTCCCAGCTACGCCAGAGGAACCAGCTATCTTACTACATGCTTTGGTGGGAATTTCTACGCCCAAAACTCTCAAAATCAGAGGATTTATTAAACATTGCCCTATAGTATTATTGAGTAATAGTGGAAGCACTCATAACTTTATCCATCAGTGATTCGCTGATGTCATTCATTGTTTTGTCCAGGAAGTCTCTAATTTCCAGGTCCAGATTGCTGATGGGGGATAATGAAATGTGAAGGCCACTGTGAAAATATCAAAATTCAGATGGGAGGCTACCGCCTAAACACCGACATGTTTGTGATTAACATGGGTGGTTGTGACATTATCTTGGGTGCTGAATGGCTTCACACACTAGGCCCAATCACAATAGATTTCCAAGAGTTATATATGAGCTTTAAGCAGAATGACCACATGCAAACCCTCTATGAACTCCAGGTAGGTACTCCTTCTATCATCAGATCGCATCAAATGGAAACGTTGTTGAAAAAGGGCCATCATGAAGTTATCACCTAGTTTAATGCCATCCAGGCCATAGAGCCCACTACTCCTCATATTCATCCTGAGATGCAACAGGTCTTAAACCGCCACCAGCAGGTATTTGACAAACCTAAAGAGCTTCCACCCTCTAGAGGGGAACATGATCATAGCATCACTTTGGTCCCAGGGGCACAACCACTGAATGTGCACCCATATCGATATCCTTTCACCCAAAATAATGAAATTGAAAAAATCATCAAGGAACTCCTTGAAGCCAGTGTTATGCGTCCTCACATCAGTGGTTATTCATCAATAGTGGTCATGGTGATCAAGAAAGATGGGGAATGGCGCACGTGTCCAAACTTCTGGGCCCTCAACAAGCTCACTGTCAAAGACAACTTCCCTATCCCTATTGTTGATGATCTGCTTGATGAACTACATGGTGCCCAATTCTTTACTAAGCTAGATCTTTGCTCGAGTTATCACAAAATTCGCATGAATGAAAGAAGTAGACATTCCAAAGACTGCTTCCCGAACTCATGACGGCCACTATGAATTCTTGGTCATGCCATTTGGTCTCTGTAATTCCCCTTCCACTTTCCAAAGCCTCATGAATCACCTGCTGAAACCATATCTCAGAAAATTTGTCCTTTTTTTCTTTGATGACATTCTCATATACAACTTAACCTGGGAAAAACATCTTCAACATGTAGACCTACTCTTGCAACTTTTCTGGAATCAAAAATTATTTGTCAAATTGTCCAAGTGCTCTTTTGGCAGGGAAGAATTCAATTATTTGGGACACATTGTGGATCGTGAAGGTGTCGTGGTGGATCCAAAAAATATACAGGCAATGCAAGATTAGCTCGAGCCAAAAACATTCAAGAGATTGAGGGGGATATTGGGTCTCAGTGGCTACTATCGCAAATTTGTCCCCAATTATCGCCACACTCCTAGACCCCTCACTAACCTTCTCAAAAAAAATTCATTCCTTTGGATTGATGCAGCACAACAGGAGTTTATGGCTCTCAAATAGGCCATGTGTTCCACTCCCATATTGGCAATGCCTGATTTCACCAAATATTTTATGATTGAATGTGATGCTTTAGGTACTAGTATTGGTGTTGTTTTAATGCAGGAAGGTTGACCCTTAGCTTCCACCAACCAACAACTGAGTGGGAAAGATCTGGGACACTCTACCTATGAGAAGGAGATGATGGCCATCTTACATGTAGTAGATACTTGGTGACCATACTTATTGGGGCGACATTTCCAAATCCGCATAGACCATCAAAGCCTCCAATATTTTTTGGAGCAACATCTATCCTCACCCTACCAAAATAAATGGCTAGCCAAAATGTTGGGATATGATTATGAGATAATTTACAAAAAAGGGCATGACAATGTAGTAGCATATGCTTTATCATGCCAATTTGAGGATGAAAGCACCCTGCTGTCAATTTCTCTTCCCATACCAGATTGGATTGAAGAAGCTCGCAAGGAATGGTTTTCACACCCCTCTCTATCCCAAACCATTAATAACTTGAGAGCAGATCCTTATTCCTCAGTTGGCTACTCTTGGAAGGATGAGATTCTTTGCTACAAGGATAGAGTAGTTATATGACCGACATCCAACCTCAAAACACACATCTTGGAAGAGTTGCACTCATCTCCCACTGCAGGCCACGCAGGCTTTTAGAACACTTATGCTTGCACTCATCATTCTTTCTTTTGGACTAGAATGAAAACTGAAATTCTTACTTTTGTAGCTAAATGTGATGTGTGTCAATGCCACAAAGGAGAAACAGTCAAGTTACTAGGAACCTTACAACCATTGCCAATCCCTGCCTCTATCTAGAAAAATGTTTCTGTGGATTTCATTACAGGTCTCCCAAAGTCAGGAAACAAATTAGTCATCATGGTGTTTGTGGACAGACTTTCCAAATATGATCATTTTTGCACTCTACCCCACCCATTTACCCCCACTTTGTTGGCTCAAGATTTGATGGTAAGATCTTCAAACTGCATGGCATGCCCACTTCCATTGTGTCTTATCATGATCCGAATTTCACCAGTAACTTTTGGCAAGAACTTTTCAAGCTACAAGGCACCCAAATCCAACTAAGTGCTTCCTATCATCCCCAAACTGATGGTCAAACTGAAGCTGTCAACAAATTTTTGTAGACATACCTAAGGTGTTTCACTTTAGAAAAGCAACATCAATGGGTACATTGGTTACCTTTAGTTGAATGGTGGTATAATACTAACTATCATGAAGCCACCAAGATGACTCCATATGAAGCAGTGTATGGCCAACTCCCACCTTCACCTATTTCTTATATCCTTGGATGGTCTAAGGTGTAAGCAGTGGATCAACTACTACAAAACCATGTAGCCACGCTAGCCCATCTCAAAGATAATCTCCATCAAGCTCAGAATTGAATGAAGCAATAGGAAGAGCAACATCGTTTAGAGCACACATTTCAAGAAGGGGATCATGTATTCTTGTGGCTGCAACCATATAAGAAAACATCGTTGAAAGAAAAGGGCTAACAAAAATTAGCTCCAAAATTCTATGAACCTTATCAAATACTTCAGTGCATTAGAGCAGTGGCCTACAAGCTAGCCTTGCCACCAACTCCAAAAATCCATCCAGTCTTCCATGTATCATGCCTTAAGAAAGTGGTGGGGAACAATTGGAGAATTCAAACTAGCCTACCTGAATCGGATGAGGAAGGTTCACTCTGGCTCCAACTTGAACAGGTCCTTGATATGCGAGAATGACATATGTGCGGCTGCATGATCAAGGAATTCCTCATCAACTGGAAAGACACCTCACTAGAAGATGCGACCTGGGAACCAACCACTATTCTTCAACAGTTTTCGCAGCTTCAGCCTTGAGGACAAGGTTTCTTTTGATGGGGGATGGCATGTTAGGGTCCAACCCTAACCCCTTTATTTATGTAATAGGGTCAAGTCTTAGTTATAGTTAGTCAAAGAGTCAATAAAGCTCGTATTCATAATTGTAAGTGGTTGACACACATTTAAGAAAGGGACCACAGTTAGTTGCAAACAGGGCATGGTATTAGATAGATGGTATTGAGAGAACCATGGTAATGACCCATTGTATTGTATGTATGAATCCTATATAAAGGATAGAGTCTTCCCATTGAGACATATCGAGTCTTATTTTGTAATTGAGCTTTGCTTTGCTGGAGGTTGCTCCCTCAAAGAGGCAAGTGAACATTGCTTTCATCTTTGAACAATAAAATACTTGTTTTTTTTCTCATTTTGTTCTCTGTTCTGGGTTGTATTTCTTTGCATAGTTGGTATTCTAAAATTTATCATAGGTCAATAGCATAACAGTTCCATTAGATCCAACCGAAGGTGTGCAGTATACTGAACCAGTTTGACATTACTATAAGGAGGATCATATCGAACAAATCTAAAATCTTACTACACGGAACGACGATTGGATCAATCCTATGGTATATGGAAGAATTACTTGAGAAAAGGACATCTCATGCAACTCAAATTCAGATGACGAGTTCAAGCATTGGTAGAATAGATTGCATGAAGTATCAATGCTACGATGCAACTGACTTACTAAATCACTGCGATGTATATCCACTGAGGTGCACAATTTACCATATTATGATGGATTAGAAGATGTAAATTTGATTCTTGATAAATTTGAAAGGGGTATCCCAGAGGAGAATCAGTTAGAGGCATTGGACATCGTTCTCAGAGCTATGCCTACCAAATGATTTTGCAGACTGGAAGGACTACTGAAGGATGATGAAGTTGCGATTTGGCTATTGAAATACCCACATTACTAAAAAATATACAGGGAGGGATGATCTGCGCGAGCATCTGGCTCGTTGGACAAAAGCATGGGGGGAGGAACCATAGCCTAAATGGGTGCATATATTCTGCCACACCTTGGATACTCTTTTGATTAATTGGTACTTAGAAATAGAGCTGCAACATGGAACCACAGAGTAGGACATTATGAAGGAGGGATTTTTTATCACATTAAGTTTTGAGGATGGATTCAGATGTATTGATGAAGCATTACAGGAAATCAAGGTTGTGATATTCAAAACACTTGTAGAGCCTATTGCGTGGGTACAACCTCATTGGAGCACGCAGCTGCGGCATGCTCTAGAGTTCTACAATGTTACCGCAGAAGAAGGTGAGGAATATCCCAAGAATATCAATAACAGGGAAAAATTTAAGAACCACCCTAAATTTATATGTATAATAAATGGGCTAATCCCCATGATACATAGGAAAAATGGGAGGTGATTTTATCAATAATATAATATGTATATATAATGTTTTTGGCGAATTTCTCACCAGATTATATTATCTTGTACAGTGATGGAGAATCTTTCACTAAATTATAAAATCCTTTAAGATCTTGGCAAATCTTTTACTGAATAATAAAACATTGTGAAGTCTTGGCGAATGTTTTGTTAAAGTATGAAACCATATATGATAATAAGAAAACATATTCATTAAACTGTAGTATACTAACATACATGTTTGGAAAAAAGAAACATAATTTTCTCTTCCTACAAACAATGTTCCAAGTTTCAGTGGCCGTGTTTGTCAAGGTTCTTACAATACACTCTTTCATATCGTTCTATTAGTTTTGACAATATTCCACAACAAAGTTCTTGTAGGTCTTGATATTGACAACGAGTTCTGTCAAGGTAGGAGAGATTAATCTTTTCTCTACAACTTTTGTCAAGCTACCACTTTTTTCAAGTTACCAAATTTCTTTCTTATTCCATAGACTCCAATTGCGAGATAAAAAAAAGCACATCAAGTTTGTTTACTCCAACACGCCATCAAGTAGCAAGCCCCAACTATATTATATAAGAAAGTATTAGGTATCCCAAAGGCTTGAAGGGGATCTAATTCAAAGAAGTGACCATTGTGAGAATCCTTCCAATCAATATATGAATATATAAATGTAGATTTATTATTATTTTAATTGGAAATCTTCAATTAAATAATAAAATTTAATTACATCTCTCCCAATCTAAATTGCTTATTAGCATAATTCACTACCCTCATAGGTTTAGCATTTTTTAACAGCGTTGTAACATGTAGATTAATTTCCTTTTTGGTGAACAATCTCCACCTTTTAGGAAAATATGGTGGAGTGGTTCCAACCCCTACAGACCATTAGGACAAACTAAGAATAGCACGGAAGATGAAAGGTTGTACAAACCAGCTTATTTTTCAAACAACTAATCCAACATTAGTACCTAAACTTTTTCATGAAGATATCATATAGAGAATGTTTGAAAAATGGTGAGAAATCTTCTGTGAGGGTGATGCGGAAAGAGTGATAAGGTTTCGTTGTTTTGAATTTTGTAAAGTGACTAAATGTAGCTTTAACCATTCACCTTAAGATGTTTTTACAATATAATTTCCTAAGTCTATTTAATATCATCATTATCATAAAAACCAACCTATATCCATCTTAACTCCACATATACCACTCTTAGGAGGAAGAAATCTATTTATCCCTCTGAGCACTTGGTAGACCCAGAAGTAAGATGGATCTAAGATGATAGAATTCCCCCTTTAAATAGTCTATTCTCACATGAATACCATGGTATTACCATGGGTCAATACCATGGGTTATCATAAACCTGGAGCTTAAAAATTACTATTAGTAATTTATAAAAATTAATAAAATTAATAATTGATTTTTATTTTATTTTTTATTTTAACCAAGTTAAAATGTTTAACATACATTAAATTACAACATCCATTTTTACTCTTGATCCACCAAGCCCTGAGAGGGATCAAATATTTTTTCACTCTATGCTAGTTTGCATATCACGATATTTGATCCCTCTCGGGGCTTAGTAGATCCAGAGTAAAGATGGATCTATGCTGGTTTAATTCCCCCATTTAAATAGGCTACATTCTAGGTGAATACCATGGGTCAATACCATGTGCCATTTTTATTTTTATTAATACTAATATTAGGGTTAATGATGTTTTTTTGCATGGTATTAATAATAATCTAGCTCATGGTATTTGGCCCATAGTATTTTGCCCATAGGTTTCACCTAAATATAACGAATTTTTTGAGTGTTCGTAAATATAAGGTGACTTATGCAGTGAATATAAAAAAATGTTTTATTTGTTTATCATATCTCTCGTTTATTTATATTTTTATTAATTTACCATACCTCTTTTACAAATATGGTATTTGGCCCATAGGATTCACTTAAATAAAACCTCTTTTTTGAGCCTTCATAAATAGAAAGAGAGTTATGGACTAAATATAAAAAGAGGTTTTATTTATTTACCATACGTCTAGTTTATTTATATTTTAATTTATTTACCATACCTTTTGAGTAAGTATAAAAATAGGTTTTATTTATTTACCATACCTCCACTTTATTTATATTTTTATTTGTTTACACCCTTGCATGTATATAAGGTGACTTATGGAGTAAATATAAAAAATGTTTTATTTATTTACCATACCTCTCATTTACTTATATTTTTATTAATTTACCATACCTCTTTTATAAATATGGTATTTGGCCCATAGGATTCACTTAAATAAAACCTATTCTTGAAAATTATATGGAAGGTTGTAACTCCTAATTTTAAGGGCTAAATTTACCTTTTTACCCTCTCCCTTAAAATAAGGTGGGCTATTTGAGGCCATTTGTAAAAATGTACTATGATACAAAATATTCGCCCACTAAAAGTTTAAAACCCCTTATTTTCACCTAAGGGCGAACATTCGCCCCTAAAATTTTCCATGATCAGTATAAGTCATAGGGACAACGTGAAGTCGTTGGGCTTGAGTTAGAGGTGCCTGACATTTCAAGACCATTGAAGACCAAGCAAGTGAACATTGGGTGAGAAGCATAGCCGAAATGAATGAATATAGGCCATTACTGGGATGCCGATATAGTTGATAAGGTCGAGGAGCTGTTACATGAATATTAGGACTTGTTTCCAACAAATTTCTCTCATATAAAGTGGATAGTAGGTGGTCTGGGTGTTATGAAGATCAATCTGAAGCTAGATGGGAAGCTAGTAAAGTAGCACCCATACTGATTGAATCCTAAATAGAAAGAAATGGTGCGCAAAGAGCTAGATAAGATGCTCACAACAAGAATTACTGAGCCTATAGAAGAATCAAACTAGGTTATTCCTATGGTAGTTGAAGAGAAGAAGAAAAAGGGAGAAATCAAGATCTACGTAGATCTAAGGAAGTTGAATGATGCTTGTGTACATGATACATTCCCTACGCCGTTCACAGATGAAGTATTGGAGAACGTTGGTGGTAAAGAAGCATACTCTTTTATAGATGGATTTTTAGGATATCACCAGATCAAGATCACACTATAGGATCAAAGTAAGACTACCTTTACCATTGAATGGGGTGCTTTCCAGTATACAGTTATGCCCTTTGGACTTAAGAATGCCCCTATGATATTTTCTAGGGTGGTAATCACTTCCTTTAAGGAATTTATTCACAAGTTTTTGGAGGTCTACTTTGATGATTGGACAGTGTTTGGGTTAGTTAAAAAGCATGTTTCAATTCTTCACCTAATGTTGGATACTTGTAGGAAGTATCAAATCTCCCTAAATATGAAGAAGTGTATATTCTTTGTAGCATATGGGATAGTTTTGGGCCATGTTGTTGGTAAGAAAGAGTTCATAGTGGACCCTGCTAAAATTATAGTGATTATAGATTTGGATCCCCCAAGGAATGTAAAATAGTTGTGCACAACATTGGGCCATACATGATAATATAGAGAGTTTGTTAAGCGATATGCACATGTCACCACGCCCATGGATAAATTATTAAAGAAGAGGTGAAATTTTCCTGTGATGATGATTGCCAAAAAAGATTATATGTTTTGAAGGAAAATATGGTTATGACACCTATTCTAGTGTTCCTCGATTGAAAGAAAGAATTTCATGTACATGTGGATGCGTCCCGCATAGCATTAGGAGCAGTTTTAACCCAACCAGGTATAGGAGATGTCGACCATCTGATTGCATTTGCAAGCAAAAAAATGTCGAAGGTGGAGAATAACTATTCAAACACAAAATGTGAAGGGTTGTTGATGGTCTATGTTCTCCATAAGTTCAAGCATTATCTGTTGGGTGCACACTTCAAAATGTATACAAACGATTCAACTTTGAAGTACCTGGTCAACAAGCTTGTGTTGGGGGAGAAAATTTGTAGGTGGTTACTACTATTTCAGGACTATGACTTCGAAGTAATTGTGAAGCTAAGAAGATTAAATGTTGAAGCCAATTAGCTTTTGTAGATTGTGAATGGTGAAGAACCTACAAGTCTTGATGAAGGATTGCCTGATGCATAGCTCTTTTCTATGCCCATTGCCGATGAACATTTTGTGGATATAATTCAATTCCTATCTATGGGTGTAGCTCCTGAAGGATACACGATGTAGTAGAAGAAGGAATTGGTGGTCAGGGCTGTGGATTTCTCCTTCATTGTAGGGAAATTGTACAAAATGGGGATGGATGAAGTTTTGTGTAGGTATGTGCCGGATTGTGAAAGACAAAGTATCCTTGTTGAAGCACATGGAGGAGTTGCTGGAGGACATTATGTTGTAAAAGAAACTGCACAAAAGATCCTACAAGATGGATTGTGGTGGCCAACTGTGAACAAAGATTCAAAGGAGTATTGTAGGGAATGTGATGTCCGTCAGAGGACCAAGAAGTCGTCGCGAAGCGATAAATTGCCTTTGAAGCTGCAAGTCTCATTACAGGAATTCAAAAAATAGGCAAATAGATTTTGTGGGACCTATTCAGCAACCAAGAAGGAAGATAGGAGTGTGCTACATAGTCACAACAACATAATATTGGCAAAGTGGGCTAAGGCGCACCTTGTGAAGAATTGTAGTGCAAATACAACTACGAAGTTTAAATTTGAGTACATTATGTCTCTGTTTGGTTGTCCTAAGAAATTCATGATTGATAGTGTTTCAGGTTTTCTGAATGAAGTGATTGTTGCTTTGCTAGAAAAATTCCATATGTATCATCAGAAAAGCATGCCATACCATCCTCAAGCAAATGGAATAGCTGAATCTTTCACTAAGATCCTGGAGAATGCTTTGACAAAGATCTGTAATGTGAATAAGAATGATTGGGATGTGTGCATACCAGTTGTTATTTTGGAATATATAACTACATGTAAGAACTAGACTGGACAGGCACCATTTCAATTGGTTTATGGAAAAGAAGTGGTGATTCCAATGTAATACATACTTCCCAGTTTCAGGATTACTATAGTCACATAGATGGAAGATCATGATATAATGGAAGAATGCCTCGTGTAGATATTTGAGTTGAAAGAAGATCGATTCGTGGCAGGTTTTTATCAGCAGGTGCAGAAGGCTAGAGAAAAGGCATGGCATGATTGCCACATTAATCAATGCACCTTTAAAATTAGATATTTAGTGTTGCTATGATCTGATAATGACATCTAAGACAATTATTAAGGTATTACAGATCCATGTGCATGGATATCCCTATGTTACTTTGTGCAATGGATCGATAATATTGTGAAATACATAGACAATGAAGTAGTTAAAGAGCATAATAGGTAACACACATAAACACAACAAGTTTAATAAGGAGTTCACCCTACACTCCTGGTGATCAGGTGCTCATGTCCTAAGTGTCATAAAATGCTCAAAATTTAAAATGCTCAGAATTGGTTCAAAGTTGAACGACTGAAAAGTGCTCATCCTCCTGATTCCGGCACCATGAACGGTTCAAAAAACGATCGCCGTATGAGAAAGTTATGGCAAAAAGAAGAATTTCTCAATAACATTGAAAATTTGAATTTTTCAAAAAAAATTAAAAAAAGAATATTCCACAGAATATTCCTTGGAATATTCCAAGGAATATTCCTTTTTGGCAACCAATCATAGGCTGCCACATGGTAGGCCCAGAGGCCGCCACGTGGCCCTGGGTGACATCAGCAAGGGTATGTGCATATGGTTTAAAAATTTTGGGAGTTCCGTGGTTTGAACACACGACCTACGTTACAACACTCCCACGCCTTACCGTTAGGCCACGGTAGCAGTTCTTATTATATGGGCGGAAAAAACATTATTTAAAGTTTAAAATGACTTTGGGCGGGGCCCGAAGGGGGCCAGCCCCTAAGGGCCAGCCCCCATACCATGCGACCTCGGGCCCAGAACCTAGGGCTTAAGCCCCAACCACCAGCACACTAACCACTAGCGCAGAATCTAAGGGGAACTACCAGTTACATTAACTCAGTCACATGCACGTTCAAGCCCAACGGTTATCCGGCGGTCAGGTCAGATTTCGTGGTGGAATTGGCGGACTGCCAAAATTGGCAGGCTTATCTGGCCTCCAACTACAGTTAGTTGGAGTTTTTCTAGGGGCAGACTGGAGAAACTTTAATTGGCCATAACTTTGGCTAGGAAAGGCGGTTTTGGACGATTTTTTTTTTTTGATTTTGGGTATTTTTGACCTTCTAAAGCCATTGGTGCAGGTCTTAAATCCATCTGATGTCATTTGCACAGGTTTTGGAGCCGCGAAAGTTCTAGGAGCCACCAGGGCTCAGTATTGTGAAGACTGTATAGGGTTGCAGGTATCCATTGGAGGTGAACCAGTAGTCAATCCTGAAGGATTCAAGTGTTCTGAATCCATTTTTACCATCTGTTCCACCTGTAGATGCTTCTATTCAGCTGTATATTCAATTTGAGCATTTAATTAAAACAAGGACAGGCCCATTTGGGAGCTTTGGACCCAACAGACGTAGCCCAGGAGGGGTGAACTGCTTTATCAACTTCTTTTGCATCTGTGGTTGATTTATTTTGCAGAAAAAATTCATTTTAGTGTGTTAAACAGTAAAAGGCAATAAATCTTCTATGCTTAAATGGGTCATGAATAGCTGAAATTTTCATTTGTTTTCTTTTTGCAAGACATGGACATCTTTTAAATATGTATATATCTGAATTGAATACCTTGCAAACCATTTACAAGTAGTTTCAAATTCAGATCAAGTTGGTATCAGAGCTATGTTGTTGTTTCTTTGTATCAAAAGCAGTGAAATAAACTATAGACAGAGCCTGAAACGAGCCAGGAAGCCTTCGAAATGCTCTTGTTATACAATTGCAAAGTAGATAAATGCTCTTTTAGTCAATCTCTGGTGTAGTTGTCTTTTAATTGTTTTTGTGCAAAGATCTTCTAACTATCTTGCAAGTATTGATGCTTACCAGGTTGAAACTTAAAAGAGGGGAAGGACAGTTGACTAGAGAACGAGAGAATCCTCAGTCAAGGAAGGCTAGAGAGCCATCACCTCCACCTTCAATTTCACCCTCAAGAGTCTCAACAGAAGCTTCAAGAATGTCTACACATGAAGGAGAAATTCCTGTAGACATGGATCCAAAAGAAGAAGAAAGAGTCTTCAGAAAGGCTTTCTTGGACCTCACTGAAATGGTGAGGATATTGTACCAAGAAAGAAATGAGAAATTGGCTGGAGAAGGGTCCAAACATCCACGGGAAGGAGAGGGCTCTTCAAGAGGTAAGAAGGATGATGATCATTCCAAGAAAGGACATGGAGGTAATGGTGATCCACCACCCCCATTGTCACCTTCTTCCTCTTCATCCTCGTCTTCTTCTTCTGTGCATAAGCATAGATCCTCTGGAAAAAGTCCTTTTTTGAAGCTTGATGTAAAATTCAAATTACCTATGTTTAATGGTGAAGTGAATGTAGAAAATCTTGACAACTGGATTAGGCAGTTGGAAGTTTACTTGAGGATCCAGAATATGCATGATGATGCCATGAAGATTCAGTTGGCTTCTTTGAGAATGGATGGAGCAGCATTGGTCTGGTGGGAGGCCAAGACTAAAGAGGAGATCAAGAAATTTGGTAAGGTTACCTTAACATGGCCTGAATTTCTGTTAGCCATTAAAAAACAATTTTATCCTCTTGCTCACATGCAGAAAGCCATTATGAATTGGCAAAATTTCAAACAACTTAAGGGTCAGAGTGTCCAAGACTACACCCAAGAATTCAGGAGAAGAGCTCTCTTGTTAGGGGTAGATTTACAGACCCAGGAAACCTTGCTGAAATACATTGGTGGCTTGCATAGCTACCTTAGACACACCATCTTGATGTTTAACCCTACTAGCCTGGACGAGGTTTGTGTCCAAGCTACCCATTTAGAGGCAAGGGGAAAAAACACATTTGAAGAGGGTAGAAACAAGCCCCCCAAGGGGAAAAACAAAGAGAAAACCTCCAAGGGAAAGGGCAAAAAGAATGCATCTGTCAAACAGGAGAGTGAGAAAGTGATCTGTAAACACTGTTCTAAATCAGGCCATGAGGAGAAAAACTGTTAGAAATTACATCCTGAAAAAAGACCTCAATCTAACAAATCCAAAGGGAAACAGAAAACCGCTGCCACTACATCTACACCACAGGATTTAGGGGATGATTCAGGTGATGAAACCAAAAGTGCAGCCATGGGTTTGAAAAACTTGAAGGAAAAAGAAATTGAAACTCAAGCCAGCACTAGTACCTCAAACTACCATGTACAAGCTCCTAATGAGGAAGAAAGAATTGAACTGTTTCTTGTGAGGGTGATTTCAAAACATACTAAAATTGACACACTTTTTGATAGTGGGTCACAAGCAAACCTTATATCAGAGGACTTGGTTGAGCAGCTTAAACTTGAGACCGTTCCACATCCGAAGCCATATCCACTTGGATGGATTTGCAAGGATGCAAATTTACAAGTTTCAAGAAAGTGCACATTGCGCTTTGCAATTACTGCACATTTTATTGACACAGTTGAACTTGATGTGGTACCTTTTGATATAGCAGGAATTGTTTTGGGAAGTCCTTACTTGTTTGACAGGAAAGCTATCTTTCATCGCCATGAAAACAAATATCATCTTTTCAAAGATGGCAAGGAGTTCATTGTTAGAGCTCATCGCAAGAAGACAAATATAGCGATGGTGAATGCAGGACAGGTAAAAAGGCTGGTCAATTCAAGTAAGAATTTTTTCTTCTTATGATTAAGCCTAAGGTTGATGTGAATCATGAGTCATTTGACAATTGTGATCCAAAACTTAAGTCAAAACTGTATGATGTAGTTGATGCATATCATGAGATGTTTCAGGAGCCAATAGGTTTGCCTCCTAAGAGGGAGATTCAACATGAAATCCATTTGCATCCAGATTGTCCTCTTCCAAACATAGGCATGTACCGCATGTCTATTATGGAGAATGCTGAAATAAAGAAGCAAATCAAGGACTTGTTGGACAAGGGTTTCATAAGGCCAAGTACTTCGCCATGTGGGTCACCAATTGTATTGATTCCAAAGAAAGATGGCACTTGGCGTATGTGTGTTGATTTCAGGGCCCTGAACAAGATAACAGTAAAGAATCGTTACCCACTCCCAAGGATAGATGATTTGCTAGACCAGCTGAAAGATGCTCGATATTTCACTAAGCTAGACTTGCGCAGTAGATATCATCAAGTAAGAATTGAAGAAAGTGACATTTGGAAGACAGCCTTTAAAACCAAACAAGGACTCTTTGAGTGGCTTGTAATGCCGTTTGGTTTGTGCAATGCACCTGCAACTTTCATGCGAGTAATGGATGATGTCTTGCGTCCTTTTCTTGATGATTTCGTTATTGTCTACTTAGATGACATCTTAATTTTCAGCAAGTCTAGAGAAGATCATCTCATGCACGTTAGGAAAGTACTTGATGTTTTGAAGAAGAATCGGTTATTTCTTAAAATGTCAAAGTGTGAATTTGGAAAGACTTCTTTGGTTTATTTGGGACACATAGTAGGAGGAGGTGCTTTGAGAATTGATCCTGCTAAGATCAAGGCTATTGTGAAGTGGCCTACTCCCAAATCCATAACAGAGGTAAGAAGTTTTTTGGGTGCAGCTCAATATTGGAGGAAGTTCATCTCTAACTTCTCTTCTATAACAGCTCCTATGCATACAGTGACAAGTGTGAAGCATGCTTTCCAATGGGGAGGCAAGCAGCAAAAAGCTTTCAAATCTTTGAAAGAGAAGATTAGTTCAGCTCCGGTCCTTGCATTACCGGATTTGAGACAGCCATTTGAGATACAAACTGATGCTAGTGATTATGCCATGGGTGCAGTTCTTCTACAGCATGGCAAGCCTATTGCTTTTCATTCTGAAACTTTTAATGGTGCTATTGTAAATTATCCTACATATGATAAGGAGTTGTATGAGTTGGTACAAAGCATCAAAAAGTGGAAACACTATTTGATGGGCAAAGAAACTGTTATACATACCGACCATCAACCCTTACAATACTTGCAATCACAAAGCAAGTTACAACAGTCACGACACTTCAGATGGATGGGCTTCTTGCAATAGTTCCATTTGGTAATAAGGTACAAGAAAGGTACTCTGAATAAAGTTGTTGATATGCTTTCAAGGCCTATTATTGGTGCTGTTACTTTACTTAAGAATGATTCCATTGTACATGATAGTTACATAGAACAATATGCATCTGATGATGACTTTAAAGATGTGTATGCTAACTTGAGTAAAGGGAATCATGTAGAGGAAAATGATTATCACATGCATAACAATTTGCTGTTTCATTTGGGCAAGTTGTGTATACCACAGGGGAAGAGAATAAATGTCATAAGAGAAGCTCATTCTTCTCTTATTGCTGGCCATTTTGGGGTAAGCAAAACAGTTGCACATCTACAGAGGTATTGCTATTGGCCTCGCATGGTAGATTCTGTTTCAAGGTTCATAAGAGGATGTTCATTATGTGCTACAAGCAAGCCTAGTAATAGGAAGCTTGGTTTGTATACTCCTTTGTCGGTACCTTCTAGACCATGGGAGAGCATCTCTATGGATTTTGTAGGAGGCTTGCCAAAATCTAGAAAGCAGCATGATTATTTATATGTAGTAGTTGATCGTTTCAGCAAAATGTGTATACTTATGCCTTGTAAGAAAACTATAACTGCTCAACAAACTGCTGAATTATTTTTTCATCATGTATGGATTCACTTTGGTTTTCCTACTTCCATTATTAGTGACAGGGATTCCAGATTTGTGGGGAATTTTTGGTCCAACATATGGGAGATGATGGACACAAAGTTGAAGAAAAGTACTGCTTTCCATCCACAAATAGATGGACAAACAGAAGTTGTGAACAGAACCATTGTGCACCTCTTGAGAGGATATTGTAGCAAGCATCCCAAGCTGTGGGATGAACATTTGCACTACATACAGCATGCTTACAATCGTGCCAAGCACTCTTCCACAAACACCTCACCGTTTGAAGCTTGTTTTGGTTACTTGCCAAAATCACCTCTTGATTTCATTCTTGAGAAAGATGTTGCCATTGAGGGACATAGTGATATTGACAAAGCTCGTTCATTCATTGAAAGAATTCAGCAAATACATCAGCAAATTCAAGAACAGCTTGAGAAGAGTCAAGGCAAGTACAAGGAAAGACACGACAAGCATAGAGTCGATCACAAGTTTCAAGAAGGGGATGAGGTATGGCTGTACATTAGTAAGGAAAGGATGCAAGGAGAAGGTAAAAAGCTGAAGCCTATTCGTTATGGTCCATTCAAAATCCTCAAGAAGGTTGGAAATAATGCTTTTCAATTAGATTTTCCTTCCTACATGCAAATGTATTCTGTTGTCAATGTGGAGAACTTACGTTTGTATGAACCTCCTTTGATTGCTGATCATGAAAGTGCTGTTCAGCTGCCATCTATAGAAGATTTCTTGCCAGAATTCTTAGATGAGCTGAAAGAAGATACAATCCTTGACAGAAGGACACGCACTTCAAGGAGGGGCAGTGTAGATTATGTTCGGGTTGGTTTCAAAGGCAACAAACCGAACAAGGCAAAGTGGATGGAGGTGGACAGAGTGAGGGAGCTACACCCTCACCTATTTAATAGGTAGTTGAAGGCTTTTGGGGTCCAAAAGCTTCCCAATGGGGAGGCATGATTAGGTGCTCATGTCCTAAGTGTCGTAAAATGCTCAAAATTTAAAATGCTCAGAATTGGTTCAAAGTTGAACAATTGAAAAGTGCTCGTCCTCCTGATTCCGGTGCCATGAACAATTCAAAAAACGATCGCCGTATGAGAAAGTTATGGCAAAAAGAAGAATTTCTCAATAACATTGAAAATTTGAATTTAAAAAAAAAAATTAAAAAAAGAATATTCCACAGAATATTCCTTGGAATATTCTAGGGAATATTCCTTTTCGGCAACCAATCACAGGCTGCCACGTGGCAGGCCCGGAGGCCGCCACGTGGCCCTGGGTGACGTCAGCAAGGGTATGTGCATATGGTTTAAAAATTTTGGGAGTTCCGTGGTTTGAACACACGACCTACGTTACAACACTCCCACGCCTTACCGTTAGGCCACGGTAGCAGTTCTTATTATATGGGCGGAAAAAACATTATTTAAAGTTTAAAATGACTTTGGGCGGGGCCCGAAGGGGGCCAGCCCCCATACCATGCGACCTCGGGCCCAGAACCTAGGGCTTAAGCCCCAACCGCCAGCACACTAACCACCAGCGCGGAATCCAAGGGGAACTGCCAGTTACATTAACTCAGTCACATGCACGTTAAAGCCCAACGGTTATCCGGCGGTCAGGTCAGATTTGGTGGCGGAATTGGCGGACCGCCAAAATTGGCGGGCTTATCTGGCCTCCAACTACAGTTAGCTGGAGTTTTTCTAGGGGCACACTGGAGAAACTTTAATTGGCCATAACTTTGGCTAGGAAAGGCAGTTTTGGACGATTTTTATTTTTTTATTTTTGGTATTTTCAACCTTCTGAAGCCATTGGTGCAGGTCTTATAGCCATCTAAGGTCATTTGCAGAGGTTTTGGAGCCGTGAAAGTTCTAGGAGCCACCAGGGCCCAGTATTGTGAAGACTGTATAGGGTTGCAGGTATCCATTGGAGGTGAACCAGTAGTCAATCCTGAAGGATTCAAGTGTTTTGAATCCATTTTTACCATCTGTTCCACCTGTAGATGCTTCTATTCAGCTGTATATTCAATTTGAGCATTTAATTAAAACAAGGACAGGACCATTTGGGAGCTTTGGACCCAACAAACGTAGCCCAGGAGGGGTGAACTGCTTTATCAACTTATTTTGCATCTGTGGTTGATTTATTTTGCAGAACAAATTTGTTTTAGTGTGTTAAACAGTAAAAGGAAATAAATCTGCTATGCTTAAATGGGTCATGAACAGCTGAAATTTTCATTTGTTTTCTTTCTGCAAGACATGGACATCTTTTAAATATGTATATATCTGAATTGAATACCTTGCAAACCATTTACAAGTAGTTTTAAATTCAGATCACCTGGGCTACATCTCCTGGTCCAGCCTTCAGTGGTGACCTCTCTATTATGTCTTCAAAATAGAGTTTTACAACAGTGAGCTCAATTTGAGCCTCACACAACAGATACAAAACAATAAGGCTTTACATGGATCCCCCAAGTCTCTTTTGAGTACATAGACTCTCCTCATTGACTCTCTGTCTCTATTGCTTTGTCTCAGCACTACCTGCCTCTGTCTTCTATCTTCTGTCATTTGTCATATGTTCATTTCACCTTCTCGGCTCTCTGGCTTCTCGACCTTTGTCTACTCAGATCCCCCTCTGGGCATTAGCAATCATTGCTAAATGCTTTTAGGGATGGTAGCCACCTATACTGTAATGGAATGGGTCATCGGGACTTTGAAATCCTTCGAATCCAAAAAATAGTTGTTTTCTGTTTACATAGAGAAACATTGCAAAATATGGAAAAATCCACCAAAACATTGTTCATCGGTATTCAAATATTATAAATCCGCCTTATAACTCCTATTGGGTCCACCTTTGTAGCGATATCGCATCTCCACCATTGATCTTGGAGATCCGGATCCAATGACCATGGTTCATTTCGGGTGGCTCTTTCATACGGAGGCTAACCGCCCGATGAGGGTGGTTTTCTCTCTCCTTAGCCTAGACACATGGCAGCCATTGTATGGGATTGGGCGGAGCCCGGCCCAAACCATTTACCGCCTTCGGCTCTCCCCAAATCCTGCTTGTTTTGTGATTTTCCTTTATATTTCAAAATACATCAAAAATATGAAAATCCCTCTTATCTCGGACTTGAAATAACATACAATAGCATTAAGAAACCCCTTTGGGTCCATAATATCGCATTGGGTACATTTCCTTTGTAATCCATTCATTTGTCAAAAATGAGAAATACAAAGGAAATTGAAGTTTTTTAGACTTCAAAATATATAGAATATTGTTTGTAATGTTATCGGGTCTGGCCATCTGATCGCATATATGTATATGTCTATAGCGCCACTCTTCTGTGGTTTGCTGACGCGATATTGCGATGCAGCATGGGCCATCGATCTGTGCGCTTGATCAACGGTCCTTGTTGACCCCGCTGATCGCTGTCGCATACACTGTGTGGTATCCATTGATAGCCTCCCTTTGCCACCACCGATTGCGATTCCCTAATCGGATTTGGACCGTTGATTGGCCAGATCCGATGGCTCTGATTGAAAGTTGCTTTGACCGTCGATGAGCCTTTTTTTCAATTTTTTCTCTATGTTTTTGATGCCCGATAATGTTATCCGTCCCTTTTAAAGGTTTTCCCTTTTCAATAGTTTTTAACCATATGAAGACTTAGAGGGTTTTGGAATCCATTTGGATCATTGCTTCCCACTGAAAAAGCTTTTGGACCACCAAAAGTTGGTTTTTAAGCATCAACAAGTGAGGATACAACTTCCTCACTTGTCTAATCTCTATCCATCTTGCACTGCTTGGTTTTGAACATTTGGGTTCGATTCTGAGGTACTCAACGCCCCCTCTGTACATAGTTCTCAACTTCCTGTCCAGAACTGTATCTTCCAACAACTCATTGAGATATTCAGGAAACAAATCATCAATAGAAGGAAACTGACTTTGCTCTTCGGGATCTTCAATTAAAGGGTTCAAATAGTCTCAAGTTCTCTGGATTAACTACTAAATAGATGTGCATGTAAGCTGGAAAATCAAGGTGAAAAGCGTTCTCACCAATTTTCTCAAGTATCTTGAAAGGCCCATACCTTATTGGCTTCAACTTCTTACCTTCACCTTGCATTCTGTCTTTGCTGATGTACAGCCAAACTTGATCACCAACTTGGAAGCTATGCTGAATTCAATGCTTATCATGCCTTACCTTGTACTTGGCCCAACTCTTTTCCAGCTGTTCCTGCACTGCCTGGTGAATTTCTTGGATCTGTTCAATGGACTTGGTTGCTTTGTCCACATCACTGTGTCCATCAATTGCTATGTCTTTTCCAAAGACAAAATCCAAGGGACACCTTGGTGTAAAACCAAAACAAGTCTCAAAAGGAGATCTTTGTGTAGAAGAATGTTTAGCACGGTTGTAAGCATGTTGCACATAACACAAATGTTCATCCCAAAGCTTGGGATGCTTGCTGCAATAGCCCCTGAGCAACTGGATCACTGTCCTGTTGACCACCTTTGTTTGGCCATCTATTTGTGAATGAAAGGTTGTGCTCTTCTTCAGTCTAGTGTCCATCAATTCCCACAGACTTGGCCAAAACTTCCCAACAAATCGGGAATCTCGATCAGACACAATAGAAGTGGGTAACCCAAAATGAACCCATACATGCTGAAAGAACAACTTCGTTGTTTGTTTAGTTGTAATCTGTTTGTTACAAGGTATTAAAATACACATTTTGCTGAACCTGTCCACAATAACATATAAATAGTCATGACCTTTTCTAGATTTTGGCAATCCCCTAACAAAGTCCATGGAAACACTTTCCCAAGGATGAGAAGGAACTGGAAGTAGAGTGTACAAGCCTAGTTTTCTATTGTTGGGCTTGATTTTAGCACACATGGTACACCCTTTAATATATCTAGAAATTGTTTCATGCATTCTTGGCCAATAACAAAATATTTGCAGCTGTGCAACTGTTTTACTTACATCAAAATGACCTGATATTAGAGAAGGATGTGCTTCTTGAATTATGTTAACTCTTTCAGTTTGAGGAATGAATAACTTTCCCAAATGATACAAGAGTTGGTCCATAACATGATAATCCAATTCTCCTACTTGTTTGCCATGACTTAAAGTTGCATATACATCTTTAAAATCTACATCTTGAGCATATTGTTCAATGTAGCTTTCATGCAATACTGATTTATGCTTAAGTATAGTAGATGCATTTATGATTGGTTTGGACAACATATCTGCAACTTTATTGTGTATTCCCTTCTTATACCTGATGACTAGATGAAACTGCTATAGAAAACCCATCCACCTATAGTGTCTTGATTGCTGCAATTTAGTTTGTGAGTGTAAATATTGAAGTGGTTGATGATCAGCATGTGTAACTGTTTCTTTGCCCAATAGGTAATGTTTCCACTTTTTCACACTCTGCACTAATGCATGCAATTCTTTATCATATGTGGGATAATTAACTACTACAGAATTAAATGTCTCAGAATGATAACATATGGGTTTACCATGTTGCATCAACACTGCTCCCATGGCATAGTCACTAGCATCTGTCTCAATCTCAAATGGTCTTTGAAGATCTAGCAATGCTAGTACTAGTGTTGTACTAATTTTTTCTTTCAAGGTGTCAAAGGCTTTCTACTATTTTCCTCCCCATTGAAACACCTTGTTCAATCCTGTCAAAGCATGTAAGGGAGATGCAATCAAGGAAAAGTTAGCAATAAACTTTCTCCAATACTATGCTGCTCCTAGGAAGCTCCTAACTTCTATAGTAGATTTGGGTTTAGGCCAGTTCACAATGACTTCAACCTTAGAGGGATCTATCTTCAATTCACCACCCCTACTATATGACCCAAACAATTCAAATATGTTTTGCCAAATTCACATTTGATAATTTAACATAGAGATTTTCTTTTTTCAAAACATCTAGACACTGCTTTACATGCTTCAAATGTTCTTCCCATGTTTTACTGAAAACAAGAATGTCATCTAAATATACAATTACAAAATCATCAATAAAAGGCTCGAGTACATCATTCATAACTCTCATGAAAGTGGCAGGAGCATTAGTTAAGCCAAAGGGCATAACTAGCCATTCATACAATCCTTGCTTTGTTTTGAAAGAAGTCTTCCATGCATCTTGTTTGCAACTCTGACCTGATGGTAGCCACTATGAAAGTCTAACTTGGAGAAGTAAACAACTTCTTTCAACTGATCTAATAGATAATCTATGCGAGGAA
Source organism: Pinus tabuliformis (assembly GCA_031772625.1). Taxonomy (NCBI): domain Eukaryota; kingdom Viridiplantae; phylum Streptophyta; class Pinopsida; order Pinales; family Pinaceae; genus Pinus; species Pinus tabuliformis. The sequence continues at coordinate 273,078,631 of CM062805.1, read as the reverse complement.
GAGGATAATGATTCTTGATCGTTATTTTATTCAATGCTCTGTAATCAATGAAAATCCTCCACGAACCATCTTTCTTTCTCACCAACACAATTGGAGATCCGCATGGTGATGTGCTTGGTCTTATGAACCATTTTTCAAGCAGCGCCTGTACCTACTTCTTGATCTCTGCATTCTCTAAAGCGGATAACCTATACATACCGTCATTAGGCAATGGAGCATCTTGCTGCAAATGAATATCATGTACAATTTCCCTTTTGGATGGCATACCTTTAGGTCCTTGAAATATGATATCATATTCTAAAACAACTTTTTCTAAATCAACTTTCTGTTTAGCATCACATCCTTCAAATAAATTGGTTTTATCAGGTTTCTTTTCCTTTACAACCATTAGTAAAAATTGCTTGCATGAATTTACAATTCTTTTCATCTGCCATGAGTTTATGAGAGTATAATTATTTTTGAGTTGATGAGCTCTTACAATATATTCTATTCCATCCTTTGTGAGTTGATATTTATTTTCAGCTCTATAGAAAATGGCTTTTCTATCATACAAGTAAGGACTTCCTAAAACAATACCACATATATCCAAGGGAACTATATCCAACTGAACCTCATCTACAAATGTTGACCCAAATGCAAACCTAAGTTTACATTGTCTAGTCACTTGTAGCTTTGCTTTATCACATCCCCAACCTAATGGATATGGGTTCTTGTGAGGTGTGGTTAGTAGTCCCAACTTCTTTACAATTGCTTTAGAAATCAAGTTTACTTGCGAACCACTATCAAATAAAGTATCAATCTTTTGATGCTTGGAAATAACTCTAATATGAAAAAGCTCATGTCTTTTCCTCTCATTTTCTTCATTATCAATAGTTTGTGCAGAATTACTAGTAGATGCTTCAGAATTTTTACATTTTATACCTGTGGTTGTGACTATTGTTTCATCACCTGAGTCTGACCCCAAATATTTCTGAATAGTAGCAACAATCTTCTTCTTCTTGCCATCAAACTTCTTGGGTTTCAGCTTCGGATGCAAAGACCAACAACATTCATCATCATGTCCATCCTTCTTGCAGTGAGTGCATGAAGGTTTGTCTTTCTGTGCAGTGTTTGTCTTCCTCTCTTTCCATTTCTACTTCCTCTATACCTTGTTCTTGCTTGCAGTGGGTTTTGATGATCACCCAATCTCTGGGTTCACATTCTTGCCTCTAGCCTCTAGATGTGTAGCCTGAACTGATACCTCATTTATGCTAGTAGGATTAAACATGAGAATGGTGTGCCTCAAATAGTTATGTAGACCACCTATATACTTTAACAAAGTTTCAAGTGAGTCTAGAGAAATGCCTAGAATTAAAGCTCTTTTTCTAAACTCTTGGGTGTAGCTTTGTACACTTTGCACCTTTAATTGGTGAAGAGTTTTCCAACTCATCATCACTTGCTGCATATAAGCTAGTGGATAGAACTATTTTTTAATGGCAGAAACAAATTCACTCCAGGTAGAAATAATTTTACCATGCTTCTTCATATCAGCTTGGGTCCTGCCTTCCCACCACACTAGGGCAGTTCCTCCAAGGCGAAGACTAGCCAACTGAATCTTTCTCCTTTCTAAATCGATGTTCTACACCCTGCAATATACATAAATTTGTCTAATCCAGTTATCTAGCTTTTTTGCATTTAATTCTTCATCATATATTGGCAAATCAAATTTTACATCTAATTTAATCAAAAGGCTAGAAGGAGGTGTTGTTAGAGGAGGCTCTTTCCATTTCCATTTTCCTTCTGAATGGCCATCTAGAAGAGGTTCCTCTATTCCTTAGTCTTGTTTGGAGGTTGAAGTATATTCACTTTGAATTTTCTTAAATTCTCTATACATCTCTTCTACCATGGCTCTCATGGTCATGAAACTGTCCATGAACTGAGAGTTTGATTCCGAGGGAATTTCTTCTGTGATTTTCCTCCTAGGATAGACTCTTCCTATTTCTAGGTCAGCTTCAACCAATTCTCCTTCTCCTAATTTGAGCTTTGACCTAGTTAGCATTCACCAATCCAGCACAAGCTTGTCTAACCTTAGCAACCTAAAGCTCTGATACCACTTGATCTGATAATGAGATCTAAGAAAATTATTAAGGTATTACAGACTCATGTGCATGGATATGCCTATGTTACTTTGTGCAATGGATCGATAAGATTGCAAATTGCATAGACAATGAAGCAGTTAAAGAGCATAATAGACAACACACATAAACACAACAATTTTAATAAGGAGTTCACCCAACACTCCTGGTCTAGCCTTCAGTAGTGACCTCTCTATTATGTCTTCAAAATAAAGTTTTACAACGATGAGCTCAATTTGAGCCTCACATAACAGATACAAAACAATAAGGCTTTACCTGGATCCCCCAAGTCTCTTCTGAGTACACATACTCTCCTCACTGACTCTTTGTCTCTGTTGCTCTGTCTCAGCACTGCCTGCCTCTGTCTTCTGTCTTCTGTGGCTTTAAAGCCAATTGGCATTGTTTGTTCATTTCGCCTTCTCGGCTCTCTGGCTTCTCGATGTCTGTCTGCTCAGATACCCCTCTGAGCATTAGCAATCATTGCTAAATGCTTTCAGATATGGTGGCCACCTGTACTATAATGGAATGGGTTATCGGGCCTTTGAAATCCTTTGAAATTCCAAAAACAGTCTTTTTCTGTTTACACAGAGAAACGCTGCAAAACACGGAAAAATCCACGAAGACACTATTCATCAGACTTCAAATATTATAAATCTGCCTTATAACTCCTATCAGGTCCACCTTTGTAGCGATATTGCATCTCCACCATTGATCTGGGAGATCCAGATCCAATGGCCATGGTTCATTTCGAGTGACTCTTTTGTACGGAGGTTAGCCTTGACACGGGCATCCATTTTATGGGATCAGGCGGCGCCCAACCCAAACCATTTACTGCCTTCGGCTCTCCCAAAATCCTACTTGTTTTGTGATTTCCCTTTATATTTGAAAATATATAAAAAATATGAAAATTCCGCTTATCTCGGACTTGAAATAACATACAATAGCATTAAGAAACCCCTTCGGGTCTATAATATCGCATCGGTGACATTTCCTTTGTAATCCATTCATTTGGCAAAAATGTGAAATACAAAGGAAATTGACGTTTTCTGGAATTCAAAATATATATAATATCATCTATAATGTTATCGGGTCCAGCCATCGCATCGCATATATGTATATGTATATAGTGTCGCTCCTTTGTGGTTTGCCGATGCAATATTGCGATGCAACGTGGGTCGTCGATCTACGCACTTGATCGATGGTCCTCGTTGACCCTGTTGATCGCTGTCACATACACCGTGTGGTCTCTGCTGATAGCCTCCCTTTTCCACCGCCGATTGCGATTCACCGATCGGATCTAGACTATTGATTGACCAGATCCGACAGCTTTGATTCAAAGTTTCTTTGACCACCGATAAGCCTGTTTTTCAATGTTTTCTCTATGTTTTTCATGCCCGATAGTGTTATCTACCCCTTTTAAAGGTTTTCCATTTTCGATAGTTTTTAACCATATGAAGACTTAGAGGGTCTCAGGATCCATTTGGATCATGCTGTATGATAACAAGTTTACTAAGTTCCTAGGAAAGTTTCATATGAATTGGTTGTGACCGTACATCGCTAAGGAGATTACAGATGTAGGTGCAATTTAGCTCGCGAAGCTAAACTAGGAGTTATTTCTAGGAAGAATCAATGGGAGCTGGTTGAATTTGTACCAGGGTGATCTCGCCCCTACATGATGACTACATGGATACAGGAAAGTTTTAGTACTTCATGCAGTTGGAAGGAAGTGCAGGACTATAAACTACTCTACCAGGAGAAAAGTTTGGAGAAGAGATTGGGTTGCGTGAAGGTTAGGAGAAAGGCAAAATTTTGGGCTACAACGAAGGAGTTGCACTAGCGAGGTGGGCCCTACATATCCTGGCCAAAAATTAACCATTGGAAGCACTATAGATGATTGGATGACTATTTTCCCGTTTAAGGGAGCGGGGGCAAAGAAATTAAGAGCATATATTTGGAAATATGCCACTAAAAGAGCATTAATGAGGGAGATCTTGATGGAATCAATGGATTTGAATTCAAAAAGGGCTATAAATACAACATTCCACTCCACATTCTGACACTTTTCTTCCAAAGAGTCTGTCCTATGATTTCATGGCTAAGATTGAGAATAGAAGGTTGTTGTATGTCTAGAAGAGATTGAGAAGAGGTAGAGCAAGAGTTTTCGCAGCAGGGGCTTGGGTTTGAGGGAGATTTGCTCGAGTGGTAGAAGAAAATCTTTTGGGAGAGCCTTGCCAATATGATTGCTAGACCACCAGTCCCGACCACAACACCTAGGATGCCTAGGCCAAAACCTACTGCCTCCATGTCAAGAGAGAAATGTTAAAAAAAAACCACAGTAATCCCTGGCTAGGCAATCGTCGTGCAAATTCCCAACTGAGATTAGACAAAAGGGTTGTACGGATAAAAGCAAGAAGCTTACGGAAGACCTAGATGAAGAAGAGATGACTATGGGGATTGAAAATATCAGCACAAAGGCTTCAAAGCCAATTTATCGGTTGTCGCCATATATACCCACTAGGAAATCAACTACCAAAGTAACAAAGGGCATTGACTCGTTGAAATTCAAGGTATTCACACCATTTTTGATGAAGGAAGTGCCTATTGAGGGCACCTTGTTGGCCCGGATACCATTTCTAAATATGGAGGGTTGGGATTTGGGTGATCATGTGAAATTTCCAAAGTTAGAACCTAATAAATTCTTGAAATCAATCTACTATGAGGAGGCAGGTGTCACAAGGCTTGAACCAAAGAAGTGGGCATCCAACATTGAGTGTGCAAGCCCGGTTGCTCAACGTCCTATATGTCCCACATTTTAGATGCAACATTATTAATACCATCTATGTGCATTAATTGTTGGTGCTTGTTCATGATGGGTGTCTGGCTAGGAGGGCCCATCCCAATTGGCGATATGATGGTCCATAGAATGACAACACTACCTTATTAGGGTACGAACTCCACCGATTATTTTGTGTGGAAGTCATAGGAGAAAAAGCTTGTGGATCAGATGAAAAGTGAATTCTAGTTGGTGAAGAAGTCATGATGCTATGCCATTAGCTCTATATCGGATGAACCTATGTAGTTTGCTGCACAAATATTAGCAGGAAAAATAATACATAAGGTTCTAGCCGATGAAGTGCCAGCACCAATGGTATCCCTAAATGCATAGTGTAGCGAGGCGGTCTAATTCAATTGGGAAAAGTACCTCTTCCAAGAATTCTTAGATGAGTTCCCTCAAGCATAGGAGGATGGAAAAGAGTTCCACTATGTGTGGTTACTGTTATTGATTGCGCTGGTAGCTTGGAGGATGCCCGATGATTCCTAGTTCCCAATGATAGATCCAGATTTGTGTGAGTATTAAAAATTTGCCTCGTTGTGGGAAATGAAGGACCATGACCGTATCAATGAAAGCAAAATGTTTTGGGTACTGTTTGAATCAAAGTTGCGTATGGTGATCAACCAATGACCACAGTTGTCACCCATTCTACATGTGCAATATAAATATGTAGAAGACTTGAAAGTAGATTTTCAAAATCTATCCATGAGCGCGAAGAAGGATGCCATAGGAACATGGCACAAGTTTCCTTATTTAGTCACAGAGGATGATATTATGGGGGTCATCAACAAATGGTTGAGTGATTGGCTCACGCCATCTAGCGAAGCCACTGGAACAAGTAAGGCCACGGAAATACAAACATGGAAAATGATCACTGCCACAGAGGCAAAGAAAGACAAAATTAACGAAGCACAAAAGGCTTCTAAGAAGGAGAAGGAAACACAGAAGGTAAAAGATGCGTAGGCAAAAACAACACAAGTCACCCTTGACCTCGAAGAGCCTGATACATAGTGCACATATTTTGAAGTAGAGACAACATATCAAGAGGAAGGGGGTACAGACTGCTATGTCGGATCAGAGGACTTAGAGTCCCCCCTAAGGAGCAAAAATATACAGAAGTGTAGTTTGACAGGACCATGCAAGAAGCATAAGTCTGCTAAGTTTACGGGTACTGAACCAATGGCCCTCACGGAGGGGGACCTTGATGAGATATGCGATGTTTTTACTCCTCAATGGAAAACATATGGGGTCACATTGAGGACCAATACAAGAAGGTACTGGAAAAAGTACAAGAAGGCTTGAAGGAATTGCAAGTCTAGATAGGAGTGATCCAGGCAAGCATGGTTCAAGCAAGCATCAGTCAAGTGAGTGCGAGTCAGGTGAGTAGGACATCAGAGGTAGAACTAACTACATACTTCCGCACATTGGTGCTGCTAGAGGGTTTGCTGCATGTTGAAACAACTGAGGATTATGCCAAGTTGTTGCATATGACCAACATGAGTATCAACATTACAACACTGCCTATCTAGACAAGCTTCGTGTCAGGGAGAAAAGAGATTTGTTGATTATCAAAGAAGTAAAGACTAACAATCAACAAATTTTTTCAAAGAAAGCATAGGCCTTGCAGGCCTACGATGAGGTGATGCAGTGCCATCAGTGGCCAGAGGCAACCCTTACCCAAGTGTGCAATGAGCTTCCTGAGCTCCAAATTCTAGCCGAGGTGGCCTCTACAGAGAAAATTAACAAGTTAGTTGCTACATTAAAGGAACCCAAGGAGGAAATCAGAAAGGTGTGGTTTGAGCTGCAACTATAGATTTCAGAGTTTCAAATGAAGCTACAACCAACCACACCTCTAGAGATCAGAGAGAAGTGTGAAGCTACTATTAAAGAAGATATGACAAATTTGGTCGCTCTAGTGAAGGACTGCAGCTCATTATTTGAGCAAACAATGGAAATGTGGGCCTCACTAGAGGAGGACCCACACTAGTAGAATATTAAAGAAGGCATCTGCGACAAGCAACTATAGTTCAATGAGATCCAAGTGATAGTGTAGACCCTTGCACCTACGAAAAGGTTCACTAGATTTCAAGAAGGAAAGACTCTGTAGGCGCAGATCGACGACCTATGTTGAAAAGCATCCATAACTGTAGTACGAACATAGTCGTTGGATCATGAGGCAAGCCAGTTGTCTCAAACCATCAAGGGCATGCTAAAGGCCCTTAAACAGACATAGTGGACCATGTGCTTTGGAGTCGAAGGTCCAACGACAGAGAAGTTTGTCGAAGAAGTTCGCTAGGTCCAACAACAAATCTTCACGCATTGAAGATCAAATCCAGTGGCCTACAAGTAAAGTTTGAGGAAACACCAGCAAAGTGACTCAGGAAGAGTCACGAATTTGTGTTGGGGGCATGTTGGGATGAGGTCCCCTCGTTCAGATTTTGTTAAAGTTTTATTAAGTTTATAAAGATATTGTAAAGTCTCTGCATTTTGAGGTCCAGCGGAGTGTGAGTAACAAAATTCAATATGATTCAAAGGGGCTTTAGGAATGTCAAAGCCCCTTAGTTTGTTAAAATCAAGTTATTTTGAGACCTGCCCATGGTTTGCGTACCATGGTATTGTAATGAAGGAGGAGTATAAGAGGAATTCATAGAAGAGTCATAGGCAAGCTAAGTAATAAGTACATGAGTTAAGTCTGAATTGGTATATACTTGGGCGAAGGGAAAGGACCCTACAATCGTGTACAGGCCCCTGTAGCTATGTGCATAGATTGGAAAGAGTTGTATCTAAGAATCTAAAGCATAATAAAGACATATTTTGAAGTGATATATGTGCATATGTGTATTATTATTTATTTCGAAAGTTACTGTATTTATGAACTATTGAATGCATTTAATCAGGAAAAATACTTAATAGATTTGTGAAGACATAGATCTGCTTATTTGTATGATGTTATGCATGTTTAGTGAAATCGACAAAGGACATAAATCTGTAAACTGTCATTTACTGTAAGTTCTAGGTTTCAAGGGTTAGGGTTCTCGAAGGTCAAGATAAAGTCATGGATCTACATAAAACACATCATATAGACCTCTGGATGAAGAAACTTGGTTCTAGCATCCCCCAATACTACCTTGGGTGAGACTGTAGCTTGCTCTATGTGGGTTATTGCCGAAAGGGCCAATAGTGTAGGGTTTTGTTGCTTAGCGTAGTTAACTCCGAACCTGGGTCCAATCCCAATCAAGCCCACACTTGACCAACTTATCTCCAATTCATTTCAAACCTGGTAGCCCTTTTTGATTCATTATATTGAATTTTTTGTGAAAGTTTTGAATGTTGGCCTCCAAGTTATGGCATTTTTTCTACAACTGTAGCATCAAGATCCTTTTTGTAAGGACTCTTCTCACCTCAAGGATTGTTTTTGCCCTGTCTGCAATCAAAAATTCCTCTAGTTCCTCCTTTGTCTTTGAATTCAAAATTCTTATTAGGGTAGTGGTGTCAATTGGTTTATGTCCCAAACTTCCTTTTATTCCTTCAATAACTTCTTTTGATCTCTGCACTAATTCCTCTCGTTCAAAAACTATTTCAATGGAATGCCAAATTTTAGTCATAGCTTCATTGATTTCTGCCCAAATGTTCTCCATCACCTGTGAAATTGTCTGTACCATGGAAAATTGATTCTCTAACTATTCAATTCTCTGGGTTAACCTATGAGTGTTTTGAAGCTCTACTATGTACACATTATCATTATTTAATTTATGTTCCTGGAGATGGTTTCTATGAGCTTTCATCTTTTCAATCTCCTTCCCTCTAATAGATAAGTCCTCCATATATTTGACTAAATCTGTTGATGAGTCTATAGACAATCCCTCTACTGCAATGGCTATTGAAGTGAAAGTTCCTACTGTTGATGTACCTACAATTAGAATGGTTGTGAGTGGAGTGCCTACTAACTATGTTGTTTGTTCTTTATCCTTTAGCAATTTTTTCATTTCAATCTCCATCTCATTGATTTGCCCAATTTGTTCAACGATGATCTTGAACATGTATTATTTATCTTTTTCTAGTTGTTCAACTTCCTTGGTCTATGTATCTTTAGTGGATGGAAGCTTAAGTTTCTTCTTTAGAGTTGCAATGCCAACATTCTTTCTTCTAATAATTTCCTCTACAACTTTCACATTACGAGGACCATATCCAAATTTGATTACTAGATCCTCTAAAGGCTTAATATTAGTGCCTTTAGCGAAATAAGATATATTTTCTAGTTTGATTTTGGAATAAATGTTGTTGATCGAAGCTTGCAGCCTGGAAGCTACCATTTTTGAGTTTGTCAAGGTTGAATACAACATCACACTTGTTTTTTTTATGTAAGTCCATTTGATCAATGGGATGGATTTGATCAACATTGAAAGAAGAGATAGATTTCTTGTAATCATCTAGAGTTTTGGGAAAAGGAACCTTAGCCTGGAGGAAGGTTCTTTGCATCCTTCCTTTATCTGTGTCAAAGGCAGAGAGAATCCTATGCTATGAGGATGATGTCTTCTTCCAAAACTGTGTATAGGTTGTAGCTTTTAGCAACTCATTCTTCTTCTTAATTTGTTTATACTTAGAAAATACATTTGGTTCAACTTGGTGATGAACCAATTCTCCTTATGGAGATATTTCCAATAGCACTTGAGAGGCCGAAGATGATGGAGATCCTATGAAAATTTCTTCCCTCCCTGCAAAAGTATAAGCACCTATCAAAACAATGGTAGACTTTACATTTTCCTCGAAAAATTCTCCTACTGGATTGACTTTTTGTCTCTTCTTGTAAATTTTTAACTCCTTTCCCTGGATTTCTGTAACTAAAGGGGAAACATCCTCCCTTGTTTTTTGTTGTTTCTCCTATAGTGTTGGAGTCTATTATGTCATTGTAGAGAGTACTTGTTCTTCTGCCTCCTACAAAGAGCTTTCCTTCCATTGGCCTTGATTCATATATTTTTCTACTTCTGGCCTAGGAGTATGAGTGTAGGGAGTGTTGTCTTGTTCTACTCTCAGTTTTGAAATTATTCCTAAAGGCTCATATGACCAGGTAAAGATGAGTTTAAAATTCATCTGCTTGAGGAGAAGATCTGCTTCTTTGGCTGCTGTCCTAGTATTGCAAATAAAAGGCCCAACCTGTGTTTTGATCTTGAATTGAGATTTCTTCTTGGCTACCACAAAGTGTAACTCATCCATATTAATCATTTGTCTAATATATTCTAGTGAAAAAAGTCTCATACGAACAAATATGGGAAACCTGTATGGAGGCAATTCACACCCATACACTCTGATCTCAATGTAATTTTGGTACAGGTACCAGTCACATGTCTTGGTTTTCTCACTAAGGTGTAGAAATATTTTTATCTCAGGTCCTATCCTTGGTTCAACATCACTATTCAATAGGCAAGCAATTGTATACAAGAACTGATCTACATAATCATTAAAGATGAATTCATTGGTATGCTTCCTTACCAAGGAAGTCCAATGAATCACAGATAGGGCATTCCCTTGTTCATCCAATTTATGTAATGGAAACTAAAAAATCTCTCCCTAATGGAATACAAACAAATATACTAGAACTAAAGCATACATAAAGGTCCATTCTCTAGAAAACTTTAGGAACTGTTCATGGATGACATTTGCTAGGAACTCACTGTAGTTGAATATGATTGAGGGCTTTTCATATGTTGAAAATACCGATAAAAAACATATGATGGCCTCATCAACCCACTGATTGAATTCATAGCCTAGTAAGAAAGAAACTATTGAGATAATCTGCTTTGTCATTTCAGGGAACATGGAGGATGAATAGGGGTGATTTTTCTTAGCCAATTGGGTATCCTTAGGGGAGAAATATTTCAAAGATCTTTGCTCTATGAGGGAAAGTGAGGTTATTGTAGATTTCCATGAGGGAATATACTGAAATAGGTTCTAGAGAGGCATAATTCTAAATTTGTAGCATTTGGGAAATGGAATTTGAGGTAATTGTGAAAAGGATATCATTATTTTGGGCTACAATTGGCATCTGACTAGGAATGTACCAGAAGTGGAACAATGAAAAAAATCAAGGAAATGGTGGGTCTGAGGAAAAATGAATTGGGGTAGGAAGGAGTCCGACAAACCCAATTCATCACTGATATCAACAAATTTTTGTCTTACCCAGTTGTGGAGTTCATATAGGTCAAACTCACAACTAGTTTCAATAATTTTATATCCTTGATCTTCCAAGGGCTAGTGGTCCAAGTCAATTACAAGGGGCGGAAGAGGGTTTTCTTCAGTAGATCTAGATTTACCCTTAGGAGCCATGCTGGAAAGAAAGGAAGTGGAAATTGAAATACCCTAGGAATTGTGTGGACAAAGACTCATTATAGTGGAAGTTTTCTTGCTGACAGGTTGTGGTGGTAGTCTAGTTTGTTAACTGGTTGTTGTAACAGGTTTTGTCTTTCAATGCATTGGAACGATAAAGGTAAGGGCCAGCATAATGGCTTTAGGCTTTATTTATAAAATAAATCACTTACCATTGAAGGATTATCCATTTAATGGAGCAGGTTTGTTAATCTGGGCTAAAACTATTACATGACGAGTGTAGAGACATGCCATGTGGCAGGAGTGAGTTGAAGTGGAATGGGAAGGGATGTGGCAGTGAAGGGAATAGAGTGAAGGAGAATTATATGTGGAGTTTCCATGTGGTGAGAAATGATAGAGTGGAATGGGGACGAGAGGTGCCACTTGGCGAAAGAGGAGTGGAGTGAGGGAGCATGGGGTTAGCAGTCATTTTAGGTGGGAGGTGGAAAAGGTAGATTTTACGGGGGGTGGGTGGTAATATTTATTAGATTGAGGGACTCTGAAGTTAGTCTGGGGGCGACACGTTGCAGAAATGGTATGTGGGGAAGAAACTTTTTGGATCCCCCCCCCCCCCCCCCCTCGGTTAACTGTTGGAAGGGTGGGGGTCCGAAGTCATCACTTGTCGTTGATATAGGCAGGTGAGATCATGACCCTTCATTGTTGCTAGGAGCTTATTACAAACGACAAATGCATTAAATCAAAATAGCTTTATTAACACTACTAATCATTATTTATACAATGCGATTAACTAATTTAAATAACTTTATTAAGGCTAATCTAATCGCGCTTATACTATGCGATCATACTAATTTACTTATTTAACTAAACACATTTTATTCAACTAATCTAATCATGCTTAAATGGTGCGATTAAATAATGAAACATACTTATTTGAATGTAATGTGGAATTTAAAGTAGATTCACATTATTTTTTTGATTTTTCTAAAGATTTTCTCATCATATATATATCTTTTTTGAAATGAAGTGGCATTTGAACTGGCTCACTTATTTGGGGCTATCTTCATTTTATTTTTTATTTTTTATTTCTTTCATTTTTTCACACACACACACACACACACAGATATAGATATCTCTCTCTCTCTCTCTCTCTCTCTCTCTCTCTCTCTCTCTCTCTCTCTCTCTCTCTCTCTCTCTCTCTCTCTCTCTCTCTCTCTCTCTCTCTCTCTCTCTCTCTCTCTCTCTCTCTCTCTCTCTCTCTCTCTCTCTCTCTCTCTCTCTCTCTCTCTCTCTCTCTATATATATATATATATATATCCTCATCTTTTTATCCCCTTTCATTATGTTTTTCTTTTCTTTTTCTTTTTCTTTTTTCTATTTTCTATTTTCTAGTTTTTCTTTTTCTTGGAATCAATTTGCAGGATGAAACATTATTTACAATATGTAATGTAAAAATCAACGGATAATCATCAATTTATCCTATAAAATTAGGAACCTAACACTATGAAGAGCTCAAAACTTATGAGACAAGCCTCATTGAGCATAAGATACCTTTTAAACCAAAAGCCAAACCATTCCAACAGAAATTAAGAAGACTAAATCCAATTTTGCTTCCAACCATTGAAAAGGAACTGAAGAAAATGTTGGATGCCAAGATTATTTTTCCTCTTAGATGTTCTGAGTGGATTGAAGATTTAGTTCCTGTAAGAAGGAAAAATGGTGAAATTAGACCATGTGTGGATATTAGAATCTGCACAAATTATCCTTAAAATACAATTATCCATCGCCTAAAATGGATCAATTATTTCAATTAGTTTCAAGTTCTAATAGAATATCCATGCTAGATGGTTTTTATGGATATAACAAGATTTTGGTAAGTCTAGAAGACAAAGAGAAAACAACATTTGCAACTCCCTAGGGTACATTTATGTATGTTAGGATTCCTTTTAACTTAACTAATGTAGGAGCAACATTTCAAAGGGCAAGGGATTTAGCTTTTGTTGGTAAAATTAATAAGTTTATTGTTATTTATCTGGATGATATAACTGTGTTTACAAAATCTGATCAAAATCACTTAAAGAAATTGAGAAAGGCTTTTGATAGGTGCAGAAAATTCAGAAACTTGCTCAGCCCAAAGAAATCTCTATTTTCCATACAAGAAGGAAAGTTACTTGGCCCCATCATATCAAAAGAAGGAGTGGTAATTGATGCAAAATGAGTCTTAGCCATTGAGGTAATTAGTCTACCCAGAAATAAAAAAATAAATTCAAGCCTTTTTAGGAAAGATTAACTTTCTAAGGAGATTTATACCAAAATATCCTAAGATTATTAAATATTACTTATATGTTGAAGAAAAATCATGAGGTTAAATGGATGGTGTAGACTAGATATGCATTTACACAAATCAAAAAGGCTATTTTTGAAGCTCTAGTACTAGGTAGTCCTAATTATACAAATCCCTTTAGCAATTTTTCTTTTGCCTCTGACACAACTTTAGCTATTGTTTTACTAAAAAATAATGATAACCAAGATGACCAGCCAATTTCCTTCTTTAGTAAAGTTATGAGAGATGAAGAGCTAAAATATGACATCATTGAAAAATAAGCTTATGCCCTTGTACAAGCCCTAGAAGCGTTTAGAGCTTATGTCCTTCATTCCCCTATTACTACCTATGACCCAAATAATGTTTTCAAAATTCTTTTGAACCAACCTGATATAGAAGGTAGGAGAGGGAGATGGATGGCTAAAATTATTGAATTTGATCTAGATATCAAATCCACTAAGATGGTAAAAGGACAAGATTTAGCCAAGTTTTTGGCTAAATCTAATTGTAAAGTTCTAGGAATAAGCACTATTGTGCAGGTATTAGTAGAGAAGAATCCACAAGAACCTTCTCCAAGATCAGCAGAGAAGAATCCACAAGAACCTTCTTGAAGTTTAGCAAAGAAGAATCCACAAGAACCTTATGATCTACAGACTCAGTTCCTCTTCCACTTCATATTGAGGAAAAGTTCTTGTTATCTGAATGGTATGCTCATATTGTACACTTTCTTCATGATTTTGAGTACCCTCTTGATTTCACAAGAAATCAGTGTAGAACTCTTAGATTAAAGGCTATGAAGTATTCTATCATTAATGCCAACTTGTATGGGAAGACCGATTAAATATATTACTTCTATGCCTGACTAAGAGTGAAACAAAAGGTGTTATTGATCAGTTTCATGAAGGAATATGTGGGGGTCATTATGCTTGGAGAGAAATAGCACACAAGATTTTGAGAGTAGGTTTCTATTGGCCAAAGTTGTTTTAATGGGTTGGGGAAAAATTCAGAAGCTGCATTCCATTTGAGATTTTTGCTAGAAAGCAAAGATTAGAAGCACTCCCTCTTGTTCCAATTTTGATTGAGGCACCCTTTCTACAATGGGGAATATATTTCATTGGAGAGATACATCCAACATCCAGCAATCAGAACAGGTGGATCTTAACTGCAACAAATTACTTTACAAAGTGGGTAGAAGCATCCCAGTAAAAAATGCTACAAATATTGTTTTCATTAAATTTATTGAAGAAAATATATTATCTAGATTTGGCTGTCCTCAAAAGATACTCATAGATAATGCACAAGAATTTAGTAGTGTTAAAATTATAGCATTTTCCCATAAATATCAGATTTTATTACATCATTCTACTCAAGACTACCCTCAAGGGAATGGATTAGCAAAGTCATCTAATAAGAGTTTAGTAAAAGTGATTAAAATGGTACTTGTAGATCATAAGAGAAATTGTGATAGTAATCTCAAGTATGCAGGTAGGGCCAATAGAATTTCACCCAAAATATCAACAAAAAATCCCCTTTTCAGCTTGTCTATGGAACTGAGGCCATTCTTCCTACACAACTAGCTTTTCTTGTCATGAATTCTTGACAACAGTTGAATGAAGAGCTTACTTATTTTTCTAGAAGAATCAATCAGATTATAGAATTAAATGAAAATAGAGATGAAGTTTAGTACAAACTTCTTCAATATCAAAACAAGATGAAAAGTTTGTTTGGTAGGAAAGCTAGGGAAAGATATTTCAGGGAAGGAGATTTCGCTTTGAAATGGGATGCTTGAAGAGAAGAAAAAGGGAAACATGGTAAATTTGATAATATCTAGCTGGGACCATTCAACATTGTAGATGTCAAAGGAAACAATAATTTTATCCCGCAGAACCTAAAAGGAAGATATTCTTCATTACGTATTAATGGGCAATATCTCAAGCACTATATTCAGTACTGAAACGTGTTGTAGCCATAGTTCATTGTACATTACCAGTTTTATTTACATTTTCATAGAAAGTTTGATTTACACAGCAAATAATTCATAGCCGGAGGAGAAGGAACATGTATATGCATGTTCTCTACATCTCACAGGGAAACGTAGTCCCTAGATGGAGTTGATGTCATAACATTCTTTGTATTTTACATTTACATGTCAAAAAGAGAGAGAGAAAAAAAAACAATATATATATATATATATATATATATATATATATATATATATATATATATATATATATATATATATATATATATATATATATAGATATATATATCTATATATATATATAAATAAAGAAAAATAATATGAAAAATAAAAAGCGATATAAAAATGAATATGAAAAAAATGAAAAAATATCAAAAATAAATAAATCCCTAAAAAATAAAATAGTGAGCAAATTGAAATGCCACTTTGAATCCAAAAATCAAATTTTATTAAGGTTTAAAAACATTAGTATTATGTTTCATTTCGATTATTGCTTTATAAGTATTTTGATAAAGCTATAATATGACAAAATAGTAGTTTGTCGCTTGACAATAAAAGGCGAACAAAAATCAACAATGTTGATTTTATTTGCACAGGAATTTTGCCCCCCCCGTGATCGTGACAGTTAACATGCACGGGGAGGGTGTGGGGGGGGGGGGGCACGGCGGCGGGCGGGGAGGAGAAAGTATTTTCCTCCGAAACTACTTATGAAATGTGGCAAACATTGGGCTATTTCGGGGGTCTCCTCCCAAATCCACTTACCGCCGACACCCCCTCTAGAAATAACACCTCTGCTTAGCTCCCGCCAATGCCATTTCTATCCTCCACTCACCTCCCGTCGTGTATCTTACTCTCCACCACTCCGTTCCCACCATAAAACCGTTTCCCCTCACCACTTCGCAACTGCCACCTGTCTTGCCACATCATCCCTACCATGTGACATATCCATTAAACATTTGAATTTGCTATGAAGTCTTGTGAACACTGTGTTATTGAATTCGCATGCCTGTATATCCGTTTTCCAATAAACCTCTTGCTCCACAGTTGTTAAAACTGTCGTTATCAAACCATTTGATTGTTATAAAATGTTTCATGCCAACAGTTCTTTCCCTTTCACTCGTCATTGATCTCACAGGAGAAAAGCACACTGCCACCAACTTCCAGTCTTAGACAATAATCTTCTTGTGCACAACTGACAGTTTACTGATAATTCTGTTCCTCGAACTTAGTTTGTCAAGCTTTTCTTTAGTCTATATACCCTCTTGTTCTTTCATCATGTCAAACCCTAAGGGAAAGGGAAAGGCTACAAAATCAAATTCACTCATTCCCCCAATACTCGATTATGACAAGGCCACATTAATAAATACCCAGTACAAAATTGCAGAAACCCTATCTAAATTTGACCTCTATGAGCTCCATAATTGGGCGAAACAAAAAACCTAGATAAAAGTGATGAATTAAGTATTTGGGAATCCTTTCTCCCAAACTTTTTCTTCCCCCAGACTCACTTCTTTCTTGAGTTGTCTATTTGGTGCCACCTAAGATACTTACCAAGTCAAAGAGGAATAATTTCTCAGAACAATGAAGTCATTTTTCCCATCTCCCCTGAAAGTATCTGCAAAGCCTTTCTAATTGAATATTATGCCTCCCATGCCCCTTTTTATGTTTATGTTCTAATGGAATTATATAGAAAACTTGCATTCCCTCAGAGAGCCCAACGTTTTGAGTATTTTCTTCTTGAAAATGTTGAATTACCTGGGACCAGTCCCTGATATCTAGGTTCAATTTTCCCTGAACTGTTTAAGCAGGTGATTTCTATGGTAACCTAATTGCTTGGATACCATAGTGATCAATGGGTAGATGAGGTAGTGTTAGGTTTTCAATCTAACTTTTTAGTTGGCAAAAAACCCTCCCTCCTTTTTAATTACAATTAGTTCTTCTCTAATTCAATCCATGACCAGTTTGTAAATTTCAAAGCAGAAGGTGTTTTTAAATACCAGTCAGTCCTAGTTTACCTTATGCTATTTAATTAGTCAACAAAATTTAAATTTCCTTTACAAAAGACAGATAGTGAAGGTAACCCCTCGTCAGTCATTCACTCACTGGACTTCTCTGGTTGGAAATAGCTTAGAGGGGTATTCTATCACTGATTATGTTGACAAATTTTTATATACCTCACTATGTTTTTTAAGTAGTGGTGTAATCCCAAAAATCTTTCCATAGATAAAGAATTTTTTACACTTAACAATGCAAGCCAAAGTTGGAGGCTGGTATTTGTACCAAAACTACACTAAGATTAGATTTTATGGATAAGAATTCCGCCTTACAGGTAGCCATTTTTGGTACCTATTAGGATCTTTGCATTGGAATACTCTACGCAAATGTTAAATATGGATAAAGTGCATTTTATCTCCTATAAGAAGAAAGTACAATTCAAGGTGAAAGCTATCATAAGGCCATACATCATCAACACCAGAGATGTAGAAAAGGAAATAGAAGAAATATTGAGTCACGTGAACTTCAAACTCAATTTTTCTTGGTCTTATGATCCTCAGGGCATCATTTCCAAGCACAGATTGGAACATAAAATCACTCCCTATGCACACACACCAAGGCCTAAGATCGAATAGTATGCCAATTAGGAAGAATTTACAGAGGGTACTCTATAGGAAGCTGAAGAAAAACTTGTCATCAAATCATCCATGCAGACACCAACTCCAAAAGAGAAGGAGCAGAAAAGAGAAAGAGAACATATGTCCCCTACATATTCTAGTAATCAAGATGCAGAGTTTATTATTTTCAAAAGGAATAAGAAGGACCCTAATACTACTCAAATATAATATTCTCCAATGAATCCTCTATTTAGACCTCAAATAATAATTATTCAGGATGAAACTCTAGAGGAAGAGAAAAAACATAATCCAACCATAGTGATTTTATCTGGGACCCCTATCAATCCTTCTACTCAAGTGGAAGAGAAAATACAATCACCTACTGCAATGATTGTCCAATCTCCAGTATCATCCAGTTCATAGGTTTCTACTCAACAACTTATTTTTCCTAAATACAGAGAAATAAAGTTAAAAAATGAAGCTTTGAAGGCTTCCACCTACTCTGAGTTTTGGAAGAAGACAATTAAAACTCAACACAAACTACTTTCTGCATTTGATTCAGATAAGGGACAATTCCAAATGGGCTTCATGGAACCTCTAGTTCTAGCCCCCAGGAGTGCTGAAGATTATAAAGTCTTTATCTTTTCAATTGACACCAATAAAATACATGAAATTGTTTAGATCGATTTACATAAAAAAACTGGGGAGCTAATATTCTCGTCACTTACTAGTTCAACAATGATTGTTTCCAAATTAAATTACAGTCATCTTTGAATAATATAAATTCTCAGTTTCAAATTGAAAAAATGTCATATTTTGCTAAAGATAAATGGATCAAATCTCTAAAATATCTGATCATAAAGCTAGGACATGATCATAAGGATATCAAAGCCACAGAAGAGCTAATCAAAAACAAGGAAGTAGTTGAAGCTACCCTCAATAAAGCATCCTCAAGCTAAATAGGTTTCCAATATAGAAATGGAGAAGGAACAAATTTTTACTATAGTGGTTGAGAAAAATGCTCAGATTCAAAATATGCAGCAGGGCATGGAAGCACTGTTGAAAGAAAAACAATAGTGGGAAGTAGCAGGAGTATCTACATCAAGCACAGGTATGGTGGAAAAAGCTTCAGAAAGGACTACAATTTCAGAATCTAGAGAAGAGATTACTAGAGATCTGGATGCATTATTAGTTTTTCAGTCAGACAAAGACAAATTGTCAATAAAATTGGCCAAAATGGAGGAAAGTAAACTAAAAACTGAAAATGCATACTTATCAGAGCTTCAGAAAAATTATAAACTTATAGAGTAGTTACAAAAGTATGAAGATCAATCTTTTATAATTCAAATGTTAGCGAAGGCTAAAATAAATATTTGGCAAAACATAAATGCCAACATGACAGACATGTGGCCCTCAATACAAATCATTCTTGAATAGGAGGAACTTGTAGACAGTGTTAAGTCAGTGTTAGAAAATACAAAGGTAGACTTAAAACACAAGCTAGAAGAAGCACAAAAGATCATCAAGTTGATGAATTCCAAAACCAAGGAGGAACTAGAAGATTTAAACATCCCAAACAGAACAGCAACAATAATGGAGGTTAAGAGGATCTTGACCAAGAATAATTTGATGATACCGTTGGAAAATAAATGCAAATATCTTGAGTTGCAAGTCAAGAGGTTCAACAGGAAATTTACAGTGCTGCAGGAAAAAGGCTTGCCTACTCTGAGGGACTCTAATGGGAAATTGATCCTATTAGAGAACTATTAAGAACAGTTGTGCAACATAGATGTTGATACTTCCAAATTGACAAAAGCTAGAGGAATGATTAGTGGGGATGCATTCATACAAGGAATTGAGTTTGACTTAGATATACAACATGAGGTCCATCACCTTTTTTTAATTAAACCAACTTTTGACACTTACACAGAGGTGGATGAAAGGTTTAGAAATATGGTTAGTTTTTCTATCCCAAGTGAAGAAAGGTGGGACCAATTCGTAGAATTGACCGAGTGAAGATAATTGAAGGAACAACATTTTCAACAAAGTAGCAGCTGTTGAGGGACAAAGTTCGCTAGGGTTTTGGGTCAACACCCTAGCAGAGCGGGGGTTATCTACAGTAAAAAACAAGCATTCCACACAACCATGATACTTAAATAAGCAAACTACGTGAAGAGAGGTGCACCTGGGGGTCCTTCGTTCAGGTAGATCCAGCCAGGGTCCAAACCCTCTTGGAGTTCCTCTTGATCCTTGAACCTGCAAAACAACCAGTTCAAAGGAGCATAGCAATATATGGACCAAGTATCATATAGAAATCAACTTCATAACATATTGAAAGGTGGTTAGTTATACAATTGAAACAATTATTCACATGTAAACCATAACAATAACATCATATGCATAAAGAAGATTGATTTCGGGAAGAAGAGAAATGTTTCTTTATTGCAGATAACTAAAACAAAGCAAGGAATGATATCACCTGAATCTTCCTCTTGCTGACTCCAAGCGGAACCGTCCTCCATATCTGTCCAATCCCAAGTATTCAAAAAGATTCTTCCATGACTCACACAAAGATATCTCAACTAGTGAAATGACATCATAACTCAAGGAAACAAGGGTTTCCTGCAATGGGAGAAGTGCTGGAAGCACAAGGATCTTCAGACCTAATCAGGCATAATCTTAGCAAAGTAATTTTCTCTCTATTCTCTCCTCTCTTAGGCCTTCCCATTGAAGCATTTTTATACTTCTCCCAAAGTAGTTTTTTAGTTGGGAATTCATTGGGAACAGTTGGGCCATGGACACTAATAGGTAATAAACAGGTAAAACCCATGATCTCCACCTGAAATTAAGGAGATTTATTTTTTTTAAGTGTTTTAAGACATATACGCGAGTTGGGTATACACTGACCCGCGTACACACGCGTTTAGCTCAAGGCAATGTTGCGTACAGGGAGTAAAACAATTTTTTTTAAGTATTTGGACTAGATCTGGAAGGAGGGGTTGCCCTAGGCCATAAATGCAGCATCACAAATATCAAGGGTGATATTTGGAGCTATAACAGCAGTAGTCAGCAACAAACTCATACATAGCCTCAACAACGCAACAAACTTCTAGCAGATTTAAATATTTTTCCTAAAAATATCTATCTTTAAAACATATATTATTTTGTAAATGTATTTTATTTTGAAATCCAATCTAGAATGTAAAGGTTTCTATAAATACTTAGAATATAGACTTAGAAATGGTTGAACCATTGTGATATACTTTAAGCAGACTTGTATGCTTAAAATTTATTTCTGAAATAATAAAAGGATTCTGGATTCATTTTAAAAGAACTTGTGCCCTTGTAAATTCTTCTTTGTTATTATTTTTCACTATGTTTTAATCTGCATATGCTTGAAATTTGTGGGAATTCTAGGTGTGATAATATTGATTTTAATTGTTATGAAATCCCCTATGAAGTTATAATTCTTTACAAAGATTAGTTAATTAAACTATGTATTTGATTTAAGTCCTCTACATCATTAAATTGTCGCTTTCCCTTAAGTTTCAAATATATATTGTTTGGTTGTAAAATTATTTTACACGCAACCACTGCATATGACTGGTTAAATAATCTGTTTGATGTTTAACAAATCATATAGTTTCTAAAGTTTCAACCTTACATATCTCATCAAAGATAAACTACTATTAGAGGTGAAGAATCATCCCTTCTAATAAATCATAAGTAGTTAATAAATTACACATGTTTAAACAGTTAGAGCATTGTTCATCCAAAAAAATTAAAAACCAACAAAACTTTATAGATGCTCTGGCATAATTCCTAACCTAGAATTATCTTCAAAGGTACAACACCATCAATCACCCCATATAGTGATGAAACTACATTGAGCTCATAAGACCATTTTTATTGGCAAGTCCTAGTTAAAAAATATGGGTTTGAAACCTTCTGAAAGAAGTTTCAGGAATTAAAGAATGTTTTTTTGGGGTAAACATTTGCTCCCTATGTGCAAACACCCTAGTGCTATTATACACACATATTTCTATCCAATGACACGAGATTTTCCTCCAATTATGCCATTAAATTTTGACATTCTTGTTTTAACCACCATGATTTGACAAGATGTCATGTTAGCTCCCATTATTCATGGAAAAGAAGCTAGCCATGTGATCATGATGAATAAGACAATAGAGGAGTCAATATTTTAACTCTAGTTAAAAGTTGGAGGAGTCAAATTTAACCACTAGTAAGCTATTAGGCTATGGTATTGTTGGATCTCCAAAATGTCATCCATTTAACTCTCTTTTCTTTCATTTTCCTTGAGTCTTTAACATATTCCATAGCTCCTTCACCTTACACTGAGACCGTTTTCATGATCATATATGGGTTTATACTTAATATTTTCCAAAGAATTTATTTTAGTGTTTTGAGTGAATTTTTGATTAAATATTAAAGATAACATGTATTGACTTATATCTAAAAGTTGGATGAGTTTTGTGATTTGTGTAAGAATATTTGAAGATTCCAACAAAGTCATATTTTACCTCTAAGTCTCAAATTCGAATTTCCTCTTCAAATTCTCGAAGATGTGAGGAAGATTTTGAATAATTGATTAGACACATTTCATGGAGAAGAATCACGAGAGTTTTCAAAAGTGTCTCCTATTAAAGCTATGAGAGATTTGTGAGAGGATATGTATAGATGTTACTTGCTATATGTTAACACATGGTTTTAACCACATGAGATATTTGTGGATCTATGAGAGATATGTAGATCTAGGATAGATTTGTGGATCTATATTTATTGATTAGTTATCTCACTTTTTGTACAAATAGAAGTGCCTTCTCCATTCAAGGGTGTGTTAAGATTTGGAATGCTAAATATTGACACTATGTTTATATGTTATGAATACCATTGTAGTTCACTCACTATTCAGTTAATACAATCCTTTGATATGGTTATGCCTTCATGATGAGATATGGTGTTTGATCAATAGTTTCCTGAACTTTCCACCTCTCATGCACTTCAGAATGACCACTTGATGAGTATTGAGTGAATTTTAATGTTTCATTTTTGCAAGATAAATTAGTTTCCTTTATTCTCATTTTTTGTAATGTTTATTTCAAGTCTTCTGATTAGATTCTTTGTTTCTCATTCCATTTATGTTCTTTTGCAAACCAAGCACATTCATTTAATCACCTAAATTATTTCATAGATAATTTTCTTGCACAAGCATTTTTAGGAAAATCATGGTTTTAATTTATGAATGAACTCTATGCTTTGAAGAGACACTAAATTTTTGAATTTCTTTACAGTCTTCAATGCTCTCATAGTTAAATGACATCATTTTCATAGATTTAATTTACAAGCTTTCATAGATTTGATTTATTTTCTTTCCTATATTAAAGATTTCCATGCTTTCATAGACTAATTTATTTATTTATTTATTTTTCTTTTTTATAGATTAAGATTTCATTCTTTGATAGATTAAGTTCAAATTCTTTCATTATATTAGATTTTTTTTCTTTAATTAACAAAAATATCTTTTCTTTCATTAGATTATTTTTTCTTTCTTTCCTAGAATAGATTGTATTTTCTTTCACTAGATTAGAATATTGCCTTTTTTTTTACTGCCTGTTATAGACATTTTTGTGCCTTGCGTCAAGGAGCAGGAAATGTCGATAATTACAGGGATCCTCAGTCCCTAAACATGTTGTTCTTACCCCTAAAAGAACAAGGTCATCAATCAACAGCACTTCCAATCAGTTCTCCACCTGAAAACACTTCAGAACAGGCTTATTTTGGATCATGTCAGCTGCTTAACTAAGCTTCTGCGCTGTATTGCAACTGTCCCACTCTGTACCTGCGCTGGAAGTCAAAAACAATGAAGGCTACCTGCGCTGGGCGAGATTGGCCAAGTGGCACAGTCCTCCTGCAAGGTGTCAATTGCCCAGGAAGCTTCCAAACTGACACTTGGTTCATCAGATTCGCCTTGTGATGAGTAAGAGGTACTTGATCACCATGTGTAACCAAGGATCTCCAAGTGGACTCAAGAACTGAAGATTAACTGAAGAGGGAGAGGACACAAGGAAGCTTCATGTCAGTCTCAAGCTGACTCATCCTTTCTTCTTCTCTCCTATATATAGAGCTCTTCTATGAGGTCTAAAGAGGCTGGAATTTTGTATAAGCAAGGAGGTGCTGTTGGTATACTGCCAGGATTATTGGGTGATTGTTTTACTAGAGGTGAAGAAGAGAGTTCTTGCTGCCGAGGAGGTGCTGCTGGATTGGGGCCAACATCATTGGTTGTAACTTCCTCTGGAACCCTGTTACTTTCTATCAATAAAGTTTGCATGTTCTTCTATATACTTGTTTTACATAGATGCTTTTGTGTTTACATGTATATTTGATGCAACCTAATCCATGTTTCAATTATGATTGCTTGTATCTCGTAGTTTGCTCCCTTTTGTTGTGCAGATTCTGTGTGTAGCTGGATCGGCTTGGAGAGTAAAGAGCTGGGAACGGGATACAAAGCGAGAAGGACAAGGATCGACTAAGCGCAAGACACCAGGTTGGTTGATCCTCTTTCTATTCTCTCTGTGCTTTCATAAAGATGAACATGAAAACTTTGTCATTCAGTTGTTGCTAAAGTCTGTCACCTTTAGAAAGGGTTAGTGTCATCCGCATCGGATACTTTTCCCCACAACAAACTGGCGACTCCGCTGGGGAGATCCTAGTATCTTGTTGTTGTAGTATTTTGCTATTCATTTCTTGAAGAAAGGAGTACCGAATCGAAAAGCTTTTGACTCTATCAAAAGCGAAGTAGGGGGTTTTGCTACTCTTGCTCCTTTCCTGAGCAAATTCAAGATTTAAAGAGCTAATCTACAGATGAATCCTTACTCTTAGTGATAGATCTTTATCCTCTTGATCATCCCTTAGCCTGTACTTAACCCATAGCATTTTATTTCAGTCAAAACAGTACATTTTTGAGCTTTTTATGACCCGGAATTCTTAGCAGACGTAACTCTCGTAAGTCAGTGCAGGCTGTCCACAGGCAGTCTGCATTACAGCGCAGGTGCTCCCTTCGGGAACTGCGCTGAGAGTGAAACTGGCAGACCAGTGCCTGCGCTGGTCCAGTTGGCCTTAGTCTAGCTCAGCTCTTCCTTTGTGTCTTGGCCCTGTTTGCACTTGTTTTTGGCTGATTGCTTGCTGGTTATTGTATTTGCTGTAGACCACTTCTCCTTGACATTATTCCGCCTCAGTTGTGTGATGAAATTGTAAACGTTCTTTCAGTATTTCTTGTTTCAGTTACAATTTCCCATTGTGAAAAGCGAACCTAGTAGCTGTGGCCTCTTAGATTGCGATCTTATGAGTTAGTGTTATTGCTGTTCATAGCTGTTTTGGAATGGTTTGCTTCTCACTTTATGGTTTGAATCTATACTTTTCCTGTATTTAAAACAAGTCTTTCATAAGGTGTTCTTTTGATTGTGGACAAGCTTGTTTATTTTTACTTGAAAGTTGATTCAAAAATCATACAACAGTTTCCTTTTGTTAAGCATCAACATTAAGGATAACGAAAAGAAATACATGCATTGTGCATTTTGCATTTGACTGTATGCTTGACGATTTAGGAAAATGTGCATTTTAGTGTGTGTTCTTTGATCTGTGGAAAAAGTTGTGTCTTGCTCTTTCCTCAAGTAGATTAAGGTTTTCAAAGTTGAAAGATTGAAAAGATTTTGCTTCTCATTCTTAGATTGCATATAGGAAGTTGTATATATACATCTCGTGGCGAACCTGAAAGGCAAACTGTTAAGAAAGATCAACATGAAAATAAACTCAATTTACATAACAACGCTTTGGAATTTAACGCAAACATCTAGAGGTCTAGGTAGAGACGTGTTCCGGCGTCGTTAAACATAGTGACTGTCGATCTCTACGAAGGTGGGTGATTCCTCCTGAGAGTCGGTGGCACTAACACGGATTTGAGCTCCCGCGTACCGTCGCGTATATTGGGAGACCCCTATAGGCTTTTATCCTTTATCCTTAGGAAACCGTGTCGGCCGCCCTACTGATCGCGATGCAGTGAACACAGCATTCATGAAGATCGACCACCCGTACCGTAAAACGTATTCTGTGGTTTCGCGAAAGGTTTGGCACACCCTCTGCCTAGATCTCCAGAGCAGTTTCTTTTGGCCCTTTTCAAACTCTATAACTGAAAAGGTCCAACCGAGCATTTGTCACTTCGGGCTCGTTAATACATCGAAGGCGACTAGAGTCATCTTTAGCTTTTTCTCGACTCTTAAAACATGAAAAAGCAAGTTTGTGTCTAAAAGCGTCGTAAATAAAACTTATTTTAAAGCGGAACATAATCACCTGTTATTCCCACGTTTATCTTTCAGTTGAAAAGTATGGAACCCACCAACCAAGGAAGTAACCTTGGCGGAAGTCCAAATCCCTTCTCCTCTTGGGGAGATGTTGGTGCGCCTCATATGGCTACATTGTCACTTCCAGGATTGACAATCGGCCTTCCTATTTGGCTCTTTTCAACTAATGTTGTCCAAATCGCCACTAATCCTGAGCAGTCGAATCAACTGTCAGAACAATCTAGAACTACCCACCAGCCTTCTACCTCTTGTGATACTTCCTCTGATCCTTCATCTTCGCAGGGTAGAGCCGGCAAAAGTCAGCCTCCCAAGGAGAAGAAGGAAAAGAAGAAGGAAGGGAAGAAGCAGAAGGAGCCTCTGGCGAAGGCGACTGGGGGCAAGCAGAAGAAAACTGACAAAAACCCACACACTGCACCGACCGGGCCTAAATCGCCATGTGTCATTTGCAAAGGGATCCATTTCCATCGTGACTGTCCTTGTATTCCCCGGATACTAAGGGACTGGTCCCCGAGGTTGCACAATCCGGTAGCATCAACCTCTGGTTGTCAAGTTGATTGCATTCCCTCAACTAGCGACAGTGAAGGACGAAGAAGGGGACCAAGATCACCCTGTCTATTGTGTGAAGGTCACCATGCCATCCACAAATGTCCATTCTTAGATGAGGCAAAGAGAGTTTTGGAAGATCGCCCGGTGTCACCGGTGCAACTTCCGCCTGGATACCGAAAAATCGCGCCTAATCCCTCGATAGTTGAAAATCCAGTTGAACCACTCAAGTGGTCAGCTGATGTGTCAGTCATTGAGAATGAACCTACCGAATCTAGACCAGACGAAAGTCTAAATGTCGAAACGGCAGTTGACCCGGTTCTTCCTTCAAAGGTTCTATCGTCCAATGACTCCGTCATTGAAGACCCGTCTTCAAATGACACCGTCACCGAAGTGTCGTCTTCATGTGACACCCTCACTGATGAGAACAAGGATGACACCATCCAGGTTCTCTTTATCAGCACCGACTCCGACGAGCATCCGGGCAATGCGCCCATTCCTTTATCGCAGGAAGGAACATCATCTGAGTCGTATCCGGCCGTATATTCGGTCCCACCACCAAGCAACCTGGTTGTATCCTTTGATTGGAATCAACTAGGCAGACCCCGGTTACCAGCCAGTACACCATTTAGAATCATTGTCCAGATCTATAGAATGGTTATGGCTGGTACTATCATTGATGAAGGGGCGTCTGTGAGTATCCTTTCCTCTATTGCTTGGAAAGCACTGGGTTCCCCAGCGCTTTTACCTGAGTTGAGAAATCTCTCAGGTTTTGATAAAGGAACCAGTCGACCATTAGGAATCCTCCCCGATGTACCTGTTACATTGAAGGGGAAGACCATCAGGATGAACGTGTTGGTAGTTCAAGGACCCTTGGATTATAACCTACTCCTTGGACGCGACTATATTTATTGCATGGGAGCGATAGTCTCCTCACTCTTTAGAGTAATGTGTTTTCCACACGAAGGAAGGGTGGTCAAGCTCGTAGACCAGCTTTCATTTCCGGGATCTCGCATCGCAAATAGTCAAATACCAATCCTAAATGGTCTGTTCACTCAAGATTCGCCTCCGCCCCCAGTCCTCCTTCCCGATGAGTGCGAGTAATTCGGAAAGAAAGACTAGGACCCAGGGGGCATGCACCCTGGTCTGCTTCGGGCAGAAGAAACTCCGGGTATAAGGAAGAATTTCCGCAGGAGAACATGACTAGTCCGTACCCCGTCCGAAGGAAGTGGGGTTGTTCTGGAATAATGATCTTTTGTTAAAGTTATGTGTTTGGGAATCATTCACCTTTGTCTAAAAAAGTGGGCAATGCCCAAGTAGGAATTCCCTTATCGTAACAAGTAGTCACCATCTTTAAATTCAAGCCTCGCCCATCGAAACATATGTTTTGAAGGATAAGCAGGGGCAGTAAACTAAGAAGGAGACCGTATTGTTGTGACAGAGGGTAACCATCTTTGGACAACCCAATGATAGACACCGCCGAAGAAAGAGATTGATTTGCGGCAGCGAATAGAACCACTCTTTGGATAATAAGAAAGAGGCAAAGCCTCCCTCGATAATACCAATGTTTTATCTTTGAGTAGTGTTCTTCTATTGTCACAATAGCTGTTTGTTAAAAGTGGGCCGACAGGAAGTCTGAGTACTGCGTAAGACCCCTTAAAATAACGAGAAGACAAGTATCGTTAGCATTAGATTAGCAAGATGACAAATAACTGTGAACACCCAAAGAAAAGCAGAAGTAGGAGAGAGGAGGGGCAACCTCGAAATTCTATCCTATACCTGGGGGCATGCAAACTTTCTAGAGTGCAAGCTAGGGGCGGTTATTTATCTGGTTTTAAGATTAGCCGTTTCCAAACTTGCATGAAAGAAAGCCTGTGGGGCAGAAGTAAAATTTGCCAAAATAAGAGCATAGCTGTAGTAAGGCATAAGCTCTATAAAAATTGGTCCTTATAGGAGGCATTCTTATGACTGGTATATCGAGCAGTTTTAGCATATAGTTCATGCTCGTTAAAAAATAAACGCGAAATTCGAGCAATTTTAGGCCTGAATTTATGCTCGTTAAAAAATAAAAAAGTGTGAGAAAATGTTTCCCCCAGAGTTCAAGCTCATGGAAAAAATGAACCGATAAATAACCTTTTGAGATCGTAAATTCATTAGCCATAAGAACCTTGATCGTGTTTTCATCCACCACCTCCACCGTTCATTTGGCCGATCATTCACTTCCATTGGTGTGTTTACCTCTTTTGAGAAACAGCTGCGAAGAGTGATTTCACCTAGCCATCCTTGTGACACTGCCGTGATTGGAAATTCCAACCTGTACCTGGAATCTGTAGCTATCCCTGTTTATCACTCGTTCCTCAAAAGACGAGTCTTCTTTCAGCTCTTTTCACTGACTCGTAAAATATGAAAAGTTTACCGAGTTTTGGCCTTCCAGCTCGTTAAAATGACCGGAACGCTATCCCTCCTCTAAATTTTAATCTTTTTGGACTTGAGGGATTATTGCACAAAAGGATCGAGCGCTTGCCTGGTTCAGCTCGTTAAAAATACCGAACAGCCATCCCTTCTGTATTGTTTTATACTTTTTCGGACTTAAGGGATTAGCTGACGAAAAAGGAATTATGGAGTTGACTTTCTGTACCTTTTTAGACTCTCTAAAAATGAAAAGGACCGAGTTTTCCTTGTCGTTAGACTCGTTAAAATAATTAAATAGCGACAAACTTGTCTTTAGACGAGAACGAGTTTCCCTATCGCTAGGCTCGTTAAATCTTAGCGATGGGCTTGCCCGAAGGGCAGGTTATAGAACAAGCATATGTTATCCTCCTCAAGCTTGACAAAAATAAAGAGGTACTGGTCAGAAATGACTGGGGAAAAATTGGGAGAACATCAAAGTTTAGAGGTAGCAAGTCACTCTTGAACATGACACTTTTCCTCCGTATCACATCGGGTTGGGTTGTCTCATTCACCGGTTTCATCACCATGGTCCTCGCCACACCATCCATTCGGGGTAATGCTACCGATCCATCGCATCAGTGTCGTTATATGTTCAAGAGGGGTCATTCAGAAAGTGTCAACCGTGTCCCATCCACTACCATACATTTTCCTTCATCCATTTCATGATCGCCACCCTGAATCATATGTCACAGTTTGTTTCACCTCCACTAAATCATTAGCTCCGTTCCGTGTCATTGATGTGGGATTCATCAAGGCCCTCCTTTGACGGATCACTTCTTGTCGACTTCAGCTCATTATCCAAGAAGTCGATCTAGGAACACCCCCATCAGTACTTTGAAGCTTGCATGCCTCAATGGCAAGTTTCTCACTTCCGGCGACAGGTATACATCAATGACCTTCGACCAGAAGATTTTGCGTGGCGTTCGACGCCAAGTCCTTTATTCACGCCACGTGAATTGTACTGCCGTACCTTGAGGGTCATCGTCCTTATTGGTGATTCCTCTCGCGCTTGTTAACGGTTTTCATTATTGACCGGTAATCAAGCGATGTCTTTCCATGTTCGACTTCAGCGTAATTCTCACATGGATCGACTTGTACTTAGAGTGAAGATCGAACGAGTTTGAAGACCCCGGATCTAGTTTCATCCATCCGGGCTGCGATATATATTCAGGAAATATAAAAGCATTTACCATGTACATCATTGCAGCAGATGATCATCCTCCTCAAAGGATGATAATTTTAGCGGAAGATTATCAGTCTGTCTTCAGACGATCGTCTGTCGTATGTACCAAAATGTATTTATAGAAAGCTGAGCATGGGAATACCCGCCTCAGCTGGATCATGAAAATAATGATGAATGAAAGATAATGTATTGTATTGTATTGTATTACAGGGCACTCTCCTCAGCACTGGAACGAACTTCGGACCCTCTAGCTAAAGCATTTCACCCGATTAACGGCCTCATACTTTAGGGGGCAACTGTTATAGACATTTTTGTGCCTCGCGTCAAGGAGCAGGAAATGTCGATAATTACAGGGATCCTCAGTCCCTAAACATGTTGTTCTTACCCCTAAAAGAACAAGGTCATCAATCAACAGCACTTCCAATCAGTTCTCCACCTGAAAACACTTCAGAACAGGCTTATTTTGGATCATGTCAGCTGCTTAACTAAGCTTCTGCGCTGTATTGCAACTGTCCCACTCTGTACCTGCGCTGGAAGTCAAAAACAATGAAGGCTACCTGCGCTGGGCGAGATTGGCCAAGTGGCACAGTCCTCCTGCAAGGTGTCAATTGCCCAGGAAGCTTCCAAACTGACACTTGGTTCATCAGATTCGCCTTGTGATGAGTAAGAGGTACTTGATCACCATGTGTAACCAAGGATCTCCAAGTGGACTCAAGAACTGAAGATTAACTGAAGAGGGAGAGGACACAAGGCAGCTTCATGTCAGTCTCAAGCTGACTCATCCTTTCTTCTTCTCTCCTATATATAGAGCTCTTCTATGAGGTCTAAAGAGGCTGGAATTTTGTATAAGCAAGGAGGTGCTGTTGGTATACTGCCAGGATTATTGTGTGATTGTTTTACTAGAGGTGAAGAAGAGAGTTCTTGCTGCCGAGGAGGTGCTGCTGGATTGGGGCCAACATCATTGGTTGTAACTTCCTCTGGAACCCTGTTACTTTCTATCAATAAAGTTTGCATGTTCTTCTATATACTTGTTTTACATAGATGCTTTTGTGTTTACATGTATATTTGATGCAACCTAATCCATGTTTCAATTATGATTGCTTGTATCTCGTAGTTTGCTCCCTTTTGTTGTGCAGATTCTGTGTGTAGCTGGATCGGCTTGGAGAGTAAAGAGCTGGGAATGGGATACAAAGCGAGAAGGACAAGGATCGACTAAGCGCAAGACACCAGGTTGGTTGATCCTCTTTCTATTCTCTCTGTGCTTTCATAAAGATGAACATGAAAACTTTGTCATTCAGTTGTTGCTAAAGTCTGTCACCTTTAGAAAGGGTTAGTGTCATCCGCATCGGATACTTTTCCCCACAACACTGCCTTCAAGAATAATCATTTCATTGATTCCATCAGAATCATGTGTGTGTCCTTTGACTAGATTTCATCTCATAGATTTTCCTTGCAATTGCAGTCTTTAAAATTCAATTTCCTTTTATATTAAGAATTCATTTTCACTTCATCGCATTGTTTTAATTCATTTGCGTAGGCTTACCATTCATTTCTTGTGACTAGAATTCTTCTTTTAGAATTAAAATTGAAAGTTGATTTCTTAGAATATATTGTGAAAGTGTACTTCCCAAGTATGCAAACTTGGATTGATAATTTAATGCTAATTAATTTAACCAACAATGAAATTTACCTACTTTTTAGGTGTCATTTTTGGGGAAGTATACATAGGTGTTAGCTTTCAAATTAATATATCTTTTATTTTACACAACTCTACTTGGGAGGAGCAGTAAGACGAGAGGTAAGAACTCACACATCATGATTGTGGGGTTCTTCTTAATCAAAGTTGTTGCAATTGTATCTCATTTTACTTGCATTCATTTTTAGATGCATAGTTATAATTCATATTAAGTCATTTAGGATTCATGAATTTAAATAAATTCTGGTATCATAAGAGTTTCGATACTAATCCATTTATGGATAGGAGATCTACAATGATGATCAAACATTTCTTAGAGACGAAGGGCTACATTGAATATTGGTTTCAAAAAGTGACTAGGCCATAATATTCTTCTATTCTTACACAATCATGGCACAAAATTCAAATGTATAATTCGTTTCTGACATCCTAGTGTACATTGAGGTATACTTTTCAAAGTTGGATATGAGCATATTAGAGATATTGATCTATGAATGGCTTCACTCGAAATAATCATACACTTGACAAATTCCTTGATTTTTGAAAATAGAGTAGGATATAATAGATAAATAAAAGAAAGATTGGTGATGTTTTCGAGTTTTTAAGTTTGATTTCATTTTGTTGGAAATTTTCATTTGGTGGTGCAGTAAGAGCCACTTCATTCACTAACCATTGGAAATAATACTTAGAAGAAGAGGGATGTTTATAAATAATGAAGACAAATAAAGTTTCGAGTGCTAAAATTTAAAGTCTAAGAATATTTTTTCTTACTTTGGTTTTCAAATTTCATATTTAAAATGAATAGAGAATTAAAAAATTCCAAAGAATGCTCTCTTTCCACGCCTTGTTGCTACCTGAAAGATTAACAAGGAAATTTTAGATAAGTTAGTCTTGAAATTTCACAATAAAATTCATAGATATGAAAGGAAATGACTAGGAGATTTAAATTTAGTATTCATTCTAAAATTTGCTTAAATTTTGATCTCCAACTTATTTTTGTCTCAAAATTTGCTAAAATAATTTATTTTTCTTTTTCTTTTTTTAAAGGAGAGGCCTAATTAATTTTTTCTCCAAAAAAAAATCTAGAAAAGGTTCTTTTACTTTTAAATAAAAAAATAAAAGATAAAAAATAAAACATTAAACAAAATCATTAAAAAAATACAAAACCCAAAACATAATAAAAAAAAACAAACAAACAAACAAACAAAAAACAAAAAGCAAAAAACAAAATATTAAAACACATATATAAACCATATATAAAAAAAAAAAAAAAAAAAAATCACAAACAAATAAAACAAATTCATAAAACAAAAATACAAAAAAAAATACAAAACAAAAAAAAGAAAAGAAAAAAAACAATTCATAAAAGCCCATAGGCATATATGTTAAAAGCTCCAATTCACATATGATGCAAAAATCATGGCTGCAAGGGTCATAAACCAATGGACTATGGTTTTAAACAAGCCATGAGCGTAAAAATATGAAGATTGAGGATTTGAAAATGGTGCTGCTTAAAATAGGTCCCAGATCCAGTATTATTTTCCACGGCTCGAGCTTCGAATTAACCTGCAAATAAAATTGTGATGCGAATTCCGTCATCACTCCAGACGTTAGCTCAATGATTAAATATCTATTTGCAGAGTATAGGTTTGAATTGGAATAAAAGTTTCTATGTGTAACAGTTGCAAAGTTGATTTGTTGGGTGAAGATCTTGAATCCATTCTGCTGGTCGTTCATCATTATTTCACATTGTTTGTATTTTAGTCACATGGTTAACATTTTAAAATTTAAATTGAGGTTTTACAATTTCATTTTACAAATATGTTGAGTGGTCTAATGGTAAATGATTGGTGTTACTTGAGAATAGCTCTCAAGTTCAAATCGTAAGTCATTTGTTATGAAAATGGTTATTTTTGGTCAAATATGGGCTACCATGTGGCATCCCACAATTCGCCCACGTTGTAGCCAATCAATGGACCACATGGAAGCTACATGTCATCACATTCATTCAGCCTCACCACCTCAACAAGTGTCAAATTAGCAAGCCACATCAACAACCCAGTCAACACCCTGCTCAGTTGCCACATCATCATCCAGTCATATGGCAAGTTAACACAGTACCATCCATGTTTCACTCTGTAGTGTTTCCACATCGAACTCTAAAGTTCTGCCACATGGCACTCTATGATGTTTTCACATGGCACCCTTGCATGCTATTTTGCTTGTTTCCCTAAAACTTCAAATGACCATAAATTTCTCATACAATGTCCGTTTGAGGTGATTCAAGTGTCATTTGAAAGATATCGCCCAGATCTACATCATGGGATAATTTTAAATATATTTTGAGACAAATAAATATGGTCATTTATTTGAAATGTGTAGCAATTGGACTTGGAAAAATCATCAAATCATTAAAAACATATTTCTAATATGAACCTTCTTTAACCTAGTTTTTTGAATCACTTAAATTAGATATCAAACAAAACATTTATCAATAAATAACTGATAGATAGTCCACAATGCATCGCTTATTGATAGGTAAAAGTACATTTCATTTTTATTTATATTCCTTGAATTTTTCGTATTAACCCTATTTGTGAATTTCTTGTGTATATATTGAATCAAGAGAGGCCGATCACCTCCTTCCTTTGAGAATCTTATGTTTTATTGCAGGTTAGTGCTAATATTTTGCAAGTTCCAATATAATCAAAGAAGATCAATCCATGCACATGTGATTTCTTTTTCAGAAAGAACTTGAAGAATTCAAGTCCATGTTAGACCACATCCCTCATGTGATTGTTATTCATTCATTTTCCTCTCTCTAAGCCCACATTTCATTCATGTTGAAGTCCAAATTTCTATCATCTTCCTGCTAGTAGATCATTACTTCAAAACCATTTTCCCTTTGCAAGTTTATAATTTCTGGCCTCACTTACATTCAACCCTAACCCATGAATAAAGTCATTCAAATCACTTACAATGCTGAGTGATTTCATTTCCCTCCTCCATTTCCCAAATAAATCCTGCTTGATAGTGCAAATATTTCATCTATGGTCCATTAAATCATTACTTTATACTCACGCTAGATGACGGGGGATTCATTAATGCCCCCCTTCTAATAAGTCTTGACCCATCGACTTTAGCACATTCTTTGAGATCAATACTAGAGATACTTTTAGTACCTTGAGGCTTGCATGCCTTAATATCAAGTTCCCTCACTAATAAATAGTGGGAATACATCAATGTCCCCTATTTGTTGGATCTTATAGGTGACTTTAATACAACTCTTTTATTCGTACCTAGTAAGATGTACTTGGGGATCTTGTCTCTCATCGAAATTAATAGTGAGTAGTATTGTGTTGGTTAATGGCATTCATTAATGGCTGATAATCCAAAAATTTATTTCTACATTCAACATCAAAACAATGTATTGACATAGAAAAGAATTATGCCACGATGTGGATATGAGTGAATACTATATCATTTCAACAACTTAGAAATAAGAAGGCACAAATATTCCAATTTCAGATTTCATCCACTATTCTTATAGTTAAGAGGAATGAAGAGGCATACTAGATTATTTCACTTTACATTCCATAATCTAGTAGTAATAGAAAAGATCTCACAGATGCATAGCTTATTGAATTTTCAGGTAGGTGAAGATATGTTGTTTTCTAATCATTAATAATTAGTTCCTTAAATGACAAAATTTATGTATTTGGAAAATTTACCTTGTGAAATTTCTTTCCCCATTTTCAAAAGAGAAAAAGCACCTTCACTTGGGGGTGGGATATTCATTACCATTTTTCCATATCACATATTCCATCACTTCATATATTGTTGACCAACATGTTTCTCCCAATGGATTGATGATGTTCTTTGGTTCAAAGATGGATATGTTTTGAGAAGATTCAAATTATTGGAAATGATCAAATGATATGTATATGAATGGGTCTTCATTTTGAGTGAATTTTAAAGTATTTTTTTGTTGCAGTAAGAAAAAGAGTAAAAGAAAATTATTGTCACACAGAAACCAACACTTAAAATACTTGTGGTTTCCACACAAGAACCAACCACAAGAATTTCAACTTAGATATGTTTGAGAGAAATAAGAATCTGAACAATATCAAGTTCTTCAAAAAAAGAAATAATTGAAGAAGACTGTTGAGCTAATTTATTGACTAAATTAACACAAATATCAAGGAAAATTTTAAGGATGGAAAATTTTCTTGAAGTTTAAAACATTGGCGAATCTCACTAATCCCTAATATGCAAATTATAAATGTTTATTGATATATTTGTAAAATTAATCAAATTTATAATTATTTTATATATAGTCTCTATATAATGTTGGCGATTTTTAAGGTAAAATAATTTTATATTCTAAAATTTGGGCGAATCATCTTTTATAAAATTGGAAATTGGCGAATCTTTTTTGTGGAAAAATCATGGAAAATTAGCCCACTGGGCAAACATTAGCCCCTAAAATTTTCCATGACAAATATTTAATTATCAATCCGGGTTTGTAAAACTTGGAGGCAAATCCATTGTATATGGACATCAGATATAATCAAGTTTAGAAGATAAAATTTGAAGATTTAAAGAAGTACATATTACAAATATAAACCTATTTTAACAATTTCTAATTCACTTATGTAATATATGAGGGAAGAGGCTCCTAACTTAGGAGAACCAGGTTGTCCTTCCCTACAATACTACTTTCATGAAGATAAATCTAAGAGCACTAATTAACAATGGCTTATGATGCAGAAGATGTAAAAGAAGAGGCTCCTAACTAAGGAGGTCCAGATTGTCCTTCTTCACAATCCTACTATATCACAATCACCATTGCTTCAAACCAGAAATGCAGAAATAACTTCAAATGAGAAATGGAGAATGAAATTCAGTTTTAG
Organism: Pinus tabuliformis; assembly: GCA_031772625.1. NCBI lineage: Eukaryota > Viridiplantae > Streptophyta > Pinopsida > Pinales > Pinaceae > Pinus > Pinus tabuliformis. The sequence goes on along the minus strand of CM062805.1, from coordinate 273,041,280 downwards.
TTCAAGATCAAATAGAAGGGGAATTTAACTTAAATTCCTTTGTGTCCCTTCATATGTAGATTAGAATTAAACCAATATTCATTCAACAATCATCACACATCTAAATACATTTGAAACAAAAACTAGTCTATGAAAACTATGAAAATTGAACCAAGAAGTGTACTTAGCTTATTGTGGGGGCCCTCCACCCTTGCCTTGCACACTTGAAGAAATCTCAGCTACAGCAACTTTAGTAAATCAACCAAGAATGAACAACAAATTGGAATGAAACAAGTTCTTCAAATTAGCTCCCAACTCCAATTATACAAAAGTTACATACAAATTCCATTACAAAAGCCATCAAAGTCTTGGCTTTAAATAGAGGTTTAATGAAAAAAACTGATCTATATTATCTCTAACACTCATATCTACTCATATCCACCTATCGAAGTTGAACTCATCCAATTCATCCCAAGAAATATGGTAAATCCCATAAAATCTCAAAACTGCCCTATTTCCTAGGAATTTTCTCGTGACTAGTCATGTTTGACCAGCCTTGACCAGGCCTAATAAAGTTTTTTCTGGCTGAACCAAGTGGAGTTAGCTTAGTCCTAGTTCCCAAGTTGTCCATCCATGCATCAAACTCGAGCCCAAGTGTCCTGCAAACATGTCATCCACATAGCTATTACGGGAATTTCTGATTCAGTCCAAAATTGCACTTGAAACTCAATTTTCATAAAAACTTCTAGAAATTGCAAAATTAAAATTAAACACCTGAATATGCATAAAATACATAAAAATGAGATGGATATGATGGAAAATGGATGGAAAATATAAGAATTAGGTAAGTTTCCCTAAGCAAAAAATAGACCAAAATTGAGGGGCCAACATCTCCCCCTTGTTGATCTTCAAGCATGTCCTCATGCTTGCCTTTGTCTCGTTGATCTTTTGCCTCTATACGCTGACCTCCCTTGCTGTTCTACCAATGGCTCTGTCCCTTGAAGATGAAACTTTCTCTTGAGCTACTTGTAAAAGGATATCTATGCTTTCATGTACTTCTTCTCTTTTCTTGTGGATGACATTCTTTACCAATATATCATTCTAGATGAGAAGCTTCAGACGACAAATAAAACTTGAATTTGGCAATACATTCCGACACAGGATTCATGTCCCTCTTAAATCAACAATTCTACTCAAAGCATCCAATATCCAGTTGCCCTTACATCTCATTAAAAGAAGCAATTTTTTTATGTCTAGGCATTCACTTTCAATTTAGCCACTAGCTTACCCATGCAATCTGCAAAATATGGGTCAAAAGAACCATAAAGATATCTCAAATAGAAATGAATTTGAGGAAACTGTTCGCATGGAATCTAATTAGGCTCGTTCTGACGGAAACCCATGTTTTCGTTTTTCAAATTTCATTTTCATTTGCCCAGAAAAAGCAATGAAAAATAGTAGCTTCTCAAAATTGAAATGCATTCCTGAGATTGAATGATCATTCAATTTGCAATCAATTTTTTCTCTTCAAATCTTTTCTCCAGTATCCTGCTTACCTCGTTTCTGATGCTCTTTTTAAAACAATTGAATTGTAAGCTTGTTTGATTTCTGTCTCACGACAACAATAAGTCACTGTTTTTTTTAAATCATTACCCTTTGTAGAAAAAAAAAACACCTCTTGTAAAATAACTGAGCTCTGCTTTGAAATGGAAATACATAAGAAAAATATCTTAATGTAATCTCAAGATATTGTTCTTCTGCTCCTTGTATAATTCACCATGCAAGCCAAGATTCAATAACTAATCTTCAGCACTGTGCTAATCATCATAAATAGACTTGTTGCTCACTGTTTAAAAAACTAAAGGATTTTCATCGTTAATAGCTCTTCAAACAATCAGCGCATTTCCTACAAAAACTCAAATGACTCGGCCCTTTGACAACCTCTGCTATACAATGCACAATATACGACCAATCCCCTGCAGCAACCAAAATTCAAAATATATGTTTTTGTTACACATTCCAGTCCCCTTTTAATCAAAATCATGCAATATATATCCGTGTGTAACAATGGGAAAAAAAAAACATATCGGCCATGCAAATCCTATGTCATGAAACAGCACTGAAAAAACGCATCCTCGGCTCTAAATAATAACACTCTGTCTCCTCTGCTATACAAGGTCATTTTTATACAAAAGCTCTGTTTCGACTTTGCAAAATACGCATATGATCCCAAAGATATTTGAATGACGTGTTTTGCATGCAAAATATGGTTGGATTGCCGCACTGTTTTACATAATTTTCGTGCCTTACTCAACACCTACACCTATGAACAAATCTTGCTACATAATCGTTCACTTCATTAATGCACTGCTGTTATCTAATCCTTGTATTCATTGTCTTCTGGAATCAAGGTGTAGTTTTGGCGTTTACCTGGCGACTGGCGAACCCTGAGGACTGTTTAATGGCATGCCACATTACCCATATCTTCTCAATCTTCGCTTCAATGCCTTAGCGTGCTAGCTCGTGGCATAAATGAATTTTAAATAAATGACAGACAGTTGTTAACAAAAATTTCGACAATCATGATCCCGATTTTACCTCTGCGATCTGAAGCAAATCAAATCTAGTCTTATCTGAAGTTTCCATGAGATTCTGGGCAATCAACTGGTGCTATTTACCCATGGACTCAGCTATTTTTCCTTACCTCCTCTGTCAAAACGTTTTTAACGCTCTTAATCCTCCAGCTGCTATTCTCTAGCAAAGAAAATTCATGATTCTGAGTTGCAACAATGGCAGAGTTCTTCTTTGCTGAACGTACAAGATTTATTTCTGCTTGTTTCAAAACGTTTTTACCATTTTACTGTTTGGCTACTGTCCTCTTATCCATTGGCTTATCCTTTGACTGTCATATATATTGCTTTGCTACTATGCCAATTGCTTCCATCGTGGCTGCATGAACCATGGTTTTGTTTTGCACATTCGCCACTACCCACGGCTATTTATATTCATCAGTCTTTGAACCCTGCTGTCAGCGCCATACTATGAAATCATATTGTTGCAAGCCTATTTTATAATTATATGAAATCATTTCCTTGTTTGCGACTTTGGTTATGCGCAAAAATATTGTGTTTAATACATTTCAAAATGTGCATATAATGTTTAAGACATGTCTTTGTTGTATGCAAATGTTTTATTGCGCATATATTTCCTTATGAAATATTGCCTTATGAAATATATTTCCTTTGCGCATATATTTCCTTATGAAATATTGCATTTCTTATTTCCTTTGCACATGTATTGCCTTTTTGAAATATTTCTCATAATTTTAAAATGACCATTTTTAGGTCATGTTTAAAATTGTTTCCATAGGACTAATGCTTGCTTTGTTTGTGCAGGTTCAATTTTTTAAATCCTCACTTTGATCCCTTTTGCTTTATGGAAAAATACTTAGGGTTAGGGTTATGAAATGAATATGGAATATATGAAGGGAATGTAGGATGTACATAGGTAAATGTAGAATGTTTTTAAGGTTATGGAATGTTAGGGTTATGGAATGAATAGAATATAGGATTAGGTCTAAGATAATGGATATAGGATGAGGAAAATGTATAAAATATGCATTCAAGTATTAACTCAATTTTAACAAAGTCTAAAAATTTCTACAAAAATTTGAATTTACAAGAGCAAAATTGTGCACTTACTATTCTTGTACTTCCCTGTAGTATTGGATGAATGTTGTTGTTCTTTAACAATATTGGATGAAGTTGTCTTGATCAAATATCGTAGATAGATAGAAACATAGAGCTTATTTATGCTTTCTGTTCTAGCATCCTTCATTGATTTTGGTCCATTGATTGTTGATGTCATTCAGGTCCCTCTGCAATTGATTTCAAAAATATTTCAGGTCCCAACTACCAACAATACAAGTTTCGTCATCAATTCAGCTGCACAACTAAGTTTCTTTTTTGTGAACCTTCCCCCTTGCTGATGGGAAGACTTGTCCTCAAGTCTTGTTTATTTTGGAGGATGATTCCTGCAAACTCAAACTGAAGAAATGGTAAAACAAAATAGAGAATTCATATTGGCGAAACAAGTTGGTTTTCCTATATGAATTCGAGTTTGTATTGTGCCACTTTCATGGATTTTCACAACCAAACTCCTTTATTTTTTTTTATCTTTTTCTATTTTTTTCTTTTCTGATGGAGGTGGGGTGTAATGGAGTTGGGAAGTATGAAAAGCTTATGGAAATAGATTATATCAAAGTCATGATATAGTAGTAAATCTGGACTTCAACATGCATGGCCGTGGAGCTTAACATATAGTATGGATGATGGATCAAATCATGAACAATATGAATTCAATATGAAAGGATTCTTTTGAGATTGATGTGACTTGACATGGTACTGAACTTGACTACTTCTTCTGATCATTATCTTCAGGTCTTTTTGCCTTGATCTCGATCATGTTGTAGGGTTTGTTGATGTTGGTGGTCAGCATCTAAGAGCAAGATTCAAGAGTTTGAGTTTCATTGAATGAACTCAACATCAGGTGAGTTTTCACTTTGCTTTGACTTGAACATTTGTATTTATATTCCAGAATATGAATTTGACTTTGAAAATTACTTCATCCATGGAGTTCACTCCTTCATTCTTCCCGTGACCTGCAAAAACATAGCATTTGCCTGCAATACAACATTAGATGATGGAGGAAGAGAGGTGTATAGTCTCTCTTCTTCCAATAAACATGTAAATCATTACAAGCATTGCTTAGAAAACAAGTCCAAATATGATAGACAAACATAATGCATTTATTTACCCCTTGAGGAATGGTGGCCAGCCTAGACCTCCTAGTGGTATTTTGCTTACAAAATATTTGTTTGATATGCTATTAGAGTGATTCCAAATCCAAGTTGAAGTGAGTTCATATGGCTACCTCCAGTATAAATACGTTTTCAAAATGGTTTAAAATGATATGGTAAAAATTATAAGGAGTGCCATGTTTGATAGAGCTGCTTGTTAATTTTTAACTAGACCAATAATCACTGTTTGAAGCGTAACTTCTTCGATAAAGATCAGATCAATGTGATTCCACTTGGAGATTAAATTAGATTCATTTTTGTATTTCTAGTAGAAATAGGTTTTAAAAATTCTTAGGCTTGATATCACAAAATTGGTGATGAACAGACCTAGGAGGCATAGTTTTACTATACTGTTTTGAAGACATGCAGTCACTAAATGTGGCATAAGGTTTTCATTTCACCTCCACATAGAATGATTCAAATTGTGTCTTAAACTAGAATTGAATATATATCTCCCATATAAACAGGTTTTGAAAAGAAGATGATTTGGTATTTCAAATATGCCAATGAACAGTCAAGACCTAGAATTGTCACCATGCAGATTTTTCGACAAGCATTTAGTATTTCAAGAATAAATTTTTCATATGATACCTGATTGAAGTGATTCAAATTTATTTGGAAACCAGATTCCAAGGGCTATCTTCCCTATGAATTTAAGATAAAAATGTTTCCATTAGACACTTCAAATATAGGCTGTACTAACTCTGTCCTCAACATTTCACTTGAGACCTAGTTTTGATTTTGATCACATTTTTATTTGTGATATAAATTGATAACTTCAAAATGGATTCCAAAACTATATTTCAAAACATGATTTCAAAATGATCCTATATGGTTACCCAAAATAGGCTTGTTCTTACTGCATTTTGCCATGTAGTCCTTTCAAATAAATATTCAACAATGATTTGAAGAAATTGTTTGAAACAAATTTATTATGGAAGTCTTATTGTGAATTCATTCTACCTATTTATTTATTCTATTCTATCCTATTCTATTTTAGAAAAATAATTCATTCCCTCAAGTATAAGAGAATTTCCAGTGCATCAATTTTCGTAACAAGATCATAAGTAAACTCATATCCAAATTTGAAAAATATACTTTAATGAATGTTTGGACATGAAAATTTATTTGATCATAAAGATTTGATGAGAAAGAATGTTGAGGATTGGAGTAGTATTGTAGCCTATTCTTTAACATCATTTTTTAGATCTTGTCATTGAAAATGGATTTTGTAGTTATTTTTTTGATTTTATGTTTTTATTGGGGGGTTTTGTTTTGGAAACCTAATTTTAGGATATCTATTTCTAGGCATAAAGAAACATAACTAAGAGAAATGTATACTAACTAAATTTTTAGTGTTTTTGTTTATCTTATATTTGACTATGTTGATAATTACCTCCCCGGCAACGGCGCCAAAATGTTGAGCTAATTTATTGACTAAATTAACACAAGTATTTAATTATCAATCCGGGTTTGTAAAACTTGGAGGCAAATCCACTGTATATGGACATCAGATATAATCAAGTTTAGAAGATAAAATTTGAAGATTTAAAGAAGTACATATTACAAATATAAACCTATTTTAACAATTTCTAGTTCACTTATGTAATATATGAGGGAAGAGGCTCCTAACTTAGGAGAACCAGGTTGTCCTTCCCTACAATACTACTTTCATGAAGATAAATCTAAGAGCACTAATTAACAATGGCTTATGATGCAGAAGATGTAAAAGAAGAGGCTCCTAACTAAGGAGGTCCAAATTGTCCTTCTTCACAATCCTACTATATTATAGTCACCATTGCTTCAAACCAGAAATGCAGAAATAACTTCAAATGAGAAATGGAGAATGAAATTCAGTTTTAGTTCAAGATCAAATAGAAGGGGAATTTAATTTAAATTCCTTTGTGTCCCTTCATATGTAGATTAGCATTAAACCAATATTCATTCAGCAATCATCACGCATCTAAATACATTTGAAACAAAAACTAGTCTATGAAAACTATGAAAATTGAACCAAGAAGTGTACTTAGCTTGGTGTGGGGGCCCTCCACCCTTGCTTTGCACACTTGAAGAAATCTCAGCTACAACAACTTTAGTAAATCAACCAAGCATGAAAAACAAATTGGAATGAAACAAGTTCTTCAAATTAGCTCCCAACTCCAATTATACAAAAGTTACATACAAATTCCATTACAAAAGCCATCAAAGTCTTGGCTTTAAATAGAGGTTTAATGAAACAAACTGATCTATATTATCTCTAACACTCATATCTACTCATATCCACCTATATAAGTCAAACTCGTCCAATTCATCCCAAGAAATATGGTCAATCCCATAAAATCTCAAAACTGCCTATTTCCTAGGGATTTTCTCGTGACTAGTCATGTTTGACTAGCCTTGATCGGGCCTAATAAAGCTTGTTCTGGCCGAACCAAGTGGATTTATCTTAGTCCTAGTTCCCAAGCTGTCCATCCATGCATCAAACTCGAGCCCAAGTGTCCTGCAAACATGTCATCCACATAGCTATTAGGGGAATTTCTGATTCAGTCCAAAATTTCACTTGAAACTCAATTTTCATAAAAACTTCTAGAAATTGCAAAATTAAAATTAAACACCTGAATATGCATAAAATACATCAAAATGAGATGGATATGATGGAAAATGGATGGAAAATATAAGAATTAGGTAAGTTTCCCTAAGCAAAAGTAGACCAAAACTGAGGGCCAACAAAGACTTTTCAAGTCTTGAAGAGTATCTCAAAATCACAAAATGACTTAATTCTCCTCTCAACAAGAGGCTACAGTCCATGATAAGCAATGCAAAGTTTCATGAGGACATGCAACATCTTCAATTGGAGAGAATGTTGTGTCTCCAAAATGTCATCCATTTCACCCTCTTTTCTTTCACTTTCCTTCAGTTTCACCATATTGCGTACCTCCATCACCTTACATTAAGACCATTTTCATGATCATATATGGGTTTATAATTAATATTTTCCAAAGAATTTATTTAAGCTTTTTTAGTGAATTTATGGTTAAACATTAGAAAAAAAAACATATATTCACTTATATATAAAAGTTGGATGAGTTTTGTGATGTGTGTAGGCATATTTGAAGATTCCAACAAAGCAATATTTGGCCTTTAAGTAGAAAATTCGATTTTCCTCTTCATCCTCTTAAAGATATGAGAAAGATTTGGGATCATTAATGAAGCACATTTCATGGAGAAGAATCATGGAAGTTTTCAAAAGTTACTCCTATTAAAGCTATGAGATATTTGTGATAGGATATGTAGAGATGTTACTTGCTACATGTTAACACAAGTTTATAACGACATGAGATATTTGTGGATATAGGAGATATATGTGTATCTAGGAGAGATATATGGATCCATATTTACTGATTAGTTATCTTACTTTTGTATAAATAGGAGTGCCTTCTCCATTCAAGGGCGTGTTAATTTTTGGAATGCTAAAGATTGCACTATGCTTATATGTTATGAATACCATTGTAGTTCACTCAGTCTTCGGTGAATACAATCCTTTGATATGGTTTTGACTTTATGATGAGATTTGGTGTTTGATCAATAGTTTATTGGACTTTCCACCTCTCTTTCTCTTCAAAATGGTCACCTGATGAGTATCAATGTATTTAAATGTTTCATTTTTTGCAAGATAGATTAGTTTCTTTTATGCTTAGTTTTTGCAATGTTCATTTCAAGTATTTTCATTAGATGCTTTGTTGGTCACTCCACTTATGTTACTTTGCAGATCAATCATACTCATTTCATTCACATAAATTATTTCATAGCATAATTTTCTTGCACAAGCATTGTTAGGAAAATCATGGTTTTAGTTTATGAACTAACTCTAATATCTGAACACACACTGAATATCTGAATTTCTTTACAGTCTCCTATGCTTTCATAGTTAAATGGAATCATTTTCATAGATTAAATTTACAAGCTTTCATAGATTAGATTCACTTTCTTTCCTAGATTTAATATTTCCACGCTTTAATAGACTAAATTTCAAATGTTTTCATAGATAAACATTTCATGCTTCGATAGATTAAGTTCAAATGCTTTCATTAGATTAGATTTATTGCTTTAATTAGAATAAGTTTCTTTTCTTCCGTTAGATTAAAATTTCTTTTCTTTCCTAGATTAGATTGTCCTTTCTTTCAATAGATTATAATATTTACTTTTCTTTTATTTCCTTCAAGAATAGTCATTTCATTGCTTTCATTATATTTATGTGTGTCCTTTGATTAGATTTCATTTCATATATTTTCCTTGCATTTGCAGACTTTTAAAATTCAATTTCTTTTTAGATTAAGATTTCGTTTTCACTTCATTGCACTCTTTTTATTCACTTGCATAGGTTTACCATTCATTTCTTACAATTAGAATTCTTCATTTAGAATTAGAATTGAAATTTGATTTCCTACCATATATTATGCAAGTGTACTTCACAAGTATACGAACATGGATTGATAATTTAATGCTATATAATTTAATCAACAATTAAATTACCCAACATTTGAGAGGATTCCATGTTAGATACCATTATTTATGGGAAAGGGGCTAGCAATGTGATCATGATGAATAAGACAATAGAAGAGTCAACATTTTAACTCTAGTTAAGAGTTGGAGTCAAATTTAACCACTAGTAAGCTATTAGCTCCCATAATTCATGGAAAAGGGGATAGCCACGAGACCATGATGAATAAGACAATAGAAGAATCAATATTTTAGCTCTAGTTAATAGTTGGAGGTGTCAAATGTTACCACTAGTAAGCTATTGGACTATGGTATAATCATATAACTAAGAGGAAAAAGGGTTCCATTTTATTTGAGTACATTTTGGTACATAGATGATAAGAGTAGGTAAGAGTGGACAGAGAGAGTGAAAGCACAGAGGTTTTTTTTATTATCAACCCACAAGTGACAAGACTCACTCCTTTGTACTTGCATCCATTTCCATTTAGAGAAAAAGAGACAAAAGAAGCCTCACCTTCTAGCTAATTTTTCTCCTAATAGATTTTCCTAAGTAATATATTATGTTATTTTGGTTTATGTGTGATTGTTCTATTTGTTCCCTATTTTATGCATACTTATATTTTGCATTCATATGAAATAAAAAGTAACTTAATTATTCCATAAATCTATTGTTTGGAAAAACCCTGAGAGGGGGGTTGAATTAGTATTTTAAAAACTCATAATAATAATTTTTTTTTGAAATGTGTACGTGACTTTAATAAACCCAACTGGAGTATGTACGCAACTATTGTAAGAGAAACTAGGGTATGCTTAGTAAACTTGTAAAATAACTAATTCTTTATCTGTTAAACTTAAACTATAATGTAAGAGATTTATCAAGCATTTAATAAGCAGTAAGCAGGTGGAATAAGAATAGAATAAAGTATCACACATAAGAAACACACATGAACACCAAGATTTAAGGTGGAAACCCAATGTGCGAGAAAACCACCACTAGTGTCATCTCAATCTTCAAACTTATTAATATAAAAAATTCTTACATTCGTGTACTGGTGCAGACTCATGTGAGTATGTAGGCACCCACCTGCTCAAGGCTACAACCTTCACTCGTTCTCCAACTCTTACTGGAAGAGAGCTACAACCCCATGATCTAATTACCAGCTACTAATTTCAATAAGCTTTGACTTCCTCATTGAAGGCTCCAACCCTCAGAAACCTTCGTGGACCATGTTTCATAAATTTCCACACTAGATCCACCTACTTTAATACATCAGAACTTGTAGATCAACTCAATAAAACACCAACTTAATTCAAATAGAATAGTGAGATCATTGTAACCAAAACACAGAACTTAACTCAGAATACTGCATCAACACATAGAATCAATTGCAACCCTGATTATTCATATGCCAACATGTATATTCTACTTCACTTAAGGAGACCCACATGTATACATGCTTTTCTGTAGAGCAACCTGCATACAGATCTCAATATACTAAAAACTTGTAATTCTAAATCAAACACAGATTTTACCAGAGTTATTCTAAAATATTTTGTTATCTTATAGAACCCTCATACAGTTAGAAGAATCAATAATATTTTCAACCAATCAACATGTAAACAAATTCAACTTCATCATTCAATCACTTCTACTTCAAACATTATCACTCAACCCATACCAACATGAGGACATCATTGATAGACAACAGAGATACAACAGTACTGATCAGGTTGATCAGTCATTTATGAATAAAAATCCTTTATTTATGTACGTGACTTTGAAGAAATGAACCCGCATGTATACGAGACTTAACCGAGACCAACCTAAAATTGCACAGCTCTTCAGAAATTCAAAAAGACCCAAATCATAATATTCAGAGATAAAAACATGCGTCAATACTTACATCTAGTCAATCCATTAGCATACCATACAATGGAAAGTCATTTCAAGTCTCATGATCTTGATCCATCATTGTATTCATCGGTCCATAATTATTTCAGATCTGTGTCAACTATGGCCCTTACAATGAAAATATACTTCAGATTAAAGTATTCATCAAAAACCCTTTCTCATGCACACTTAACACTTTGATCTTCACCTCCTTATATACCTAGAGCCTTAGCTAATACCATGAGTCAAAATACACTAGTGCCAGTGGTAATCTTGGATGGGATCAAGTAATTGTTACTAGTCTTAATATTATGGGCTAATACCATTGTAATGACCATTAGTATTCTTAAATTAGTGCACCATCATGTACATTACTTTTCTTCTTTGTACTTGTGGCTATACGCAACTTGGCCTTGACGAACCCGCGTATAGATCTTCAAATATTCACCTTTACCAAAATTCTAATTCTAGTATATAAACCTTTGTTCCATGATTCTATTATTCTATTCCATCACTGTGTCAGCTCTCAACTGACCTATGGATTCATCTAGTTACCATATACTTGTTATGTTACAAGTGAGTTGCCATAAAGGAAAACACATGCATCATAATGCCAACAATCTCCCCCTTTGGACTTGATGACAACCATGTTGGCGTTGATCACCTCAACTTGTAGAAACCTATTAGATACATCAAATAACCATTATTAAAAGACAAAGATACTCTCCCCCTCTGACATCAAGGGAAAAGGATGGACCAAAGCTCCCCCTTTGGATCTGATTTGCATTATACCATCCATGCTCCCCCTAGGCACATGCTAAATCTTCAGAAAGATTTCAAATGAAGAGAATGACTCTATAACTCAACTAAGTATGCCTTCCTATCACCAAGGACTCATACTTACATCAATCACCCAACCAAGTGGGGATAGGTATTTGATTCAACCACCCAGCCAAGGGGGATTACATTTTTGACACTACCACCCAACCTAATGGGATTACATATTTGACATGACCTCAAAAGTCCATACATGACTAAATATGACAATTATTACATCATAGGTCTCTACATGACCTTTACATCAAATGGAAGATATGACATTAATAACTAAGAGCAAAATATCTTAATAGTAGCATAATTCAGTAAGCACAATGCCAACAATACATTATATTTTGCAAGCCTAATGCTCCCCCTAAACCTATGCTACATTTTCATTGTCAGCAACTCATTCATCAAAGAATATTCATCAATCAGATAAATATAAATGAGAAAAACATAACTTAATACCATATCAGCGGACTGTACCCATCAACACCGGACAACGAAGAATCAAATCATAGCTGTTAGTAGCATGTCAGAGGTTGATCTTGAGTCTATCCCACTATTTTTCTATCAGATAAAAGCATACATGATTGTCTACAAAGAAACTCATGTATATACTTGACTATAATACTTCATGAAACCTGTGTACAAAAAGAAGCCTTCTGAATTTTCCCCTGTAGACTGAGCAGACTAGATTAACAACAAAATGACGTAGAGAAAACTCCTAGCTTTTGTTTGAGATATTCAAATGCTTCTCTCGGAACAAGTTTAGTAAAAATATCATCAACTTGTTCTTTGGAGGGAACATACTCCAATTTAACCTTTTTCTCAAGCACTTGTTCTCATAGAAAGTGATACTTAATTAGAATATGCTTCATCTTGGAGTGCATAATAGGATTTTTTGAAATACTAATAACACTTGTATTATCACTTAGGATGGAGATGGGCAAAGAACATTTGATTTGTATATCTTGTAATGTTTACATCATCTAGAGAAGTTGTGTGCAACAAGATGCAACAACCACATATTCTGCTTCTGCTATAGATAAGGCAATGGAACTTTGTTTCTTGCTGAACCAAGATACTAATCGAGGCCCCATGTAAAATGCACTTCCACTAGTGCTTCCTCGATCATCAACATTTCAAGTCTAATCTGAATCCACTAGTACAAAATGGCTAATTAATTACAAAAAAATGACTAAAATTTGCATATAAACGACTATTTTTTAGTTGGTGACCAGTAGTAGCTAATTTACAATATCTTATAACACGACCAAGTTTTAGTCATTTTTAGATTAGTTATTTATTGGTTGTCTCAATTTTATCTCCTAGTAATATATTTAGTCACTAATTTAGTCATTTATTTAGTCGTTAATTTTCACAATTAATGACCAATTATACAACAAAATATATTACTATATGATTACAAGAGAAAACCAATTAATGACCAAAGAAATATGACCAAAATATTGGTCGTGTTATAACACACTGTAAATTAGCTACTAATAGTCATATATATGCAAATTTTAGTCATTGTTTGAAACCAATTAATGACTAGAGAAATATGACTAAATTTTGATTGCATTATAATATACTATAAATTAGCTACTAATAGTTGTATATAAGCAAAATTTAGTTCTCATTTGTAATAAAAAATGTATCATTTGTAGTAGTTATTTATCTTTTTTTGTAGTTCCATATTAATTATATAAACGACTAATTTAGTAGTTTATATTCATTTCATTTACTTTCATTAACAATTATTATAAATGACTAATTTAGTTGTATATTCATTTTATTTGTTTTCATGATTAATCAATATAAACTACTAATTTATTAGTTTTAAATTGATTTTATGTGTTCATTATTCATCAACATAAATTAATTAGTATGATTTTGTGGTTAAATAAAAAGAAATGTCATACAATATGCATGTTCATCTAATATGAAAACACAAGTTACATATGTTAATTATAATACTAAAAAATATCAAGTACAACTATAAATAATTTCAACCACAAATTATATTATATGAAATGTCAAATATTACAATATGAGTTTCCAACTTAATATTGGTTGGACTACAATTTACACATGAAACATTGTTTCATCACTTCAAATTAACATTATCGTTGTGTTGCCAAGGCATTGCAAGTGAATTCACCAACTCTAAAAACTTGACCATCAGTTTGTATGTGTGTGTCTCATGCAGGATATTGGATTTAAGAGTATCACTAGAACGATTCTCTTCTCTCTCTCTTTCTGCATTTATCACTCAAGTGTTTTTGTTCTCGTCTTTCTTAAATTCCTGCTTCCTACCATCAATACTGAGTTCCTCTTCTGAAAATGAAAGAAGATAAAATGCAGATTATAAAACATGAAAGACGATGAACACTAGAATATAAACAAAAGTAGACTATAAAGGATTTATACAACATATGCAACAACATTAGCAATGTCAATGCCATTTTTTTCTAGAAAAGTAAGAAACTCGAACAAGTTTTCTTTAGTTGAACAATGGTGGTTGCTATGTGTCTAGATGACCTGTATAAATAAAGAAAATAAAATGTCACAATAGAAAAGAACTTAAATAACTTAGCATTCAACCTTCAAGAAAAGCTTAGTCACAATCTTACCAGCTAAGTTACATGATACAAATTTCTAGCTATAGATAACTTGTGAAAGCAAATGCAAATAAAAGGACAACATATAATAAATAATGTATGTTAACTAGTTGCAAATTGCATCATAGAAGAAAAAAATTCTCCTATGGCTACTCATACATTTGGGTGGGTAACATGCCCCAATATGCCATGATCCTTAGGGTCCATAGGAAATAAACCTCCTACTAACATAATGATTGATTGGTTGCATATTGGCCTTGCCTCTCCTTTGTGAGTCCAAAAAGTAAAAATAAGTCCATCCTGAACTAATTGTACTACATAGTATCATTTTCACATGCTATCTCCACATACCCACCAAAATTTTTAGATATGCCAAACAAATGGCATTTTGGAATTGTTTCTATAACTATGTCATTTACTTCCAATGTATCTGACTTAGAACTCAAACATATAGTTCCCAATTTCCCAATTCACTTTCCATGAAATTCACCATTTTTTGTCATGTTAATTCAATGAGGTATCCTTTGGGTCAAGTAGATGGTTAGGTTATTGGTCAACTTCTAACTTATTAGGTCATGTGAAATCAATATTATGTACCCAAGTGCAACAATTAGACTAGTAACCTAGGCACTAGGCCCTAAAGATGGTTAGATTATGGTCTAAGTTTTAACTTAGTAGGGGATGTGAACTCAATTATTATGTACCCAAGTACAGCAATTAGATAGCTAATGAACTCTAGCATCTTACACCCTAGGCCCTAAAGATCTATAAGAAATGAGAATTCTCTCAAATTGAAGTATGATATTTTGTTGCTTGTATTATATTTTGGCACTTGCCTATTCATTAAATTAAACATAAAATTTATATTTATTGGATACTGGCATTTGTTTGGCACCTTTAATGGAGGTTGACCGCCCCCCAGGCAAGCCATCCCCACTAATAGTGTTAATGTTTTTATATGGTTCTCCACCAAACTTACACATACCTACAATATCTATTTGTCTCTCGACTCCATGCTTTGAGGCTATACAATTTAGGCCTTTTATAGAATAAAATAGTTTTGCATATATCATGTTTTTCTAGAAGTGGTATTTATGCTCTAACTTTGTATCACATTGACCTTTCTATGGTTACTTGTTGGAAATTGATAAAATTATATTATCTTTAGTATGTATTCTCATATACATTTGAAATTTGGTCATTGTTTGAAGTCATTTTGTAAAGAACCAAACTGAATCATATACTGAACGTTATCAATTGGAAATTCCCACCTTGCAAAAGTTGAAGGGAGTCCAGATAACACTATGAAATAAGGCACTCTAACCTTGCTTACCTCCTCTCGATTCAAAGCTAGTGCTTGCTAACTTCTGGGAGGTTTTCCAAAGTGTTCTAAGGCATTAAATTCAATTCAATGAATGATTAGAACTTAGAGGAACCTTAAATCCAACAAAATGTTATTGTTTTTTTCATAATCTACAATTAAATAGCAAAAGCATCAATCTGGAATTGCCTAAAAACTGAAATAACATATGGAAAACAATGCAAAATTTCACAATGTTTTGGACATGCAACCCAATGCTACTCCAAACTAAAAAATACCTAAATAAAGTTCAGAACGTAACAAGTACAATAGGTTGTAATGGCTAATTAAATAGTACTTTAAAGTATCTTTTAGTATTTTGCATGCTTCCTAATGCACGTAGATCGATAAAGACACTTTCAATCTCTTTCTGAAATAGAAAACAAGAAAGCTGAAAGAAAATCTCATTGTTTAATGATAGAAAATTAACAAACCATAAACAAAATATGCATATTTTATATCCCCTATATGCCCAAGGTGCACAAAATCGAGGAAGTAAATAATCTTTGTTTTGTGAATGATTACATGGCTTAAGTAAATTAAGCAGCACATTGTGGAAACAAAAAAAAGAAAAGCAAATAAGATGAACAAAACAATTCAAGTCCCACTGCTTAGAGTGTAGGAAAATTTAGAACTTCTTACACACAAATCACATGAAACAGTCATGAAAAACAAGTTGATAAGTGTTTTTTATCAAGGGTTGTAGGAAAAAAAAATTGACAAGTAATAAAACACCAACAAGTCTCCTAGACCTTCGGGAAGTCAATATTCTTCAAATCCACTACTCCACATGGGATACATACAAATCACAATGTTGATATTAGAAAAATCTAACCACACATGCTCTACAATATCTCTTTGTCACACACTCAAAAAATAAGGAAGCAATGAGAAAAGGTAAGAATGCTACCTAGACACTCTTACTAATCATCAACTCCTTTGATTGCTTCTAATATGTTTTATAGAGGAAGAAGAGAATAGGTTGAGAGAGACAGATAAGAATAGAATGCATGTTTTCCAAAGATAGTCCAAGATGCCTCTAGATGGAGTACTCCTCCAAATATAATATGTTGTAAATATAATAATTAAATATGCCTTAAGCCTTCTCTTCAAGAGTGCTCCTTTCTTGAGACAATCGATTTAATAAAAACTTTACTACAAAAAAACATAATTAACATTGACTTAAAGAGGCTAAAATACCTTTTCTGCTCCAATTTTTGATCTTTTCAATGTAGAGGTTAAACACCTGTCAAATGCAAAACATTAACGTTGACATCACCAACCTCTACACCCTCAATAGTGACCAACAGAACATTGCTGGCAACATGCCCAGTGTTCTTGTTATTGACAATTTCTTGGTTGTTGGAGTATTGAAGGTAGACAATTTTACCCCATACTTGAGCTTTCTCAGATGATGAAGCATAACATGAAACCATTGAAATTTCTTGATTTAAATATTCCTATAAGGAATCACAACAATAATAAAAACTAATAGAATTCATCATTTCTCGAGAAAATATTCCTATATGTCATGAGGAAATGCAATTTGTAAGAAAAAATATTAAGGTCAGATATTGCACCTATTTTCCATCTAAAATGTTTAAGGCATGGTTTCCAAATCTTGACAAATTTAATCAATGCCTCAAGCCCACAGTGAAAAAGACAATTAAAAAAAGAGAAAGAGAACCTAGTCGCAAGAAACACTTACAAATTCAAGTCCATTTTCATAAAATATCTGTGTGACATTAGAGAGAATACCAACATGATCACCACTACACAATTCAAGTCTCAACCCCTGTAGATTGGATCAGATCAGACACTTCTCATCACCAACCAACCATATGCTTAGTTTGTCAAACAATTAAAGGGAACTCACCTAAAAAATCACAATTTATGTATTTGTATATCTATTTGTGAGTTTGTGTATATCCTTGTCTGTTTTCATGTGTATACTTATCTATATATAAGTATGTCTATATGTGTGTAAGTATATATCTATAAAATCTTAGAACATATCCAAATTATTTAAAAATTCTTATATGAATAATATGACATACATCAAGGACCCTTCTTTCTATGGATTCCTCCAAACAATGGATTACTGACCACTGTTCTACTTATGGGTTCACTAGGCAACCATCTATATGTCTGATATAATACTCCTTCATATCCAAAAAACAGAGGCATAAAATCTAATCAGTATACGAAAAGAGAAATATGAATAAAAAACTTAAATACTTGACAAAAATATACTCTCTCAAAGTGGTGTGTCAAAATCCACATCTGATAAGCATCAAGTCCTTTGGCATCAACAATGCCGTGAAAAACTACATATTTCATGTTGATTAATGTGCATAAAATGTCAAACAAAACCTTTGGCTATTCTTTTCACTTGACATTAATAACTGAATAACCTTTCTTGACCTAGTTCTACAGAGTCACGACAGGCATGGCTTGATCACTCCTAGACCCTGCACTACCAGTATGTGATCTCTCATAGCCATGTTTGTTGAATATAATTTGATGTAGATGCCTCTCTATATGAATAATAACCATAGAAACAACAATCTTGGCACCTCACTTGTCATTATCCCCCTTTAGAACACTGCAAAGTTAAGCTTGATCTTTGAAAGACTTTCAAAGTCATTAGTTGGAGCCCTAATAAGTTCATCAATAACATACACCACTGTCACAACCCTTGTGCTTGATTCTATACCTTAGCCACAACAACATTACAGTTAATGTCTGTGAGAACTGCAAATATTTAAGAAAGCAAGTCTGGCCTATCTCTTGCTATTAATTCGATTAGTGTGTGTTCAACAACAACCTTTATTCCCATGGATCTCTTCATTGAAGGTAAGAGGCAAGCATTGGTTACCAAGGACTAATATCATAATAGGTATAATTAGAAAGGGATTCTTGAATGTAAATGGGCACTCTACAAAACTATTTGTGGCAAGAAAGAGATCTAAAAATACTTGTTGTATATACTCAATCAACTATTCATCTCTAACTTTGTTTATAGCAAATAAGGTAGACCTATGAAGGGTTGTGGTCAGTTGGATAGTACAAACCTTCTAGAATAGTTTCTAAACTAAATATTAAAAATCCATAAACTGGGGGTTCTTTATGGAGCATGTCAAGGAAGCCCATGAGTATGTACGGCATGAGGTATCTTATTTAATTTGGTAAACCATAAGGTCAGGTTTAAGGCTTCATTGGGAGAAGCCATTAATCGGTAGAGATGAACTCACTCTTGTTATTGATATGGACTACTATTGTGGGAGGGGTCACACAATTGCAAACCTTTTGAGATTCTAAACTTATTATATATTGGTTAACTAGGTAAATTGAACTTAATAATTTGTTTTGTTCACTTGTATATGCTAGAATTAAGGACTTGGAAATAAGTTTCAAAAAAATTTCTACTCTCATGTTTACAGGGAGTTGAATCTCCAATCTGACGAGATTTCAATACAAGCATTAGAAAGGAACACAGGTACATTTATCTCAGTGGATATTGGATTCTTCCAAACAAACTTTTTTGCCACTTTTTGTATGCCCTGATGAGACAAGTAGATAGTGGAGGCTTAGTTATGAATGTGTTAGCTCTATGTAGATGCTCAGTACGATGAAAACATGATCATGTAACATAGTATGGTATAAGTTAAAAGGATTGGGAAGACATTTTCACTTGAAATATGTGGACTAGGTTTATGATTCCATACAGAACATCCTTTTTTGAAGTGCATCAAAGAAAAATCCAAATGTATTTCTTCATTTATGCTTGAAATAGAAAAATATGACTTTTGTTTCCTTGGATAAGGAAAGATTGGGAATTACTCCCCCTAAAAACAATTTCTTATACTTTGATTATGTGTGGTACAAGATTCAGGGTGGTACTTGTTGGAGTGGGTATGGATCCTTGGATTTGCTTGAGCCAAGATTTCAAGTAATCTTTGGACCTAGCAAAAAATCTTCAAAGTTGAACATATTTATTATAAACAAATGATATAATGATACTCCAGCGGTAAACAATGGGACATAAGGTGGTTATATGGGGAGGAGTTAGTCTTCGGTAGAAAAAAACAACAAGGGTAAGAGGTCTACCTAAATTTACCTAAATTTGCTACCAAACTTAGGAGCAGGAATATTTATTAAGGTCGGGAGAAAATGTCAATTCAAGCAATATATCATCAATTTGGGTTTTCTTGTCTCCTTAATTCCAAATTTTGATAAAGAAAGTATGTGGGAATGGCTAGGTCAAGGTCCAAAAGAGAATAAGTCCATGGATTTTTGTTTCAAAGGTGATGCATCGACAGAACACATAACAAGTTTGAAGAGGTCTTCTTCAATCATACATGCTGGAAATTGATGAAAGTTTGTTGGCATAATGTGAACAAGTCTTACCTCTCTCTTGAGAAGAAACAAAATGATAGAAGCTTCCTATGTCCTTTTGATTTTAGTAGAACACATCACTTATAATTTTTTGTTAAGCCATTTTATTTTGGATTTTAAACCAAGCCATTTGAGGAATGTGATATGGATTGTTGTATTGTTTTTTTACTATTGGTGAAATCCTTCACACAACCAAAAATAATAACAAATAGTTTAGGAAGACATAAGGAGTGACAATAATTGTCAACTGAGTAGAAACATGTTTAGAATCATTACCAAACAAAACTATGAGAGGTTTCATGGAATAAATGGGAAAGTTGGCATGAGATTCCTTGCAAAGTTCATACCAGTCTAACTAAGGAAATAAAATCCCTTGCCATAATTTCCTTTCAAAGTCCATGCTTTTTTCCTTTTCATTCACTTCCAAAAAAGCCCCAAGCCCCAGCAACAACAATGTCCAGGAATACCCAATTGACAAGGAACTACAGGACATCCCCATTTGCAGGGGGTGTCAATAACTGGAATGAGAACACACCCAGTTGCTTCCCTGATCTATCCAGCATACACGGTACTTCTAGAGCACACCCAAGATGTCCCCAACATTTTCAATATGGCTTTTTTGCACAAAATACAACCCCTTAGTGTTGGGACACATCTATTTGTTGTCTCAGATTATCTCCTCTCAACCATTTGGGCCTATATTGCCTCTTTATGCTTCATCTATGTTAAGCTTTGAATAGTTTTGTTTGTGTGATTCAGTTGTACTGCTTGTGAGTTGTGTCACTCTCCCTGTCATTATTGGAAACACATTATTGGTACTTCACCATTAGTGTATGTTTGCTCTGTAGGAAATATTGGTACTCTTAAACTGAGGTTGAAAAATCCTAATCTTCTATTTTCTCAACTCTCTTACTTTATTGGGATGTTGTGTGATTTATGGTTTTTTTTTATCTTCTAGAGGTACAAATCGATCTTCATATGAAATGTCTGCTGGTTGTATTAAGAGCTATTTACTTTTGTGTTACAAGCACAAATAATTTTGGTATGTTGCAGCCTCCACAAGTAGTATTTTCTTGTTTCACTTCCAATACATTTATAATGAGTTATTTTAAGCATGTGATTAATGTGATGTTATGTTATTTTTGTTTGGGTGGCTTCCAGATGGCTAACATCCAATAGTCTCTAAGTCAGCCTTCTCAACTAGTGAAAGTAGGGCCTCAGGGGAAGATTCAACCCAAACCACAGGGTCAGATGAATTCAGTACAAAGTCAAGTACCACCTAGGCAGCCAACACAGATGCAAGTTGGGCAGCATGGTCAGATGCCAATGATACCATAGTCTCATCCTCAAAGCACTGCAGTGCAACCATCTGTACAACGGTCTTTACCCATACCTCAGCCTTAGATGCAAGCTCCCCAACAATCTCAGGCTCATTTTCCTCTTCAACCAACATACCAATATATGCAACAACCACCAAAAGGTCGTAGTTTGTCAATGCATCCTCCCATTCATTCTGCTCCCCAGAATTTGCCAATGCAGCCTCAAGTTCCTATTGTTCTCTCAGGTCAACCTCAACATTCTTTCATCCAATCAACTACTGGACTACATCAACCAGTGCAACCACCATTTCCACAACATCCAAGGCCTCCTATGAAACCACCTCCAAATCAGTTGCAGAATCAACCAACTCACAGTTTGGGCTATCAATCAATTGTTCAACAACAATCACAATCGCAAGCATTGTTTCAGGTATAGTTTCTAGAAATTGCATTATAGATTGCATCTTTGGAAGAGCTTGTGAAATTATATCTATAATGATGATATTATTTTATGTAAATTTATATTCTAATAAGACTTGAGGAATGCGATTTTGTTTATAAAGAAGATTTTCAATGACCCTTATGCTCATAGTTCAACAAAATTTTCTGGGATGTTCAATTTGTAGTAGTCACGAAGTGGTCAAACTAACATGGGTGTTCCATTCCAGCCACATGCCCAACCTCCATTGCCAAGTTAGCCACCTCCACAACAACTATATCAAGTAATAAGGGATTTATTCTCATTGTGAGCTCAATCAGAACACTCATCTTATCAATATTCTCTAACCTAATTCTTTTATTCCCTAATTGTTATAGACATATTTGGGCACATCAACCCCAAACTTATATGTCGATGTATTAGGGCTCATCAACCCCTAAAAGAGTTGTTTCATACCCTAAAGGAGCATAGTCATCTGAATACATCATTCCCCAAAAGTTCCATCTGAGAAACCATCCAGAAATTACCTAAATTGAGCCATACTCACTGCTCCACTAGCAAAGTGCAATGCATACTGAGTGGTACACTGCCAGGGTGCGATGCATACTATTTAGGCCTTCTATACGGTGCGATGGGTGAGAATGGACAAATGTCCGGGATAGTTTGTTAGTTGGTTGCTCATGGAATCTTCTAGAAATTTCTCCTGTTCCACTTGCTTCTCCGAATTCGCCCAAGGATGAACAAGAGATCTAGGAAATCAACTCGAATCCCTTCCCTTATGGAACCAATTATAACAAGTGGAATGACACTAATCAAACCCCATAGATGACTCACACCCTTGCAAACATCTATAAATGGATCCCTCATCCAAGAGATCTAAAGGCTGAAATATTTTGAATTGCAAGGAAGTGTTGATAGTTTGTAACTGAAGAGAGAGTATTGTATCCTTGTTGGAGTGATCTTACTATTTCATGAGGTGAAGAATGATTGAAGCTGGGAGGATGGCACTGGATCAGACAATTGGGTTGTAATTCTCCTTTCTATTAATAAAGCTCTTCAAGTTTTCTCCCATATGATTGTGCAATTGTGAATGCTATCATTTGTGAATTATATATCTCATTTTGTAATGTTTATGTTGTAATAGATCACGATGCTTTGACAGTTCTTTGTTGATGTACTTGTGCAGGTACTCTCCAAGCATGTTAAGTATGGGGAGGAGTTGTAGGATCTGCCAAAGGAGAGAGAGAGCAAGCAAGGGATTAAGTGGAAGTTCCAGGTTGGTTCCATTTTCTTTCTCTTATCTGTTACTCATAGGAAAAATCATTGAATTGCATTAAACTGTTGTTTCTAGGGTAGCTGCCAAACTTAGAGGGCTAGCATTCTTTACGAACACTAGTTTTCCCAGAAACAAATTGGCGACTCTGCTGGGGAAAGAATAGATGTTTGTTTTTTGTTATTGTTTATTTTATGTTCAACTTGATAAACTATAGATAGAGTCTGAAGTCAGCGAGGTAGCCTTCAAACTACTCTTGCTTTGTAATTGCATAGTAGATGAATGCTACTTCAGTCAATTTTTGGTTTAGTTTATGAATTAAACATTTGACTTGCAAGCACATATAGATGCCCTTTTGGTAGCTCAGTAACCTCTCAAGACATTCCATCATACTTTTCTTATCATTGTTCATCAAAACCCAGCTTAATTCATTGAAAACAACTCCACATTTGAGCCAAAACCCATTTCAGTTGCGCTCCCTAGACCATCGCATTGTCTTCCACTGTGACTCAGTATGCATAGCACCTCTCGGGTGTAGTAAGTGCAATGCATCTCAATTTTTGTGAAGCTTAGGTGCGATGATTGACTGAACTCTTTTTCCATCTAGAAATTGAGGGTTTTTGACCTTGTTTTTAGTTTTGTTTGGTTGTTTTGCTACATATGAACAATGCCTCTTTACTGAAGCTTACTTGCATCACTTAGATCAGCCTTGATTACATTAGGATTAGTAAATGTTTTTGTGTATTTGTTCCTCATTTACAATCCTTTGTCAAAAAGTTGTTTTAGTCGATTTTTCGCTTTGATACAAAAAGCATCGTAATTGTCGTTTTGTGTCGAGAAGAGAAGTGTCGTAAATTCTTCCTTCCCTTGATAATCGATTAAAATTTTCTTCATGTATTTGATTTGATTTGTTTATATTCAAAGTGTTGAAAGCATTTTTATTCAAAATTGAAAGTGTCGTTTTGAGTCTTCCTTTCTCTTTTGAAGAAGAAATTGTCGAAAATGTCATTTTGAGTGAAATATTTCAGATCTTTGTTGCATTTAGTTTTCTTTTTTTCATCTTTCACATTAAGGAAAGTGAAAACAAATACATGCATTTGCATTTAGCATTTTTTGATTTGTGTGTGAAAATATGATTTAGGGAAATGCACTAGTGTGTGCTCTTTTCTCTTTGCTTAAAAGCACTGTTATCTTCTTTCCCTAGTAGCTAGGATTTTCATTGCTCAAATAAACAAAGATTGTTTATCATTGTAGATTGCATATTAGGAATTTCAGATCATCATCACGCAGTGAACCATTGAAAGGCAAACTCTAAACAAGATCAACTTTAGAATAAATTTCAATGAACCTAACAACGCTTTGGAACTTAACACAACATATCTAGAGGTCTAGGCTAGTGACGTGTTCCGGCGTCATTAAAGCTAGTGGCTATCGTTTTCATTGAAAGTTGGGTGATTCCTCCTCTTTGATACGACAAGTCCTAGCATAGACTTGTGCTC
This sequence comes from Pinus tabuliformis, assembly GCA_031772625.1. Lineage (NCBI taxonomy): Eukaryota > Viridiplantae > Streptophyta > Pinopsida > Pinales > Pinaceae > Pinus > Pinus tabuliformis. Next base: position 273,016,318 of record CM062805.1, on the reverse strand, counting down.
CCCATACCGTCACGTATATATTGGGAGACAACAACAAGCTTAAATCCTTTATCCATAGGAAACTGAGTCTACCTCCTTATTGATCGCAATGCACTGAACACAGTATTTGGGAAGATTGACTACCATACTTAAGTCCTTGGTAATTTCTCTTTAATTTATCACCAAGGTGCATATTACAGTTTTGTGACTGGTTTGGTAATCCCTCTGTCTAGATTCTCCAGAGTATTCACTTTCATTCCTTTTCGACTCTCTAAAAGAAAAGGTCCATCTGAACACTTGTCCTTTCAGGCTCATTAAAAATAAAAGGAGACTAGAGTCATCTTTAGCTTTTTCTCGATTCTTAAAAATTGAAAAACCAAAGTTGCGTCTAAAGTGTCGTTAAAATTAATTGATCGCGAATAACATACCTATTCCTTAGTTGATCTTAGGTTGAGACATATGGCAACAAATCTAGAGTACACTAATCAAGGAATCCCTTTTGATGGGAATCCTAGTCCTTTTCCTTCTTTTGGAAATATTGGTGCTCCTTATATGGCCACATTGTCCCTTCCAGGATTTACCATTGGCTTGCCAGTATGGTTGTTTTCAACCTCCTTTGTTCAAAATGTCATGATTTCTCTGCAAACGAGTACACCTCCGACTGGACAAAATCAACCTCCAGTTGATCCTGAAGTCGACCCTTTGCCTTCTTCCTCGTTTGTTTCTCCATCCCCCTCTTTCTCTTCACTTGGTGAAAGTTTCGGTACTAGTAGCTAGGTGACTAAGAAGAAGAAGAAAGGGAAGAAGAAGAAGAAGAAGCCAATTCAGCAAGGGGGCAACCAAGCAACCATTGCTTTGAATGCAACATCTGATGAAATTTTGTTCGTTAAGCCTCACAAAGTCAAATATCCATGTATAGTGTGTACAAGAGACCATTTTCATTAGAATTGTCCTTATTTTCCTCAGATCTTAGAAGAATGGTCTTCCCGTTCACACCGTCCCGTGTCATCAACCTCTAGAGTTCATGTTGGTAACACACCATCAACTAGTGATAGTAAAGTTCATAGACAGAAGGGAAACTCAAGCTTCCATCTAGGTTATGTGAGGGTATACACCCCTTTCACCTTTGTCCTTATTTGGATGAAGCCAAAAGAGTGTTGTATAACCGTCTTGCTTCACCGCAGTGACTTCCATCTGGTTATAGGAAACTCTCCTTGAATCCTTCACTAGGTGATGAACTGACTGACTTAAATCAACCGTCAGTCAAAACCACTCTCTCTAAAAATGAATCCTATGAGTCTATACCCAACCAAAATCAACAAGTCGAGGTAGCAGTTGACCCAATTTCACCTTTAGCTGATCGTACCATTCCCGAAGAGAGTGAAAATGATACCGCTCAAGTTCCTTTTGTTACATCAGATTCTAACGACCTTGGGGGAAATCTGTTTGTTCCATTAAGACAAGAGGAAAATCCTCCAGTTCTCGTAACTCAAGGGGTTAATTCTCCTATTTCTTTTGTACCCCCCTCCAAGTAGTCTAGTCACTTCCTTTCACTAGAATTGACTGGCAGTATCCCACCTTCCTTCTTATGTGCCTTTCCAGATCATTGTACAAGTTTGTAAAATGATTGTATCTGGCACTATTATAGATGAAGGTGCATCAGTGAGTATCCTTTCCTCAACTACTTGGAAAGCGCTTGGTTCGCCACCGCTTATGCCTGTTAGACAGAATCTTTTGGGTTTTAACAAAGGAACCAGTCGCCCGTTAGGGATCCTTCCTCAGTTACCTATTACTTTGTGAGGACAAACCATTTATCTAAATGTGATGGTAGTCCTAGGGCCATTAGATTAGAATTTACTTCTTGGGTGTCACTATGTTTATGATATGGGAGCTATTGTTTCCACACTCTTTCGAGTGATGAGTTTCCCACATGAAGGCAAGATTGTCACTGTTGACCAACTTTAATTTCCCAGTCCAAATATAGCTCCTAGGCAACCATCGTCCCTAAATGGTCCATTTATACCAATGGTATCATCCCCGCCATGGATTAATTATGTGGCAACCTGTTCCATACCTACATCGACTGACGATTAATTCAGTGATGTTGTAAATTATGTACTGAGGGCATTAGAACCAGACCTCTCCTTCATGAACTCTTATGAGTTGTGATAGGAATCGGAGGCTAGTTCGTTGTCTTGTGTCAACTTCGTTAAAAAATGAAGCCAAGGATATGAGCATAATTCCTTGTCTTGTGTCAAGCTCATTTAAAAATGAAACAAGGTCCCAAGTTCAAAATCAAGTCTCTGATTAGATCTTGTAAAATCCCGGTCGAGTCTTTCACTTGATCTCGTAAAAGAACCTTCATTCCACCCACCTGATAGCCATGGTTAGTCTACTTAGGTGAATGTAATGAAGCTTGGGGGCCATGCACCTAGTAGTAAAGATAATTTTCCCTGTAGGTTACGTGAATCCATTCACCTTTGTCTATCTAGACGAAACCAAAGAGGTGTTAGATAACTGTCCTGGTTCACCGCAATGATTTCCATCTGGTTACAGAAGACTCCTTTTCCTCATGCTGGGTGCATGTAAACCATTTTCAAGCATAATTTTTCATTTCAAGCTTGTGTAAAAATGAAACTAAATCCAAGCATAGTTCCCTATGGTTCAAGCTTGTCTAAAAATGAACCCATTTTGAAATTTTAACCCTCATGATTGCAGCATATGTAAAGAAAGCATTTCACATCAACATTTTCATTAAGATTTCATCACTTAGCCAAAATAAATCTCCAAAATCAAAGTAGATATAAAACTCCAAAATCAAAGTAGATAGTTGTTTATAAGTTTTCATAAAATGTTTTGTGTCCAAGACAAAATTGGTCATCTGACCTAGAAACTCAAAATGAATGAAGAAAAACATGCTAGACTAGTGATGCTAGTGATAACATGTCACTGGCTGTGCTATCATGCGCAGGAGCCTAGTCCAATGACTCTGTACACCAGTAGTATGGTGTTATAACCTCAAAGGTAACTCATCGGTTTCGACATCCTGAATGCCGAGAGTGAGGCCCTCGATCTGATCCTGTAGCACTGCTAGGGTCTCTGATATATCCAGATCCTAAAGGATGGCCCTCCCTATAGCCTCTCCTACTGGGGCATCATCTGCTTCCCTGGGTGTTATAGACATTTTTGTGCCTCGCGTCAAGGAGCAGGAAATGTCGATAATTACAGGGATCCTCAGTCCCTAAACATGTTGTTCTTACCCCTAAAAGAACAAGGTCATCAATCAACAGCACTTCCAATCAGTTCTCCACCTGAAAACACTTCAGAACAGGCTTATTTTGGATCATGTCAGCTGCTTAACTAAGCTTCTGCGCTGTATTGCAACTGTCCCACTCTGTACCTGCGCTGGAAGTCAAAAACAATGAAGGCTACCTGCGCTGGGCGAGATTGGCCAAGTGGCACAGTCCTCCTGCAAGGTGTCAATTGCCCAGGAAGCTTCCAAACTGACACTTGGTTCATCAGATTCGCCTTGTGATGAGTAAGAGGTACTTGATCACCATGTGTAACCAAGGATCTCCAAGTGGACTCAAGAACTGAAGATTAACTGAAGAGGGAGAGGACACAAGGCAGCTTCATGTCAATCTCAAGCTGACTCATCCTTTCTTCTTCTCTCCTATATATAGAGCTCTTCTATGAGGTCTAAAGAGGCTGGAATTTTGTATAAGCAAGGAGGTGCTGTTGGTATACTGCCAGGATTATTGGGTGATTGTTTTACTAGAGGTGAAGAAGAGAGTTCTTGCTGCCGAGGAGGTGCTGCTGGATTGGGGCCAACATCATTGGTTGTAACTTCCTCTGGAACCCTGTTACTTTCTATCAATAAAGTTTGCATGTTCTTCTATATACTTGTTTTACATAGATGCTTTTGTGTTTACATGTATATTTGATGCAACCTAATCCATGTTTCAATTATGATTGCTTGTATCTCGTAGTTTGCTCTCTTTTGTTGTGCAGATTCTGTGTGTAGCTGGATCGGCTTGGAGAGTAAAGAGCTGGGAACGGGATACAAAGCGAGAAGGACAAGGATCGACTAAGCGCAAGACACCAGGTTGGTTGATCCTCTTTCTATTCTCTCTGTGCTTTCATAAAGATGAACATGAAAACTTTGTCATTCAGTTGTTGCTAAAGTCTGTCACCTTTAGAAAGGGTTAGTGTCATCCGCATCGGATACTTTTCCCCACAACAAACTGGCGACTCCGCTGGGGAAATCCTAGTATCTTTTTGTTGTAGTATTTTGCTATTCATTTCTTGAAGAAAGGAGTACCGAATCGAAAAGCTTTTGACTCTATCAAAAGCGAAGTAGAGGGTTTTGCTACTCTTGCTCCTTTGCTGAGCAAATTCAAGATTTAAAGAGCTAATCTACAGATGAATCCTTACTCTTTGTGATAGATCTTTATCCTCTTGATCATCCCTTAGCCTGTACTTAACCCATAGCATTTTATTTCAGTCAAAACAGTACATTTTTGAGCTTTTTATGACCCGGAATTCTTAGCAGACGTAACTCTCGTAAGTCAGTGCAGGCTGTCCACAGGCAGTCTGCATTACAGCGCAGGTGCTCCCTTCGGGAACTGCGCTGAGAGTGAAACTGGCAGACCAGTGCCTGCGCTGGTCCAGTTGGCCTTAGTCTAGCTCAGCTCTTCCTTTGTGTCTTGGCCCTGTTTGCACTTGTTTTTGGCTGATTGCTTGCTGGTTATTGTATTTGCTGTAGACCACTTCTCCTTGACATTATTCCGCCTCAGTTGTGTGATGAAATTGTAAACGTTCTTTCAGTATTTCTTGTTTCAGTTACAATTTCCCATTGTGAAAAGCGAACCTAGTAGCTGTGGCCTCTTAGATTGCGATCTTATGAGTTAGTGTTATTGCTGTTCATAGCTGTTTTGGATTGGTTTGCTTCTCACTTTATGGTTTGAATCTATACTTTTCCTGTATTTAAAACAAGTCTTTCATAAGGTGTTCTTTTGATTGTGGACAAGCTTGTTTATTTTTACTTGAAAGTTGATTCAAAAATCATACAACAGTTTCCTTTTGTTAAGCATCAACATTAAGGATAACGAAAAGAAATACATGCATTGTGCATTTTGCATTTGACTGTATGCTTGACGATTTAGGAAAATGTGCATTTTAGTGTGTGTTCTTTGATCTGTGGAAAAAGTTGTGTCTTGCTCTTTCCTCAAGTAGATTAAGGTTTTCAAAGTTGAAAGATTGAAAAGATTTTGCTTCTCATTCTTAGATTGCATATAGGAAGTTGTATATATACATCTCGTGGCGAACCTGAAAGGCAAACTGTTAAGGAAGATCAACATTAAAATAAAGTCAATTTACATAACAACGCTTTGGAATTTAACGCAAACATCTAGAGGTCTAGGTAGAGACGTGTTCCGGCGTCGTTAAACATAGTGACTATCGATCTCTACGAAGGTGGGTGATTCCTCCTGAGAGTCGGTGGCACTAACACGGATTTGAGCTCCCGCGTACCGTCGCGTATATTGGGAGACCCCTATAGGCTTTTATCCTTTATCCTTAGGAAACCGTGTCGGCCGCCCTACTGATCGCGATGCAGTGAACACAGCATTCACGAAGATCGACCACCCGTACCGTAAAACGTATTCTGTGGTTTCGCGAAAGGTTTGGCACACCCTCTGCCTAGATCTCCAGAGCAGTTTCTTTTGGCCCTTTTCAAACTCTATAACTGAAAAGGTCCAACCGAGCATTTGTCACTTCGGGCTCGTTAATACATCGAAGGCGACTAGAGTCATCTTTAGCTTTTTCTCGACTCTTAAAACATGAAAAAGCAAGTTTGTGTCTAAAAGCGTCGTAAATAAAACTTATTTTAAAGCGGAACATAATCACCTGTTATTCCCACGTTGATCTTTCAGTTGAAAAGTATGGAACCCACCAACCAAGGAAGTAACCTTGGCGGAAGTCCAAATCCCTTCTCCTCTTGGGGAGATGTTGGTGCGCCTCATATGGCTACATTGTCACTTCCAGGATTGACAATCGGCCTTCCTATTTGGCTCTTTTCAACTAATGTTGTCCAAATCGCCACTAATCCTGAGCAGTCGAATCAACTGTCAGAACAATCTAGAACTACCCACCAGCCTTCTACCTCTTGTGATACTTCCTCTGATCCTTCATCTTCGCAGGGTAGAGCCGGAAAAAGTCAGCCTCCCAAGGAGAAGAAGGAAAAGAAGAAGAAAGGGAAGAAGCAGAAGGAGCCTCTGGCGAAGGCGACTGGGGGCAAGCAGAAGAAAACTGACAAAAACCCACACACTGCACCGACCGGGCCTAAATCGCCATGTGTCATTTGCAAAGGGATCCATTTCCATCGTGACTGTCCTTGTATTCCCCAGATACTAAGGGACTGGTCCCCGAGGTTGCACAATCCGGTAGCATCAACCTCTGGTTATCAAGTTGATTGCATTCCCTCAACTAGCGAGAGTGAAGGACGAAGAAGGGGACCAAGATCACCCTGTCTATTGTGTGAAGGTCACCATGCCATCCACAAATGTCCATTCTTAGATGAGGCAAAGAGAGTTTTGGAAGATCGCCCGGTGTCACCGGTGCAACTTCCGCCTGGATACCGAAAACTCGCGCCTAATCCCTCGATAGTTGAAAATCCAGTTGAACCACTCAAGTGGTCAGCTGATGTGTCAGTCATTGAGAATGAACCTACCGAATCTAGACCAGACGAAAGTCTAAAGGTCGAAACGGCAGTTGACCCGGTTCTTCCTTCAAAGGTTCTATCGTCCAATGACTCCGTCATTGAAGACCCGTCTTCAAATGACACCGTCACCGAAGTGTCGTCTTCATGTGACACCCTCACTGATGAGAACAAGGATGACACCATCCAGGTTCTCTTTATCAGCACCGACTCCGACGAGCATCCGGGCAATGCGCCCATTCCTTTATCGCAGGAAGGAACATCATCTGAGTCGTATCCGGCCGTATATTCGGTCCCACCACCAAGCAACCTGGTTGTATCCTTTGATTGGAATCAACTAGGCAGACCCCGGTTACCAGCCAGTACACCATTTAGAATCATTGTCCAGATCTATAGAATGGTTATGGCTGGTACTATCATTGATGAAGGGGCGTCTGTGAGTATCCTTTCCTCTATTGCTTGGAAAGCACTGGGTTCCCCAGCGCTTTTACCTGAGTTGAGAAATCTCTCAGGTTTTGATAAAGGAACCAGTCGACCATTAGGAATCCTCCCCGATGTACCTGTTACATTGAAGGGGAAGACCGTCAGGATGAACGTGTTGGTAGTTCAAGGACCCTTGGATTATAACCTACTCCTTGGACGCGACTATATTTATTGCATGGGAGCGATAGTCTCCTCACTCTTTAGAGTAATGTGTTTTCCACACGAAGGAAGGGTGGTCAAGCTCGTAGACCAGCTTTCATTTCCGGGATCTCGCATCGTAAATAGTCAAATACCAATCCTAAATGGTCTGTTCACTCAAGATTCGCCTCCGCCCCCAGTCCTCCTTCCCGATGAGCGCGAGTAATTCGGAAAGAAAGACTAGGACCCAGGGGGCATGCACCCTGGTCTGCTTCGGGCAGAAGAAACTCCGGGTATAAGGAAGAATTTCCGCAGGAGAACATGATTAGTCCGTACCCCGTCCGAAGGAAGTGGGGTTGTTCTGGAATAATGATCTTTTGTTAAAGTTATGTGTTTGGGAATCATTCACCTTTGTCTAAAAAAGTGGGCAATGCCCAAGTAGGAATTCCCTTATCGTAACAAGTAGTCACCATCTTTAAATTCAAGCCTCGCCCATCGAAACATATGTTTTGAAGGATAAGCAGGGGCAGTAAACTAAGAAGGAGACCGTATTGTTGTGACAGAGGGTAACCATCTTTGGACAACCCAATGATAGACACCGCCGAAGAAAGAGATTGATTTGCGGCAGCGAATAGAACCACTCTTCGGATAATAAGAAAGAGGCAAGCCTCCCTCGATAATACCAATGTTTTATCTTTGAGTAGTGTTCTTCTATTGTCACAATAGCTGTTTGTTAAAAGTGGGCCGACAGGGAGTCTGAGTACTGCGTAAGACCCCTTAAAATAACGAGAAGACAAGTATCGTTAGCATTAGATTAGCAAGATGACAAATAACTGTGAACACCCAAAGAAAAGCAGAAGTAGGAGAGAGGAGGGGCAACCTCGAAATTCTATCCTATACCTGGGGGCATGCAAACTTTCTAGAGTGCAAGCTAGGGGCGGTTATTTATCTGGTTTTAAGATTAGCCGTTTCCAAACTTGCATGAAAGAAAGCCTGTGGGGCAGAAGTAAAATTTTCCAAAATAAGAGCATAGCTGTAGTAAGGCATAAGCTCTATAAAAATTGGTCCTTATAGGAGGCATTCTTATGACTGGTATATCGAGCAGTTTTAGCATATAGTTCATGCTCGTTAAAAAATAAACGCGAAATTCGAGCAGTTTTAGGCCTGAATTTATGCTCGTTAAAAAATAAAAAGTGTGAGCAAATGTTTCCCCCAGAGTTCAAGCTCATGGAAAAAATGAACCGGTAAATAACCTTTTGAGATCGTAAATTCATTAGCCATAAGAACCTTGATCGTGTTTTCATCCACCACCTCCACCGTTCATTTGGCCGATCATTCACTTCCATTGGTGTGTTTACCTCTTTTGAGAAACAGCTGCGAAGAGTGATTTCACCTAGCCATCCTTGTGACACTGCCGTGATTGGAAATTCCAACCTGCACCTGGAATCTGTAGCTATCCCTGTTTATCACTCGTTCCTCAAAAGATGAGTCTTCTTTCAGCTCTTTTCACTGACTCGTAAAATATGAAAAGTTTGCCGAGTTTTGGCCTTCCAGCTCGTTAAAATGACCGGAACGCTATCCCTCCTCTAAATTTTAATCTTTTTGGACTTGAGGGATTATTGCACAAAAGGATCGAGCGCTTGCCTGGTTCAGCTCGTTAAAAATACCGAACAGCCATCCCTTCTGTATTGTTTTATACTTTTTCGGACTTAAGGGATTAGCTGACGAAAAAGGAATTATGGAGTTGACTTTCTGTACCTTTTTAGACTCTCTAAAAATGAAAAGGACCGAGTTTTCCTTGTCGTTAGACTCGTTAAAATAATTAAATAGCGACAAACTTGTCTTTAGACGAGAACGAGTTTCCCTATCGCTAGGCTCGTTAAATCTTAGCGATGGGCTTGCCCGAAGGGTAGGTTATAGAACAAGCATATGTTATCCTCCTCAAGCTTGACAAAAATAAAGAGGTACTGGTCAGAAATGACTGGGGAAAAATTGGGAGAACATCAAAGTTTAGAGGTAGCAAGTCACTCTTGAACATGACACTTTTCCTCCGTATCACATCGGGTTGGGTTGTCTCATTCACCGGTTTCATCACCATGGTCCTCGCCACACCATCCATTCGGGGTAATGCTACCGATCCATCGCATCAGTGTCGTTATATGTTCAAGAGGGGTCATTCAGAAAGTGTCAACCGTGTCCCATCCACTACCATACATTTTCCTTCATCCATTTCATGATCGCCACCCTGAATCATATGTCACAGTTTGTTTCACCTCCACTAAATCATTAGCTCCGTTCCATGTCATTGATGTGGGATTCATCAAGGCCCTCCTTTGACGGATCACTTCTTGTCGACTTCAGCTCATTATCCAAGAAGTCGATCTAGGAACACCCCCATCAGTACTTTGAAGCTTGCATGCCTCAATGGCAAGTTTCTCACTTCCGGCGACAGGTATACATCAATGACCTTCGACCAGAAGATTTTGCGTGGCGTTCGACGCCAAGTCCTTTATTCACGCCACGTGAATTGTACTGCCGTACCTTGAGGGTCATCGTCCTTATTGGTGATTCCTCTCGCGCTTGTTAACGGTTTTCATTATTGACCGGTAATCAAGCGATGTCTTTCCATGTTCGACTTCAGCGTAATTCTCACATGGATCGACTTGTACTTAGAGTGAAGATCGAACGAGTTTGAAGACCCCGGATCTAGTTTCATCCATCCGGGCTGCAATATATATTCAGGAAATATAAAAGCATTTACCATGTACATCATTGCAGCAGATGATCATCCTCCTCAAAGGATGATAATTTTAGCGGAAGATTATCAGTCTGTCTTCAGACGATCGTCTGTCGTATGTACCAAAATGTATTTATAGAAAGCTGAGCATGGGAATACCCGCCTCAGCTAGATCATGAAAATAATGATGAATGAAAGATAATGTATTGTATTGTATTGTATTACAGGGCACTCTCCTCAGCACTGGAACGAACTTCGGACCCTCTAGCTAAAGCATTTCACCCGATTAACGGCCTCATACTTTAGGGGGCAACTGTTATAGACATTTTTGTGCCTCGCGTCAAGGAGCAGGAAATGTCGATAATTACAGGGATCCTCAGTCCCTAAACATGTTGTTCTTACCCCTAAAAGAACAAGGTCATCAATCAACAGCACTTCCAATCAGTTCTCCACCTGAAAACACTTCAGAACAGGCTTATTTTGGATCATGTCAGCTGCTTAACTAAGCTTCTGCGCTGTATTGCAACTGTCCCACTCTGTACCTGCGCTGGAAGTCAAAAACAATGAAGGCTACCTGCGCTGGGCGAGATTGGCCAAGTGGCACAGTCCTCCTGCAAGGTGTCAATTGCCCAGGAAGCTTCCAAACTGACACTTGGTTCATCAGATTCGCCTTGTGATGAGTAAGAGGTACTTGATCACCATGTGTAACCAAGGATCTCCAAGTGGACTCAAGAACTGAAGATTAACTGAAGAGGGAGAGGACACAAGGCAGCTTCATGTCAGTCTCAAGCTGACTCATCCTTTCTTCTTCTCTCCTATATATAGAGCTCTTCTATGAGGTCTAAAGAGGCTGGAATTTTGTATAAGCAAGGAGGTGCTGTTGGTATACTGCCAGGATTATTGGGTGATTGTTTTACTAGAGGTGAAGAAGAGAGTTCTTGCTGCCGAGGAGGTGCTGCTGGATTGGGGCCAACATCATTGGTTGTAACTTCCTCTGGAACCCTGTTACTTTCTATCAATAAAGTTTGCATGTTCTTCTATATACTTGTTTTACATAGATGCTTTTGTGTTTACATGTATATTTGATGCAACCTAATCCATGTTTCAATTATGATTGCTTGTATCTCGTAGTTTGCTCTCTTTTGTTGTGCAGATTCTGTGTGTAGCTGGATCGGCTTGGAGAGTAAAGAGCTGGGAACGGGATACAAAGCGAGAAGGACAAGGATCGACTAAGCGCAAGACACCAGGTTGGTTGATCCTCTTTCTATTCTCTCTGTGCTTTCATAAAGATGAACATGAAAACTTTGTCATTCAGTTGTTGCTAAAGTCTGTCACCTTTAGAAAGGGTTAGTGTCATCCGCATCGGATACTTTTCCCCACAACACTGGGCGTGCCACTGGTTGCACTGGTCCAATATCTACACACACATATGAGTTTGTTTAGTCTTGGTAACATCAAAAACACAAAAGCATTATAAAACTGAAAAAACAAAGATGTGGTCAAATCATTTTACCTATAGCACTCCACTGCTCACCAACTGGTAATGCCAAATCTGGATCGCCTCAAAAATCCATCCTGACATATGGATACTCCGCAAACACCATCTCTTGGCAGTTGAACCACTCGAAAAAGGCAGCTGAGAAGGAGATCTGTGACTAGCCGGCATGTCTAGCCATAAGGTCCACCCATCTCTACATCCTGGTTCCCTCGGTGCAGGCAATCCCAGTGAAATGTTTTGAGGTTGCATCAGTGGAATTCTTTCCAAAGAAAAAGTAGTCAATATGGATCCATAACCAAAGTTCTTTGTTCTTCCATTCTTTAATTTGGACAGTTGTTCTTTTATAATAGGAAGTATCGCCTCACACCAATTGAACACCTTTGGTTCCGGGCATTCCAAGGCATACTGCATCTAGGATCTATTCACTAAATGTAAGGCCATGCTGCCAGCCAATCTAGCAAAGGTAAATAGAATGGTCCTTAAAGGTCGATTAGTGACATCCCGGATATTAATCTTACCATCTCTACTGGGTTGAGATCCATCCTTGCAGAACTGATGAATGTAATCTTTCATAGATTCGCCCCCATGAGAAAATCCTGATAGTGAAAGAGGGGAACCACGCCTCAACAAACCCATCAGAAAATAAACATCCTCGACTGTGAAAGGAATAGATTTACCTATGATCTAGAATACCTGGTCTGTAGGATCCCAAGCATTGAGAAGATACTGCAATAAACTGATTAGTTGCCTCATGCTGGATATGCAAAAAAACTTCAGTAAACCACAATTTCTTAATGCATCCACTGTGCCCTAGTCATGTAAAGCAATCATATCCTCCTCTTCATGTTCTCATTCATGCCATGTGACAACCATCTTGATCTAATAAATATCTAAAATGAAAACAATAGATGAGTTAGGATCCATTTTTGAGCAAAAACAAGTAAAAATTTTATGAAAAAAACTGTATAAAGTTTCCTTTCTACGCCCATCGCACCCTGCCTTTGAGCAAGGTGAGATGCATACTGATTGGCCTATTGGTAGCTCAGTATGCATCGCACCTTTCGATACAAGCTAGGTGCGATGATTGGGGAATGAAATATTTAAACCCCAGGGGCCTAGAAAAGTGAAAAAACTTGCCCAGAATTGAGAAAAGAGGAAATGAAAATGAAGAGCTTGAGGGTAGCTCCTACCTGGTCCTAACGATGCAGAGAATGATCCACAGGATCTCCCAAAATCAACTGGTGAAATTTGAGGGGGAAAACCGCTTCAGAGCTCCAAATCCCAAATTTGAAATGAAATGATGAAAATGAAATGTTAAAACTACTTTTTATGTTTACTTTTCATGTACTTCAAAGTGAAATGTTAGTTTTAGTTCATTTTTCGTCCATATATATGTATTTCTAATCAATTTGATGGAGTTTTGAGCAGGTTGAACGACTGATGAAAGAATCTGATGTGCTAAACAGTGAATTGAACATCTTTGACCACCAAGCAAACTTTTTGTCTTCTTTTTGAGCTTTGATTCAAAAATGAAAAGAAAACTATAGAGTCCTCTTTAAACCTTTTTAGACTCGTTAAACATGAAAAGATCGTCGAGCACTTGTCTTTTCCAGCTCGTTAAAGTACTAGAAAGTCATACCTCCTATATTATTTTATCCTTTTTCGTACCTGAGGGATTACTCTATGAAAAAGAACTTATGGAGTTTTCTTTTCATCCCTTTTCAAACTCTCTAAACATGAAAATGACTGAGTTATCCTTCTCGTTAAAATTGTTAAAACAATAGCGACAAACTTGTCCATCTAGATGAGACCGAGTTTCACTATCGCTAGACTCGTTAAAATATTAAATAGCTACAGGTTTTCCTGAAGGGCGAATTATAGAAAAAGCATATGTTATCCTCCTCAAGCTTGACAAAAATAAAGAGGTACTCGTCAGCAATGACTGGGGAAAAAGGGAAAGAACTTGAAGACTTTATGGTAGCAAGTCACTCTTGAACATGACACTTTCACTTCATCTCCATTATTGAGCTGGGTTGGGTTATTCCGTTCACCGGTCATCATACCATTGGTCTTTCATACCATCCATCTTTTGGGGTTAACGCTACCAATTCATCTTAGTGTCACCGACATGTTCAATAGAAGTCATTCAGTTGATAAATCACCATCCAATTAATGTCTCATACACTACAATACCTCCTACCTTCATTTTTTCATGACCACCATTCCTGAACCTTGTGTCATCAGTTCATTTTCACCTCCAAAAATCATTTGCTTCATTTAGTGTTGTGGATGTGGGATACATCAAGGCCCTCCTATGACGATTTGCTTCTTGTCGACATCAGCTCATTATCCAAGAAGTTGACTTAGAAACAACCCTTTCAGTGCTTTGAAGCTTGCATACATCAATGGCCTTCGACATCAATTGTACTTTAGTACCTTGAGGATCATTATCATTATTGATGATTCCTCTCACGTCTGTTAATATCTCACATCATTGGCTGGTAATCATGCAATGCCTTTCCATATTCAACTTCAGAACATCTCTTCACATTGTTTGACTTGTACATCGAGTGAAGATTGAACGAGTTTGAAGACTCCGGATCTAGTTTCATCCATCCAGGTTGCGATATATTCAGGGATATAAAAACATCAAATGTACAAAGGCTCTACACAGATGGTCATCCTAATCATGGATTGCGACTCTATATCTGTAGAATCATGAGTCTGTATCTGCAGACGACTATCTAATCTATGTACATGAAATGAAATTTATAAATCTAAGCATGGGAATGCCTCCCTCAGCTGGATCATGAAAATCATATTATGATGATGTATTGTATTGTAACTTATGTAGGTCACCTTCCAGTTTGAAACTTCGGATCCTCATGATAAAACATTTCACCCGACATGAATATTTATGACCTCATGCTTTAGGGGGCAACTGTTATAGACATATTTGGGCACATCAACCCAAAACTTATATGTCGATGTATTAGGGCTCATCAACCCCTAAAAGATTTATTTCATACCCTAAAGGAACATAGTCATCTAAATACATCATTCCCCAAAAGTTCCATCTGAGAAACCATCCAGAAATTGCCTAAACTGAACCATACTAACTGCTCCACTGGCAAAGTGTGATGCATACTGAGTGGTACACTGCCAGGGTGCGATGCATACTGTTTAGGCCTTCTATAAGGTGTGATGGGTGAGAATGGACAAATGTCTGGGACAATTTCTTAGTTGGTTGCTCATGGAATCTTCTAGAAACTTCTCCTATGCCACTTGCCTCTCTGAATTTGTCCAAGGATGACCAAGAGATCTAGGAAATCATCTCTGATCCCTTCCCTTCTGGAACCGATTGTAACAAGTGGAATGACACTAACCAAACCCCATGGATGACTCAAACCCTTGCAAACATGTATAAATTGATCCCTCATCCAAGAGATCTGAAGACTGAAATATTGTGAATTGCAAGTGTTGATAGTTTGTAACTGAAGAGAGAGTATTGTATTCTTGTTAGAGTGATCTTCCTATTTCATCAGGCGAAGAAGGATTGAAGCTGGGAGGATGGTGCTAGATCAGACAACTGGGTTGTAATTCTCCTTTCTATTAATAAAGCTATTCAAGTTTTCTCCCATATGATTGTGCAATTGTGAATGCTATCATTTGTTCATTATATATTTGATTCTGTAATGTTTATGCTGTGATAGATCACGATGCTTTGACAGTTCTTTGTTGCTGTACTTGTGCAGGTACTCTCCAAGCGTGTTAAGTATGGGGAGGAGTTGTAGGATGTGCCAAAGGAGAGAGATAGCAAGCAAGGGATTAAGCGGAAGTTCCAGGTTGGTTCCATTATCTTTCTCTTATCTGTTACTCATAGGAAAAATCATTTAATTGCTTTAAACTGCTGTTTCTAAGGTAGCTGCCAAACGTAAAGGGCTAGCATTCTTTAGGAATACTAGTTTTCCCAGAAGCACTAATACCTATAGATGAATCCAGACAGTGCAATTGGCCTTGTTTCATATGTAGGCCCAAATATAAGTGGTCAAGGCTTGGGGCATGACAACACGTCAAATGTGGGCCATAGAATCCAACCTAGATGGGGGCCTAATATGGGTCAAGGCTTGAGTAGCATGGGGCCTAGTGTATCATGGAAACCTGTTCCTCCAGAAAGTGTTGTCAATACTGTTAGTGGAGTTCCACATTTAACCATTCCATCAGGGATGGGAGGGCCCATAAATTTAAGTGGGGGTATGATTGCAGGCATGACTGATTCTACTGGAAAATCTATTGAGACTCTTGGAACTGGAATGAATACAGGAGTACTGGAAATGAAAGGATCTAATATGGTTCATTCCCAAGGACTGAATGAAATGCAAACTTAACCACTGCCACAGTAGTAGCAACTAGTTTCTCATGTGAGTCATATTGTAAAGTATCATCTAGTTCTTTTATTAATAGGTAAAAATGATATCCTTTGGTACAGTAATAACACAATGGTCATTGCGTGATTTCGATGCAGCTATCACATGATGAGGAAAAAGTTTTATTGCAACAAGTGATGAGTCATACCCCTCAAAAAATTAGTTTCTTACCTAAAGAACACAGGCAACAAGTTTTTCAACTGTAGCAAATGTTCTGTGGATCTCAAGTCAACTGATCCTTTCATCAAACTATGCCATTAATAATGAGCCTGCCTGGGATTAACATGACAATATTTATTTACTTGTTACATTGTTGTATATTGGATAGTCTGATCCTTAATTTTCCAAAATTTTGATGGGATTGCTCTTGGGTGAAGGCAGGTATTAATCATAAGAATACAATATTGTATAAATAAAGGAGTTTCTTATGGCTACACCAGTGTATACTTCAATATTACAATTGATTGGGAATATGAAAAAAATTCTCCCATGCATCTTTTCTCAAATTACTTCTTGTTGCCTCTTGTAGAATATCACCACTGTTGTGGTTGAGAGGGCTTCTCATTGCTTTTATTTCTATTTTGTAGCAAACAATTTTTAAGAAAAAAATTATGTGCAAAGAGATAGAATAACTTTGCAAAATCATTTTCTAAAGTGAATATTATATTTCTATGTTTTGATCATATTGCACAAATCTAGACATGGTAGACTACACATTATATATTTTTTGGAGGAAAGAATCTGTCTCTTACACAATTTATACATATAATTTTCTTGTTTTCATTCAGTCCCTCAACATTTGCAATAATATTGGCCATCATAAAATGGCAACTGTACTAAGTGATATTCACTATTTAAGACAATAAAATAATGCAATTTGGTACTTTAGTAAATTGGCCATTTGTCTGTTCAAGAGACTTTTGGACAGTATGTGACAACATGAGTAAATGTTATCTCAACTATCAAGTTGGCATTAAAAGGCTTCAGTGACTGGTCACAGGTATTATCCATGAGCAAGATCCTACTATTTTGAGTTCAATATGAAAATACAGTTATTGTGCTGAGTAGTGGTTCTTTATTTTCTAAGGTTTCCCCTACCAAACCACCTTTTGTTACTCTTCTGTCATAGTCACTGGTATCTTCGAGTTACTTTGACACCCCTGCATTATATTTGTGACTGGAAGTATTTTTTAGTGCCATTAAGCTCTTCTTCTGGTCATCTATGGATATTTGAAAGTCTTACCATATTGACGATCAATAGTTCATTACATTTTCTTTTTCATTATAATTGTTGTTGGATGAATTTTCTAGTGCAATTAAGCTCTTCTTTTGGTTAGTTGTGGACATTTGAAAGTATTATATTATTGACGGTCAGTAGTTCATTACATTTGCTTTTGGCCACCTATGGATAAAGCACCATCTTATTGACGGTCAGTTTCCAATTGCATTTCTAAATGCTTCAATTCCTTTACCTATCATGATGTATGTCTCTTGAAAAGGGAAATTGGCTTTTCTACATACACTGCACCAGCTTAAATCTACTTTCAACAATATCTGAACATTGTTTGACTGCAGGGAAAATTTTAAGAACCACCCTAAATTTATATGTATAATAAATGGGCTAATCCCCATGACACATAGGAGAAATGGGAGGCGATTTTATCAATTATATAATATGTATATATAATTTTTTTGGCGAATCTCTCACCAAATTATATTATCTTGTATAGTGATGGGGAATCTTTCACTAAATTATAAAATCTTGTAAGATCTTGGAAAATCTTTTACTGAATAATAAAACATTGTGAAGTCTTGGCGAATGTTTTGTTAAAGTATGAAACCATATATGATAATAAGAAAACATATTCATTAAACTGTAATATACTAACATACATGTTTGGAAAAAGAAACATAATTTTCTCTTCCTAAAAACAATGTTCCAAGTTTCAGTGGCCATGTTTGTCAAGGTTCTTACAATACACTCTTTCATATCCTTCTATTATTTTTGATAATATTCCACAACAAAGTTCTTGTAGGTGTTGATATTGACAACGAGTTCTGTCAAGGTAGGAGAGATTAATCTTTTCTCTACAACTTTTGTCAAGCTACCACTTTTTTAAAGTTATCAAATTTCTTTCTTATTCCATAGACTCCAACTACGAGATAAAAAAAAAAACATCAAATTTGTTTACCCCAACATGCCAACAAGTAGCAAGCCCCAACTATATTATATAAGAAAGTATTAGGTATCCCAAGGGCTTGAAGGCGACCTAATTGAAAGAAGTGACCATTGTGAGAATCCTTCCAATCAATATATGAATATATAAATGTAGATTTGTTATTATTTTAATTGGAAATCTTCAATTAAATAATAAAATTTAATTATGTCTCTCCCAATCTAAATTTCTTATTAGCATAATTCACTACCATCATAGGTCTCACATTTTTTAACAGCGTTGTAACATGTAGATTAATTTCCTTTTTGGTGAACAATCTCCACCTTTTAGGAAAATATGATGCAGTGGCTCCAACCCCTACAGATCATTAGGACAAACTAAGAATAGCACAGAAGATGAAAGGTTGTACAAACTAACTTGTTTTTCAAACAACTAATCCAACATTAGTACCTAAACTTTTTCATGAAGATATCATATTGAG
Organism: Pinus tabuliformis; assembly: GCA_031772625.1. Classification (NCBI taxonomy): domain Eukaryota; kingdom Viridiplantae; phylum Streptophyta; class Pinopsida; order Pinales; family Pinaceae; genus Pinus; species Pinus tabuliformis. Next base: position 272,997,680 of record CM062805.1, on the reverse strand, counting down.
AATGTTTGAAAAATGGTGAGAAATATTCTGCGAGGCTGATGCAGAAAGAGTGATAAGGTTTCATTGTTTTGAATTTTTTTTGTTAAATCAGAAAAAAGTTAATAACCAATATTAATGGAGATATTGGTATTTTTTACTAAATTTTGTGAAGTGACTAAATGTAGCTTTAACCATTCACCTTAAGATGTTTTTACAATATAATTTCCTAAGTCTATTTAATATCTTTATTATCATAAAAACCAACCTATATCCATCTTAACTCCACATCTACCACTCTCAGGTAGGGGGATGAAATCTATTTATCCCTCTGAGCACTTGGTAGACACAGAATTAAGATGGATCTAAGATGATAGAATTCCCCCTTTAAATAGTCTATGCTCACATGAATACCATGGTATTACCATGGGTCAATACCATGGGTTATCATAGACCTAGAGCTTAAAAATTACTATTAGTAATTTATAAAAATTAATAAAATTAATAATTGATTTTTCTTTTATTTTTTATTTTAACCAAGTTAAAATGTTTAACATACATTAAATTACAACATCCATTTTTACTCGAGGGATCAAATATTTTTTCACTCTATGCTAGTTTGCATATCACGATATTTGATACCTCTTGAGGCTTGGTAGATCCAGAGTAAAGATGGATCTATGCTAGTTTAATTCCCCCATTTAAATAGGCTACATTCCACGTGAATACCATGGGTCAATACCATGTGCCATGTTTATTTTTTTTAATACTAATATTATGGTTAATAATCTTTTTTTGCATGGTATTAATAATAATCTAGCCCATGGTATTTCGCCCATAGTATTTTTCCCATAGGTTTCACGTAAATATAACACATTTTTTTAGTGTTCGTAAATATAAGGTGACTTATGGAGTAAATATAAAAAAATGTTTTATTTGTTTACCATACCTTTCGTTTATTTATATTTTTATTAATTTACCATACCTCTTTTACAAATATTATATTTGGCCCATTTCGTTTATTTATATTTTTATTAATTTACCATACCTCTTTTACAAATATTATATTTGGCCCATAGGATTCACTTAAATAAAACCTCTTTTTTGATCCTTCATAAATAGAAAGAGGATTATGGACTAAATATAAAAAGAGGTTTTATTTATTTACCATACCTCCACTTTATTTATACTTTTATTTGTTTACACCCTTGCATGTATATAAGGTGACTTATGGAGTAAATATAAAAAATGTTTTATTTATTTACCATACCTCTCATTTATTTATATTTTTATTAATTTACCATACGTCTTTTATAAATATGGTATTTGGCCCATAGGATTCACTTAAATAAAACCTATTCTTGAAAATTAGGGTGAATGGAAGGTTGTAACTCCAAGGGCTAAATTTACCTTTTTTACCCTCTCCCTTAAAATAAGGTGGGCTATTTGAGGTGATTTGTAGAAATGTACTATGATACAAAATATTCGCCCACTAAAAATTTAAGACCCCTTAATTTCACCAAAGGGCGAACATTCGCCCCTAAAATTTTCCATGTTTGACTATGTAAGAGTGATTTCAACAATATCTGAGTGTTTTTTAATTTGGATAAAGTTTCTACATCTTTTAAGTGTGATTTCGTTTATGGTATATCGTATTATCTTAGACTTGCAACATCTTATAGTAGTTGGGATTTGAACCTTACTCTTGAGGACCATGAATCTTGGGGGAAGAAAGCTAGGGTGGATCCCCTGGCTAGATACTTTAGGGACCTCTTTTATTAGAAAATGCTATTGGACATTGTTCCACAACCCTTGTGCCCATCCTCGAGGAATGGGTGGTCTGGAGATGATGGTATAGCCAAAAGTCTTGATTGGTTCCTAGTGCATTCTTCCTTGACAATGAGGCTAGTCAATCTGGAGGCCTTTTTTTTTTTTTTTTTTTTTTTTTTCTGAAACCTCTGATCACCATGCAATTATGATCCAATGGAAGGGTGTTGAGAAGCAAGGAGCACTTCCTTTTAAATTTAACCACCATTGGATTGATGAGAAAGATTTCAAGGAATTGATTGTTCAGTCATGGTGTCAACTTCTTTGTCATGCCTTGAATTCGAAAATGGATACCTTTAGCTACAAACTGAAAATAGATACCTTTAGTTATGGAAAAGGTTGTTCATTTGACAATTGTGGTTGATTACAATTGTGGTTAAAGAATGAACATACTACTCATAAATACACATTTATCATAATTTTATATCTATTTTCTGCTTGTATATCATTTACTTAGAATTGAGTGACCTAAGGAAAAGGGAAACTCTAGAAACCAATAATGCATGTTCAAAACTCAAGGGATAAACAAACAAAAACAATCAAGAAGAAAAAGGGCACTCAATCTCTGCTGCCCATTGTGACCAACATTGAAACTTGTTTTAGCCACTTATTGTTTCTGCACTCTCTTGTGTTCACAATTTGTTCACATTTTCTCACGTATTCCAAGTTATGAAAAAAACATTGGAATTTTTTTTTTTTAAAGTCCACAAAATACCTAGGTCTTCAGAGCAAGAGACATCTCAAATGTTTGGCTTCAATGTCACCTTTCTTGTATCACAGTGGTAACTATCTTCACCGTTATCTTCTTAATATATTTTTAATCGTTTTTGCCAAACAAAAAATTTGAATGGTATGAAATATCTCTTAATATAAGTGATTTTATATTTAAGTTTAAATTTTAATAATCTAAACAATTTTAAATCCCAATGATGTAGATAATTTGTTAATTGTCTAGGAATTTTAAATATTAATAGTTAGAAAAAACAAGGTGATGTTGAGAAAAAAAAAATCTAGAGTACTGTGTGGGAACACTTCATTTTTAGTTTTTCAATTTTTGAAGATGGATGAAGTGTGCCCCGAAACATCGAACACCTCAATGAGAGCACACAATACTCTAGAAATTCTTCTCAACATCATATTGTCAACTGTGAAAATCCACATGCACAAAAGACACACACACACACACACACACACACACACACACATATATATATATAGATATATATTGCAATAAATATGATTAGACTGCTTAGACTATACAGACCAACAATGTTTCATTAAATGAAATACATAGCAGGAAACACACCATAATATTTGAATATTATGAAGCATCTCAGACTAGAACCAATATATCTATCAGTGTGCATTGCAATCAATACAACATTGTTTTGGTGCTTATCTATTGTTGAGTAACTGTGTAACTACTCTCCACATATGGAAATTCTGCCCAAAACCTTGAAATGACCAGAATTTACATGGTGGATAGCTTTTCAACCTGCCTACCAACCCTGTTCTTGTTATATACCCATAACCTTGAAGGGGCAGGTTTGATCTATTGGCAGAAATTGTTCCAACCTACAATACCTGTCACTTAAAAACTGCAACCAATGTAGCATTACTTGGTACTTATAGATTTGTGTGAATTATAGCTTTCTACATACTGAAATTTTTCCCATGACCTTAAAGTGATAGATAACACATACTAGAACAATTTAGATCTGCCTAACATCTAGACCCTAGCTTTACTAGTCAGACCCAAAACATTTAAGGGACAGAAAGTTGTCCTTCAAGGTTCAAGGCTGATAGTATTTTCAGGTTTACGCTGTCCTATACATCACAAGAAAATAATTTTTTTATTTCCTATTTTATTAAATATTTAATCATTATTATGCTCACAATCCTAAATCACATTTTAGGAAGTGTATAACAGATCTGGTAGATGATTATCCATTAATCAATTTAGTTTAATGGCAAGATGATATTGACCTATGATTGAGAACAACAAGATCTAATGCGGATAAACCCTTTGCATAAAATTTGCATTTCAAAACATCGACTGAATCTGTAGGGCCTTGCATGTTCGAAGCGTCCCCTATAGAGGATCTCATTCCATCTCTTCGTCTAGTGGGTACATCATAATTGGGTCCATTACTCTAACAATTTTTTCACTAGATAATTACTCAGTGTTAAATGCAATGTGCCTACCAAAGGTACAAAAATATGACTATAGGGATTTAGGGTTTTAGAGTACTAGTGCTGTTATAGACATTTTTGTGCCTTACAGCTATAAGCATGAAATGTCCATAAACCAAGGGATCCTAAGTCCCTAATGATGTTGTTCCAGCTCCTAAAGAAACAAGGTCAACAAATGACAGCTTCTCCCAGAAGTTCTCCACCAGAAATTGCCCAAAACTAGTCAAATCAGGATCAATTCAGAGGCTCCACTAGCTGCCTGCGTTGCAAAGCACCCAAATACACTAGCTAGGTGCGTTGCAATGCAGGTGAATGCACTACCAGGGTGCGTTGAGCGGGAAATGACAAATGGCAAGCTCATTCAACGAGGTGGAAAGACACTGGAAGCTTCCAGAATCTTCTCCAATGACACTTGCCTCAATGAATTCGACTAGTGATGAGTAAGAGGCTCTTAACCTCCAAGTGGAAGCAAGAACTGACAGAGAGAAGCCACAAGTCAAAACATAAGCTGACTCATCCTCTCTGCTTACATCTATATATGGATCCCTCACCCAGAGATCCAGGAGGGTGGAATTTTGTACTTTGCAGAGAATTGTTGTTGGTTTGAGATTGAGATTAGTGCATTGGGTGATTTATGCTTTGTTGGAGGAGAGGAAGGGATTCCTTTGCTGGGAGGTAGATGCTGGATCGGGACTCACTTGGTTGTATCTCCTCTTGGACTTTCTTATCATATCAATAAAACTATTTGAGTTTCTCCTATATGCTTGTATATCAATGATGTTTTGTTATATTCACATGTTTAGTTTAAATCTTATCCTAAACTAGTTATGAATGTAAATCTATGTTTGTGTAGTTTTCCTCTCTTGTGATCTTGCAGGAACTTGATGAAGCTGGACCAGTGAGAGAGCAGATAGCGGGAAGCGAACAAAGGAGAGAGCGATTGGATCAACAAACTAGCGAAAGACACAGGTTAGTTACATCCTTCCTCTTTGTTTACATTTCATAAAGAAGAATACGAAAATAGTTTTCCTTGTTTGTTGCTAAGGCACTGTCACACCTTAGAGTGGGATAGGGGCATTCTGAATGGATACTTTTCCCAACAACAAATTGGCGACTCCGCTGGGGATCGTATCTAGTTAGTTTATTTGTGTTTCTATTGTTGTTCTTCTCATAAACTTAGGAGTGGAGAATCGAACTGCATTTGCCATTTACAAATGCAAAGTAGAGATCTGCTACTCTAGTCCATTTACTAGGCCTGTTTATGATCTAAACAGCTGATCCAAAAATGCTCTAATTGCCCTTTGTGATAGCTCTTAGTCCTCCTTTAAATCATCCCTCTAATTGTACCTTATTGATAGCTTTTATCCGGCCAAAAACCATAGATTAAACTGCAAACCGTGACCCAGAACTTGGAGACATTTCTCGTTTCTGCTTCAGCGCAGGCTCTGTGAAGAGGTTCTACATTTCAACGCAGGTCCCGAGAGGGCTACCTGCGCTGCAATTCAGTTTCTCTGTGCAAGGGGTGCGTTGATCAGCCTTTGCCTTGTGCAGCTGTGGTTCTTTGCTTCTTTTTGCTTAGTTTTATCTCTGTTTTTTGCAGCCTGTTATCAGTGTGTGTACCTATCTGAAACCCCTTTTCTTTGCCTCAATTCCGCCTCAGTTGTATAAAAGAAACTATATTTGTTTTTGTGTATTTGTTACATCATTTGCAGTTTCCCATTACGAAAGTAAACTAGTCATATTGTCGCCCTTAGATCTAGACCTGTCGTAAGTGTTGTTTTGATCTTAGGAGTAAGTTTGTTTGCTGTTGACAGCTGATTATGCTTTTACTTTTGTCTTTTGGTTTGAATTTGTGAATTTCTAGTGTCGAAACAAGTATTTACTTCAAAATCATAAAGTGTCGTAATCGTCTTTTTTGATTTCGAAAGAAGCTTGTTTGTGTTTTTCACTTGAAATCGAATTCAAATTTGTACAACAACTTTCTTTTTAGGCATCAATATTAAGAAAGTGAAAACAAATACATGCATATGTGCATTTGCATTTTGACAGTTTGTATGGATTGATTTAGGAAAAGTGCATTTACAGTGTGCTCTATGCTCTTTGAGAAAAGATTGTGTCTTTCTTTTCCCCTTGTAGCTAGGATTTTCATTGTTGAAAAGATATAAAAGCTTGCTTATCATCTTTAGACTGCATTTAGGAATTGTATCTACATCTCGTGGTGATCCAAAAAGGCAAACTTCTAAGAAAGATCAACCTAAAATAAATTGAATGAACTTAACAACGCTTTGTAACTTAACGCACAACATAGAGGTCTAGGATATAGACGTGTTTCGGCGTCGTAAAACCTAGTAACTGTTGCCTCACTGATGGTTGGGTGATTCCTCCTGAGAGACAATAAGTGCCAGTAGGGACTGTGCTCCCACGTACCGTCGAGTATATATTGGGAGACCCCTATAGGCATAAAACCTTTATCCATAGGAAGCCGTGTCGGCCGCCCTACTGATCGCAATGCACTAAACACAACATTCAGGAAGACTGACCGCCCGTACCCTAAAAAGTATTCTACGGTTTTGCGATTGGTTTGGCACACCCTCTACCTAGAACTCCAGAGCAGTCCCTTTCTTTCCTTTTCAGACTCCTTAACGGAAAAGGTCCATCTGAGCACTTGTCACTTCAGGCTCATTAAAAATCGAAGGAGACTAGAGTCATCTTTTGCTTTTTCTCGACTCTTTAAAAGTGAAAAAGTAAGTTGTGTCCAAGCGTCGTTAAAATTTATTTTAAACGGAATAATCATACCCTTTTTCCTGCGTTGATCTTTCGGTTGAGAAAATGGAGCCTACCAACCAAGGAATTCCCCTTGGTGGAAATCCTAGTCCCTTCCCCTCTTGGGGAGATGTTGGTGCGCCCCATATGGCCACATTGTCGCTTCCAGGACTGACAATTGGCTTGCCGGTCTGGCTCTTCTCAACCAATGTCGTTTAGAACACCAATATTCCTGAACAGTCGAATCAGTAGTTAGACGAGTCCAGAATTTCCCACCAACCTTCTACTTCCTCTAATTCTTCCTCTCTTCCTTCCTCTTCGTCTGACGGGACTGGTAAAGCTAAAAACCAAGTTCCTAAGGAGAAGAAGGAAAAGAAGAAGAAAGAGAGAAAGAAGAAGCAGCCAAAGGCAAATAAGGGAAAACAAGTGTCGTCTAATGAAAATCCACACACAGCACTAACCAGGCCTAAATCGCCATGTGTCATCTGCAAGGGAGACCACTTTCACAGAGATTGTCCTTGCATCCCTCGGATACTAAGGGACTGGTCTCCCCGTTTGCACAATCCGGTGTCGTCAACCTCTGATGGCCATGTTGAAAGTACACCGTCAACTAGCAAAAGTGATGTTCCAGGACAAAAAGGGAGAGCTAGACCTCCCTGTAGACTGTGCGAAGGCGACCATGCCCTCCACCGTTGTCCCTTCTTAGACGAGGCTAAAAGAGTCTTGGAAGATCGTCCGGTCTCACCGTTACGACTTCCTCCTGGATATAAAAAACTCTTGTCGAGTCCTTCGTTAGTTGAGAATCCAGCTGGCCCGCTCAAGTGGTCAGCTGAAGCGTCTATCATTGAAGAAAAACCAACTGAATCCATACCAGACGAAAGTCAAAAGGTCGAGGCGGCAGTTGACCCGGTCTTGCCTTCAGAGGTTTTATCTTCGAATGATACAGTCACTGAAGAGGATAAGGATGACACCATCCAGATTCTTTTCATCAACACAGACTCCGACGAACACGGGGGCAATCCACCCATTCCTTTATCGCAGGAAGGAAGTTCGTCAGAGTGATACCCGGCCGTCTACTCGGTCCCACCACCAAGCAACCTAGTTGTATCCTTCGACTGGAACCAACTAGGCAGACCCCGTTTGCCAGCAAGCATACCATTCAGAATTATCGTCCAAATATACAGAATGGTCATGGCTGGCACCATCATTGATGAGGGGGCATCTGTGAGTATCCTTTCCTCTATTGCTTGGAAAGCGCTTGGTTCACCATCGCTTTTTCCTGAAATGAGAAATCTGACAGGCTTTGATAAAGGAACCAGTTGACCTTTAGGGATCCTCCCCAATGTGCCCATAACATTGAAAGGGAAGACCATTCAAATGAACGTGATGGTCGTTCAAGGACCCTTGGATTATAACCTACTCCTTGGACGAGACTATATATATTGCATGGGAGCCATCGTCTCCTCACTCTTTAGAGTAATGTGTTTTCCGCACGAAGGAAGAGTGGTCAAGCTCGTAGACCAGCTTTCATTTCCCGGATCACGCATCGCAAATAGTCATATACCATCCCTAAATGGTCTCTTCACGCAAGAAATGTCTCAACCCACGGTCCGTCCTCCCGATGAGCGTGAGTAATTCGGAAGGATATGATTGGAACCCAGGGGGCATGCGTCCTGGTCTGCTTCGGCAGGAAAACTTTGGGTATAGAGTAGGTTTCCGCGGGAGAATATGACTAGTCCGTACCCCGTCCGTGATTGGAAGAGGGGTTGTTCTAGAATAAGATTCTTTTGTCAAAGTTATGTGAGTTGACAGAACTGAGTCAATCACCGTTGTCTATCTCGGTAGACATCGCCGAAGAAGTGTTTTGTTTACAGTGTGAATAGAACAATCTTTGGGTGACCTGTAAGAGGTAGGCCTATCTCGCTAAAACAAATGTTTTATCGAACTAAAGTAGGGGTAACTTTGAAACTCTGTTTTATACCTGGGGGCATGCAAACCTTTTGGAATGAAAGCAAGGGGCGGCTATTTATTTTTTAAATTTTTAGGTCCTCCCTTTAAACCTGTAGGTCTAACCCTTTAAACTCGTAGGATTAGTCGTTTCCGAACTTGCATAAAGAAAGGATTTCGGAGCAAAGCTTTGTAAGGCGCAAGCTCCATAAAAAATGGGATCTTAAATGAGACATTCTTATCATATGACTGGATTAATCGAGCAGTTTTAGCACATAGTTCATGCTCGTTAAAAAATAAACATAAGATCGAGCAAGTGTTTCAATCCGCGTTTAAGCTCGTTAAAAAATGAACTATCCTCCAGTAAATAACCACCGTGAATGTAACATTATCAGCCATTAAAGCCTTGGTTGTGTTTGCACCGTCACCTCCAGTTTTCCATTAGTCGATCATTCACCTCCATTTGATTGTTTACCCATTTTGAGTAACAGCTGCGAAGAGTGATTTCACTAGCCATCCTTGTGACACTGCCGTGATTGGAAAATTCCAACCCTTACCTGGAATCAGTTGCTACCCGTCTTATCACTCGTTCCTCAAAAGACGAGTCTTCTTTAAGCTCTTTTCATCTGACTCGTAAAATATGAAAAGATTGCCGAGTTTTGGCCTTCCAGCTCGTTAAAGCGACCGGAAGTGCTATCCCTCCTCTAGATTTTAATCTTTTTGGACCTGAGGGATTATTGCACAAAAAGATCGAGCGCTTGTTTTGTTCGGCTCGTTAAAACTATCGAAAATTCATCCCTTCTGTATTGTTTTATACTTTTTCGGACTTAAGGGATTAGATGACGAAAAAGGACTTCTGGAGTTATCTTTATGTACCTTTTTAGACTCTCTAAAGATGAAAAGGACCGAGTTATCTTTGTCGTTAGACTCGTTAAAAAGATTAATAGCGACAAACTTGTCTTTAGGCGAGAACGAGTTTCACTATCGCTAGGCTTGTTAAAACATAGCGATGGGTTTGCCCGAAGGGCAAAATATAGAACAAGCATATGTTATCCTCCTCAAGCTTGACAAAAATAAAGAGGTACTGGTCAGTAATGACTGGGGAAAAATTGGGAAGAAACTCAAAGAACCTTTATTGGTAGCAAGTCGCTCTTGAACATGACACTTCCACTCCGTGCCTGAGTCGGGTTGGGTTGTTTCATTCACTGGTCACATCACCATGGTCTCACCATACCATCCACCTTTGGGGTAAATGCTACCAATCCATCATATAAGTGTCGCCGATATGTTCAAGAGAAGTCATCCAGAGAAGTCAACCGTGTCCCATCCACTACCATACATTATACTTCATTCTTTCATGACCGCCACCCTGAACCATATATCATCATATTGTTTTCACCTCCATCAAAATCATTTGCTCCGTTCCGTGTCACTGATGTGGGATACATTAAGGCCCTCCTTTGACGGATCGCTTCTTGTCGACATCAGCTCATTATCCAAGAAGTTGATCTAGGAACACCCCTTCAGTACTTTGAAGCTTGCATACCTCAATGGCAAGTTTCTCACTTCCGGCGACAGGTATACATCAATGACCTTCAACCGAAAGATTTTGCGTGGTGTTCGACGCCAAGTCCTTTATTCACACCACGTGAATTGTACTGCAGTACCTTGAGGGTCATTATCATTATTGGTGATTCCTCTCGCGCTTGTTAACAGTTTACATCATTGACTGGTAATCAAGCAATGTCTTTCCATGTTCGACTTCAGAACATTTCTCACATGGATCGACTTGTACTTAGAGTGAAGATCGGACGAGATTGAAGATCCCGGATCTAGTTTCATTCATCCGGGCTGTGATATGTATTCATGAAAAATAAAGACATTGACATGTACAGCATTGCAGCACAGATAATCATCCTACCAAAAGGATGATGATTTCATTAGAATCATCAGTCTACCATCAGACGATTGTCTGTCCTGTGTACAGAAAAATGGATTTATTAAGCTAAGCATGGGGATGCCCGCCTCAGCTAGATCATGAAAACAGTATGAAAAATAATGTATTGTATTGTATCTTATTACAGGTCTTCTCCCAGCATTGGAAGAACTTCGGATCCTCCTAATAAAGCATTTCACCCTATAAACGGCCTCATACTTTAGGGGGAAACTGTTATAGACATTTTTGTGCCTTACAGTTATAAGCATGAAATGTCCATAAACCAAGGGATCCTAAGTCCCTAATGATGTTGTTCCAGCTCCTAAAGAAACAAGGTCAACAAATGACAGCTTCTCCCAGAAGTTCTCCACCAGAAATTGCCCAAAACTAGTCAAATCAGGATCAATTCAGAGGCTCCACTAGCTGCCTGCGTTGCAAAGCACCCAAATACACTGGCTAGGCGCGTTACAACGCAGGTGAATGCACTACCAGGGTGCGTTGAGCGGGAAATGACAAATGGCGAGCTCATTCAACGAGGTGGAAAAACACTGGAAGCTTCCAGAATCTTCTCCAATGACACTTGCCTCAATGAATTCGACTAGTGATGAGTAAGAGGCTCTTAACCTCCAAGTGGAAGCAAGAACTGACAGAGAGAAGCCACAAGTCAAAACATAAGCTGACTCATCCTCTCTGCTTACATCTATATATGGATCCCTCACCCAGAGATCCAGGAGGGTGGAATTTTGTACTTTGCAGAGAATTGCTGTTGGTTTGAGATTGAGATTAGTGCATTGGATGATTTATGCTTTGTTGGAGGAGAGGAAGGGATTCCTTTGCTGGGAGGTAGATGCTGGATCGGGACTCACTTGGTTGTATCTCCTCTTGGACTTTCTTATCATATCAATAAAACTATTTGAGTTTCTCCTATATGCTTGTATATCAATGATGTTTTGTTATATTCACATGTTTAGTTTAAATCTTATCCTAAACTAGTTATGAATGTAAATCTATGTTTGTGTAGTTTTCCTCTCTTGTGATCTTGTAGGAACTTGATGAAGCTGGACCAGTGAGAGAGCAGGTAGCGGGAAGCGAACAAAGGAGAGAGCGATTGGATCAACAAACTAGCGAAAGACACAGGTTAGTTACATCCTTCCTCTTTGTTTACGTTTCATAAAGAAGAATACGAAAATAGTTTTCCTTGTTTGTTGCTAAGGCACTGTCACACCTTAGAGTGGGATAGGGGCATTCTGAATGGATACTTTTCCCAACAACAAGTGCCACGGCATCTTTGGCTACCAATGCAGTGATGTCAGCATAGGAAATGATTCCGTGAAAAAATATTTCAAGTTGTTACTTAGAATTTTCTATGTCATCAAAGCCTCGCAATCCGAAATGGCTTGTATTTTTTTGTTCAACATTGGGCCCAAAATAAGGATTGATGCATCACAATCCTGAAATGTCTAAATAAAACAACCAAACACATACATATAATTAAGCATGGTAGTACCATTCAAGGCATAGATTGTCACAACAGATCGCGTGATCAATTCGAGGGAAGTTCGATTTTTTAAGGAAATCACCAAAAATGGTCTCTTCCACAAAATAGTATATATAATTAAAAAAAAAATGTTCTCTTCCACAAAACAACATGTATAATTAACAATAAAATGGGGATACATGGACGAAACAGTCATTATAGTGTAAACGCAAAAGTGTTGCTGCAAGAGTTGGATCGGCTTGGATGCTCTGTTGCACAGTCGAGCGCACCATGGACTCTATTATGGGACAAGTCGAAGAGTAAAATCTCATTTCTCAGATACCCTCACTGAGACTTGAACCCAAGACCAAGCCAATACTAATCACAACTGGAAGCTCTATAGTCCCAAACTTACTTGTTCCCATTGTGCTTCATTGTCCTTATGCCCTTCGATAAAGAATGAATTGCTTTAGTCATTAGAGGCGAAACTGGAGAGTCCAGAGATGAAGATCCAAGGGGTATTTCAATAGCCTTTTCCGGAATAATATCCTTCAGGGTGTCATTTGTCAATGGCTTGGTGTTACTAGCCTATGATAATAAATTCTTCCCTAAATTCCACCATCATTGTCTCTTTGCAGGTTCTTTTCTTGCCTCATCATCTGTTCAGGGAAATTTAAAGCACTCAATAAACTGTCAGTAACTTCGTCCCCTTCCAATTGTAGAACAAGCAGCAGGAGGATGAATTCCTTCAGTATTACCATGTGGCAAGAGCTAAATTAAAGAGGAAGAAAGAATCCTGCCAGCCTCGATTCAACTTATTTATTGAAGCCTTATTTTCTCACATTTTTGGAGTTGATACTTTAAATGAAGGCACTATACCAGGGCCTAATCATGCATTTTCAGAGATATGCTCGCAAAGAAAATCTTATAGCAATGGTTATAGAGGATATGTTTTCCAAACCTCACCAACTTTGTATGGACTTTTCTCATGCCCTCACTCGAATGAAGGAAGACTCTGATCTCAGATATCTATTTGATGATTGGCAATGGTGGGTCATCCAATGAAGTGTGCATTCTCTGCTGCACCACAGGAGACAATGATTTGGCACCCAATCCTGGCATGTTGTTTAATTTATCCAAGCGCAAGAGGTTGAGAAAAAAAAGGAAGTAGAAGAGTTGATCTAAGACCAATTGATCCTTTATCTAAAGCTAATATATTTGACTGGAAAAAATCATTGGCAATTGTACCGAGCCTACGGATAGGAACATTGTGTGTGTGAAGAACAAAGAGGGTTTGTTTCCTTTTCCATATTCGATGCGATATATATCTGATATCATTTTTAGCTTGATTGCTGTGAAGTAGCTCTGAAGGTCACTAGTGCAAAGTTTGAATCTGGCAATGACAAAATTATAGAATTGTTGAAATTAGGGTAAAATGCTAAGCTCGACATGAGTTATAATTTGGCCACATTTCATTATAATGTTTGATTGGTGAAAGCATTATTTATTTTGAGCCTTATTTTTTAAGTTGTTTTAATAATTGGTTTGAGAAATATTTTATTCGTGAAAGTAGTTATTAAAAAAAAAGAGTTGGTAATATAAATTTTAATTATCAAAAGAAATTGCTGGTAAAAATCATATACAAAACCACAAACAGTAAGCTAATTGTTCAATAGACTAATGTGATTCATTGTGCCCTGGGAGCATTAGTCATAGGTAGTTCTTAATAAGGTCAAGCTAGTGTGACCAGTCATGCTCTAGTAGCGTCAATATAGGTTATTTTATAAGTTTAAGTTGTAGAATTTTCTACTGAAGACATTCTATACCCAGAATGTTATCCTAAATATCTGATGAACATTGTGGAGGGTCGTGGATTCAATATTGTGGCAATTCTATAGGATGGTTGAGTATCGAGATTGACGCATTGCGCTCTGGGAGGTTGAGAAGCGTCAATTCTGCAAAGCACATCAAAGATGGTGTTATAGCTCCAAATATCACCTTATGTATTTGTGATGCTTGGTTTATGGCCTAAGGCAACCCCTCCTTCCAGAATTCGTCCAAATATTCAAAAAACAGTGTTTTACTCCCTGTACGTAGCTTTTCCCTGTATTAAACGCATGTACACGTGGGTCAATCTATACCCAACCCATGTATATGTCTTAAAACACTTAAAAAAATTAAATTTCCTTAATTATGGGTGGAGATCACGGGTTTTACCTGTTGATTACCTATTAGTGCCCATGGCCTAACTGTTCCCAACTATTTCCAAACTAAAGAACTACTTTCGGAGAAGTATAAAAAGAATTCAATGGGAAGGCCTTAAGGAGGAGAGAAAATAGAGAATTATTCTGCTAAGATTATCCCCTGATCAAGTATGAAGATCCATGTGCTTCAAGCACTTCCCCAAGTTCTAGAAACCCTTGTTTCCTTGAGAGTTGATATGCTTTCACTTCTGAAGACTGAGACTAGACAAACCCGTAGGACACTTCTGCTTGCAGCCGGAAGAGGAAGACTCAGGTGAACTCTTTCTATGTTTCGATTATAGTTATCCGCAATAAAAGAAACAATGTCTTGTTCTTGATATCAACTTTGTTCATGCATCTGATGTTATTGTTATGGTTTATGTATGAATGACTATTTCAATGTATAACTAACCATCTATTTATATGCTATAAAGTTGATTTCACTATAATGCTTTATCTATATGCTGTTGTGTGTCTTTGAATTGGTTGTTTTGTAGGTTCAAAGATCATGAGGAGTTGCAGAGGGTTTGAACCCTGGCTGGAACTACCTGAACGAAGGACCCCCGGGTATGTACATCCTTGCATAGTTTTCTCGTTGAAGAATTTTTCCTGAGTTATTTGCTTGTTTCTTGTTGTGGATTACTCCTGCTCTGCTAGGGTTCTGATAAAGCCCTATGGAACTTTATCGCTTAACAGAACTAGCGACTCCACTGGGGACAACAATCTTGTTGTTCCTAGTTTGGGTTATTTTATGCCAATCAGGGCTCAGCTTTCAGTTTGCTTGCTGTGATTGTATTGTATACTCCTATAGGAACTCAAACTTCAAGTCTGATCCTTTTCATCAGGCCTCATTTTTGTTTTATCTTATAAAATTTTATACATGCACCTTTGTCAGGTTACAAAAGCGTATACACGCTAGTTTCACTAAACTGAAGCTGCGTATATGCGAGTTTCTTTTGGCTGAAACGCGTGTACACATAGCTGTGTAGAGACACAGTTGCGTATACATTTGTTTTGCATGATTTTTTCAAGTTTGTTTATCTGGAAAGATTTGTTTCTTGCCCTGTATGCTTCCTAAGTGGTCAGTTTCTACTTTTAGATTTTAGTTTTTCAGTGAGCCTATTGTTTCGAGTTCTCTCCTACTTTGAAGAGTTTTTGGTCTCGGTTTGTTTTATAGTGAGTGTTATCATTTGTGTTTGAACACACAAGGCTTCTTGTAGAGGCTCTTGATTGTTCTGGTTTTTCAGAACAAAAGATTGCTTGCAATCTTTGTGTCAAACTTCATTTTTATGGTTTGCTTTCTTTGCTTCCCATTAAGGTTGTGGCCATTCACTTCTTCTTTCTTTTCGAAAGTTGTTGTTGACAAATTTGAAAGTGTGCTTTTCCTGATTTCTTGATCAGTGTCTTTAACCTCTTTTTGCTGCTTTTGGGATCATTTAGTGCATCTTGAAACATCTATTTTGTTAAGTTTTCATTCGTGTTGAATTGACAACTTGCAAAGTTTCTTGGTGACTTGCTTTCGATCTTTGAGTCTTTGGTAGCATTTTGAGTACTTTTGAAAAGTTTCTTTTATTGTTTTTTTGAAAAAGAAAAGTCCTTCAAAAACGTTGTTTTTGCTTTCTTTGTTGTATTTTTGTTTGGTTTCTTTTGGTTTTTGAGAGTGATTTGGGATCTTTGTGTTTAGTCCTTGTTTTGGGAAAGATTTTGTGTTCAAAATTCTCATTCCTTTCAAAACACTTAAGTTGGATTATAAAACAAATTACTTTCATTTTATTTTTAGAGTAATCTAGAATTTTTGCATCATCATGTACACTTTGCATTAGGGTAGTTCGCATTATTAGAGCATCAATAGTTTTTTAGTTTTTGTGAGTGTGAAGTCTGTTGCAAGAAAAGAAAAGAAAAAGTTTATTGCTTTAATAGAAGTTTCTTAGAACCCAAGTAGAAGTTGCTTTTCATCGAAGAACAAACAAGTGCATTGCATATAATTTAGTTTTTCATTAATTTCTTTTGCATCTAAGAACACCATCAGTTTCACTTCTATATTGTCCCTTTGACTTAAAAAGAACAGCCACTTAAAATCAAGCACTAATAAAATAAACTAGAACTTTTTATATTGTCAATAAGTACACCAACAAGTTTTAGGTTATTTAGGGCCTTGGATTAGGTGAGAGGAATGTACACTCTCCAAGGTCACTCAAAATTGTCAAACATAGAAGTCTGAATAGAGAGTGGAAATCCAATAGCGTTAAGGAGACCGGGAAAGCTCCGTGACTGAGAGTTAAGCACGAGGGTTTTTGAAGATAAGGATGAGAGATACCCCCTCTCTTACTTGTCAGATCTTACCTCATGACTGTTTCGCCTGGCTTCTGATACGAGTTGGTATCTTTAGTTGCCTATCTTAGGGGTCTACATAGGTGGTTGCGGAGGGGAATCCCGTGGCACCTGAGGTCGACATTGCATCACTTTCAGTGGTACTTCTAGAGGGCACCCTTTTGAAGCTTGAGGGCTTGCACCAGCAAACGTTGTTGTTTGGAGGTTAGCGTAACTTCCTCTGATACCTTCGCTAGTAGACCTGGGGCGTAATTACCCTAGTCTATTTTCAGAAGGCCCTTATTATTCACTTTCTTGTATTTTGGTGTCCGGTCCTAATCACCCAGAGCGGAAATACTTGGAAGTTGTTTGACTGCTGAATTCTTTTAGGGACATTTTTAGTGTGTGTTCTGTGCTCCTAGTCGGCCTAGCTTTCAATTTCTTGAGTCTTTAAGTAGATCTTATTAAATAATTCAAAGTGGCTGACTGATTGCTTAGACGGTCCCAAAGACTTCGTGGGCTTTCACCTACAAGTCCAGAGCCTTCTTTTAGAAGGAGTAGGAGCAATACTGCAAGTGGGTTTCACCTAGTGGTAGCCAACACATTGGGGATTGATCCTCTACTTGGGGGCATTAGTGTACAAGATAGGCCTGGTACTACCACAGAGCTAGAGAGGAACACCCCAGTTCTTTCTCAAGTTCTCTTTCAGTCAGAAGACAATATTGAGGTAGAAGAACTCTCAGAGCCGTTAGCAGCTCTAAATTCTCCTCTGCCTTTAGATCATCTAGATGTAGTGTTATACTTTGGGACTTTGACACATAGACCTTCAAGTCCAGGTCCACACACGCGCATTCCTTCGATGACCACTACGGGAAGCATGGCATCCACCATGAGTGCTACAAGTATGTAGACACCTATGTCAGTACAACGGGGAGGAACCATTTCCATCCCTTCTACATATTTGTTTGGGTCTACTGCTAGCACATCCTTGTTTGGGTCTAATTCTATTCCATCGATGAGTGGAAGTTCCCAAGCGCATGCATCTAGTTTTGGATTCTTCCCTTTTGGTATGCCTTCTCTAGGTATTCCTTCAGTTCCATTAAGTGTACCATTAACTGCCTCCACATCCATGATGAGTGGATCGACATATTTTTAGGGTTTTCCTTTTGGAAGTGGTCATATACCACATTCCAATCCGACAATAGGATCTATGCCTTTTTCTTTCACAAGTCAAGGCAGCAATCCCTTTCGAGGTTGGAATAATCCTGTAGTTAGTGGCATGGGAACTAGGAATCTGTTTTTCGGACAACAAGGGAATATGCCGTACTCCTCGGTCAGTTCATTTCAAATTTTTCCACCCTTAGCTAATGCATGGAATACTTACCAAGGGTTGTCCACTCCTTATAATAATTCATCAGGGGGAAACTTTATAGGTTACGGAGGTGTTTCTGCTGGAGTTGGTCAAACTCCGAGTTTTGCTGGACCTCAAGGGTCACCTTTTGGGTTAGCAGGTTCTACCAGTTACTTTGGGAAACTTGGTGCCTTTCAAAATCCAGGCCATTCCTTTCAGACTTTCGGGAACCCCGCCCAATCTGGATGGAATCCCCAAGGTCCTCCGAGACTTCCGTTTCTAGCCACAGTCAATCTGCCAGACTTGACTAAGTTAACGAATGATCCAATCAGATACAATCCAGCTTGGCCTCCAGTCCCAACCAAACTTCCATTGGATATCCCAAAATTCGAAGGGAAGAGTGGGGAAGACCTAGGCGATCATGTAACCACATTCCATTTATGGTGCTCATCAAACTCCCTCATCGATGACTCGATTAGGTTGAGACTATTTCAACGCACCTTAACTGGTAATGCGGCTAAGTGGTATATAGAGTTTCCAGGGGGCACCTCTACATCTTTCGCCGACTTGGCTAACATTTTCTTAAATAATTTTCAATTGCCTATTCGTTACAAAACCAGAACTGAACTTTTGGCCAATTTTCATCAGGACATGGCCACTCACATTTCTGATCATATTCAGGAATTGAGATGGAGAAAGAGGCTCATCAAAGCTGAAATTCCACCTGAATTCCGTCTGAAATTGTTCTTAAAACTGTTACAACCCGAGATCTCCAATGATGTTTCTATGTCCAGAGTATATTTTGAAGAGCAGGCTATCTTTCATGCCCAGTAGTTAGAACTGATATATTCTTAGTCTAGGACCCTTCATAAGATCTTTCCTGATGCTCCCAGGTACATGGTTGATATAACCAAACCGAAGCCAAGCCCGCATGCTGACGGTATTGTTGGATAGATTAATGCAAATGCAGTGAACCTTCAGAGCCAATTGCAATAGTTGTCTATACAAACTGCTTCTTCCAATCAGGCTACATTGTCTACTACTCCACCTTCTCAACATTCTTCCATAAACACTGTTCAGGCTTCTAACCCCAAAGGAAATCAAAATTCCGATGGCAAGAAGAATGGATGAGGTAAAAAGAAGAATCAAGATGGGAAGGGTAATGTGAATAATCCCGACAATAATGTTGGTGAGGGTGGAAAAGAGTCTAAGAAGAAAGTTAAGTTTCCATGAGTGGGGACCATTTGACTCATCTCTACCCAAAAATTCAAGATGCTCAACGCTTGTTAGTGCAGCAAGGGTCTTCTAGCTCCCAAGTTGTCTTAACTAACCCTTACCCCAAGGGCAGTAGTTGCTTGCTGGCATGAATTCAAACCCTGGTACCTCTGCATGGGGAAACCAAGAGGGGGACCATTCCTCAAATGTTTTCATGATGGGTTCTCACGTCAATGTGGCCACATGGTCACGTGATTATGGTGAAGCTGAAACATCCAAGGATAAAACTGTTCTGGGAACTATGGATCCACTTCATATTGAGCGACCCTCTGTCGAGTCTATACCTCGGATACCGAAAGGTTCCGCCAAACGCGCGACTATCAACCCTAATGCTAGGGTAGCCCAAAATTACTCTATTGTCAAGCATTTGGCTCAAAGTCCATGTGCTATGTCTGCTTTAGAGGTACTCCAGCCATGTCTAGCTCAACGAAGTTCTTCTCTTTCAGCGATAGGGGCGGTTGATCCAAACAATTCCTTAGTGCTCACTTTCAACGTGCTCAATGTCAAAAAGAGACTCCCTCATCATATGACTTTTCAAATAAAGTCTACTTACCGAAAAGCTAACATTTTTCTAACCGTTATTGATGAAGGAGCTTCCACGTGCGTCATGTCGATGTCATGTTGGAAGGCCATTGGATTGCCTTCAGCTGTTCCTTCACCTACACTCTTGACAGCATTTGACGGTCATTCTCATAGGCCACATGGGATTATCCTGGCTTTTCCTATATGTGTTGGAGGGAAGATCGTTAACATCGAAGTAGAAATCATTGAGGCCAACCTAGATTACAATCTCCTCTTAGGACAAAATTGGATTTATGAAATGGATGTCATCGTTTCGACTCTATTTCAAGTCCTTTGTTTTCCTCATGAGGGTAAAATCATTAAGGTTGATGAATTGGATTATTCTCCAGCTGACCCTCGAGCAAATTCGGATTCTATTGTTCCATTGGTGGATAACCCTTGTCAACCTCTCGAGAATCTAGGAGTTGGGATGTATTCCTCATTGATGGGTACATTTGATTTTCCCACTCCTATAGCTAGAGTCACTATCATTTCATCCTCCAAAGAGTCTTCACGAGAAGATTTCTTGCAGAATCATTATTTTTCAGACCCTTGGACCTTGCGTTTGCCTACTACCACATTAGATGAAGGAAAAGTGGGTGTAATGGCATTCCCCATGTCTGCAGCAGAGCTTAGATATCAGTCTATTATGAACTCTGCAAATGACCACCCTGCTCCTTTTTCAGAGGAAGAGTTAGATGGTGATGTGGCCCCAGCTTGGACCCTTGACTC
Source organism: Pinus tabuliformis (assembly GCA_031772625.1). Taxonomy (NCBI): domain Eukaryota; kingdom Viridiplantae; phylum Streptophyta; class Pinopsida; order Pinales; family Pinaceae; genus Pinus; species Pinus tabuliformis. The sequence continues at coordinate 272,977,089 of CM062805.1, read as the reverse complement.
TACTTCGGCTATGGATTTCTTAGATATGGTTTTACCATCTAAGGAAGCAATCTTAGAAGAAAGGATGGGTGTAGATCAACCTTGGGAAGACTTACACCATCGTTCATATTTTCTTCCCCCATTGCGAGAAGTCGAGTCCAGGTTTTCCAATCTGCTTACTAGCGATGTTTGTACGGTTTCAAACCCTTTGGCTCCAGCACACATTCGTGCCAAAGGTAACATGTCAGTCATTTCAAAAACTATACCAATAAACATCTCTAGGAACCCTAATGTGATATAAAATGTCTTCATCGGGGCTGAGTGTTCCCCTGAAGAGATTCAAATTTACACCGACGTCTTCAAAGAGTTTCGGGATGTATTTTCTTGGTCTTATGAAGAAATGCCTGGTATTGATCCGTCCATCATTCAGCATGAGATCAAGACATGTGAAAACGCTAAGCTGATTTGTCAAAAGCTTCGGCCGGTTAATCCTAGGAAAGCAGTGGCTATTAAAGCTGAAGTAGAAAAGCTACTCAAGGTGGGTTTCATATACCCCATTCCTCTCATGGATTGGGTTTCTAATCCAGTCCTAATTGATAAGAAACAAGGAATGATCCGCGTATGCATTGACTTTAGGGACTTGAACAAAGCTTGTCCGAAAGATAATTACCCCACAACGTTTATTGATCAGATAGTTGATGAATGTGCAGGTAATGAGATTTTTTCCTTCATGGATGGATTCTCTGGTTATAATCAAATATCTATAAATCCAGAAGACTAGCATAAGATAGTTTTCATATGTCCCTGGGGTACCTTTGCATACAAAAAGATGCCTTTTGGTCTTAAAAATGCTAGAGCGACATTTCAGCGGGCCATGTCATACACTTTCCACGACATCAAGCATGTCATCGAAGCATACTTAGATGATTTAGTTGCTCGTTCTCAAAAGAGAATTGATCATCTTTGTCACCTTTGGTTGGTTTTCGAACGATATCGTTTTTACAAGATTCAGTTGAATCCAAATAAATGCATTTTCACAGTTACATCAGGTTGGTTGTTAGGGTTCATTGTGTCAATTGAAGGGATTCAAGTTAATCCCTTCAAGGTGGAGGCAATAGTTCAGTTTCCTCCCTTGTCTTCCATTTGACAACTTCAAAGTCTTCAGGGAAAGGCAAATTTCTTGAGACAGTTTATAGCGAACTATGCTGAGATAACTAAAGGGTTTATGTGTTTGCTTAGGAAAGGAGTTCCATTTCTATGGGATGACTTTGCGCAACGATCTTTTGATGCCTTGAAGCAGGAATTGATCTCTGCCTTACTTTTGAGTCCACCAGATTATGGTAGAGATTTACTTTTATATCTTGCATCTGCGTTATCAACCAAAAGTATGGTTCTAGTTCAAGAAGATGATGTGCTCACGGAGCATGTCATTTACTACTTGAGTCGAGGCTTGGTAGGCCCTGAACTATGCTATTCTCCAGTTGAGAAATTAGCCTTGGCAACTGTCCATGCTATCCAGTAGCTTTGCCATTACATTCTGCTACAAAAAACATTTGTCTTAGCGGTAGTCAATCCTTTCCAATTTGTCCTCAGTAGGCGAGTGATTGGGAGAAAATACAATCGATGGATTTTTATTTTACAAGAATTCGATCTTGAATTCTTGTCGGCCAAGTCTAAGAAATAATTAGTTTTTGTGGAATTAATTTCTGATCTTCCTTGTGGAGAAGCTATTGTTTATGAGGAAAGTTTTCCCGATGAACATCTATTCCTCATCTCTTCACAAGATCCCTGGTATGGAGATATCATAATCTATCTCCAGACTTTGAAGTTTCCTCTTGCTGCCTCCAAGGATGAACATCGAAAATTACATCACCTGGCTAAGAACTATGTGATCATTGGTGATACACTATATTGCCGAGGGGTTGATTCATTCCTTAGGTATTGTTTAACCTTAGAGGAAGTAGAGTCTATGCTTAATGATTGCCACAGTGGAGCTTGTGGTGGTCATCTTTCAGGGCTTGCTACAGCCCAGAAAATCTTGCATGCCGGCTATTTTTGGCCTTCACTTTTCAAAGATTGTATTGAAGTGGTCAAATGTTATCACCCTTGTCAAGTCTATACTTGGAAGATGCATGCGCATCTAGCTCCTCTCTTCCATGTTGTCACTGTCGATCCTTTTACAAAGTGGGGTATTGATTTTACTACTTGTAATCCACCTTCAGCAGCGAATCACAAGTACATTATTGTGGCCGTAGACTACTTTACGATGTGGGATGAGGCCATGCCCACTTATAAAATTGATAGTGAAATAGTGACATTGTTCCTCTTCAATCAAATTATTTCACAGTTCGGTATCCTGAGAGAGATTGTCACTAATCATGGCAGTGATTTCCAGAACCAACTGATGTCCGAATTGGCTCTTAAATTTGGCTTCCAGTAGGAGCATTCATCTCTATATTATCCTCAGGCCAATGGCCAAGTAGAAGCCGTGAATAAGTCCCTCAAAATGATCTTGCAAAGGATAATCGACAAAAATCGCTCCAATTGGCATCTCATGTTGTATCTGGCTCTCTGGGCATACCGAACTTCAGTAAAGACTGCCACCAGTTTTACACCTTTTCAGTTAGTTTACATGCTGGAATGTATCTTTCCGGTTGAATGTGAAATTCCATCTCTTAAGCTAGCTACTAAGCTCCTTCCAAACACCTCTAGTCTCGAAGAGTGCCTCCTTCATTTGGAACATCTCGATGAGCAGCGTCAAGATGCCGCCATAATCAATGAGGCTCATAAGAAAAGGGTTAAAACTCAGTACGATAGAGTTGTCCATCCTCGAGTCTTTTCTGAAGGCGACCTTGTCTTGGTCTATGACCAAGATAAAGACGCCTTGGGGGCAGGAAAATTCAAGTCTATGTGGTATGGTCCCTTTATAGTGAAACGAGTTTTAGAAAAAGGGGCTTATGAATTAGTCAATTTTGAAGGGAACAAGTTGGTAGAGCCTCGAAACGGGCTCTACCTCAAGAAGTACTTTGCCTAGGTTATGGCCGAGCAATGGCTTCTTTGTATATTTTCTATTTTTGTACATATCTTATCGAGATTTTTCATGATATCGACACTTTTTGATCTACTTTGGAAGGTGTTGATGGATGACTTGGTCTATTTCAGATTCTCAGATGGTTCTAGTCGGCACACTCGGAACCTCACTTCCGTAGCTTGGGTGATTTATTATCCAACTGGTCAGTTGATGGTATCAAGGGCAGCATGTATTATTCCAACGTCAAATAATATGGCCGAGTATACTGCCATCATTAATTTACTATCCGAAGCTATTTCTTATGGAATCAATTCATTGGTAGTCTATCTTGGTGCACAACTAGTAGTGTCACAATTGAATAACATCTATCAAGTTCGGGATCCTTGTTTCTATCGCCAATATTTGAGAGTGAGGGTGTTGCAAAGATCAATTGTTTATATTACTTATTTTCACATTCCAAGATCTAATAATTCATTAGCAGATTCTATTGCTAATCAAGCTTTAGATTGGCACATCATTCATTCATCAAGATAAAATCAAACATCAAAAAGTCAGAACTGTAAATATATATATATATCATAAAATCGCCCGTGTGTACATAAAGTGTGTTGGAAATACTAAGAGGGGGGGTGAATCAGTATTTCTTTTTCCCACTATTGTTTCACCAGTTAAAACATATATATTCACAGCACAAGATGAACAACAAGAATAAATGCTTTTATTAATATAAACTGTGCAGTAAAATAGATACAATATATAGATGGTTACAATCAGTTGCCAAGCTCCAACTTGGACTTTGGTGAGGCTCCAACCTCCAGAGCACCAACTCTATTTTTCCAAGACACCAATCTTGGACTTAGGAGCACCAACTCCCAAGGACATCAATCCTTCCTACTTCTGAGGCATCAAACCCAAGGACTCCAATCCTACTTACTTCTGAGGCACCAGCTCCAAGGACTCCTATCCTTATTGCTTTTGAGGCATCAGCCCCAAGGACTCTTATCCTTCTTGCTTCTGAGGCACCAGCCCAAAGGACTCCTATCCTTCTTGCTTCTGAGGTACCAGCCCCAAGTACTCCTATCCTTCTTGCTTCTGAGGCACCAACCCCAAGTACTCCAATCCTATCAAGGCACTTTTGATAATAATATTCTACTCTCAAAACTCTTCTCTGCTAAGTTCTGTCTATTTACAACTTCACTATAGTCTCCAAACTACAGTATCAATGACAACCAGTCTTCTTATGAATGAGTCTTTACAACTCTGCATGCTACCCACGCATAGTCTCCAATAGCCTTCATGCTCTCTGATAATGTCTTCACACAGCTCTAGTCAGTCTACTGCTAGCTGCACTAAGCTCTGCATAAAGAACAACTTCTTGTTCAAGCTTATGTTCTCTGCTAGCTACTTCTCCCCTTCGACTGTCTGTTGTCCTGTTATCCTTGCGACCCTCTTTCTGTTCTGTTGTTTTCTCCAACTGCTTCAACAGTGTTCAACAGCTGTAGCAGCCTTCACCAGCGTTCACCAGCAACTTCATTCAATGCTTAACCACCTCTGCTGCTTCTTCTACGTCATATTCTGGTTCTTCGCAACAACAAAAGCCCCCACAATCCTTTGTTTTTACTGTTTTATACATTCCCATGCCTCTGTCCATTCGTTTCCTCTTACACCACCTCTTAGACTTCCCCAATGCTCACTGTCATTTCCTCTATGCTTGCTTGCTCCTTCAGCTTCCATTCTTTCGGTTTCCTCTGTCTATTCATGCTCACAGGACATGTTGAATCAATTGCCAGATACAAACGATCCATGAAGAACCCATCTTCCTTGTTTACCGTAACAGTGTTCCATTTGGCAATGATGTCGGGCATACACAGAGTTTTATGTTTAACTGACTTGACACATCCTATCGCAATCGCAATCGGCTTGAATCTAGTCTTCTGAGCTATCGTTCAAGCCTCCTGAACTATCGGGAGCGTTATTGTATTGCATTTCTACCTCCAAACCCCGCGCATGCCAAATATCAATTACACAGGAAATATGAGCAAAAACAAGTAGAAGTGCTAAAGGGCGGACTTCAAGGATCATTGCACCCATATCTATACCTATGTCGGGTCCGTAGTGAAATCGCAATCGACAGTTGTAGCATATGGTCGATGGTTGATGGACGCAATAAGACATTAAGCCAAATCACAATATAGCATCGGGTCCGCTCTTGCAATCGCAATCGGCGTTCAAGACTTCTGGGGGTCCTTTATACATCGGGCTCATGACATCGCCGATGGCCGATGGCCGATCCACCACTGGACGTGATATTATATTAAGCCAAGTTGATATTCTTGTCGGGTCCGCAACCGTTCATCGCAATCGGGGGTTGCCCTTGGCGGAGGTCCGATGCGATATCGCTATCGGCGATTGCAAGTCGCACAGGGTCAGGTCCGATGTGATATCGCTATCGGCGATCGCAAGGGGGCCGCTTAACATTGTATGACTTCCCTCCCAAAGTCCTGATGCGATATTGTGTGCCGGACCCGATAGGACTTAACGCTCCCGTTCATAAAAATTCAAGTCCGCTTTCTGCCTGTTCATAGTTTTTGCTGCTGATGGTGTATTTGCATATATAACCAAGTCTTCCGCTCCGATAGTGTATTTTCCATATATGCATAGTTTTTGGCCGCCGATAGTGTTAATGCCTCCTTTGCTCCTTCGATAGCAACCGATAGTTGTGTCTGCTTCCTCTGTGGCTCCAATAGCTCTGTTTGTTGCATCCCATGGCTCTGTTTGCTCCTCTCATCTCCATCTGCTCCTCTGGTGGCTCTGTCTGCTCATGTTTGCTCCTCTTTGCTCCTCTTCTTTGGCTTATATATGGCATATATATATATGCTCTGTTCTAGCATATATATATATGTTATATATATATATGGCTCCTCTGTTTGCTCTGTTTGCTCCGTTTGCTCCTCTTCTTTGTCATATATATGGCATATATATATGCTTTGTTCTTCTTGCTCTGTTTTGGCATATATATATTATATATATATGTGGCTCCTCCTATAGCTCCTCTTGCTCCAGTATGGCTCCTCTGGCTTGGCAATGTCTTTCAAAGACCTCCTTGCATATATGAATGCCTCTCTTGCTCTAATATCCTATGATATGCTTTGATCTGCCCCCTTTGGTAACTCCTCTTTGCTTATGGCTTGGCTATCTTGATGGCCTTCCTCCTGTCTCTTCATGAATCTGCTCTGCATCCCCTTGGCTTCATTTCATCCTCTAGTATCCAGAATATTGCCATATTGAAATCAATGACAACCTAGGTCAACAATCTCCCCCTTTGTTATTGATGGCAATATTCTTCTTCTTTCCCCCTTTGACATCAATGGCAAAAGAGTGCTCTGGACTCCTCCTATCAAGCTGCTTCTGTTCTTCATGAATGGTAGATCTTAATGGGTCTGTGAATCCCCCTGTCATAGTGCTCTTCTTCTTTTTACTCAAGATAGAAGGATTGATGCTTTATCATCAATTAACACATTATTCCCTCTTCATGTCTCAAAACTGCTTTATCATGGCTTCAACAATGCTTAAAGATGCTCTACTTTAATGCTTTCATTCAGATTGTAGATGGCCATACACCAAGTGTCCAAGTCCAAGATTTTATGCTTCAATCCATATTGTTGTCTCCACAAGTAACATTGAGAGGCCTTCATAGTCCGAATCAAGAGAAAATGCCCCTGAGATTGTCTTTCTTGCTATCTTTCTTCAGATCTGAGTTCCTTTGTGTCTCTGTGCTTCCCCTTAAGTTACTGCCATCTAGTATTCAATCATCATTGCATTTGGACAAAAATGTGAGGGGTTGTGCCTTACTGTTGCTATATTTCTTAAGTGATCTGTATCAGCTTAAGTTATGCTTGACTGCACAACATTCTCCTTCCTATGAGCCATCTTTTCCTTGTGTTCTTGTACATATCTCTGCAAATTCAGATATCCAATTTGTGACTTTCCTTTAAATTTATTTTGCTGATTTGCATCTTCATGCAATGCTTCAGTTTTGTTATATGCTGCCAGCTGCTCTTACTTCAAACTCCATTCCAGATGTATCTGTTTGTTTGAAGACTGCCTCTATTAGTGTCCAGAATTTATCTGTTCTCACATTAAATTCCTGAGTTTAGACATAAACTTCTGTGATAATAACACCATGGTTGTTTGCCCTATCTCTTTAACAACAGTCTAAAGAATGGTTAAAGGATCATATGCTTCAATGGAGTACTCCTGAGAAATGATCTTCATCAAAGAATGATTGTTAATATAGCTCAACAAGGATTTCATAAGGACCCTTTCACTAATAACTTCAGCAATAATGATCAAGAATCAAAGGCTCCCCCTAACTATATGCATCATCTCCTTTTGGCAGAGTCTTCCCATCAAATGCTTAGATTGTCAAAATTCAGGCCAATGACATATGTTGTTGGCTGAAGAACTCAAGGGACTTTCGGATTGTATTTCCTTCCTTCTCCATACTTGTGTAATTTTCTTCTTTTGCATGGTTCTAGCTTGTGTAAGAGCCCAAGTTAAGTTACAATCACGTGCCATATGACCAATGTTGTGACACTTGAAGCATTCTACATTGTTCATGAATAAGAATTCATGATTTCTTCCTGCAAAATTGTTTCTTGGAGGTTGTCGGAGACTATAACATCTATCTCTATGAGATGGTTGGGGACCATAGCATCTATCTTTATGATATGCTTTACAGTCTTTTGCCATGTGACCAAAGTTTGAACAAGAATAACAATAACCAAAAAATGAACTTTGGTACCTGGGAGATGGAGGTTTCCTTGATGTACTTCTGAAGCCTATCTGCCTTGAGATCCTTTGATGATAACCATTGCCTCTCGCCTCTTTGACATCATCTACATTTCTTCTTGGAGTTGGTTTTCTTCTTGGAGCAGGATTTCTTCTTGGAATAGGATTTCCTCTATTGTAGCCTTGATTTTCCTTGCCTTTGCTAGGACTGGGAGCATCACCATTTCTTTCTGTCTTCTTCACATCTCTTTCATTTGAAGCATTTTCATTCTTGTTTGAGGATTCACCTGCATACCCGAGACTTGATTTATCAGATGGACACCTGTGATAGCTGAGCATGTCATCCAAGGCCTGAGAGCTCTTCAAGATTTTGTTCATCCCTTCAACCTTTTTTCTAAGGAAGACAATCTCTTCTTCCAATCTTTCACACTCACTATTCTTCTTAGCAAGTTGTTTCTCAGTTTCTTCCTTGATACGAGTAGCTTCATCTACTTCTATTTTAAGGGAGATGATATCTGACTTCATTTTGAAGATTTCTTCATTCTTTGCTTAACTGCTCTCCATTCTCTTGTCATCTCCTTGTGCCTGTTTCCTGGCTTCTTGTAATTGAGACTTAAGGGAGGAGACCTCTACCTTGTACTGACCAATCTCTTCTTCAAGTTTGTTCAAGCTCTTGTGCCTTTGTTCAAGTTGGCTTGACAAGATATCTTCCTGCTTCTTTGCTTTATCCAACTGATCTGTCATGGATATGACTTCTTCATGATGCTTTCTTTTGCTTTGATGATATTCCTTGTTAAGCTTGGCAAGCTCTTCATCCCTTTCTTGTACTTGAAGCTTGATGAGGTTAACTTTCTTTCTTGTTTGATCTTGGTCACCAACTAGAGCTATCTTCTTAGGTGCCTCATTTTCCTTTTTCAAATTGTTAATCTCTTCCATGGCAATCATAAGTTGAGCGAGGAGTTCTTCTACAAAGTCTTTTTCACTCTCTTCATCTTCTAGGTCTGCTTTAGCCTTGATGTCATCATTCTCGTTTTCAACTGCTATGATGGGTTCAGGATCTCCTTCTTGATTAATGGTCATGGTCAATGCTCCTTTTGAGTGAAGATCATGAAGTTTGTCCCTTATGCCCTTTGCTGATGAATATTTTCCTAGATTGTTCTTTACAGAATTAGGGAGCCCATTCAAGATTTCCTTTATTGCTTTTGCATTGTACTCCTTGGATTCTCTATCCATCCTACTATCATCAATCACTGATTTCCAGATTTCAATGCCTTGAGTTTGTAAGAAATTCCTCATTCCTGCTTCCCATATATTAAAGTTCCCATTGAACCTTGGAGCCTCCTCAAATTGATTGTCTTCTATTTTAGTAGTAGAGGGAGACACATCCTTAGGAGGATTGGAGACTTTCTTCCTTGACTTCGTCATTTGTGTTCTCAGGTTCAACCTTCAAGTTGTTAGGCTTTGAATGAAGGTACCTACTCTGATACTAATTGTTCGAAATACTGAGAGGGAGGGTCAATCAGTATTTCTTTTTCCCACTATTGTTTCACTAGTTAAAACATATATATTCACAACACAAGATGAACAACAAGAATAAATGCTTTTATTAATATAAATTGTGCAGTAAAATAGATACAATATATAGATGGTTACAATCAGTTGCTAAGTCCAACTTGGACTTTGGTGAGGCTCCAACCTCCAGAGCACCAACTCTATTTTTCCAAGACACCAATCTTGGACTTAGGAGCACCAACTCCCAAGGACTTCAATCCTTCCTACTTCTGAGGCATCAACCCCAAGGACTCCAATCCTACTTACTTCTGAGGCACCAACCCTAAGGACTCCTATCCTTCTTTCTTTTGAGGCACCAGCCCCAAGGGCTCCTATCCTTCTTGCTTCTGAGGCACCAGCCCCAAGGACTCCTATCCTTCTTGCTTCTGAGGCACCAGCCCCAAGTACTCCTATCCTTCTTGCTTCTGACGCACCAACCCCAGGTACTCCAATCCTGTCAAGGCACTTTTGATAATAATATTCTACTCTCAAAACTCTTCTCTGCTAAGTTCTGTCTATTTACAGCTTCACTATAGTCTCCAAACTACAGTATGAACGACAACCAGTCTTCTTATGAATGAGTCTTTACAACTCTGCACGCTACCCACACATAGTCTCCAATAGCCTTCATGCTCTTTGATAATGTCTTCACACAGCTCTAGTCAGTCTACTATTAGATGCACTAAGCTCTGCATAAAGAACAACTTCTTGTTCAAGCTTATGTTCTCTGCTAGCTACTTCTCCCCTTTGCCTGTATGCTGTCTTGTTAGCCTTGCATCCCTCTTTCTGTTCTGTTGTTTTCTCCAACTGCTTCAACAGTGTTAAACAGCTACAGCAGCCTTCACCAGCGTTCACCAACAACTTCATTCAATGCTTAACCACCTCTGTTGCTTTTGCTACCTCATATTCTGGTTCTTCGCAACAACAACAGCCCCCACAGTCCTCTGTTTTTACTGTTTTATGCATTCCCATGCCTCTATCCATTCGTTTCCTCTTACACCACCTCTTAGACTTCCTCAACGCTTGCTGTCATTTCCTCTGTGCTCGCTTGCTTCTTCAGCTTCCCGTCTTTTGGTTTCCTCTGTCTATTCATGCTCATAGGACACGTTGAATCAATGGCCAGGTCCAAATGATCCACGAAGAACCCATCTTCCTTGTTTACCATAACAGTGCTCCATTTGGCAATGATGTCAGGCATACACAGAGTTTTACATTTAACGGACCTGCCACGTCCTATCGCAATTGCAATCGGCTTGAATCTAGTCTTCTGAGCTATCGTTCAAGCCTCCTGAACTATCGGGAGCGTTATTGTATTGCATTTCTACCTCCAAACCCCGCGCAGGCCAAATATCAATTACACAAGAAATATGAGAAAAAACATGTAAAAGTGCTAAAGGGCGGACTTCAAGGATCATTGCACCCGTATCTATACCTATGTCGGGTCTGCAGTGAAATCGTAATCGACAGTCGCAGCATATGGCCGATGGATGATGGACGCGATAAGACATTAAGCCAAATCGCAATATAGCATCGGGTCCACTCTTGCAATCATAATCAGCATTCAAGACTTCTGGGGGTCCTTTATACATCGGGCTCATGACATCGCCGATGGCCGACGGTCGATCCACCACTAGACGCGATAATATATTAAGCCAAGTTGATATTCTTGTCGGGTCCGTAACCGTTCATCGCAATCGAGGGTTGCCCTTGGCAGAGGTCTGATGCGATATCACTATCGGCAATCGCAAGTCGCACAGGGTCAGGTTCGATTCGATATCGCTATCGGCGATCACAAGGGGGCCACTTAACATTGTATGACTTCCTTCCCGAAGTCCCAATGCGATATTGTGTGCCGGAACCGATAGGACTTAATGCTCCCCGTTCATAAAAATTCAAGTCCACTTTCTGCCTGTTCATAGTTTTTGCTGCCGTTGGTGTATTTGCATATATAACCAAGTCTTCTGCTCCGATAGTGTATTTGCCATATATGCATAGTTTTTGGCCGCCGATAGTGTTAATGCCTCCTTTGCTCCTCCGATAGCTCCCGATAGCTGTGTCCGCTTCCTCTGTGGCTCCAATAGCTTTGTTTGCTCCTCTTCTTTGGCATATATATGGCATATATATATGCTCTGTTCTGGCATATATATATATATATATGTTATATATATATGGCTCCTCTGGCTTGACAGTGTCTTTCAAAGACCTCCTTGCATATATGAATGCCTCTCTTGCTCTAATATCCTGTGATATGCTTTGATCTGCCTCCTTTGGTAACTCCTCTTTGCTTATGGCTTAGCTATCCTGATGGCCTTGCTCCTGTCTCTTCATGAATCTGCTCTGCATCCCCTTGGCTTCATGTCATCCTCTAGTATCCAGAATATTTCCATATTGACATCATTGACAACCTAGGTCAACAAAGTGTGTCAAAAATAATATACGAAATCAGGACTAAAATGCCCATAATCATGTCTAGTACATCTAATGACCCAGCTCAAGATGAGCGACTAAGTAGGTGACCACTACTTTGGCCACACGCAGAAAAAGGCGAACCCAATCGCGTGGCACTCCTACCATGCGGCGCTGCATATCCTCTGGTAGATCCTCTAGAACCTCCATCGGTACCCCGTGGGTCAACCTCACCAAGTTTCACTGGACTGCGTATAAGACTCTCTCAGTCTCCACAGCCGTGTCTTCGTCACCTCTTCCATGATGCCTATGCTACGGAAATCTATCTGGTCATACCAAACCCACATCTGGAACATGATCATTATATCAGTCATTTAATCCCATCAAAAATATCTTTAAGTTCATTTTCATATTTGAAAAACACATAAAAATCATAAAAATTGACAAAACTTTAAAAATGGTTACCTATCTCTCCTAGTGCTATGTCTGGTGGAAACGCCAAATCCATATCTCCCCTGAAATCCATGCCAATATAGGGATAGTTGTCTGCAACGATGATCTGCTGCTCCCACCAGGAGAAGAAATCATTGTCAAAAGCAGTCCACAGTACGTCTGTGCCTCCTAGGCATTTCATCAAGTCGGCCCACCTGCCCATCCATGGATCTCGTGGGCTACTGATGCTTTGGGACGTAACCTTGGAACCTTCTCAAAGAAGAAGGAGCACAAAATGGTCCCATATCCGAAGTTCTTGGTGTGTCCTTTCTAAATGGAGGATAGATGACTCTTCATATTGGTCAGAAGAGGTGTACACCAGTCGAACACAGTAGTGAGACAATTTACAGCCAAGCTCATGGATATTCATGACACTTGGTGCAATGAGGCTAATCCGTTTACCCTGGCTATGGTGAACAGAATGATCCTCAAGGACAAACTCTTTACATGTTTGATTGGAATTTGGCTTCCAATCTTCTTCGAATGCCTCAGACAATATATATGCACGTAGTCTTCCACTGAAAGACTACCTCGTGATCGTCCTGTCGAATGCACCACTTCTCCCCTCCGGGAGAGTCCAGTAATAAAGTAAATATCTTCTATCTCTATCCTTAAAGGCATTTGATCAATAATGAATGCATCATCTTCGATACTCCAGTAACAGATCAACATTTCAAGCAAGCGGGTGTTTGCCTTCATATTTGGAATTTTGAAAAATTTTAATAAACCGCATCCTCTCAAGGCATCCAAGGCCTGTTGATCATTCATAACATCATCATAAACAGTACCATGCCCCATTTCCCTCCAGGTGATTGTCATCCTGAAAGAAAATCAAGTTTGACCGTTAGATTTTTATGTTTTAAATTCAAACCACGTATATGCGGGTCCATTTCATACATAGTCACGTGTAGGGCCTGCGTATATGCAGGTTTCTCATAACCAACCCACATATACACCGCATTGGAATTTTTGACATAATTTCCAACGGTAAAACCTCAATTTAAATTTCTAAAAACAATCACAAATTGATGCAAGCTAGAGTTGGGGGTTACCTCGTGATTTTGAGTCAATTTGAATGGTCGAATTCTTTAAGGGGCAATATTGCTTCTTTTTCTCCACAGCTTTTGCTCTCAGCACAAATGGTAACAATGGTGAGTCAAAAAACTATTTTATAAGCTTTGAAAATGTCAAATTTTTTCAAAACTTGATTTTGTTTTGTCTCATGTATCTTTTAACTTGGGAGCTTCGAGTGTCGAGAATGGGTTGTTTTTCAGGACATTTTGAACGCCTTTTCAAAAATTTCAAGTCGGTTCCATGACTGCTGACCCGTTATGGTAGGTATCGTTTACTCACTGGCATATAGGTTAGGGAATCCACTTTTCTATTGCATTTTGCATACTAGCCTCCATTTGTCGATACACTTGCCATAGGGTCGATCCCATCATGTTACAGTTCGTAAAACCATCTCCACTCACCAATTTTTTAAATCATGACACGATGGTAGAGCCATCCTTTTCATGGGCATCGTAGTTAGCACCTCACTGACATTTGTTGCCCATGCTGCTTCCTTGAGTAGGCTCGGGAGTCCTCTCTAGTCCCGCCATGACTTATGCATCGAAGACTCATTCCTTTTTTCTTCTTTGCTTTGTTTTTTCCTTATACCCTAGAGGCTCCTTTGTGCTGAGCTGTACTACTACATTGCATTTTGACCATTTGCACCTTTTGGCCTTGAGCCGGCTTCACTTGGACTCGTGTTTAAGCCACTTTTTGGCCATGTTTTCTACAAAAGTCAAACTTTCAATCCCTTAGCTTCTGCAACTTGACACACCTTCAGACCTGTGGAAGGAGCATCCCTTTGAGTGTCCTTGACCAGTTTCGCCTCCCAGCATTGAGCATAGGAATGTTTCCATCCTAGGAACTAGATCATCTATTTCACTGACACTTGTTCTTTCCACTATACTATAGCATTCATTTATTCTTTTCCCAACTTAAAGAAAAAGACAAAAAAATTATATATTCCAAAAAGAGTGGGAATGGGACAACATTTCCATTTATTGTTGGCAACTAGAGTCACTCGTGTCGCCCTTGAACAAAGAAATCAAAAGAAAGTCTCTCCTCCATTTGGGCGGGATTTAGTTTGACTTAGGTATGCCTTAACATTGTTATTGAGTCAATTCTCCTCTGATTTGTTATCTTTTCCAATCATATGGAGAGTTCGTTCATGCCTCTTGCATGGCGAACTTATACAGAGTCATCATATGCTGCTGCATGATCATCATTGAGTCATGCTTTTGTTCAAGGGAAGTAAGCCTGAGTCGGCCTCTCGGCGGTGTCTCTTGACCTATTTTTTAGTCGGCCATCCCTGGTTGTCAATGTCTTGTCTATCATCACATCAGTTCTATTGGTCCTTTACTCATGCCAATTTGAGAAGGTCTCCATTGACTTCTTGCTAGCTGGTCTTGTCCTTATCGATGATGACATCTTGCTCTGAGGACAGGCTTAGAGCTGCACCCTAGCCCTCTTTTCATTATTGATAAGTCACCTTGTGCTCAGTATCAATCAATATCATGGGTCTTTGACTGAGTGGTTTCCCTTGTGTTTGACATCAGCATTCATTATCACACATTTGGATTCGTGCAGTGCCTTGGTTTCCATTTGACCCTATTGGTGGATTCCTCGCCTCTGTGTCAACTTTCATTATTGGTTGGTTTAGAGGGTTTCTATTGTGTGCTAGCTACATATTGTGTATGCCGGAAACATGCTTCGGTTGGGTTACTACATCTTTTTCATCTAATTCCTTCCACATTATTGGTCTATGGGTTACACTCGTGCTAGATTGATGAAGGATACCTTAATGCCTTCCTTCTAGCAGATCTTTCCCTATCGACTACGACTCATTGCTATGGGGCAAAGGTCTAGAGTCCATTTGGCAGTACCTTGGGGTTTGCAGTCATCAGTGGTAGATCCTTCACTATCGATAGTGGGAAACCAACATTGTCTCCTGATTGATAGATTCTTAGAGGTGTTTGACTTCAACACATCTATTCACACTTGTTAGATTGTACTGGGTACCTTGACTCTCATTATCATTATCGGTGAGTAGTCTCACGTTTGTTAACGGTGTACATCAATGATTGGTAATCAAATGATTTCTCACATGGTCGACTTCAGATCATTTATTCCCATTGTGTAGAAAAGTACCATGGTGGTTGGTGAAGACCTCGGGTTGCATCAACATTCTTTGGTTCACTTGTCAGTTGCTCCTATTGCTGGTAGTTGACACCATTCCACATTATATGTTGTAGTTCTTCACAGCGACATCTTATATGCTGGCATCCGAGTTGCAATGTAGTACCATCTCATTCCATCATGTTCATTTGGTACTATTGGGATATTTTTTGAGATCAGTGGTCAGCTCCATCTTTCAACTTCATTGATCATCATCTTATATGTGATATTCAGACATGTACTTGTTTGATCGTGATCAGATGATCCATTATGTACTTTTAGTTCCTTATACTTGTATACACAGTGGATCCACTTGTACTTGATATGCAGACATGCTTTACTTTCTCTGAGCATGGGTGTGCCCACCTCAGATAGTTGTTTCTTTCTGATCTTCTTTTGCTAGCTTGGCACGCTGAAATCTGGGGAAGTCCTTCCCAGTTTTTGACAGGTTTCCTTTCCATATACTTAATACATTTCGGCGATCATGTTCCCCTTCCGACCTCATATATTAGGGGGCATATGTTATAGCTCCAAATACCACCTTATGTATTTGTGATGCTTGGTTTATAGCATAGGGAAACCCCTCCTTCCAGACTTGGTCCAAACATTCAAAAAACTGTGTTTTACTCCTTGTACGTGACTTTGCCCTGTATTAAATGCATGTACATGCAGGTCAGTCTATACCCAACCTGCATATATGTCTTAAAACACTTAAAATAAATAAATTTCCTTAATTATGGGTGAAGATCATGGGTTTTACTTGTTGATTACCTATTAGTGCCCTTGGCCCAACTGTTCCCAACTATTTCCCAACTAAAAACCTACTTTGGGAGAAGTATAAAAAGACTTCAATGGGAAGGCCTTAAGGAGGAGAGGAAATAGAGAATTACTCTTCTGAGATTATCCCCTGATCAAGTCTAAAGATCCCTGTGCTTCAAGCACTTCCCCAAGTTCAGGAAACCCTTGTTTCCTTAAGAGTTGATATCCTTTCACTTGTGGGAGATATCCTTGTGTTGGTTATGGAAGGATCCTTTTGAAGACCAGGATTGGACAGACTTGGAGGACGGTTCCGCTTGGAGCCAGAAGAGGAAGACTCAGGTGAACTCTTTCTATGTTTTTATTATAGTTATCTGCAAGAAAAGAAACATTGTCTTGTTCCTGATATCAACTTTGTTCATGCATCTGATGTTATTGTTATGGTTTATGTATGAATGACTATTTCAATGTATAACTAACCATCTATTTATATGCTATAAAGTTGATTTCACTATAATGCTTTATCTATATGCTGTTGTGTGTCTTTGAATTGGTTGTTTTGCAGGTTCAAAAATTGTGAGGAGTTGTAGAGGGTTTGAACCTTGGCTGGAACTACCCGAACGAAGGACCCCTAGGTATGTACATCCTCGCATAGTTTGCTCGTTTAAGCATTTTTCCTGAGTTACTTGTTTGTTTCTTATTGTGGATTACTCCTACTCTGCTAGGGTTTTGACCCAAGGCCCTAGGGGACTTTATCCCTTAATAGATGGTCTGAAGTGGTTACATTTTAAATGGAGGTAAATTGATAGATCAAATATGTGGTGGTGAAAGAGCAGTGTTTGTGAGATTCTAGAGTGGATGTCAGTACTGATGAAAATTAATCAGACATATTATTCTTGTTGTTGTAATATGTGTTTTTCATGTAAGCATTAAGGGAGGGTGTTGGAAGTAATGCTTCCATATCATGTATAGTTATCATTATGAGTTATGAGGAATCAATCTAGAAGTTTTTGATTCCTATGCTATGAGTTGGAGTCATAATGTAGATGTGTCAAAGTAAGTGTGTTATGTCCTATATATGTAATGTCTATGATATCAATAAAATAATTGTGGTGTGATTTGTTTTGTGAAAACAATCTCTCACTCTCTTTCATATTTCTAATAGCCTTAGCATTTGTTTGGGAAAATTTAAAGCAATCAATAAACTCACTAACTCCATCAAAGCATGAGATCAGAGGTTGTGTGGAAATATGAAGGAATGAATTAGTGCTCACGAGATTTAGCAGCAAAAGTATACATTCAAAATCAGTATAAGTGCTATATTACAATCACCTAGCCCTAAACGAATATACCCAAACCTCCAGCAAGCAAGACTATGGTGTAAAAGGAATCTCAAAATTCATTCATCATCCCAGATTCCCTGACAATGTAGTCTGAGCCATTGAGAATAATCCATCTTTTTCAAGTCTTAGGTAAAATAAAAATTGAAATGGCCTATATATGAGACTATTCAGACGAAAGGGAGAAAAGGAAAATTCGTAAATTCAACATGTTGGAGTGTTAAACACTCCAATAGTGTAATTTAATGGAATAAGGTAACATGTGTTAAGGTACATTTAGTTAATTATTATTAACTCATTAGTAATTACTAATATGTCATTAATTTCCATTATTTAAGAAAACAAACAAAAATATCCTCTGATAAACCCGCTCTAGTTAAATAGCGCACATTGGCTGAAGCTCTGCCCTACCGATTACAAAAACCAATAAAATTCATGCATTGATAGTTAGTGAGATAGGGCTTATTTCAAAAAGCGTTGAACCAACATTTTCTATAGTCAAAGATTGCATTATCCAAAATTTTCTTAGCTGCAAATTGTCGGTGATGGCATGCCAAAACCAATGGCTCACTAGACCTCTCTATCTTATCCAAATAAATGGATGAAGTTGCCAAAACTTAGTTCCACGAACTAGGAGTGGGCTGCATACATAACATCCAAAACTAAATAGGTTGAAAACTTGAAAATTGGATTCTATCACACCCTTGATTACTCAATCGATCTAATCCCCTAAGTCAGGGAAAATTTTAAGAACCCACCCTAAATTTATATGTATAATAAATGGGCGAATCTCCATGGTATATAGGAAAAATGAAAGGCGATTTTATCAAGAATATAATATGTATATATAATTTTTTGGCGAATCTCTCACCAGGCATGGCGAATATTTTACTCGATTATAAAATCTTGTAAGATCTTGGTATTACCATGGGTTATCATAAACCTGGAGCTTAAAAATTACCACTAGTAATTTATAAAAAATAATAAAATTAATAGTTGATTTTTATTTTATTTTTTATTTTAACCAATCTAAAATGTTTAACATACATTAGATTACAACATCCATTTTTACTCTTGATCCACCCCGAGAGGGATCAAATATTTTTTCACTTTATGCTAGTTTGCATATCATGATATTTGATACCTCTCGGGGGTTAGTAGATCCGAGTAAAGATGGATCTATGCTAGTTTAATTCCCCCATTTAAATAGGCTACATTCCAGGTGAATACCATGGGTCAATACCATGTGCCATTTTTATTTTTATTAATATTGATATTAGGGTTAATAATGTTTTTTTGCATGGTATTAATAACAATCTAGTCCATGGTATTTGTCCCATAGTATTTTGCCCATAGGTTTCACCTAAATATAATGCCTTTTTTGAGTGTTCGTAAATATAAGGTGACTTATGGAGTAAATATAAAAAAATGTTTTATTTGTTTACCATACCTCTCGTTTATTTATATTTTTATTAATTTACCATACCTCTTTTACAAATATGGTATTTGGCCCATAGGATTCACTTAAATAAAACCTCTTTCTTGAGCCTTCATAAATAGAATGAGGGTTATGGACTAAATATAAAAAGAGGTTTTATTTATTTACCATACGTCTAGTTTATTTATATTTTTATTTATTTAGCATACCTTTTCAGTAAGTATAAAAAGGCGTTTTATTTATTTACCATACCTCCACTTTACTTATGTTTTTATTTGTTTACACCCTTGGATGTATATAAGGTGACTTATGGAGTAAATATAAAAAATGCTTTATTTATTTATCATACCTCTCATTTATTTATATTTTTATTAATTTACCATACCTCTTTTATAAATATGGTATTTGGCCCATAGGATTCACTTAAATAAAACCTATTCTTGAAAATGGGCGAATGGATTCACTTGAATAAAATCTATTCTCGAAAATGGGTGAATCGAAGGTTGTAACTCCTAATTTCAAGGGCTAAATTTACCTTTTTTACCCTCTCCCTTAAAATAAGGTGGGTTATTTGAGGTGATTTGTAAAAATGTACTATGATACAAAATATTCGCCCACTAAAAATTTAAAACCCTTTAATTTCCCCAAAGGGCAAACATTCGCCCCTAAACTTTTCTATGCCCTGAGTTTCCACATCGTCACTTAGGTCGACCAGAGTACAAGAAGGCCTTCAGGTATCTCCAGGATGAAACCTGCATAAAACAAAAAGGAATATCGGTATCGATTTAAGATGGGTTAGGGTTGTTATTTAAAAAAAATATTGAGACATAAAACCGTAGTGGTGACATGTAATGTTACATGTGAACTTTCATAGCGGAAACTTGTATATGTAGTTATGGATAGGGGTTTCATCAAATCTCCAAAATGCCACACATGCGGCATGAAAGACAGTGCGAAGCACATATTTAATCCAAAGGAATTACCAAATAAGGGATATCTTTAAAATGTATGAAAACTTGTATCCATAGTTCCCGATAGGAGTTTCATCAAATCTCTGAAATGCCACACAAGAGGCAAGCAAGACGGTAGGAAACGAAAATTTAATCCAAAGAAATTATCAAAGAAATGATATCTTTAAAATGTGTGAATGTATGACACTTTTACTGAATCTTATCATGGCACAACATTGATATTTTTACTTTAGTCAAACACCACCCAGCACAAGGATTGAAAATCTCTTGTATAAGGAATAAACTTGCCTTGAAAATTGGCACCTATGTTGCTAACTACAAAACCCATCACATATAATAAGATAGTGGAGGCCCACAACAATAGACTCAAAGAACTAGTTTCTTTGATACCTTAGATTCTATTCCCCGCCTCTGCAAATCACAACCATATTCTCTTGCCAAATATCACAATTATTATGTTCTCCCAATGCCATTTTCTCGAATGCGAAGGAATTTTCTTTCGCAACATAGTGTTTCAAGCTTCTTGAAGCATTCATCACATCGCCTCTTCTATGGGAACATCGATAGTTCCATTCTATTTCTCATAAATCTCGTGGTCAAAGGAATTGTAAAGTGAATTGATTCAAAAATAACCCCTATCAGCATAATTATAGTTATATTTATAAAAAATATTGAGTCAAAACGTTAAATAGGACATCACAACATCTCTACCATGGGAGAGTAATTCAATAATTATGCAGAAACCCTATAGGCCCATGGAAAAATTGCAGGCAGAGAAAGGAGTGTGGAGTTTCTAACTAGAGTAAGGCATAGTTTTAACGAAGAGTGAATGGGCTCTGAACAATGTTAGGCTCTGATATCATTCTCAAATGAAAAATAAGATTAAATGATAATAGTGAATTTTTATTCACATGATGTATATTTTTTAAGTACATAGATCATCATCGTGATAAACCCTTTGAAGAAACACTACTACTCATCAAATATGTTTTTTAAATGAGATGTTGGTTTCTTACTATCAGACCCACATGAAGGAGGAGGAGTTGGTGGATGATTCATTGGAGGAGGGGATTGTTAGCTTGTTGGGGCCTGACCCATGTTCAAATGTGATTTAGCCAAATAGATCCTGAAACTACTGGCCCTTTCGGCAATAGTCCGCAGTGCACGAACTGAGCTCTCACCCGAGGTAGTATGGGAGGGTGCTGGAACTAGGTTTCCACACCCTAGCGATTTATTGATGAAATATAGGAAGTTCGTGAGCCAAACCTACGCTCTTGCACTGCTCCACGCAGCCATCTATCCTTCGCAACCTGTGCAACTGCTTCCGTGCAACTTTGTAAAGAGCGCGAAGAGGTGTTGTCTAGATCCTTTATCCTTACTGTGCTACTATTATAGATCTTAACTTAATTGTGTGGGCCCAATATTCTCATTAATCATTCAACATTCATAACAAGTGTGCGCAATCATAAAACTGTAAAGAGATGCATAAATATAACAAAAGCATAGACACACAATATTTCAGAATCAACTTATCTTTTATTAATTCTCTGTCCAAGTACAATCCCAACTCCGCCTTACGCACTCAGTTGCAGGGGTCCACGCACTTAGCTGCAGACTCTACTAGGCCTCTGCGCACTTAGCTATAGAGCCTCTACCTATCACTACGACCCTATACCATCAGATCTACTTATAACTTCTAACCATTCCTTCGCATCTATCTGTTACGTCTCAAAACTAAGACTCACTTTACACTTAGTGCCTTGGCAGACCATGGGTAAGCCGACACACTTTACATTAAATTACATTATCTTAGGGTGGACAACCCTAGATTCTTGCTCTTTGTGCCGGCATTTCATGGCGTCTTTACATTACACTTGACCAAGAATCAGGCTTCAAGCCCCAAAAACATGCTATGGGGGGATCCGCTGCCCAACAGGCCCCCAACACAATCATTGTGACTCGTCCCGAGTCACTCTGCTGGTGTGGCGATCTTTACGTGAAGTTCTTCCAACTGTGTCTGGGTTGTGCGAAGGTCCGCAACACATTGCTTTGTCATCTGCTCCTTGTTTCCTTAAATTGGACATCTTATCATGAACAGTGACACCAATGGTCACTTCCTAGCCTACCCGCACAGCAGCGCAGCCCTCTATGCGTGGCTGCGACCCTTGTGACATACCGATCCTATGCGCAACCTCTGTCTCGCGCAGCTCCCATACAGATTCTTTTATAGTCCCACGCTCTCTTTCAACTGCTTGGAGCGCTAAGACTGTGCTTCCTACAGATAGTCAGGTGGTCACACCATTGGTGTGAGGCTTCAATTTGCCTTCTTTAGTTACCCTCGCATCGGTCAATGCCTTGCATTCCTCCTTATGCAGTGCACTTCCCTGGTTACTTTGTCTGATAAGGTGTGGTCACAGCCATGGTAACAGAGCCAGAAATTCTCAGCGACAATCTTCTAATGTGGTGGTATGGCTGCCCATATCTTGTCCTCTCCTTCTATTGACACAACATGTTTGCACGATTTCATTTTTCAGTTTTCTGATTTTAGTGTCCATTAACATGCTTTTCTGCTTCAGTCATACCCGATCTTCTTTGAGTTCGTGACGTTTCAAGTTCCCTCGTCGAATGGCTTCCTGTAACTGCATAATTCCTTTACTCGGGTCCTCACGTACTATCCCAACTGTGGGAGCTATTTTAGGGGGATTCTTCTCTGCCCTTATGGTTTTGTCTCTTTTCGTCAGTGTTGGGATCACTTTCGTGCTTCGGTTTTTGTTTATGGCTCTATAGGCCCATTGAACCACTGGTATGCGAAGGTTCCAGTTAGTTCATCTCACCTGGTGAACTTTGTTCATGATTTTGAATAGCTCTTTGAATGCTCCGATGTGGAATATTTGTCGCTTTTCCTACTTCTGCATCTGGTTCTGATTTCCGATCCTTAGTCTAGGATATGCTTACATAGAACACTTCTGCACCCATCAACATAGGTGGGCGTGCAAACTACTTCGTCCTGGCTGCCAGGATATCATTCGACGCTAGGGGCTTCCAAATTGTAAGTGCATCCATCTTCTACATTCGTGCCAGTTTACAATGGTCTTCTGATGTGTACTCCACCAACATGAGGGTGTTGTGCGCAGTGTCCATTCTATCGCATCGTACCACTGCTGTTCTGGTACTGCACTTTCAAATTTGTCGAGGAATTATTCCACTGCTGTTGCTCCATCATATGTTGGCAGTTCCCTTGCCTCTATCATCATGCAACGCAGTGATCTAATCATCATGCTGCAATTCAGCATTGTCACTTTCTACAACCAGTTCTATCAGCGTTCTACTTCTTCGTCTGAATCTAAGGTATAGGAGCTATTGCGCTCCCACAAGATTCTCCCATTTGTAGTCAGGTTCACCCGATCTTGGTCTCACGCTGTTATCTGGTAAATACAATCCAACTCATCGTTGCTTTCTTCGCTGTGCACTAGTTCAATGTAGCACGCTCCTTCGGCTAGGTCTAGCGGGACTACTATGCGTAGGGACTTTTTCTCGAATATCAACTTCCTCGTCTTCATGTTGATGACTCCATTCATATCAGTGGCCTAGTCGATTCCTAACAATGCGGGATAAGGATTTCTCTCATCGACAATCTCTATCACCTCAAAATCTGTTTGTGTGCTCGTGCCTTCGATATCAACTGTTACCCCTTGCAACCTCCCAATAGGAAAAATCTTATGTTGGTTCACCATTTGTAATTGAATAGGGGAGCACTATAACACAGGCCTGCCCATACGTTCCCATGTCTACTTCGCTAATGCATTCGCATCTGAACCCAGGTCTAAGATTACCTGATCCATTTCATACTCACCAATCTATGTCGTCAACCTCATTTCCCTCCCGGTGTGCAATGTATGATTCCCCAATTTCCAGACTACGCATGGTTCCCCTGATCTCGTGCACTTGGTGATCAACTCCTGTAGTCCCTTAACTGCGTTATTGTCGTGCAGTAGTTTCATGCATGTTTCTTTTTAGTATGGGAGGGTGCTGGAACTAGGTTTCCGCACCTTAGGGATGTCTTAATGAAATCTAGGAAGTTCGCAAACCGAACCGGCACGCTTGTGCTGCTCTACGCAACCATCTGTCCTTCGCAACTTGTTCAACTGCATCTACGCAGCTCTGTAAATAGCGCGAGCAGGGGTTGTCTAGATCCTTTATCCTTACTGTGTTATTATTATAGATCTTAACTTAATTGTGTGGGCCGAATATTCTCATTAATCATTCAACATTCATAACAAGTGTGTGCAATCATAAAACTGTAAAGAGATTCATAAATTTAACAAAAGCATAGACACACAATATTTTAGAATCAAATTATCTTTCATTAATTCTCTGTCCAAGTACAATCCCAGCTCTGCCCTGCGCACTCAGCTGTAGGGGTCCGCGCACTCAGCTACAAACTCTACCAGGCCTCCACGCACTCAGTTGCAAAGCCTCTTCTATTGCCTAATAGGCCCCCAACACAATCATTGTGACTCGTCCCAAGTCACTCTACTGGTGTGGTGATCTTTGCGCGAAGTCCATCCAACTGTGCCTGTGCTGCGAGAAGGTCCGCAATGCACCATGCGGCCATCATCTGGATTTGCTCCATTTTTGCTTCTAAATCATCTGCGTCTAACTTGATTATCTACTTTGATGCCGGCTTCTAGTACCTGTGTTTATAGTCCCGCACCTTTGTCTAGCTTGTCGGGTCACGAAGACTGTGCTTTGGTCGGTTAGTCAAATAGCCGGCCCACTCATGTAGGGCTTCAGATGACTGCCATTTACTCTTCCTAGGAAGGGTTCTCTATTATGTTTGACTAGCTGGACCGCGCCTCCGTCTGTGACCTCTTTTACCACATATGGTCCCAACCAATGCATTCTTGGCGGAAGATCGTCCCAAATCTATTTCTGACTCTGTATGTTAATTACCTGTTGTCTGCTCCTCATTGCCCTAAATTGGACATCTTGTCATGAACAGTGACACCAATGGTCATTTCCCAGCCTACTCGCACAGGAACACAACCATTTATGTGCAGCCGTGACCCTTGTGACATACCGGTCCTGCGTGCAACCTCTGTCTCGCGCAGCTCCCATACTGACACTTTTATAGTCCCGCGCTCCCTTTCAACTGCCTGGAGTGCTGAGATTGTGCTTCCTACGGATAGTTAGGTGGTTGCACCCTCGATGCAAGGCTTCAATTCACCTTCTTTAGTTACCCTTGCGTCGTTTAGCACCTCGTGTTCCTCCTTATGCAGTGCGCTTCCCTGGTTACTTTCTCTGATAAGGTGTGGTCGCAGCCATGGTAACAGAGCTAGAAATTCTCGGTGATAATATTCTAATGTGGTGGTATGGCTACCCATATCTTTTCCTATCCTTCTATTGACACAACATGTTTGCACAATTTCGGTTTCCAGTTTTCTGATTTCTGTGTCCATTAACATGCTTTTCTGCTTCAGTCATACCCAATCTTCTTCGAGTTTGTGAAGCTCAAGGTTCCCTCACCGAATGGTTTCCTGTAACTGCGTAATTCCTTTACACGAGTCCTCGCATACTGTCCCAACTATGGGAGTTGTTTTAGGGGGATTATTCTCTTCTCTTAAGGTTTCATTTCTCCTCGTTAGTGTTGGGATCCCTTACACGCTCTGGTTTTTTCTTATGGCCCTATAGGCCCATCGAACCGCTGGTACGCATAGGTCCCAGTCAGTTCGTCTCACCTAGTGAACTTTGTTCATGATTCCACATAGCTCTTTGAATGCTCCGATGTGGAATATTTGTGGTGTGCATCGCTTTTCCTACTGTTGCATCTGGTTCTGATTTTCGATCCTTAGTCTGGGATGTGCTTGCATAGCACATGTCTGCACCCATCGACATAGGCGGGTGCATAAGCTACTTCATCCTCGTTGCCTGGCTCTCATTCGTCGCTATGGGCTTCCAAACTATAAGTGCATCCATCTTCTACATTCGTGCCAGTTTACAATGATCTTCTGATGTGTGCTCCACCATCGTGAGGGTGTTGCACGTAGTGCCCATTCCAGCGCATCGTACCGCTGTTGTTCCAGTATTGCGCTTTCAAATTTGTCTAGGAATTCATCCATCGCCATCACCCCATCATAGGTTGGCAATTCCCTTGCCTCTGTCGTCACGTGACGCAGTGATCTAAACATCATGTTGCAGTTTAGCGTTGTCACTTCGTGCAACCGGTTTTTCCAGTGTTCTACTTCTTCATCTGAATCTGAAGTGCAGGAACTGTCACGCTCCCACAAGGTTCTCCCATCTGCAGTCGGGTTCACTCGATCTTGGTCTCACACTGTTATCTAGTAAATACAATTTAACACATCGTCACTTTCATCGTCGTGCACTAGTTCAATGTAGCGTGCTCCTTTGGTTGGGTCTAGCGAAACTACTACACGTAGGGATTTTTTCTTGAATATCATCTTCAACTTCTTCAGGTTAATGAATCCATTCATATCAGTGGCCCAGTCTATTCCTAGCAACATGGGATAAGGGTTCCTGTCATTGACAATCTCTATTAATTCAAAGTTCATCTGTGTACTCGTGCCTTTGATATCAATTTTTACCCCTTGTAACCTCCCCATGGGCAAAATCTTATGTTGGTTCACCATTCATAATTGAATAGGGGATGACTATAATGCAGGCCTATCCATACGTTCCCATGTCAGCTTCAGTAATACATGCGTGTCTAAACCTAGGTCTAGGATTACCTGATCCATTTCATACTCACCAATATGTGCCATCAATCGCATTTCCCTCCTTATGTGCAATGCATGCTTTCCTAATTTCCGGACTATGCACGGTTCCCCTGACCCTACACACCTGGTGATCAACTCCTGTAGTCCCTTAACTGCCTTATTGTCACGTAGTAGTTTCATGCATGCCTCCAAAAAGGCAATGAGCATAGAAGGATCCATCCCTGGCTTTGGTTGATCCTTACTACCTAAGGTAGAGGCCTTCATGAAGCTCTTCTTAGCTTCCATGAACGTCTCCTTTGCGCGTTCTAGGTCAAACTCAAGTTCCTTTGTACGAGCCTTACGAACCCCTGTATCTTCCTCAAGTTGCTTCCCCTTATCCTCCCCTGTGGTTGCACCACTTTTGACCATCATGTTCACATTTGGGTCTTCTTCACGTGGTTCAGACCTCATCACTTGGATATTCTGAGTAGGAGGAGGTTGGAGTACCCCTTTTTCATGCATCTGTGCAATCAACGTAGGACATTCTACTCCTTCATGATCAAACTAAGCACAAAATGAATAGAATATTCTCGTCGGGTTGGTATGATCCAGGGCGTAGTGCCCTAGTCCCCTGTAATTTTAGAAAATTAACTATCTGCGGCCCCTTCCTGGCCCCATTCCTCCTTGTCCTCAACCTCGCCCCTAAAATCCCATGCGCACCATCCCCACCACTGGGTCGATGGCTTGTATTTCTGTTTGCATCCTATATGCTGGGGTCCGATCCATCATTAACTCGTAACTACGACAAGTGCGCTCGTCGTGGCCTACTAGCCTATAGAACTTACAAAACAACTACTAGGGAGTCTGGATATACTTCTGCAACAAATGACAATAATCCATCATGTGTTTTCCTCCTATTTGACAAATAACACACCATAACACGGGTGTCACACTCGACCCTACCTGTGCCTCTAGTCTCAATGGAATTGGGCCCCCTACTGCCAAGTAGTTCGCGAATACTGGACATTGGTTCTTATCATGGCCCTACCCTTTGCATTTTATGCACCACACTTCCTCACACGCCTCTGGCCACAGTGCCCTATCCTACTTCAAGCTATGCATTTCTAGGCGGAGATCCTGTAGTTGCACATAGATTTGTTGAACTCCCAGCCCCGGATCCTGTATCGATGTCTCATGCAACCTCATCACCATTTCCAATGCTTTGGCCTGGGCAGAAAGTTTCTGTTGTGAGAGTGTTGTCCTCAAGTGTGGTGTTAGAGATGCCACAAACCATGCGTGATGTTGTGCATCTACGAGCGCCATATTAGCCTTGCAGATCATACTCTTCAGCTGCTGATCCAAATCCTAGGGGGTCTCACCTGAAAGCATTGTGATCTATTTGAACCCAATGACTGACTGTGTCTCTAATTTCGGCCAGCTAAATTCTCTGTTCAACACATTCTTGATCTCTACTATTCCTGCATTTGGGTGGTCATTAGAGTGCTTGATACACCATGTCAATGCGTGTTCCTACAGTGCGCTCACCAATGTAGCCTTCTTAATGTTGTCATCTATGACCCGTTACACTTCCCACAACGGTATTACCACAAACCAGAAATGGTCCAGATCCTCATTCCCTACTCCTATGAATACGGGTAGCTTGATCGCACTCACCATGCTGAACTTCGGGGCTGGTGGAGATGGAGTGGGTGGAGATGGAGGTGAAGGAGGTGAAGCGGGTGGTGGTGTGGGTGGAGGTGGTAATAGTGGAATGCATTGCCTTATCAAACTGACCGCACTTCTTGGAGAGACCCGAGCGAGCTCTTCCTCACTCTCTCGTGAAGGTGAAATTAAGGGACTGTTTCTTACTTCCTTGCTATCTTTTTAGATCTTTCCACTCCGCGTCGTTCCAAACATTATTGTATTCGAATAACCTGCTTTTCACATAATAGCATCTTAATCTAGGTATTCAAAGATTTAATGTACTTACCTCGCGGTCCCTTGAGAAAACGTCATTCTGCTTCGTTGTAGCTCTCAGTCATGTCTATCGTAAACTCAGTGATAAATCCCCCTATTATCCGGTCGAACCAATGGTCCATAGTTCGCGTGATCTTATCTTCTGATGCCACTAGTCTGCGCACTAATTCTGGAGTCCACACTAACGGTTGGTAGAGCTTACACCTTCCCTAGCTATTGGCTAACCTCGCGATCCACTCATACAGTTCAAAAGAAAAGGATTTGAAGAATATCTCATGGATTTCCGTATACACATAGCGATTCAGCCACCTTTTCTCGGATACTTGCGGAGTTCTGTTTTCCTGTGTCATGAACTCGTGAATCTTCTTGTCCAACCACTCTTCAATTTCCCTCTTTGTTGGGTTCCAATGGCACAACATCAGACATCCCTTAGGCAGATCCCAGTCCTGGCAATGGAACCATTTGTTGGTATGTTGGGGCCTGACCAGGTTCAGAAGTGATTTAGCCAAACAAATCCAGAAACTACCGGCCCTGTCGGAAATAGTCTGCGGTGCGTGGACTGAGGTCTCACCCAAGGTAGTATGGGAGGGTGCTAGAACTAGGTTTCCACACCCTATGGATGTCTTGATGAAATCTAGGAAGTTCACGAGCCAAACCTGTGCACTTGTGCTACTCCACGCAATCATCTATCCTTCGCAACCTGTGCAGCTACTTCCACGCAGCTTTGTAAAGAGTGCGAAGAGGTGTTGTCTAGATCCTTTATCCTTACTGTGCTATTACTATAGATCTTAACTTAATTGTGTGGGCCCAATATTCTCATTAATCATTCAACATTCATAACAAGTGCGCACAATCATAAAACCGTAAAGAGATGCATAAATATAACAGAAGCATAGACACACAATATTTCATAATCAACTTATCTTTTATTAATTCTTTGTCCAAGTACAATCCCAACTCTTCCCTGCGCACTTAGCTACAGACTCTACTAGGCCTCTGCGCATTCAGCTGCAGAGCCTCTACCTATCACTATGATCTAATACTTTCAGATCTACTTCTAACTTCTAACCATGCCTTCGCATCTATCTGTTACCTCTCAAAACTAAGATCCACTTTACACTTAGAGCCTCGCTCTATTTATACAATCCCATGGTCTGCGGACCATGGGTAGGCCGACACACTTTACATTAAATTACATTATCTTAGGGCATACAACCCTAGACTCTTGTGCTCCACATGCATATTTTGCGGGGTTTTTACATTACACTTGACCAAGAATTAGGCTTCAAGCCCCAAAAACCTGCTATGGGGGGATCCGGTGCCCAACAGGGGTTTTCAACAAATTTGGGCTAGTCGTAAGGATTTTATCCATTCACATTTGGAAGTTACATGAAAAGGTCGACATGCCTAGATTTTCGGGCCTACCAAGTCTTTAGAAAGAAAAGTTAATAATTTGATAGGGAAATCATCTAGCGATTCAGAGGCCCTAACCCCTGCTCCAATTGCGCTGTTTGAGTCCTCTAGTTTCAGCAAGCCCAACCCTCAAGTCATTTTTGAGGGGTTGCAAAAATCTTCTCAGGGTTCTATAGCTCTGATTTTGGTTTACCTTTCATCCTTATAGAGATCAAAGAAAGACATGCGATGTATTATGACTTTTTTATGGATTTCAGAAGTTTCATAACTTATTTCTTTCTCCGATTTATTTTTCTGCTTTTCCTTCATCTCAAGTGCGATTGGCCTAGCTCACCCTCCTTGGATGAACTGGTGAAGGTGAGCCTTTCCCCGACGGCAAAGGAAGGTCAAACTGATGTTGAGAATATCTAAATCCATATACAATATTAAAATTTAGATACAAAAGGGTATTCATAATTTTAACACTCTAGATGGATTCAAAGACCCCTTTGTCTCTAAATTTTAACACTACAAATGGATTCAGAGACCCCTGTAGTGAAATGTAACACTTTAGTGTCAAAATCACAATTTTCCATTTCTAAAGTGACACAATTAAAAATTACTAATATAAATGACTAATTCATATACTTCTTGTATTTATTATTTAGTCATATTTTTATTCTTGGACTATAGTATTCATTTACGTTAATCATTATTAATTTTTTCACTTATTACCTAGTCATATATTTTTTCACTTATTATCTAGTCATATATTTTAGTCAAATTAGTCATTTCAGTTAGTCACTTTTAGATTGGTCACTTATAATCTAGTCGTATATTTTATCCCTAGACTAAATTAGTCATTTAAGTTAGTAATTTTTAGTTTGGTCTATTAAAAGTGCTCAAATTTAGTAGTAATTCACTTCAAATAATTGCAGTGACTAAATTTTTAGTCACCTAGTCACTAATTTCATCATTTTCTACTAGTGATCTGTGTATGCATGAAGGGTAAGATTTGCATCTTTAGGATACCGTAGACCAAAGTTTTGGGTTCCTTGGAGATATTTGAATATTCCCTTTTCTTCCTAAGGATGTGCTTTGTTTGGATTGGCTAGGAAGTTTCCAACAATACCAACTGCATGCATGATATTTGGTATGGTACCCGTTAGATAAAGCAAACTTCCAATCATAGACCTGTACTTTGGTTAGTTTACTACAGAAGAATCATCATTAGAAATGAGGCTACATCCTATCATCATGGGAGTACATATAGGTTTGTAATCTTCCATCCCATACTTCTTCAAAATCTTCTTGAGATATTTTGTTTGTGAGAGAAAGATGCCATCTTTTGCTTGTTACACTTGTAGAGCAAGAAAATAAGTTAGTTCCCCAAGTAAAGACATTTAAAATTCTTGCTGCATAACGAAAGCAAAGTTTTGACTCATAGATTCTTCATTACTACCAAAGATGATATCATGAACATAAACAAAAATAATTAGAAGTTAATCATCCTCAATGTTTGTGTACAAGTTATTGTTTGCGAATCATTTGTGAAACCTTTGGTTGATGATATTTGTCAAGATGATACTACCATGCCCGTAGAGTTTGTTTTAGCCCATATAAATCCTTTTTGAGTTTTCATAAAAGGTTTTGATCATCCCCCAAAATGAATCCTTCTAGTTGTTCAGTATATACTTCTTCTTCTAGATCTCCATTAAGGAAATAATATTTTACATCCATTTGATAAACTTTGAAATGTTGAAAACTTGAAAATGAAAGAAACGTTCTTATGGCTTCAAGTGTGGCTACTAGTGCAAATGTTTCTTGAAAGTATATAGCTTATTGATGATAATAACCTTTACAAACAAATCTAGCTTTATTCCTAATGACCTCTCCATTTTCATTCAACTTATTTCTCAATATCCATTTTGTCCCAATAACATTTTTATCATGAGGCCTTGGAACCAATTCCCAAGTATCATTCTTTTTAATTTGATCAAGTTCTTCATCCATGGCCTTCACCCAACAATCACCTTTACTAGATTAATTTACATTTTGTGGTTCAATGGTGGAGAATAAAGCTAGATAACTAGGAGATCCTACAAGGGTTCTTCTTGTTTGTACCCCATATTCCTTTTCTCTTAGAATTTGAGTTTTTGGATGATCTTTTGAACATACCTAAATGGAGCCTTTTCTTTGTTTGACGTGTCTTCTTCTGTTGCTTCATTAGTTTCTTCTTCTATATCATTGCAATTTGATATGGGAAAACATTGATCATCATCATCATCTTTTTATGATGTTAGGATCTGTGCATGCTTCATCAATCACAACATCAATGCATTCAACAATTTTCTAAAGTCTCTTATCATAACATTTGTATCCATTGCTTCTAGATGAGTAACCAAGAAGTATTCATTCATCTGCTCTAGCTTCAAACTTGCCAAGTTTTTCATCATTTATTTTGATGAAACATTTGCTTCCAAAAACTCTAAAATTCTTTACACTAGGAGGCTTACCATACCAAAGTTCATATGAAATTTTATCACTATTTAGACGAACATCATCCTTGTTGAGAATATTTACTGTAGTATGTGTAGATTCACCCAGAATGTGTCAGGAGTTCCAGACACATCAAGCATAGCACGAGCCATTTGTTGAACAATTCTATTCATTCTTTCTGCACTGCCATTTTATTGAGGAGTTATACCTATCGAAAATTGTCTTTTTATGCCATGTTTTTCACAGAAATCAAAGAATTCATCTAATATGTGTTGTAGCATTTTTTGGTTTTGTTAAGTTAGAGTAAATTAGTCTAGAAAAATGAAAATATTTTTCAAAAAATGTTAAGCTAGGATATGGACAAAAAGAATAATGAATAAAAATGTTTGGAAATATTTTGATAAATATGTCCATATCAAAGAAAATGTTAGAATAGATGCCCTAAAAAATGAAGGCAAAAGTAAAATGTTAGGTTAGAGAGAAAAGAAAAAATAAATAAACTTTGAAAGTGTGCAAGTCCAAGTGCCACTACTTTTTACTTTATTATGCAAAATAATGGTTATGTGCAGCTTGTCATAAATGCCACAACCCATGATAGTCAAATAGTTTAATCTTGACTAGTTCATGCTTTAAATTTCATGTTTATAGTTAGAGAATAAAGATCTGGCCAAATTGTTTAATCTTGGCAGATGAGTAGTTAGGTAGAGAATAATAAGGAGCTCATGCGTTTAATCTAAGCCCTTGGATGTTATAAGGATAGAATTAGATAGTTTTCTTTTCAAAAGAAAAAGGAAAGAAAAGGGTATGCTAGCCTAAATGCACCCAATTAAGTGAAGAAAAAATGTTAGGATAAGTAAAGGGTAGGTAGAAGAAAGGTTCTAGAAGTACAAAGTTGATTGAAGCATAAACATATTTATCATGCTTAATCCAATGTTTCAGTGTGCAGGAGAAGTTATGAAAGTGAAAAGATGTTCACAAGTTGATTTGGTTAAATTCCTCTCATTTCATTTCATCCCCCACTATATACTTACTAATTTCCTCATTATCCCATCATTTCTTATGAAAATACACTTTTCCCTTCATTTTCACCCTTGCCCCTTGGTTTCAGAAATTTTCCTAGAAATTTACCCTCCAAACTCATTATCCTACGCAAAACCCCTTTTCCTTAGTGTGAAACCCTTTCCCCTTGAAAACATCAATTTTCCCTAGTAATTTCCCTAAAAACCCATAAAACCCCCCTTATCCTAACTTTTACTCCCCCCTCCACTTGATTTAACTTTAACTTCGCCATACGTCTAAAAATCCCTTTTAACCTATAAAGATCCCTATAGCCTAAGTTTTGTTTCACCCTGAATTACTTAACAAAACTCTACAAATTCATGTTTTCCAGACAAAACCTTTTAACCCACCACCCTTGGTAGGGTTAAATAAACCTCGCTGTGGTTAACTCCAGTCCCACTCCTAAACCCATCGCGATATGTTTAATCATCACTTTATTCAATAAATTAATTACAAATCACTTGTGATTATTCCTCAGGCCTGCTAATCTCCACCAATTTCCCTCAATGTAGCTTTATCGTGTGATAGCCATTAGATCTTTCACCCCCAGATCTAATGGCACGCATCCATATCGTGCACTCCCGATCTTTGACCTTTACCCACTGGAGAGCACACGAGATTCATAGTTTTGCTTGGGCCCCTTGTGGTTACGTGGCAGCTCTACGTT
Organism: Pinus tabuliformis; assembly: GCA_031772625.1. NCBI lineage: Eukaryota > Viridiplantae > Streptophyta > Pinopsida > Pinales > Pinaceae > Pinus > Pinus tabuliformis. The sequence continues at coordinate 272,942,799 of CM062805.1, read as the reverse complement.
AACTCGCATGCCCTCAGAGAAAAACCACCCCACGGCCAAAAGTGGTGCGATGAGCAATGAAACCACCTCCCCACATAGGCCAAAACCACTCACTATTCACAATTATGAATTTCTGCGCCAAAGTTAACCGTTAACTGTTTAAATGCGAAAACCCTCGTTTTCACTCTTTTCACTTGTTTTTTCAGTGAAACCTGTTTAACCCTGCCTGCACCACCCTGAGCCTCTGCAACCAAATTGGGCCTCCGATTACCTTCCAAACATTGCCAGGACTCCGTCCATACACTATCCTGTTCCCTGAAGCCATTGCGGCCCTCCCTATCAGCCTATGTTTTTCTTAACAATTGTTGTATTTTGCAGGTGATTAGTAGAAGGCCAAAAGTTTGGATAAACAGTTTGTTCAGATAAACAGTTTGATACTGATTTAAAAACCTGTTTGTTCTAGATTCTTGAGAAATGAATTCAAATGATTTTCCTGTACAAACAGAAATTAGGTTTAAACCAAAGACAGAGCAGAAGGAAACATTTACACAGTAAATGTTAAAACAAACAATTTGCACAGTAAATGTTAAAACAGAGGAGGCAGATAAAGACAAACAGATGAAAGGTCATAAGTTAAATGACATCCAGTGTGAAAATCAAACAACATTCAGATTTTGGAGGAACAGTTAGCCAGCTCCAACAATTTTCATTTTTCAGTGATAGTCACCAACAACACAACATCAAAATAGTGTCAAATCAACTAGCAGTCTTTATTTTTATTTCATAATAATCTATTTTTGTAAAAACAATTTAGGATATTTTCTTAGTTCTACTGTTGTATAAATAACTCTCTTCACGAGTTATTATGGGTTGACCATTGAAGATAGGTTTCACTCTTGAAGAAAGGTTGCACCCTTGAAGAAGAGTGGCACCTTTGAAGAAAGGTGGTACCCTTGATGAAGCATTTCAAAACATTTGATGTACTTGACTTTTCTGGAACCTTAATAAAAAGCAAAGGATTATGAATTTTGCTTTACACAGTTTGTGTTTCTTGTAATTTTTTCTAGTATTACTCATTATGTTTTTCTTCATATTCTTATGTCTTACAGAGATAACCAGGTAGGAATAATTGTGTTTCAATCTATTCCTATAAGCTTCTCAAGTGATAATCTATAAAGAGAATGGATTAATGAATTGTCTGTTTAATTAATTCCCTCTGAATCAATAAATCATCAACATCTTTTGTAAGAATAAGCATATTCTCTTGAACCTTTTGAACATCATTTAGAGGTGTTCATACTTATGAATATTTATTTTTCTGTTTGAAGATTATAATAATAATATTATCTTTTGTTTCTGCTCACCACTATACAAGCTATTTCACTGTGTGAAATTTTATAGCAGCCCTCTGCTTTGATATTAATATTATTTAAGGGTTAGGCATTATAGTGTTATATCTGTTTCATTCATTGGTTCTCCAAATTAAAACAAAACCCAAAAAATAATTATCTTAGATGCTCTGGCATGATAGCTGACCATTATCATCTCAAAGGTACAACATCAATCTGGCGCTGTTGGCGGGGATTTAAATTCCATTAAGTTTTCCTGGGACAATAATATTCATTCTATTCCTCTAAAGTGATTAAAGGTCTAGAAAGGTTAAAATCCATCACCTGGAAACTCCACTAGCCCAAAATGGCACCTTTTAAGCACACCATATCTCACTCAAAATTGGATTTAGTTAATCCTCTGTCAGATCTTGAAAAACTTCTGAGAAAAGGTAGTTATAAAAGGAGACATCAACCATATTCTTCTCCCTCTTCAGCCTTGCAGTCTGAAGATTTAGTATCATTTAATCCTTTTAGTAATATTCCATCAGATCCTGAATTGACACAAATACCTCCTAGGGTTTCTGAACTATTAGATAGGGGTGTAGAAATTCTACAAATCTCGCTCTGAGACTTATGTAGAAAATCTGACTGTAGATTAACCGATAATGCAATATAAAACAAAGAAGAATATTATAACCTACTTCTATTATCAAAGTTTTCTTTGCGGAAGCTTAAAGATCAAGCCAAACAATATAACCAGAAGAAGAAGAATCAATGCACAATACACATGAAAATACTTTGGGGAAAGCCTCAGCTAAAAACCCCACTATCTGTATTATCATACAAGATGGAAATACATAGAGATTATACAAAGCCCTAGCTCTCACAGCTAGCCAGTTCTCAGTACAATCCTCAAAGATGCTCATACGAAATCCTAGCTTCTCACAAGCATTCCTCTCTGCCCTCCAAGCTCCTATTTCCTTGTGTTGTTCCTCTGGGATGATTTCCTCTTACCAAGTGGAAAAATAATCTCACACACTAATCTCACACCCTGTCAGAATTGCGAAATCCTCAAGGAATTGATTCCTTCTACATGCATGAGTTTTCTTTATAGGAAAACACATGCAACTGATAGTACACTATCCTTGACTTTAATCTCAACTGGGTCCTTCTCAGAATAGACATGCATGAGTTACTGATGAGGGAATCTTTAGTTATCTAGAGTATACTGGTTGAGTGCATGCATGCATCAACTGACTGATAACTCACAATTAGTTCCTCAAATAGTTTGGAACTAATTTAACTAGACTTAACTCAATAAAGTGAGTTAACTAATTACAACTCAAATATAACTCAATCTTATCTCCTTAATTAATGTATAATCTCCTTAATTTAAGGGATAACTCTTGCATGACTTCAAAAAGACTTCTAACTTGAATTTCTCCAACTAATTAATCCATAATGAATTAATTAATTATTTCCAAGCAGCCGGTAAGACTAAATTAGATTTTAATTCACAATTTAATTCAAGGACAAATTAAATTGGAATATTCTAGATTCTATTTTTATCATTTCTTGTTGCTATTTTCAACACTCCCTCTCAACAAGAAAGGAATTCAACTTGATCTCGATTGAGAACCTTTGGAATGTTATGCATGTAACACTTCTCTCTAGTTTTGTTGCTCCAGTAACTCCAGAAACAAAAAAACATCCAACCTAAATCAATATGATGCATCTGTCATCGAAGTCTCTAACTGCTATTGCCTCTGTCAACTAAAAACTTTGCGCTTCTGCTGACTCTTCCTTCCTGCACTGTTGTCAATCCTTCTTTGTGCTCTTCAGTATATAACTACTCTAGCCTCTATCACTTTGATCCCTGACTGCATCAATCCCACTGATTCCTCCCACTACTATGTACTTTGGGCTCCCATAGCAAGGTACGATCCATGAGATAAAACCTCTCAATGGACGTTGCCCAATTTCAACCTTCTTGGGACTATCACTTCACATCACCCCAGCTCACACCTAAATGTATGGCTGCATGTGATCCCTCTACCCATTTGGATCGAAATTCCCCCTAATGGAGGTATCTACAGGAGTGTATCTCTTCACTCAGTCTACTCTCTGCTTCTCCAATTGTGGCTCCTCCACAATTGTCTTAGACTTCTTCTGGGACTGCATGTTGAGAGGTAATTTACTCTCCCTCTCAACCACCAAGTCTCTAACATTTCCCTTGCTCCTCAAGGCTTTGCATGCATCTTGAACCTTAATAGCATATAGGTTCTTAACTCGTGAACCAATCTGTTTCACCTGTCTCATGGTGATGTGTCTAAGGAAAGCCTTTCGCTTACTAGAGATAACATCGTAGCCTTTTTCCTCCAACATCGCGACCGATACCAAGTTCTTCTTCATTCCAGGAAGATACTTCACATCTGTAAAGGTGATAGGAGCTCCATGCTCCCTTCGAAAAGAAATCGTGCCCGCTCTTGAAACACTATACCTTTCGTCGTCACCCATCTCTATGTGCATCTTGAGGTCTTTCTCCTCCAAGGCACTGAACAAACTTTCATCACCGGTCATGTGGAATGAGGCTCCATTGTCAAGATACCAGACACAACGCATCATCAATGACACCATGTATGCGATGAGGATAAAGTACATTCTAAACTGAGAGGCTAATTCCTCACCTTCTGATCCTTCCGAGGATCCCTTCTTGGACTTCTTCAATGGACAATTAGTCACATAATGTCCCATCTCAAGTGAAGTATGATATGAATTCAATTTTGCACCTGTAACTCCGAACTTTAAACTTCAAATTCTCTTCTCATTATATTGTTCATAGCTCCAATAAACTTGGCTCCAATACCATGTAGAAATTCTGTAAATTCTCTACAAATCTCGCTTTGAGACCTATGTAGAAAATCTGAGTGTAGATTAACCCTATAATGCAATATAAATCAAAGCAAAATACTATAACCTACTTATACTATCAAATTTTGCTTTACGGAAGCTTAAGTTCGAGCTAAACAAGATAACCAGAAGAAGAAGAATCAATGCACAATACACATGAAAATAATTTGGGGAAAGCCTCAGCTAAAAACCCCACTATCTGTATTATCATACAAGGTAGAAATACATAGAGATTATACAAAGCCCTAGCTCTCATAGCTAGCCAGCTTTCACTACAATCCTCAGAGATGCTCATAGGCAATCCTAGCTTCTCACAAGCCTTCCTCTATGCCCTCCAAGCTCCTATTTCCTTGCGTTGTTCCTATGGGATGATTTCCTCTTACCAAGTGCAAAACTGATCTCACACACTGATCTCATACCCTATCAAGACTGCACAATCCTTAGGGAATGGATTCCTTCTACATGCATGAGTTTTCTTTATAGGAAAACACATGCAACTGATAGTACACTATCCTTGACTTTAATCTCAATTGGGTCTTTCTCAGAATAGACATGCATCAGTTACTGATGAGGGAATCTTCAGTTGTTTGGAGTACACTGGTTGAGTGTATGCATGCATCAACTGTCTGATAACTCACAATTAGTTCCTCAAATAGCTTGGAGCTAATTTAACTGGACTTAACTCAGTAGACTGAGTTAACTAATTACAACTCAAATATAACTCAATCTTATCTCCTTAATTAAGGGATAATCTGCTTAATTTAAGGGATAACTCTTGCATGAGTTCAGAAAGACTCTAACTCGAATTTCTCCAACTAATTAATCCATAATGAATTAATTAATTATTTCCAAGCAGCTCGTGAGACTAAATTCGATTTTAATTCACAATTTAATTCAAGGACAAATTAAATTGGAATATTATGGATTCTATTTTTATCATTTCTTGTTGCTATTTTCAACAAGGGGAGTTGACTTAGATTCAAATTTCCTCATTCATTCTTTTGAAAAACATCTAGAACCCTCATTACCACTAGGATCACCTAAAGCTAAGTCTGACTTGGGTGTTCATTTACGTGAATACAAACCCACATATTTCGTATCCCCTACCACTTATTCATTTCCTTCCATTTCTGAACGACCGAAGCTTTTACTCTGAACAGCCTAAAGAGACCCTCTCTATATATTCAAATCCACTTTTTGAAACAAAGAGGGTATTCATTCACCAAAAGAGTGTATTCATTCACAGGTCCAAATGTTAGTTCTTAAGACTCCTTTAAAGTTATTCAGGAGATCCCCTCCTTATTCACCTCCACATAGTCACACACCACCTCAATCACCTTCTTCTACCTCTTCTTCATCCACACAAACACCTCATACGCCACCTTCTAATATGGAATTCCAACCTATGGTACAGGCTAGATATGCATCTTTAGTTTTACCTGTGAACCTTGATGCATTCCCAGCTGGGTACTTGAAATAGCTTCCTAGTTATAATGGAGAAATTGGTCCCTGAGCTGAGGACCATCTTCAAGATTTTCTAGACTTTGTAGACAACATGAATATTGAACAAGAAAATGTTTACATGAGATTGTTTGTAGAATCACTTGAAGAAAATGTAAGAATCTGGTTTAGGTAGTTACCTGTAAATTCCATTAGAAATTGGGAAGAGCTTACAAACATATTTAAAAATAAATGGGGTGTAAAGAAAGATCCTCTTTACTTTCTGACTGAGTTTGAAGAACTTAAAAGAAACTTTGGTGAACCTGTATTATATTTTATCAAAAGGTTCAATAAAATTTATCATTAGATGCCCCCTAATTGTAAACCACCTATAGCAGCAGCTAAGTCTAGGTTTTCTAAAGCCTTTGATGATGATTTTGCTGTAATGCTAAGAGAGAGAACTTCAAGAAATCTTGAAGATATGCAAACAAATGCTATAGAGTTGGAAGAAAATAGGGATGCTTCGAATTACTTGAAAGCTAAAGAGGAAAAGGCCGAAAGAAACCTCAAATATATTCAAGAAACCTCTAGTTACTCTAGTTCTTCTAAGACTAAAATGGAAGATTCTAAAATAGATGAAATAACTTCTCTTCTTAGAAATCTATCTAAAAGAATTTGCAAGATTGAGACTCAACCTAGGACAATTCAACAAAAAGTTACTAGACCCCAAAATCAAAATCAAGGTTAGTATAGAAGGAATCCACAATTACAAATTCTTCATGATCAACAGGTTCCCACTCCTTTACTGATAGATGGCTAGCAACTTGATGAAAATACTATGACTATCACTGAAGATATCAATAACATGGATACTTATTCTAATTAAACAGTTATGATTCCTCTCTCACAACAAAATCAGGTTCAAGAAGATCAAGAATCCTCACAGGTTTCTAAATACCATGCCTTCTCTGAATTTTTAATTGCAAAGTTAAACAAGAGATATGATCTTAGGCCTAGACCCAGCCCTGGAAGACCTCCTAAGGAGACTCCAATAATTGAACCTCGTACCAAAGCTGTTGAAACTCAAACAACTGTTATTCGACCATTAAATCAGTGAACTGATACTGCTCAAAATGATAAAAATGCTTTGACTACATTTAATGTTGAAAAAGAGTTAGAAAGAGTTAAAATCCCAATTCCACTTTCAGAAATTTCCAAAAACCTGGGTATAAAATCAAGTCTCCAAATGGATATAAAACACCTCGGTTGATGCTAAAAGTGATATCATTAGTCTGAAAGATGAAAAACCAGCAGTTGTCTTTGGTCCTAGCTCAGATATGATAGATGAAATAGTGCCTCCTTTCTATGTAACTCTTAAGACAAATGGTTCGATGTTATATAATTGTATGCTTGATTCTGGAGCATCACATAGCCTCATGCCAAAAAATATCATGGACCATTTGAAACTTGACATAACTAGATCCTATCATGACTTGTACACCTTTGATTCTAAAAGGGTGCCCTTCTTAGGATTGATTAAGGATTTAGTACTCACCCTTGCCCAAATTCCAGTGAAAGGTGTAGTGGTTGATATAGTTGTCACAAATATTCCTCCCAAATTTGGAATGCTCCTTTTTAGGTCTTGTTGCGCCAAATTAGTTGGAACCCTTCAGATGGATATGCCTTATGCCACTATTCTAGTTTATGGGGGAGAACAATTAAGGTTATATAGAGAGGTAGGATTTGTGCACACTGTTTTCAAAATAGATCAGGATTTTGGTTGCTTTAAACTCTCTTCCAACCAAATAGATGAAACTCAAGTTAAAATAGAAGATGTAATTGAAAGTCCTATACCAAATTAAATTGATGTATGGAAACTATTTTTTGATGGTTCTTGTACAAAAGATGGAGGAAGCTGGGGTAGTTTTAATTTCACTGGAAAAAGAAATATCACCCAATCATGCAAACTCGACTTTGAAATTACAAATAATGTGGTTGAATATGAAGCTTTCCTTTTGGGACTGCAATTATCCAACAACTTAAAGGTTCAAAACTTAAGTGTTTTTACTGATTCAGAACTTATTGTCAAACAAGTGAGAAATACTTGCTAGACTAAGCATCCTAGACTTAGGTCTTATCGAAATGAAGTTTGGGATTCATTCAAAAACTTCTTTGATGCTTTTAATTTGACTTATATTCCAAGAAATCAGAATATTCATGCAGATGCCTTAGCTATTTCTCTAGTTCATTCACAATCCCTGATCAGACCAATGTACTCTATCAAATACAAGTCAAGTACAAACCATCCATCCCAGAGAATCTAAAACACTGGCAGATATTTGAAGATGATGAACATTTGAAATCTTTTTTGCAGGTTATAGATGAATTTTTAGTTCTACAATTGATGAAGATAGAACATAAATAAATGAAAATACAAATGGAAATGATACTTCAAATTTCAATTCAAAAATTGCTGATCATGACATCATTCAATTGTCTAAGAATTTTATTCCCAAGGGCCTCATTCCCTTAGAAAAATTGTTAGATCAAAATGATGTCCTCTGAAACCCTCAGTCCATTTCTTCACAAGATGACATAGAAGAAATTAATATTGCAACAAATGATGATATTAAAAACATCAAAATATGTGCATCTTTAAATCTTGAGATCAAATCTCAATATATTAAGTTACTTCAAAATTATAAGGATGTTTTTGCATGGACCTATGTTGATCTAAAAAGCTATGATACTTCATTAATACAACATAAGATTCCTTTAAAGCTAGAAGCAATTCCTTATCAACAGAAACTTAGAGGGATCAATCCAGATCTTCTACCAACAGTAGAAAAGGAAAGTAAGAAAACGCTAGATGCCCAGAACATTCTCCCTCTTAGATATTCTAATTGGGTTGCAAATTTAGTTCTTGTTAGAAAGAAGAATGGAGAAATTAGACTCTGTGTGGACTTTAGAAATTTGAACAAAGCATCATTAAAGGATAACTATCCTTTGCCCAAAATGGATCAATTACTTCAAATGATTTCAGGAGCACAAAGACTTTCTATGCTTGATGGTTTTTCAGGCTATAATCAGGTAAATATTGAATCAATAGATAGAGAGAAGGCATCCTTTACTACACCCTGGGGTACATTCATGTATGCTAGAATGCCATTTGGCTTAACCAATGTTGGAGCAAAATTTTAGAGAGCTATGGATGTAGCTTTTGTGGGTGAGGTAAATAAATTTGTGGTCATTTATCTTGATGACATAACTGTTTTTTCTAAATCTGATCAGAAACATCTAAAGCACTTGATCAAGGTTTTTGACAGGTGTAGAAAGTTCAGAATATCACTGAATCCTAAAAAGTCTATGTTTTCTATCAAAGAAGAAAAATTGTTGCGCCATATAATTTCAAAATAGGGAGTAGTGATTGATCCGAAGCATGTGTTTGCCATTAAAACATTGACCTTACCTAGAAACAAGAAGACGATTCAAGCTTTTCTAAGCAAGATTAATTTTTTAAGGAGATTCATCCCAAATTATGCAAAGATTGTAAGAGATATAACTGACATGCTACGAAAAGATCATGAAGTTAAATGGATTTTCTCTTCCAGGCATACATTTGATCAGATCAGGAAAGCTATCTATGAAGCTCCCACCTTGTCCAGCCCTCATTACACTAAACCATTCAATATCTTTTCCTTTGCGTCAAAAATAACCCTCACTATTGTTCTACAACAAAAGAATGAAGATTCCCATGACCAACCCACAACCATTTTCAGTAAGGTTATGAGAGATGTTGATCTTATGCCCTTATTCAAGCCCTTAAATCATTCAAGATGTATGTCCTACATTATCCTATTACTACTTATCTTCCTAATAGTGCTGTGAAAATCGTTTTAACTCAACCAGGCATTGATGGAAAGAGAGCTAGATGGATCACTCAAATACTGAAGTTTGATCTAACTATCAAAACTACAAAGCTAGTAAAAGGCCAAGGATTAGCTAAGCTTCTAGCTGAATCCAACTGTAAAGTGCTTAGAATCAATTCTATTTTAGAGATACAAGAGAAGAATCCACAAGAACCTTCTCAAAATTCAGATGAGAAGAATCCACAAGAACCTTCTCAAACTTCAGATAAGAAGAATACACAAGAACCTTCTGTCCTTATAGAAGGGGAGAATCCACAAGAACCTTCCCTTCATCTAGAAAGGGTGAATCCACAAGAACCTTCCCTTCATCCTAAGGAAAAGAATCCACATGAACCTTTACCTTGAAATTAGATTCCCCATTTATACATTGATGACAAATTTTTGTTGTCAGATTGGTACAAAGACATTGGAAATTTCTTGATCCATTTTGAATGTCCAGCACCATTCTCCAAAAGCCAGTGTAAAACTCTCAAACTGAAAGTAGTCAAGTACTATATCATAAATGAAAATTTGTACCAGAAAAATCCATTAAATATTTTGTTATTATGTTTAAAAGAATCAGAAACTGAAGGAATCATTGACTAGTTTCATATAGGATTTTGTGGAGGACATTATGCTTGGAGAGCAAGAACATATAAGATATTAAGGGGAGGATTTTATTGGCCAAAATTGTTCTTACAAATAGGAGAAAAGGTCATAGGTTGTGTTCCTTGTCAAATTTTTGTTGGTATGCAAAAAATAGTAGCTCTTCCACTAGTTCCATCAATAGTCTCACAACATTTTCTCCAATGGGGATTAGATTTTGTTGGAGAGATTCATCCCACTTCAAGTAATCAGCATAGATGGATCCTCATTGCAACAGACTACTTCACTAAATGGGTGGAAGCAATTCTAGTCACAAATGCTACTGATTCAGTAGTATTCAAATTTATTGAAGAGAACATCTTATCTAGATTTGGTTACCCAACTCAAATTGTCACTAATAATGCAACAACTTTTCTAGTGTTAAAATTATTGAGTTTTGCCAGAAATGTCAGTTTTGTTACATCATTAAACTCCATATTACCCACAAGGTAATGGCCTTGCAGAATCCTCCAATAAAAGTCTGCTAAAGGTAATAAGAAAGACTCTAACAGATCATAAAAAGAGCTGGGACTCTCATTTAATTTATGCAGTATGGGAAAATAGAATTACTCCAAAGAGATGTTGGAAATAATACTGACGAGGGGGGGTGAATTAGTATTTACAAATCAATAACTTTTTCATTTCCATAATCAAATTTATATACACTACTTCAGTGAAGGGAACTCATGCGTGCACGCAACAGTTCTTAAGGCAACTAGCGTATATCCAGTGAACTTATGATTCAGTTAATTCATCATATGTTGATCCTTAATCAGTGCATCAGTACTTTATTAAACATTAAATAGTAACCATGTGCAGTAATAACAGAATAAACCATCACACATAAGCAACACACATGACAACCATGATTTAAGGTGGAAACCCAATGTTGGTGAAAACCACCTGCTGCTGTCATCTTTGTCTTCTTTTAATAATAAGAAAATCTGTTTACAATCTTGGACTAGTGCAGATTCATACCAGTATGCAGGTACCCACTTGCAGAAGGCTACAACCTTCTCTCATTTTCCAGCTGATACTGGAAGGGAGATACAACCCCCTAGCTCTTGTACTAGCTGATCTGTTTACTAGTACGTAGGCGTAGACCTACAGAAGCCTCCAACCTTCACTCGTTTTCCAGTGGCTACTGGAAGGGAGGTTCGACCCCTTAGCTCTTGTACTAGCCGATATGTTTACCAGTACGTAGGTGCTAGCCTATAGAAGGCTACGACCTTCTCTCTTCCTCCAGGGACCACGTTTCATGAATTTTCAGACTAGATACTCTTGGAACACAACACCACAATCTGAAGGCAACGTTTCATCCAATTTTCATACTGGACCCATCAACAACATTGAAGCTCAAAATTAATCACCACTACAATACAACCATCAAATACATCTACATCAACCAATCCCTGAAACCCAATCATCAATCTCCGATATAAGAGGAACCCAATCATCACTCTCTGATATAACTAAAACAATCAATCACTAAAACCTCTGGTGTACTAAATCAAACAATCATTGGAACTTCTGACATACTAAATCATACAATCACTGAACCTATGACACAACTGAATCAACCATTCATTCAAACTTAAGCAAATTCAACCAAACAACTGGGACAAACATATCAATCTAGCCAATACACAGATTTGAACCCAGATCACTGCATCAACAACTAGAACTAACTAGAACTTCAAAAGACATGTGTTAGAATGTATAGGCTCCTTCAATGAACCCAACCTACATTTATACGCTACTTCCTTTAGCCCAACCTGCATATATCTTAAAGATACTGAATCATAAAACTTTTGAACCACGAGATGTACCAAACAGTGACATTCTGAAGATCTACTACCATATTAGAGAGTTGTAAATAAGTAGCAACAAGGATCACCCTTCCTTCTCAATCAATCAATCAATCAAACTCAATTTCCTTATACATTCAGTTCTACTTTCATATCTAAGAAGACATCATTGACAAACAACAGTAATACAACAGCAAAACAACAGTATTGATCTGATAGATCATTTATCCCTAAACATCAATCTTTTCTTTTGCATATGCTACTTGGACGAGCTAAACCAGTGTGTATATGTAACTTCACCAATGTGAACCAACGTATAGATATGCAAATACTTACTTATAACTTTGTTGCAATTCCAGACTTCAGACATACCCAGATCATCATATATAAAGGATAAGATGTGTGTTAGCAATAAGATCTATCTTACCCATTGTCAGATCACATAATGATAAGTCATTATGGTCTTGATCCATCATCCATCATCAACCACATAGGTGCATCCTTATTTCAGATCAAGAAAAGAATTAGAAGCCCATAACTTGCATATTTGATCTAACACTTCAAAAGATATTCAATACTTGCACACCTTAGCCTAATGATCTTCTCCTCCTTATATAGTTTTAGGCCATTCTCAATACCTTGGACCAAAACCACTTAGGACCAATACCTTGGACCAAACACCTCGGGCCAATACCTCAGACCAAACACCTCGGACCAACACCTTGGACCAAAAACTTGAGCCAAATACCTTGGACTAATACCTTGGACCAAAACCTTGATTTTCCATCCCATACATGCTTTTCCTTCTGTGAAAGTGCGTGTATACATATACTCTCCTTTTTTTCTATTAACTTGCATGTATACACTACATGGATAAAGTGAACCAATGTATACTTCATAAACTACTCTCTTTCTTCAATTTCTTGATTCTAATATGTAATATTTTGTTCCTTCATCCTATTCTTTTGTACCATTAGTTTGTTCCTTTTGAATAGACTTGTTATAATGTGATTTGCCATATTACTTCTGAAATGATTCCTTTGAACTGCCCTACATTTTGTCACATTTGTAAACAAAACTGCCATGCATTCTATCACCTCTGATATCTCTTTTGTAGATTCATCTAGTTACCATATACAAGTGAGTTGTTATGCTATAAGTGGGTTGCCATCAAGTACAGCACATGCATCATAATGCCAAGAATCTCCCCCTTTAGACTTGATGGAAACCATGTTAGTGTTGATTACTGCAAGCTATAGAAACTATTAGAGATAACAAGAAACACCAAAATACTCTCCCTCTTTGACATCAAGGGCAAAGGGCAGACCAAGATATTCTCCCCCATTGATATCACGGGCAAAGGGATGACCATAATGAATACTTTCATGTCTGAATAGTTGAATATAAGCATTGATCAAGCTCGCCCTAGGCACATGCTAAATTCTCTGATTAAACTCCTCCTTTTTTCATGTTGTGATACACTAAACTGTCCATGCTCCCCCTGAGCACATGCAAAGTCTACAAAAATATTTTCCAAAAGAATAACATGACTCTATAACTCAACTATGTGAGTTTGACTTTCCTATCACCAATGACTCATACATACATCAATCCCCCAATCAAATGGGGATATACCAAATTTGACTCATCCACCCAACCAAGTGGGGATATACCAACTGTTTATACATGATAGAAATACAATAAATATTACATCATCCATCCCATGTAAAGTTGGGATACAAATTCCATCACTTGTCCAATAGGACTTATTCAAATGTATGAGAAGTCATATGACACCCTAGACTTTTACATGACTTAAGCAACAAATGGTATAAATATCTGAAGCCATAGCTGGACTCAGCAACCATAATGTCAACAATGCAGAATGCGAGTGGAGGCTAATGCTCCCCCTGAACATGTGCTACCTGTGCATTGTTAACAAGTCATTCATCAAGGCATCTTTTTCAGTCAGATAAAAAGTAATGAACAAAAACATATCGTTAGACTATAATCATCAACATTAGACAGAGCACCCATATCAGAGTCTGGCCTACTGTTTTTCCTGTTAGAAAAACATATACGCTCCTTTAGGCACAGGAACCTGCATGTATACATGAATATACTTCATGAAACCCACGTATAATAACCTTCCTCTGAAAAACTGGATTTAACAACAGCAACTACTCCCAGCTTTTGTCTGAGATATTCAAATGTTTCTCTAGGCAGTGGTTTAGTGAATATATCAGCAACCTATATATGTCCATCATTAGTTCCCAAGATATGACAATGTAATTATAATCAACATGTGACAAAGTATACTGCATATAGATATCAACTCATCCTCTTAATCTCATGAAGATCAACTTGCTCTGTTTCCTTAGTAGAAAGAGCCTTATCATAACCTTCCATGAATCAACTAAGCATAGGTCATATCTCCAAGCAGTAACACAAAATCATATCATATGTATGTGAAAACACCATAGTCATCATCTATGATCATAGCATCATCACCAAGAACTTCATGATCTTTCCACAAGAGCCCTCAATATATCAACCATGTATCATCACTATGAAACATCTCACATCTTGATAAGCGTCAGCAGCGATAATCAACATATGTGAGTATCAACCTATCATCATAAGGTAAGAAGTCATCATCATTATGTGACTAACTAAGCCATGTCTCTGAATATCCATGTCTTTAAATACCTATGTCTTCATGAGACCTGCAATAACACCATTCTCTTGGCCAACCAACGATATTTTTCAATATGCAACTTAAGTAATCAGCCATGTATCCAACATAATGTGTATCCATAAACTGTGTATCTAGCAAACCATGAGCTCATTGTCATTTTTCAAGATTTCTTGATACCATCAACAACAACAATCCTCAACCATGTGAGAGCCAAGAACTATAGGAATCCTGCATCATAACTGCACCATATGAACTTTATGCATCTTTGAAGGCATGATGCGACCAACATAAAAGAAATGAGTGGTTCATCATCAAATAACGAAGTTGTGTACTCAAGCTTTGTACTTCTCCTTGTCCTTATGAAGATCACCATGTAAGCAAAAAATTCATCCACAATCACCCATAAATCTAATCTGAATAACAACTATGTAACCCCAAGCAATACAAGCATCATCTGATATTTCATCATGGGCAACTCATAACCGTACTAGTTTATATGTAGAGAACTTTTGATTTATCCAATTTATCATGAATTGAACTTTAACCAGCATATCAGGGATTTGTTAGACAGTGCAGTAAAAGCAGAATAAAGCATCACACATAGGCAACACACATGAAGACCAAGATATAAGGTGGAAACCCAATGTAGGTGAAAACCACTTGCTATTGTCATCTCTGTCTTCTTCTAATAATAAGAAAAGTTGTTTACAACAATGTACTAGTGCAGACTCATACCAGTATGCACGCTTCCACTTGCAGAAGGTTACGACCTTCTCTCATTCTCTAGCTTCTACTAGAAGGGAACTACAATCCCCTAGCTCTTGCACTATCCGATATGATTACTAGTATGTAGGCGCCGACCTACAGAAGGCTACGACCTTCTTTCTTCCACCAGGGACCACGTTTCATAAATTTTTAGACTGGATCCATCAACAACATTATAACTGCAATTCACTCATCAAATACATCTGCATTAACCAATCATTGAAACTCAAACATCACTTCTTGAATCACCCATAATTAAATCAATCAATCACTTTGACAGTCAATCTAATCAGTCAAAATACTATCACCAGAATACAGTCACCAGAACCCATACTAGAACCCAGAATCCTACAACAGCAAACAGAAACAACTAAAACATACTTTATGAGGTATATGCTACTTCCATGTGTCGAACCTACGTGTATATGCGCATTTATCAAAGCCAACCAGCATACACATCTGCAAATATTAATTTATAATTCTGCAGCTATTCCAGAATTAAGTTATACCCAGATCATAATATTCACAAAGCAACACATGCGTCAGTATTCAGTTCTATACTATACATGATCAAACCACATAATGATAATTCATTTCAAGCCTTAAGATCCTGATCCATCATTAGATCTTATCCTTCACAAACTGCTAAGGTTCATCCTTGGTTCAGATCAAGCACAGTACCATAAGCCAACAACCTCCATACTAGATCTCACACTTCATCAGATATTCAATACTTGCACACTTGGCCTAATGATCTTCTCCTCCTTTTGTAGTTTTAGGTCTTTCCCAATACCATGGACCAAAACCACTTAGGACCAATACCTTCGACCAAATACCTAGGGTCAATACCTCGGACCAATACCATGGATCAAAATACCATGGACCAAATACCTCGGACCAAGAACTTAGTTTTCCAATGTATACGCTCTTTTCCTTTTGTGAAAGTGCATGTATACATATACGCTACTTGTGGTCAGAGAACCTGCGTGTATACGCAGCTTGCTCAAGGTGAACCTGCGTATACCTTTCTTTCTTCATTCAGTGTAATATGATCTGTAATTCTTTGTTGTTAACCTTTTGTACTGTGATCTTTCATCTGAGTGAGTTTCCATCAAGGACAACACTTGTATCATAATGCCAACAATATCCCCCTTTGGACTTGATGGCAACATCAACATCCAGTCACTCTCCCCCTTTGACATCAAGGGCAAAGGGCCATGCTCCCCCTTTGACATACATTATGCTGGTCATGCTAACCCTGAGTACATGTTGAATTCTCCGATATGCTGAAATGTACTGATTGAGCTCCCATGATTGAGTCCATGCTCCCCTTGAGCAAAAGCAAAGTCTATAAAAATATTTTCTAAAAGAATAAAATGACTCTATACATACATCAACAATGACCTTCCTATCACCAATGACTCATACATACATCCATCTCCGAACCAAGTGGGGATATATCAAATTTCATTCATCCACCCAACCAAGTGGGAATATACCAATTGTTTATACATGACAAAAACAAGAAATATTACATCATCCATCCCATGCATAGTGGGGTTACAAATTAGGTCTTTTCTTGACCTTTAAATTAAATTATATGCATGTCATTTATAATAAGGACAACCGATATAAACAAGACCATGATAGTCACCAACAACTATCATACACCATATATAATCTACACCATCAGCAACATCAGGATCAACAGCCTGTATATTTCCATCATCAAAAGAGTCACCTGAATGAAAGCAATTATGCGGATCTGTACCAAGATCTTCTAAGATAATGCCAACAATGCATTATTAGAAGCATATGCTCCCCCTAAACCTGTGCCATATGTTCACTATCAGATCTAATTATTGCATATATCAGTAAGAAATATCAAGGCATCATCATCAATCAGATATACATCAAGTTATCAACAACTTTATGAGGACCAACATATTTCCACATGTTATCAGTAGATTGTAACCATCATCAAATAGAGCAGATAATTGACTGAACCATATCAGACCCCTTGTTCCTGAGTCTGGCCCACTGCTTTTCCTCAGACCGACATACACACGACTGTGCCCATAGAAACCCGCATATGTACACGACTATGCTTCATGAAACTCACGTATAACAACCTTTTTCTGAAAAATAGGATTTAACAGCAGGATGATGCAGCAACTACTCCTAGCTTTTGTCTGAGATATTCAAATGTTTCTCTGGGTAGTGGTTTAGTGAATATATCAGCAACATGTTTTTTGGAGGGAACATACTCCAATTTGACCTTTTGTTCAAGCACTCGTTCACATAGAAAATTATATTTGATGGGTATGTGCTTAGTCTTGTAGTGCATGACTGGATTCTTTGAAATACTGATAGCACCTGTATTATCACATAGAATGGAGATGTGTGGAGTACATGTGATCTAAATGTCTTGCAAGGTTTGCATCATCCAATGTAGTTGTGTGCAGCAAGATGCAACAACCACATATTCTGCTTCAGTTGTAGATAATGCAATTGAACTTTGCTTCTTGTTGAACCAAGACACTAACCTAGAACCCATATAGAATGCACCACCACTAGTATTTTTTCTGTCATCAACATTTCCTACCCAATTTGCATCTGTATATGCATGAACAGTAAGATGTGTATCTCTAGGATACCATAAACCAAAATTTAGTGTTCCTTGAAGATATTTGAAAATCCTTTTGACTGCTTGAAGGTGTGATTCGTTTGGATTTTCTTGGAATCTTCCAACTATTCCTACTGCATGCATGATGTGAAGTTGGGTACTTGTTAGATAAAGCAGACTGCCAATAATGGATTTGTAATTTGGTTGATGTACTTCTCCTGATTCATCATTTGAGATGAGACTGCATCCTATTACCATTGGGGTACATACTGGTTTAGAATCTTCCATGCCATACTTTTTGAAGATCTGTTTGAGATATTTGGTTTGTGAACGAAAAATACCATATTTATTTTGTTGAACTTGTAGACCAAGAAAATAGGTAAGCTCACCAAGCAAGGACATTTCAAATTCTTGCTACGTTACTGAAGCAAAATTCTGACTCATGGATTCTTCATTGCTACCAAAAATGATATCATCAACATAAACAACAATTATTAGCAATTATTTAGTGTCAATCTTTCTATATAGATTGCTATCTGCTGACCCCTTTGAAAAACCCTGTTGGTGGAGATATTTGTCAAGACCGTTAGACTAGGCCCTTAGAGCTTGTTTTAGACCATAGAGAGTCTTTCTAAGTCTGCATACAAGTTTTGCATAATTTCCAAGAATGAATCCTTCTGGTTGTTCAATATAGACTTCTTCTTCTAAGTCTCCATTAAGGAAGGTAGATTTTTCATCCATTTGGTATACTTTGAATTTCTGAAAACTGGAAAGAGTAAGAAACATTTTTATGGCTTCAAGTCTAGCAACAGGTGCAAAAGTTTCTTCAAAATCTATACCTTCTTTTTGAGCATATCCTTTAAAAACAAGTCTAGCCTTGTTTCTAATAACTTCTCCATTTTCATTCAGCTTGTTTTTGAATATCCATTTAGTTCCTATGATATTCTTATCATGAGGTCTAGGAACTAATTCCCAAGTATTATTCTTTTCAATTTGCTCAAGTTATTCATTCATGGCATAGATCCAACATTCATCTTTGCATGCTTCATTTACATTTTCAGGTTTAGTGGAGGATAGTAATGCTAGATAGCTTGAGGTTTCTGTAATAGTTCTTCTTATCTGTACACCTACCCCTTTTTCCCCTAAAATTTGAGTTTCTGAATGATTTTTCTGAACATAACTAGATGGAGTCTTTTCTTCTACCGTTATCTCTTCTTCTGGTGCTTCATTGGTTTCTTCTTCAGAATCATTGTGATTTGATGTGGGAAAATAATCCCCATCTTCTTCATTGTCATAATCTGCGGTTTTTATTTGTTTAGGATTTTTGCATGCTTCATCAACTACAACATCAATACTTTCAACAATTTTCCCAAGTCTTTTATTATAACATTTATATCCTTTACTTAGGGAAGAGTAACCAAGAAGAATACCTTCATCTGCTTTGGGCTTAAACTTACCAAGTTTTTCATCAGTCCTTTTGATATAGCATTTGCTTCCAAAAACTTTGAAGTATTTTATCGTAGGAGTCTTACCATACCAAAGTTCATGTGGCATTTGAGTGATGTTTACTCAAACATTTGCTTGGTTGAGAATAGTTACGACGGTGAATGCAGCTTCACCCCAGAAGGTTGCAAGAGTTCTAGATTCATCGAGCATAGCTCAAGCCATTTGTTGAACAATTATGTTCATTCTTTCTACCTCTCCATTTTTCTGAGGAGTCCTTGCGGTGGAGAACTACCTTTTTATTCCATGTTGTTCACAAAAATCAAAGAATTCATCTAAGGTAAATTCCCCTCCTCGATCAGATCTGAGGCATTTGATTTTGCGATCTAATTCATTTTCAACCAAAGCTTTGAAGGCTTTGAACTTTTCAAATGCTTCATCTTTATGCTTTAGAAGACCTATCCAACACATTCTAGAAAAATCATCAATGATGAAAATAAAGTATTCTTCTCCACAAGGTGACTTTTTCCTTGATGTTCCACATAAATCAGTATGAAAAAGTTCAAGAGGCTTACTAGCTAACCCTTCTTTTTCAATGAAGTGAGATCTGGTTTTCTTACCAAATTGACATGGTTTGCATATTGTATTTTTAGGAATGCTGATATCTAGAAGATCACAAATAGCCTGGAATCTGCATGCTTTTCTTATTTGAGAAAAGCTTAGATGTCCCAATCTTCTATGCCATAGCCAGTTTTCATCATTTTTGCTTAGATAGCACTATTGTTGTCCTCCCTTGAGTATGTATAAGTTGTTTGGAGTTCTTGTACCTTTGATCACGGTTTCTCCTGTATCAAGCTCACGAACAACACATCTGTTTGATCAAAACACGACTTCATTTCCTTGATCACACATTTGACTGACACTCAATAGGTTATGCTTTAGACCATCTACATACATAAAATTCCTAGCTTTAACCTTTTCTTTCAAGAAAATAGAGCCTTTACCTTTTATGATAGCAGGAGTGTCGTTTCCAAATGAGACATTCTTTTCCTTTTCTAAGGCATTATATGAGTGAAGTTTTTCTTTGTCACCTGTCATGTTTTTTGAGCATCCAATGTTGATGTACCACTAATTTTCTTGTCCTTATGCATACAAGGATATACCACATCTTTCTGTTTGAGGTTCTTTCCTTCTCCATATTTTGGGATTTAATCGAATTTTCTCCTTTTGAGATATTTGCTAAAATTTACTCCTGCATTCAGATTCTTCATGGCCAAAGTTGTTACAGATTAAGCATTCTATTTCATTTTCAAGAAGAGAAAAGTTATTATAGGAAATTTTCTTGATACCTGTCACATTCCTTTGATTCATGCTTCTGTAGTCATGATGGTTTTGTAAGAAACACATTGAGCAGCTTTGTGTCCAAAATTATGACATGAGAAACATTGACCATTAAAGAAGTTCCTACGATTATCGAATCTATGGGCCTGGCAATTGTAGTTTCTATTCATATTCATCTTTGAAGAAAATTGAGTTTGATTTACCTGAGGTTGGATGTGGCTTATGTTCATCCTTGAAGCAAACTGAGTCTGATTTACCTCGTGATCTGCTTTATGCCTTTGCTGATGATTGTCACACTGTTCCTTGTTCTTTGCTGCATCAAGATAGCTTTTAGTGGAGGTTGACGGCTTCTCTGATTGAGATGCTTCTTCAATATACCCAAGACCTGTCTTTATTAGAGGAGAATGCTACACTTTGATAATTTCATTTAAGGTTTCCGATCCTTTAGAAAATCTAAGATTGAGATATTTTGTTTTCTCAAGATCCTTTCTTAGACTCACAATTTCACACTCTAGTTCTTCATTGTGTTTTTCTCTTTCAACAAGTTGGTATGTCAAGCTATCTATAATCATATTCTTTTCTTCTAAATAGATTTTGAGTTTAGATATTTCTTCATGAAGTTCATCTTATTCTAAGGCATCCCAAAAATTATCATTATCATGAGCCATTAGAAGTCTATAGTCATTACTATTTTCATCTTCATCACTATTTGATAAACCATCGCTATCTTCATGAGTATAGTATTTCTTTTTACGTACATTTTGTTTTCTATTCCATTTTGTAAGTTCCTTCCCTTTATCATATTTATCTTTATGAGGACATTTGGTAGCATAATGACTGACTCTACCACAGGCAAAACATTTGAAAGGTAGTTTACCTCTAAATCTTCCAGAACCCCGTTGAAGCTTCTTGATAAAGTTTACTTCATCTACTTCTTCTGAAATATGTCCTAATTCATTGAGTTCTTCCTTTCCTTTTGCTAAAGCTTTAAATGCAGCTTCTCTTATATCTAATGGGCCTCCTTTTCTCATCTCAAAGGCAGTTAAGATTCCGTGAAGCTGTGTCATAGTGATAGTCTGTAGATCTTGTTTTTCTTCGATGGCAAATGCTTTTGATTCAAATTTAGCAAACAAGGATCTTAAAACTTTCTCAACTAAGGTAACTTCCTTTATCTCTTCACCTAGATTCTTCATACAATTAACAACCTCATCTATACCTAAGAAGTAACTAGCTATACTTTCATCATTGTGCATATTAAGAGTTTCATATTGAATTATGAGAGTTTGCAGTTTAGCACGTTTTACCTGGGAGTCTCCTTCGTAGCTTAGAACAATTTTGTCCCATATTTATTTGGCTAATTTGAGCTGCATAACTTTGACAAAATCTGATTGTGGTAGACTTCCCAATAATGTATTGACAGCCCTGGCATTGGTTTCATATTTCTTTTTACCTACCGTATCTGCAGGAATTGCTAATGGAAATGTATATCCTCCTTCCACGATTTCCCAAACATATGTTCCAAGTGATTGTAGATAGGTTGTGGTTTTGATCTTCCAATAAACAAAGTTACTCCCATAAAAGATTGGTGGTTTGATGGATCCCATGCTTTCATGATTACTCATGATGATGGATCTCCCTTCAAGCGATCAAGCTTCTTCTTAAGGACCTGCTCTGATACAAATTATTGGGAATAATACTGAGAGGAGGGGTGAATCAGTATTATCAGATCAATAATTTAATTTCCCAAACAGATTTGTATATGCCACTTCAGCTAAGTGAACTTGCATGTATACGCGACTGTTCTTAAAGCAACCAGTGTATATGCAGAGAAATTTTGATTTACCCAATTTATCATGCATTGAACTTTAACCAGCATATCAGAGATTTGTTAAACAGTGCAGTAAAAGTAGAATAAAGCATCACACATAAGCAACACACATGAAGACCAAGATATAAGGTGGAAACCCAATGTGGGTGAAAACCACATGCTGTTGTCATCTTTGTCTTATTTTAATAATAAGAAAATTTGTTTATAACATTGTACTGGTGTAGACTCATACCAATACGCATGCTTCTACCTGTAGAAAGTTACAACCTTCTCTCATTCTCTAGCTTCTACTGGAAGGGAGCTACAACCCCCTAGCTCTTGTACTAGCTGATATGATTATTAGTACATAGGCACCAACCTATAGAAGGCTACAACCTTATTTTTTCCTCCAGGGACCACGTTTCATAAATTTTCAGACTGGATCAATCAACAACATTATAACTACAATTCAATCATCAAATACATCTACATCAACCAATCACTGAAACTCAAACATCACTTTCTGAATCACCCATAACTGAATCAATCAATCACTTTGACAATCAATCTGATCAGTCAGAATACTGTCACCAGAATACAGTCACCAGAACCCATACCAGAACCCAGAATTCTGCAACAGCAAATAGAACTAACTAAAACATACTTTATGAGGTATATGCTACTTCCATGTGTCGAACCTGCGTGTATATGCGCTTTTATCAAAGCCAACCAGCGTACACATCTACAAATATTAGTTTATAATTTTGCATCTATTCCAGACTTAACTTATACCCAGATCATAATATTCACAGAACAACACATGTGTCAGTATTAAGATCTAGACTATACATTATTAAACCACATAATGATAACTCATTTCAAGCCTTAAGATCCTGATCCATCATTAGATCTTATCCTTCACCAACTGCTGAGGTTTGTCCTCGGTTCAGATCAAGCACAGTACCATAAGTCAATAACCTACATACTAGATCTCACACTTCATCAGATATTCGATACTTGCACACTTGGCCTAATGATATTCTCCTCCTTTTATAGTTTTAGGCCTTTCTCAATACCATGGACCAAATACCTGGGGTTAATACCTTAGACCAGATACCTTGGACCAATACCATGGATCAAAATACCATGGAACAAATACCTCGAACCAAAAAGTGCGTGTGTACGTATACGCTACTTGTAGTCAGTGAACCTACATGTATACACAGCTTGGTCAAGGTGAACCTACGTATACCTTTCTTTCTTCACTATGTGTAATATGATCTTTAATTCTTTGTTGTTAACCTTCTATATTATGATCTTTCATCCGAGTGAGTTTCCATCAAGGACAACACCTGTATCATAATGCCAACAACTGTCAGATCTGATCATTGCATATATCAGTAAGAAATGTTAAACCATCATCATGAATCAGATATACATCAAGTCATAAACAACTTATGAGGATCAAAAAGCACTTCTAAATAACCTCCACATACTGTAGTCATTAAACATCAAGACAAAAAATATAATTGATAATTTTTTGAACCATATCAAATCACTTTTCTGAGTCTATCCCACTGCTTCTTCATCAAACCAACATATACACAATTGTCTAGCTTCTAACTCATGTATATATGCGACTTATCTTCATGATAACTGCGTATGAGAATTAGGACACTGAAATTTCATACTTTCAGTTCCTTCTGAATCTATTATGTCTGTATACTGAGTTATGCCACATCTTTCTGTCTATAATTCCTTCTTCTTCATACCTTGGAGTGCGATGATGTTTGTTCCTTTTCGTATGTTGGCCGAAATTTTCTCCTGCATTCTTTTTCTATATGCCCAAACTTGTTACAAGCATAACATTTTATATGTTTCATATTCCTTCTAAAGCAGTCAATGGCTTTCTGACCAAACATATTGCAAGAAAAACAATATCCCTTGAAGTACCTAGAAGCTGATGATATTTCTGTGTGACGGTTATTAGCTTGAACCATTCTACTTATGCATCTTGCTGCAACATGTCCAAAATTATGACCTATAAAACATTCAAAATTATTCATCAGAGGAAAGAATTGATTATCACTTCCATAGTTAGGAGTAAATGATTTTCTTTGAAGACTTTCTTTCTTTGGTTGTTGATGGGGTTGACCTCTTATCTCCTTGTTAAGCATTTCAGATTTTGCACTAGATTTCTTTGCTTCAGTTTGTGAGCTAGATTCTCCATTAACAGTTTTATGAAAACCAAGACCATATTTGATGGTAGGAGACCTTTGACTACTAAGAATATCATCCAAAGTCTTAGTACTATCTTGAAATCATAGAAGTTTATCCTTTTCTTCTAATTTACCTTTTAGGATATTTACCTCAACCTGATATTGCTCTTCCTTTTCAAGATACTGCTTCTTCATGATTTCTTCAACTTTTCTTCCTTCTTCCACTTGTTTCCTTAATTCGAGAACTTCTTTTTATTGTTCTTAAAATTCTTGGAGTAGTTCTTCATTCTACTTATTTAATTTTTCAAGATCTTGTTTTAGAGAGAGGATCTTAGCTTCAAGACTTTCATAGTAACTGGATCTATCTTTAAGTTTCTTGATTGTTGTACTCCTTTTACCTACTTCATTTCGTAATGATGTCACTTCATCTTGCAACATTTGACATTGATCTTCCTTTTCCTTGTACTGCTTCCTCACCTTGTTTCCTTCCTACAACTGATATTTTAATCTGGTAACTTCTTCTTTGTAGGAACATTCCATTTTATCAATTAGATCTTCTTGATCTCTAATTATATATGTGAGCCTTTTAAATTTTGCCTCTATTTGATTTCTTTCTCTTTCACCCATAAGAGAAAATTCATTTGTTTCGCTATCACTTTGATTATCTTCAAATGAACAGAGAAATGTATCACCAGAGGACAACATATTCATACCTGATAATTCTTTTGCTTGTTCATCTTCATTCTGAGGTGATTCTGAATCTGAAGAGTTTCTTCCACATAATCCCCAATTGTCTCTCCCACTGTCACAGTTCCTTTGAGATGCCTTCTTATTTTGAGTTGCTTTCTTATTTAGCTTCTTTCCTATTATTTCTACGCATCTCCTTCAAGTGACGAAGCTTCTACCATAGGACCTGCTCTGATACCAATTGTTGGAAATAATACTGAGAAGGGGGGGGTGAGTCAGTATTTACAAATCAATAACTTTTTCATTTCCATAATTAGATTTATATACGCTACTTTAGTGTAGGGAACTTGTGTGTGCACACAACTGTTCTTAAGGCAACCAACATATATCCAATGAACTTATGATTAAATTAATTCATCATATTTTGATGTTTAATCAGTGCATCAGTACTTTATTAAAAATTAAACAGTAACCATGTGCAGTAATAACAGAATAAACCATCACACATAAGCAACACACATGAACACCAAGATTTAAGGTGGAAACCCAATGTGGGTGAAAATGACCTACTGCTGTCGTCTCTATCTTCTTTTAATAATAAGAAAATATGTTTACAATCTTCTACTAGTGCATACTCATACCAGTACATAGGAACCCACCTGTAGAAGGTTACAACCTTCTCTTATTTTCCAGCTGATACTTGAAGGGAGCTACAACCCCCTAGCTCTTGTACTAGCTGATCCATTTACTAGTACGTAGGCGTAGACCTACAGAAGGCTCCAACCTTCACTCATTTTCCAGATGCTACTGGAAGGGAGCTCCAACCCCCTGGCTCTTGTACTAGATGATATGTTTACCCGTATGTAGGCGCCAGCCTACAGAAGGCTACGATCTTCTCTCTTCCTCCAAGGACCACGTTTCATGAATTTTCAGAGTGGATACTCCTCGAACACAACACCACAATTTGAAGGCCACGTTTCATCGAATTTTCATACTGGACCCATAAACAACATTAAAGCTCAAAATTAATCACCACTACAATACAACCATCAAATACATCTGCATCAACCAATCACTAAAACCCAATCATCAATCTCTGATATAACTGAAACCCAATCATCACTCTCTAATATAACTGAAACAATCAATCACTAAAACCTCTAGTGTACTGAATCAAACAATCACTGAAACTTTTGACATACTGAATCATACAATCACTGAACCTCTAACACAACTGAATCAACCATTCATTCAAACTTAATCAAATTCAACCAAACAATAGGAATTGACAGATTACTATAACCAATACACAAATCTAAACCCAGATCATTGCATCAACAACTTGAACTAACTGTAACTTCAAAAGGCATGTGTCAGAATGTATATGCTCCTCCAATGAATCCAACCTACATTTATACGCTACTTCCTTTAGCCCAACCTGCATATATCTTAAAGATACTGAATCATAAAACTTCTAAACCACACACTGTACCAATTAGTGACATTGTGAATATCTACTGTCATATTACAGAGTTCTAAACAGATAGCAACAAGGATCACCCTTTCTTCTCAATCAATCAATTACTCAAACTCAATTTCATTATACATTCAGTTCTACTTTCATATCTAAGAAGACATCATTGACAAACAACAGTGATACAACAACAAAACTACATTATTGATCTAATAGATCAGTCATCCTTGAACATCGATCTTTTCTTTTGCATACGCTACTTGGACAAGCTAACACAGCATGTATATGCACATTCACCAAAGAAAACCAACGTATAGATCTGCAAATACTTACTTATAACTTCGCTGCAATTCTAGACTTCAGACATACCCAAATCATTATATATAAAGGATAAAATGTGCGTTAGCAATAAAATCTAGCCTATCCATTGTCAGATCACATAATGATAAGTCATTATGATCTTGATCCATCATCCATCATCCACCACATAGGTGCATCCTTAGTTTAGATCAAGAAAAGCAACAGAAGCCCATAACCTACATATTTGATAGATAACACTTCATAAGATATTCAGTACTTGCACACCTTGGCTTAATGATCTTCTCCTCCTATAGTTTTATGCCTTTCTCAATACCTTGGACCAAAACCACTTAGGACCAATACCTTCGACCAAATACCTCAGATGATCCAGGTGGATCTTGGTGGCCACCTGCCAAGTCCACCTGGACCCCCACCATGGTTTCTCTTAGCATTTTCAGCTTCCTTAATTGTAGCACAACCTACTATTTTTAGCAGTTTTTCGGGTCCTGAACTTCCGGAGCCGTTATGAGGCCCTAAACGACGTTTTTTGGGAAATATGGGGGCAACATGGGTCCATGGACCGATGTTGCCCTTCCCAAAGTGGTAGTGCTCAGATAGTCTTTCTAACAAGCTATTGTATGCGTCAAACGGAGATCGTATGCCAAAGTTACGACCCCGGGAAGTTGATGTACCAATTTACCCAAACGGGGCCCACAGTTTGGCATTTCATCTTCTAGGGTTAGGTTTTGGAATGTTAAGGGTTTTCCATTGTTTCTCAACAATAAATAGGCCTTCGAGCCGCATTGTAACACAATTCAGAGGCATGTAGCCACCACATCTCTTCTCAGAGATAAACTACCATCACCCTAGCTGGTTTATTTCCATTACTGTTTGTAAGCATATTTCAGTATTTTACATTAATGAAATGAAGTATTATTTCTGTTGCATATTTGTGTTTATGGTTATCTCTGTAACTTGTCACGTTCCTATTTAAGTCCGAATCAGTGGTATCAGAGTGATCTACTTTTCTCTGTTTTTCTTTGCATGTCCCCAACCAGGTCGGGATATAAGGAGTTAGGGCTTGAACTGGTCGAACCTTTGCGTGACCAGCCTCGAAAATCCCAACGGCCTCCTATGGCAGATGAGAAGAAAGATGAGGGGGCAGGAGATCCAATCAAAATCTTGCTCGAAGAAGCCCTTGAGCGACAACGGAACGCGATGATGGACAACTTTGCCCAAATCCTTCAGCAGCTACCCAGAAGCGACGTATCAACATCCAGCAGCTACTCTGGAAACACCACGCCCTTTAAGGTACAAGTCAATTTTGAAATCCCCATATTCGAGGGTCAGATAGACACAGATGTTGTAGATAAATGGTTAAATCTGCTAGAGGGTTTTTTTTTGTTCATGAATTTTCGAGTCGGGAAAAGATTGTTTTCGCTCTTCTCAAAGCAGCCCCCCAAATCAAGGACTAGTGGGAAACCTACTGCGAGCAAAAGGATGAAAACACCTGCTCACTATTTTCAGCTGCACCCACCTAGAATTCATTCCCGAATTCCATCAAGGAGCAGTACTACCTTGTCGGAAGCTATGAGGATGAATACATAAAGTGGACCACGCTGTGGCAGGGAAGGGACCAAGATGTGTCGGAGTTCACCAATCCTTTCCATACCCTTCGCACAAAGTTGTGTATCAAGGATATGGAGCAGCATTTGATACTCAAATACCGCGGTTGCCTACACAAGTACATCCAAGAAGAAATAGAATTCCTGAATATCTCCTCGCTCAGCACAGCATGCCGATATGCCGTCAACGTCGAGCAGAAATTTAAACAAAAGAAGCAAGACTTTGGATTTGCGAATCTGAAGTAAGGGAAAGGTGACCCTAAACCATAGAACAAAGGACAGAGCCAAGGCAGGGTAGCCCAAGACAACCCACCAAAGCTGCAAGCAAAGAATAGTGCCGCGAAGCCGAAAAAGGACACGGGAAAATGGTGTGAGTTCCATAAGAGCTCCACTCACAACACAAGTGAGTGTCGGGCCAAGCAGTCACTAGTGGTTGAGCTGAAGGTTTTAGAATCAGATGCATGTTCTGACTCTGAGTCAGAACCCGACAAGGGGAATGACAAAGGGAAGCAGATCATTGATGTGGATCCCAATGCCACTGTTGCTACCGCCAAGGTCCAGAAAAATGAACCCAAAGATCCAGAGGAGGAGGAGTGTCTCTTCCACTCCCAGATGTGGGTAAAGGGCTCCCCGCCACAATTCACTGTCGACAGCAAAAGCCAAAATAACCTCATTTCAGCCGAGGTCGTAAAGCCGTTGGGCCTACCGACCACAGCACATCCACAGTCGTACACCATCGGGTGGCTTCACCAAGGATGGGATCTTCACGTGAGCCAGCAATGTCGCCTTCCATACAACATCAAGCCCTTCACGGATGAGGTATTGTGTGACATTGCTCCCCTTAACAATGTAAACTTTGAAAAGGGAACTGATACTGTTACCCGTTTCGTAGAGGTAGCAAAAAAATGACCCGATTTTCAAAAGTGGTGATGCAAAATACACATGTTTTTTTTAGAACATGGTTTCTGGAACTTTAATTTTTTTTCATGTTCAAGGATGAAATCAATTTTTAGAATGGTAGTGATTTTCATGCTGATTTTAAAAAGTGAGTATTCTGCATCACACCCTTTTTTTAAAAGACCTATTTTTTGACTTTTAATTTTGTAGTGTGTGAAATGTAAAAAATTAATTTCTAAATTTGATAGTTTTTGAAGTCGTCATTTTATTCATATTTTCTTGTTCTCTATCTTAATTTCTTTTTTTTTTTTAGGGGGGTTTTTATTGTTTTGCGTTTTTAAATTAGAAAGTCGATAGTCTGAATTTTAGATAATCTACATATTTATACATTCTTAAATAATTTTTCAATCCACATGAAATAATTCTTTCTAAAAAACAACATTTTTTAACAATGGACATAAAAATAACCATTTTTAACATAAATATAACAAAAAAACTAAACGTTTTGATAATTTTTTGCTAGAATTAACATGTCAAAATCACACTTTTTTATACAAAAATATTAACTAAAAATGGTCAAATAATAGTTTTTTTTATGAATTTCATGTCAAAAAAATAATAATAACAACTTTTTTTTTCAAAAAATAATAATTAACTTAAAAATCAATGCGAAAATCACAATTGTGCTCTCTCTTTCTTTCATATACCTTCCCCCACCCCCCACCCTTACCTACACTAACCCTACCAATGAATATATTAAAATAAACACCCTCCTCTTGAATATGAGATATTTAAATGATTAAGTTTCTAAAATGAAAAAGAGAAGACATTTATTTATTAATTCATGCATGATTTTAATTGTTTACATTTAAGTGGTTACTTTTTTTTTATATTTGTGAATATCAAATTCAATATTAATCACATAAGAATACAAAATAAACTTATATGTAATAATTTATTTAACAACAATTAAATAAAAGAAATTATAATCTATTTAAATTCTAATTAAAATATAACTAACTATATACAAAGGGTTTATATGAAGAAATAAAATAAAACAAAAATTGTATTTACATAACACCCTTAATGCATATAAATGATTATATAATAAAATTAATCAAAGAAGAAAAGGCGGTCGCATTAATGCATAAGAATTAAACACTTGATGCTTGACTATAAAAGTCTGACATGGGATTGGGCTGTCAAACGACGAATCACTTCTCACCTCAATCACTTTAATAGAAGGCACAAACGTGCAACCAACCGTTAGATTTGAAGGCATTCCCATTTGTTTGTCAAAAATATTTTCTATTCTGCTGTGAATATTTCAAAAAATTCCGAACTTTTTCGCGATCCGTTTTTTCAATCTTTTTCAACATTTTTGTTTCTTATTCATAATCGTGGTATAACTGAATATTTACAAAATTATCAGCACACCCGGGCCACCCTGCCCCACCCGACAGGTGGCGGGTCAATTCCCAGAATCAACCCGCCGCCGGTCGGGCGGGGCGGGGCAGCCCGGGGTGGCGCTGCGGGCGCGCAGCAGCACCCCCGGGCCGCCCCGCCCCGCCCGACCGGCGGCGGGTCGATTCCCAGAATCGACCCGCCGCAGGTCGAGCGGGGCGGGGCGGCCTGGGGGTGGCGCTGCGCCCACGATCACCGAAAATGAAGAAATTTCTAAAATGTAGTCACAGATGACATAGGATTTGGGAACAT
Source organism: Pinus tabuliformis (assembly GCA_031772625.1). Classification (NCBI taxonomy): domain Eukaryota; kingdom Viridiplantae; phylum Streptophyta; class Pinopsida; order Pinales; family Pinaceae; genus Pinus; species Pinus tabuliformis. The sequence continues at coordinate 272,911,180 of CM062805.1, read as the reverse complement.
TACTAGGACCCTCCGTGATTGCCTTGGCCATTATGTCGCAAATTTTGCTTATCTGCCATGCCTCATGATACCAGCTATCGGTGAACCTGCCAATGGTAAAAACTTGAATTAAGATTTGTTTCTAAAGTCCACTTAGTAATCATAGTTTTCGAAATTTATTTTCACCCGGCTCTACCTTCAACACAAATCAAGTCCACTTAGTAATCATAGTTTTCGAAATTTATTTTCACCCGGCTCTACCTTCAACACAAATCAACGCCGAGGATTCTTTGATCTAAACATTTATTTGATTGTATAGAAGGCCCGCCTCCGCGCACGATCATATTTCATAAGCTTTTCTATCTAAAAAAGTAAGTGTTTGACAAGCCACCCATGACATAATTTATTTTTTAAACACCACTATCGTTAGTTAACATTAAAGTGTCAAGTACTCACCAGGAAAATTTGGACTCATCAATTTGAGAACAGCAGTCCAAGGAGTAAGCCACTATTATTGCTGTTGCTACACGCTTCACCCCTCTCCACAACCCAGGCTTTTGATCAAACTGCTTAATATATTGCGCCACGCGAAACATCTCCCATAAGATAGACAAGTCGTCCATTCGGTTGGCAGAAATAGTTTGGAATCTCTCCAAAATATCCGCCAACGCAAGAAGACCTGCAACAGCCCATTGTGCCTCCTCTATATCCTTCAGCAAACCGTGAATGACGATCACCCGCTTATCTTCTTTTTCAGGATGACGAGAAATGATTTCTTTCTGAAAACCATAAAAACAGAATTTAGATCAAATATTTGACATAGAAGTTGGAGATGATCCAACAATGAATTTCATGTTCGAACCAAAAAAGTAATTAATGGTTGTCGCAAAAATGGAGAGGCTTAATACGCACAAACCAATCGTCGCTTATTCCCTCTGATAGGAGATTCTTTAACCTACAGAAGCCTCTTGAAGTTGGCCAAGTCACACTTGGAAAAGATCGCTTTTTCCCCTCCTATTTGAAAATAAGAAATGGAAAAATCATTATGTGAATAAAAAATAATATGATTCAGAAAATTTAGGATAGGTACTAAAGAAAGCGATCAACCTTGTTGAATCTAAAAGCCTGAGAAAGTTCCATTCCCCATAACTCAGATATGTACTCTCGCAAACTCTCGAAATAGGCATCCACATTTTGTAGCTCAACGGCTGCAGCGGCCGTTGTTTGCAGGTTCTGAATAAGGCTGTCGAAGACGCCGGGGTCCTCATCATGCATTTCTTTTCCTCCTCCTTCGATATCATTCATTATTGACTTTATTGACTCCAGATTTTTTCCTCCTAAAGCTGCAACCACTTTCCCAGCCCCGTCCATGAAGGCTATGGATCCGTACATGCCTTCCTCGTCATCTTGAAAAGAATGTAACAGAAATTTCAGTTCACTATCCTCCATTCTATTAATTTCTTCTTCCAAATGGCATAAACGTAGTGAAAATCTCACAATTTCATTCTCCGATAATTTCAGCGAAGACATCCCCTCGATCTCAGCTGTATTTTTCAAAGGATAATAATAATCCTTCTTAATATTGTTAGTGAATTTAAAACTTTCCATTCTTCTACATCCCAAATGAATAATGTGAATGCGGTCCCGCTGCTGCTGCTCCAATGCATTCCACATGGAATATATGACCTGCTCATCATCCCCTCCTCTATATAAGCATATCAATTTTCCTGGAAGCATTAACTTTTGCACCTAGCCAAAAACAACAAGAAGAATATAATTAAAAAAAAATGACCAGTTATTTATTCATCATCATTTTTTTATGTTAAAATATATAATAAAAAATTAAATAAAGTTATTAACCTGGGCTGAGACACTTTCCGAGTGGTTGAAAAGGAACTCTAAAGTCGACATATTCTTTGGTTGTTCCCATTCTTCTTTAAGGAATATATAAGGTCTATACACACTAATTCTCCCGTTTGGATCTATGATCCAGTTTATAGTTGGATACCATTTTTCACATTCATCAGGCTCTTCCCACCCACAGTGTTTCTCAAAAAAGATCTTGACTGCTCTTGTTATCACTGTCCATGAATTTTGGAGGACAAGCCAAGGAACTTGTCTTGAAAACTGCTTATACACATCGATTACATCACATTTCTCTGGGTGCACAATAGGAATTGATATAATTTCAAGGTCAACTTTCTCTTTCTCCATAAAATACATTTCGTTCCAAAACGGATGGTTAATTTCACATGTCCATTTTCTGTAAGGCCACATTTCTACAAGAATAGTTTTCCCTTCCAATTTGTCAACGCCACAAGTAGTTTTCCGTTCTGAATTTTCCGTTGGATCCTACAAAAGTCACACCAACAAAACAAACGAGCACAACGCCAATAGTATAACAAGCACAATAAGTAAAATGAAGTTTAATCAATTTTTAAGTGAAGTAAAAGATATTATTGCTTTGGATAGATAGACCAGTAGTAACTAATTTTCCAGTTGGATCCAACAATAGTCACACCAACAAAATAAACGGGCGCGATGAATGAAGTAAAGTTGAAAATTGTTACCCAAAGTAAAAAATTGCGTTATTCGGTTTGAAGTTAAAATTTGCTTTATTCAGTAGACGTGAGTAGAATTAATTAAAAAATCAAATTAAATAGATTGTAAGATCGAGACATTCAAAGGGTGACCAAAGTTAACGGCTGAATGTGCGGAACTGTATAAGGAAGGCTAAAGCCTTTGGGGTATTCGTACCTTTTGTGATGACTCATTCTTTTGAAAGACCGAAGTGGTTTCGTCCCCCTCAGGTGCAAACAATTCTATTAACAATTCCATATTACTCTCTTGATTTGTTTCTGCGAGCTGCTTCAACTGTAGGTATCTCCGTGAGTTACACACCACAAATTCCTCCAATTCACCTTTTGTCAAAAATCTCCAACCAAAAAAAGGAGCATAGTTATACAATCAAATAAATGTTTAGATCAAAGAATCCTCGACGTTGATTTGTGTTGAAGGTAGAGCCGGGTGAAAATAAATTTCGAAAACTATGATTACTAAGTGGACTTTAGAAACAAATCTTAATTCAAGTTTTTACCATTGGCAGGTTCACCGATAGCTGGTATCACGAGGCATGGCAGATAAGCAAAATTTGCGACATAATGGCCAAGGCAATCACGGAGGGTCCTAGTAATGTTCCCAAATCCTATGTCATCTGTGACTGCATTTCAGAAATTTCTTCATTTTCGGTGATCGTGGGCGCAGCGCCACCCCCGGGCCGCCCCGCCCCGCCCGACCGGCGGTGGGTCGATTCCGGGAATCGACCCGCCGCCGGTCGGGCGGGGCGGGGCGGCCCGGGCGTGCTGATAATTTTGTAAATATTCAGCTATACCACGATTATGAATAAGAAACAAAAATGTTGAAAAAGATTGAAAAAACGGATCGCGAAAAAGTTCGGAATTTTTTGAAATATTCACAGCACAATAGAAAATATTTTTGACAAACAAATGAGAATGCCTTCAAATCTAACGGTTGGTTGCACGTTTGTGCCTTCTATTAAAGTGATTGAGGTGAGAAGTGATTCGTCGTTTGACAGCCCAATCCCATGTCGGACTTTTATAGTCAAGCATCAAGTGTTTAATTCTTATGCATTAATGCGACCGCCTTTTCTTCTTTGATTAATTTTATTATATAATCATTTATATGCATTAAGGGTGTTATGTAAATACAGTTTTTGTTTTATTTTATTTCTTCATATAAACCCTTTGTATATAGTTAGTTATATTTTAATTAGAATTTAAATAGACTATAATTTCTTTTATTTAATTGTTGTTAAATAAATTATTACATATAAGTTTATTTTGTATTCTTATGTGATTAATATTGAATTTGATATTCACAAATATAAAAAAAAGTAACCACTTAAATGTAAACAATTAAAATCATGCATGAATTAATAAATAAATAAATGTCTTCTCTTTTTCATTTTAGAAACTTAATCATTTAAATATATCATATTCAAGAGGAGGGTGTTTATTTTAATATATTCATTGGTAGGGTTAGTGTAGGTAAGGGTGGGGGGTGGGGGAAGGTAGGGGGTATGGGTAAGGGTAGGGTGGAGGGGGTAGGGCGCGAGGCCCATGGGGCCAGCGTTAAGGAAGGGGGGGAGGAGTTGAGATTGGAGGGGAATGGGAGTTAGGGGGTGGGATTATGGGGAGGAGAGTTGTGGGGTAGGGAAGGAAGAGTTGGGGAAATGGTGCATGGGTGGGTGAGTTGGGGGTAGCAAGGGCTGGCGCATGGGTAGGGCAGAAGGGGAAGAGGGCATGGGTGAATGGGAAAGATCGGTAATGGGTTGGGGGAAGGGGGCACGATGACGACCTACCCACAGCTATTGGGTGATTGAGTTTGAATAATTGTTTAAGACAGTTTATATAACTGATGTATGCATCGTATCTTCAAATAAAATTAATGTTTTCCATATTTTGTTAAATGAGAAGTTATGAAGCATTTTTATGTTGTTGGATTATGTCTTAAGTATGATAAATTTTATTGTTTAAATATCTACAATGCAATATCAAATTAGAGATATAATGTATGTTTTATTCAGTATACAAATAAAGACTTTTGAATTCATTCAGTGATATAACTTGTTCATAATGTCATGTTTTTTTAGTTTTATAGTTGAAAAAATTTCAATTTCTTTTGTATCTAGCATGTTGTGGTTGAAAACATGTTAAATTTATACTTAGGAAAGAAAAATGATATTCTACCAGAAACATTAATGTGTTTTTTCCTTAAAATTTAACTTTGTTTGAGACATAAAAATTGGTTTTATTAGCATTTTTTAAAAAGTTTGAAAATTGACCCTAAAAAAAAAAATCATTATTCCAGTATCAACACTTTCGTTTTGAAGCTATATTTTGCACGAAAATTTCGTAGTAAATTTTGTAGTCACTGCCATTTTTAAAACACGTTCAAAATTGACACCGAAAAAAAAAAAACATCATTCCAGTATACACACTTTTCGTTTTTAGCACTATTTTTGATGTTTTTTTGGGGTTTTTTGGCCAGAGTTCCCGTTTTGAGTTTATAGTTCCCGTTTCAAAGTTTACATTGTTCCTTGAAGTTTGTGATGTATTATTAGGACAACCATACTTGTGGAAGCGACATGCTGTGTATGAATCAAGGCCCCGTGCTGTTATTATTACATTAGGAAATAAGTTGTACAGGATACCAGAGGTAGCACCACCTACTGCCATCTCTTTGATTACTGCAAAAAAATGCAGTAAGCTCATTTCCAAAACCGGGAAATTTGTTTTCCTGATGATACGTCCTCAAGGAAAGAAGAAGATGGTGGCCACGACCTCCAGACAACGCCCCTCTGCACAAAAACTACACATGGACAAGGTCGTGGAGGAGTATGAGGACATCTTCACCTCCCCCGCAGGGGTTCCTCTGCACTGTTAGGTCAAGCACTCCATAGATCTGACCCCAAGTGCACCGCTACCCAATGGACCAATTTATCGGCGCTCTGTTCTGGAGAACGATGAAATCAAGAGGCAGATTCAGGAGCTGCTGCAGAAAGGTCACATCCGTCCGAGTTCATCACCTTGTGGGAGCCCGATCGTGTTGGTACAGAAGAAGGATGGGACTTGGAGACTCTGTATTGACTATCGGGCGCTGAACAAGATCATTGTCCGTAATAGGTACCCAATCCCGCAGATTGATGACCTCCTAGACCAACTAAAGGGGGAAAAATATTTCAGCAAGATCGATCTGAAGACAGTATATCACCAGGTACCAATTGAACCCTTTGATGTGTGGAAGACTGCCTTCAAAGCCAAGGAGGGGCTTTTTGAATGGTTGGTTATGCCTTTCAGATTGACGAATGCTCCTGCAACCTTCATGAGGCTAATGGATGACATCTTGTGGCCATTCACCAACTCATTTGTAGTGGTATACTTGGATGACATTCTGATCTTTAGCTAGAGTTGGGAAGAGCACCTCCACCACATCCGACAGGTTCTCCAAACACTGCGGCAACACAAGCTATGTGCCAATTTGGAGAAATGCACTTTTGGCATGACCTAGGTTCAGTATCTGGGATACATTATTGATGAACAGGGGGTGCATGTGGATCCAACCAAGATCCAAGTCATTCAGGATTGGCCATCTCCAACCACTCTGATAGAGCTCCACAGCTTTCTAGGTCTTGCCAACTTCTACCGCAGGTTCGTGTTGGGATTTTCTCATATCACTTGGCCCTTGAGTCAATTCACCAAGGGAGGAGCGAAAGAAAAATTCTTATGGTCTAAATCTCAACAGAAGGCATTCATACAGTTGAAAGATCGCCTCTGCATGGCACCAATGGTCGCGTTACCAGATTTACAACAACCATTTGAGGTCGAGACAGATGCCTCTGACTATGCCATCAGGGCAGTCCTTACTCAACACAGGGATCCAGTGGCATATCACAGTGAAACACTTTCAGACACAGTCCGGAAGTATCCCACTTATGATAAAGAGATGTACTCCATTGTGCAGGCCTGTCGAAAATGGAAGCATTACATTTTGGGGAAGGAAACGGTCATCCACATAGACCACCAACCCATGCAGTTCATACAGACCCAAGGGAAATTGTAGAATTATTCAACACAAGCATCCAGTGGCATATCACAGTGAAACACTTTCAGACACAGTCCGGAAGTATCCCACTTATGATAAAGAGATATACTCCATTGTGCAGGCCTGCCAACAATGGAAGCATTACATTTTGTGGAAGGAAACGGTCATCCACATAGACCACCGACCCATGCAGTTCATACAGACCCAAGGGAAATTGTAGAATGATCGCCATCAGAAGTGGTCTACATACCTGCAACAGCCCCATTTGAATATCAAGTATAAGAAGGGAGACACCAATAATGTTGCAGATTGCCTCAGTCGACCACTGATCATGGCGTTAACCACCGTGCTCAACTCTTGTGGGCATGAGACTTCTAATTGGTCACTTCTCTACAAACGCAACCCAGAATTCAGCCACACATACCAAACACTCTTGGAGGGTCGGCATGTTCCAAATTTTCACCTCCAGGATGCCCTGTTATGCCACCTAGGTCACCTTTGTGTTCCTTCAAGCGAGCGTGCCAAGATGATTTGGGAAGCACACTACAGTCGAGCTGCTGGGCATTTCAGGGTTGAGAAAATGGTGGCAGTACTACAAAAGTATTTCTACTGGCTGAATCCTCAACAGGATGTTGGGAAGTACATCAGATCATGTATTGCCTGTGCCATTGCCAAACCAACCATCAAGAAGCAAGGCCTCTATGCCCCGCTGCCTACCCCTAGTCAACCTTGGGAATCCATCTCCATGGATTACATGTCAGGCCTTCCTTCCACTAAGCATGGAAATGACTGTGTTTTTGTGGTCGACGACAGGTTATCGAAGATGGCCATTATGGTGGCCTACAAGAAGAATATCACAGTAGAAGCCACTGCTAAACTCTTCTTTGAACGAGTGTCGGTGCACTTTGGGATCCCACAGTCTATCATCTCAGATCAGGACAGTCGGTTCCTTAGTACATTTTGGTCTAGTCTCTGGTCAATGTTGGACACCAAACTCACTAAGTCCACAGCCTTCCATCCTCAAACTGATGGCCAGACAGAGGTTGTCAATAGGATGATTGTGCACATTCTGCGCATGTACAACTCAAAGCATCCACGCACATGGGACGAGAGCCTCCCCTATGTTCAGCACAGCTACAACCGAGCTCTTCACAGCTCGACTGGCCACAACCCTTTTCAGGTGGGCTTGGGATTCCAGCCACTATGCCCCATTGATGTGGCCATGCCACTTGCAGCTACTCACATAGATTCAGCTCATGTCTAGTCCGAAACAGATAAGGCAACCAGCTTCATTAAGCACATCCAACATATTCGCCAGCAGGTCCATGACATTTTGGAGAAATCAAATGCCAAGTACAAGTAGCGACATGATCAACATCAGGTGCCACACAAGTTTCAGGTGGGCGACAAAGTCTGGTTGCATTTGCAAAAGGAACGCCTTACTGGAGCCTATCAGAAACTGAGACCACTCTGATATGGTCCTTACACCATTACTAAGGCTGTGGAAGACAATGCATTTGAGCTCAACATTCCCCCATTCCTTGGCTTGCACCCAGTGTTCAATGTGGACCGCCTTCGGCCATACTTTCCACCATTGCTAGACACATCCAACACTGCAGAACATCTCACACCCACAGAATTAAATCCAGATTTCATGGAACAAGCTACAACTGATCGGATCATGGACACACAGGTCAAGAACACTCACCAATAGAATATCCAACTGTATTGAGTTGTCAAAGCAAGCCAACTCCTTCACCAGGGCAAGTGGCTCACCAGGGACCAAGTTCAGCAAAAGTTTCCTCATCTCATGGAGGAACTCAACGCAATGGGGACCATTGCTTCCTAAGGGGGGAGGAATGATCCAGGTGGATCTTGGTGGCCACCTACCAAGTCCACCTGGACCCCGACCATGGTTTCTCTCAGCATTTTTAGCTTCCTTAATTGTAGCACAACCTACTATTTTTAGCAGGTTTTCGAGTCCTGAACTTCCGGAGCCATTTTGAGGCCCTAAATGACGTTTTTTGGGAAATCTGGGAGCAACATGGGTCCATGGACCGATGTTGCCCTTCCCAAAGTGGTAGTGCTCGGATAGATCTTTCTAACGACCTATTGTACGCATCAAACGGAGATCGTATGCCAAAGTTACGACCCCGGGAAGTTGATGTACAAATTTACCAAAACGGGGCCCACAGTTTGGCGTTTCATCTTCTAGGGTTAGGTTTTGGAATGTTAAGGGTTTTTCATTATTTCTCAACAATAAATAGGCCTTCAAGCCTCATTGTAACACAGTTCAAATGCATGTAGCCACCACATCTCTTCTCAGAGATAAGCTACCATCGCCCTAGCTGGTTTATTTCCATTACTGTTTGTAAGCATATTTCAGTATTTTACATTAATGAAATGAAGTATTATTTCCGCTGCATATCTATGTTTATGGTTATCTTTGTAACTTGTTGCGTTCCTGTTTAAGTTCAGATCATCAGACCAATACCTTGGACCAGATACCTCGGACCAATACCTTGGACCAAAACCTTGGGCCAAATACCTCGAACCAATACCTTGGACCAAAACCTTGATTTTCCATCCCATACATGCTTTTCCTTCTGTGAAAGTGCATGTATACGTATACGCTCCTTTTGTTCTGTTAACTCGCGTGTATACGCTGCTTGGACAAAGTGAACCAGCGTATACTTCTTAAACTACTCTCTTTCTTCAATTTCTTGATTTTGATCTGTAATCCTTTGTTCCTTCATCCTATTATTTTGTACCATTACTTTGTTCCTTTTGAATAGACTTGTTATAATGTGATTTTCCATATTACTTCTGAAATGATTCCTTTGAACTACCCTGCATTTTGTCACATCTATAAACACAACTGCCATGCATTCTGTCACCTCTGATATCTCTTCTGTAGATTCATCTAGTTACCATATACAAGTGAGTTGTTCTACTACAAGTGGGTTGCCATCAACTACAACACATGCATCATAATGCCAACAAGAGATCTATTGGAAAATATCCTTTCTAGTTAGTTACTGGGAAAGATGCAATCTTCCCTACCAATTTGGCCTTCCTTGCTTTAAAATTCCTGCAGGATTCAACAAATGAACCTAATGATTTTTCAAGGAGAATAAATCAGATTATTGACCTAAATGAAAACAGATATGAAGTTGATTAACTAGGGTTCGGAGGTAGGAAAGAAGCAGGAAAATAACCAGGGCTTCGATCGATCACAGAGATAGTCCTCCATGAAAGAACACACAGGAGGGAGCTCCACTCCCTCCTACAAGAAGGCTGTGGTTAGCAGGGGAAAAAACCAATGGAAAATGACAAAGAGACTTCAGAAGGAAAAGATAGAAGTAATGAAAAAGAGCAGAAGGGAACTAAGTCAAGGGAGCATAAAGATGCATTGGAAAATGTGGAAGAAATCAAGGAACAAAGCACTAAAGACAAGGCACACATGGGACCATGCAAACCCAAAGCGGTGGTAATTCCCAGAGTCATTTTAAATGATCCAGCGCTGCAAGCACACAAGGATCACATGAAAACATATGCAATCATTTGTAAGTTCATGGGGTAATGGCCCACTGAAAAAGCATTACATCATTGACCTACATATTGGGTCCAAGGGATTTTTCACTGTAGTTTTTTCAAACATTGAAGACAAAGACAAAGTGTTTGAAGGAGGGCCTTACTTTTATGCTGCTGCAGGCCTCTATATGCAACCTTGGATTATGAAATTTGTTTCGGAACACGAAACTTTTACTTCAGTCCCAGTTTGGGTAAGACTCTACTCTCTACCTCTTGATTACTAGCAAATGGAATCTCTATCAGCCATAGGAAATAAGTTAGGGCATTTTGTCAAAGTTTCTGAAGCTACTAGAAGGGGAAAGTACACTTCCTTCGCTAGAATATGTGTGGAGATGGATCTCTCTGGAGCGTTTCCAGATGAGGTTATTCTGGAAGTGTTTGATGAGGAATGGATACAAATAGTAGATTATGAACACATTCCATTCAGATGTCACAAATGTCACGAGCATGGACATCTGGCCAGAGACTACCCTCTCAGTAAGATAGAGAACAAAAGCAAGGATGATATAATGAAGGATACATAAAGCTTCTTCAAGGTGGAACACAAAGGAAATGGGGGCAAAAGAGGACTAAGAACAAGAAAAGCCACAGGGCAGCATATTAACCAGAATATGTTCCAAGCCCTCGAGACAAACAAAGGTCCTACAGATACTGATAAAGCAAAAGGAGGAAGCCTAGTGGAGAAGGAGAAAGAAGAAGAAAGGGAGGCAACACAAACAAATGACAAAATGAAAGAATTTATGTTAAGTAATGTTGAATAAGCAATGGATCTTGACATGACCCAAAGTGAGATGGATATGGAGGACCATGAACTCCAGGAAGTTCTTGAGAAAGAGAACCTAGATTTAGAAGGTTTCTTGAATTGAGGAACCAAAGAAGGGCTACACTCATTACCTACAGAGGAGTTCAACAGGGTTCAACAGTTGTTTTTATGGAGGACCCAAACTAAAGGGTTGGACAGACTAAATCAAAAAGAGAGACAAGGCAACGAAGGCATGAAAACGATGAAAAATATGGTAGGACTAGCACCCAGAATCCCAGGAAAGAAGAGGGGTAGAAAAAAGCAGAATGAGTTGCTGATGGAATGCGGAAAGCTAATGATAGATTCAAGTAAGATGAAAGACCTATCCAGTTATTCCTTTACTAATCTCTAATTATGAAGTTCACATCTTGGAATATCATAGGTCTAGGTAGTAAAAGGAAACAAAGGTTACTAAGTAATAGAATGAAACAAGCATCTCCGAATGTGATTTTCATACAGGAGACCAAGTGTTCCATTCAGAAGATAAGAGATATCCATAGTAAATGGCTCAATAGATTTGAGTTTCTGGAAGTCAAAGCAGAGAATACAGCAGGAGGTATTCTCACTCTGTGGAATCCACAAAAGATTGACTTAATAGATGCGGAGGCATCTAGGGATTATTTATCTGTAGTAATTCAACCAGTAGGAGATAAGGAAACCTATCTGGTTACAAATGTCTATGGCCCATAGAGAATGGATGATAAACTCAGGCTTCTAAACTCTCTGGAGTCTTAGAAACAAACATGTAGGAATACCCTGGATCTTAGGGGGTGATTTCAACATGATTAAATCACTCACGGAAAAAAAGGGGGAACTAGAGTTCTAGGCAAAGACTCTGTGGCTTTTCAAACCTTTATTGATAAAATGAAGCTGGTGGATATTGAAATGCATAACGGAATCTTCACCTGGAACAATAAAAGAGGAGGAGAGTCTCAAGTAGCTTCCAAATTAGACAAATTCATAATCTCAGAGGATCTTATGCTCAATGACAAGGAAATGGTAGCAGGAGTGCTACCCTTTGGTGGTTCAGATCACTGGCTGATACAACTGGAGGTGCAGGGCATTGGTAACCCCAGGAACAGACCTTTTAGATTTGAAAATATCTGGCTTTCCCACCCAGATTTCATCAGCAATGTAACTAGGTGGTGGGCAGAGGATATAAACATTCAGGGTACCAAAATGTTTATCCTATAGAAAAGATTAAAACATATCAAGCTACGGCTTAAGGACTGGAACAAGACTGAATTTGGCAATATCTTTGAAGAAAAAAATGATTGAAGGCAGATTTTAGGAACTTAACAAAGCCCTTATTAAAGAAGGCCATGACAAAGAACGACATGGTCAAGCTACCAGATATCAGCAGCAATGCGAGAATATATGCAGTCAAGAGGAAATATTTTGGAGACAAAAATCTAGAATCCAATGGCTAAAAGAAGGTGAACACAACACCAAATTTTTTCACAAATCCACCATGGCAAATAGACCACATAATAGAATTGCTTTCATTAAGGATAAAAGAGGAAATAATCTCAATTCTCATGAAGAAATAGAGGCAGTGCTAGTCCAGCACTTTAGAAACATAGCATAGGAAACCAGTTATGACAGAGAACACTATATATGGGAATTCACTAAGAACATTCCCAGGATAGTTTCCAAAGGGGATAATGTTAAAATTTACAGGCCTATGATGGAAGAAGAGGTAAGTGGGGTTCTAAAAGAAATGTATAATGGTAAGGCAGTAGGCCCGGATGGTTTTAATGTCGATTTCTTCAAAGCTTGCTGGAATATTGTCAAACAGGACATTCTGCAGGTTGTGGAAGATTCCAGGAGACACAGAACTATTTTGAAAGCTCTGTATTCCTCCTTCATAGCCCTGATCCCTAAACAGGATCAGGCTTAATCCCCTGATAGATTCAGACCTATAGCTCTATGCAATGTTGTTTACAAGATAATATCAAAGGTGGTTGCAAACAGGCTCAAACCCCTCTTACCTTTACTAGTTTCAGGGGAATAATCTGGATATTTGGAAGGAAGGAAAATTCTTAATAACATCAGCCAAGCTCATGAAGTGGTGCACTCTCTTACTAGTAAGAGAAAAGCTAGAATGATCATGCAACTAGATATATCCAAAGCTTATGATAAACTGAATTGGAACTATATCAGGAAGGTTCTTATTGCTTTAGGTTTTGATCACAATTGGGTAAGATTGATCTTGGCTTTGATTACTTCTTCTAGTTTTTCAATTCTGGTCAATGGCTCTCCTTCGAAGACTTTTACCCCTTCCAGGGGCCTTAGGCAGGGTGACCCTCTCTCTCCCTTTCTCTTCATTCTCATGATGGAAGGACTAGGCAGAGCCATCAAGTATGCAAAAGCAGTCGGTAATATCAGGGGTATACAACTCTCTGACAATGGACAGGCCTTAACCCATCAACAATTTGTTGATGATACCATGTTGCAGGGAATACCCACAGTCAAAGAAGCTCTTACCTACAAAAAAATCCTCAAGGACTTTGCCATGGCCTCTGGCTTGGAAGTTAATCTTTCCAAATCTAAGATTTTTTTCTTCAACACTCATATTGCTATTCAGAGGAACATATCTAGAATTCTAGGCTTCCAAAGAGATTCTCTCCCCTCGAAATACCTGGGAGTTCCTTTAACTGTAAAACCGTTACACAAGAGTATTTGGGAGCTGATTATTAGTAAGCTGCAAGACAAGACCAGGAAATGGACAATGAGATCATTAAACTTGGCTAGCAGGTTGGTCCTCACAAAGGCTGTGCTTCAATCAATCCCAATCTTTAGGCTTTCATCCATCCCTGCCCCTAAAGGAATTATGCATCAAATGAGAAACATACAAAGATAATTTCTTTGGGGCAAGGGGGAAGAAAAGAAGAAATGGGCCTTAGTTGCCTGGGATAAAATATACAAACCCAAAAACCATGGGGGTCTTGGACTGGATGATCCTGAGATTCTTTGTATGGTTCTAGGGGCAAAACTATGGTGGCAATGGATAAAGGAACCAGAAGCACAATGGGCTATTACTTGGAAAGAAAAATATGCAAGTGCTTGGACTGATAATGAACACATAAGGATGGATGGGAATATAAGAGGATCTCATATTTGGAACAAAGCCTAGGATAACAGAAGATTAATTCAAGACCATAGCTTCTGGGAAATTAGAGAGGGAGACTTAGCCTTATTCTGGGAGGATAGACGGCAACAAGAACCTATTCTCTTATAGGAGGACCTGGAGGACCTCAAAGTAGAGACTGATACTAAGGAGCTCACCCAAGTAAGGGATTTTTGGGATCAAACTAATAGTTCAGGGAAATGGAGAAAATGGAGAAAACTAGACCTCCGAAATGACAGTCATCTAAAAACCAAGGCCGAAAGACTAATGAAAATGTTGGAGCAAAGGAAAATTCTTGTTTCTAGGGGGCATGACCAGCAGCAACAATGAGGGGAAATTCAATCTCAAAGAGGCTAAACTCATACTCCTTGAACTTGATCCCCATGCTCCTAACAGGATTTGGAAAAACCTTTGGAAGCATCAAGGTTGGATGAAAATTAGACTCTTTCTTTCACTGGTTTTGCAAAGGAAAATCCTGACCTGGGATAAGATTAGGAAAAGGGGATTCCTAGGGCCTTCTAGATGCCAACTCTGTGAAGCCCAAGAGGAGACCATGGAACACCTTCTCAACAATTGCATTTTCACCTCCAGATTATGGGATTCTTTTGCAGCAATCTTCCAACAATCTGATAGAGATATGGGATGTCTTTTCAATACTCTGACCAAATAGAGAAGGAACTTTTCAGATAATGAAGTTCTTGGTTCTGCATGGGCTCTCACACCAAGTTTCACAATTTGGAATGTTTGGAAAGAAAGGAACAACAATATCTTCAAGAATGTTAGGAATTCTTCCCAGAATATCTATGACTTGATCCTAAAACAGATTGAGGAAACGGTTAGTACTACCATTCGAAATCTTCCCTTGAATCCCCCTTCGTCCACAAACTGGAGGATTCTTTGCCAGCTAGATTTGCAGGGACTTGTTCCTCAAGGCTTAGTAAGGAAAGGTTCTATGGTGAACCCTAAGCTAGACTTTTGGCATCCTCCCCCTAAGGGATTTCTCAAATTCAACATCGATGGGGATTGCAAAGGTAATCCAGCCAAGGCAGGTCATGGAGGGGTGTTAAGAGGTGACAGGGGGGATATTCTATTTATCTTTCATGTCCACTTAGGAAAGACCACCAACAACATGGCAGAATTAATGGCCATGGAACAATGTCTTGAGTTCCTGGTTCAGGAAAATCATTGAAACTGACTCTGAGCTCGTCATCAACTCTGTTAAAAGAATACGCTGGGGAACAAGACCAGAAAATGCCTCTTCAAATTGGAGGTTAATTCAAGTCTTCCAACGGATTCATAGTCATCTATAGAGCCTGAGGACAGTCAGATTTGCACATGTGCGAAGAAAGGCCAACAAACTAGTAGATTTGCTAGCCAATCAAGGAGTGGTATGCACAAAGAATAGGGCAATGATGAATTGGTGAGAGTTCCCCCAAAACAGACTAAAAATAGATTGTCAAAACCAAGCAAATGAAGACAATACAGTGTTCCTTAAGAGAGCAATGGAGACGGGTACTGTTAACTAGCAGGGGTTTGATCAGAGGCATGCTCACAATGGGGTCTTTTGATAATGGTTCGGATAAGTTAACCGGAGATTCCCGGATTAATGGGTGCACGGAAATTTATAGTTGCACTAATGAGGATAAAAGAGCTTCAGGGGTTGTAGGAAGGAAGGCACTGAAAGCTTCGCGCATCGAGTCACGGAGGGTCGACGATGTGAACAATCAGGAGCAGATGAAACTTGATGACCACGAAACCAAAGATTCTCTTTTCCAGCCATTCTTACCGCGACATGGGTGGTTTTCTGTTGATCGCGGCCCGCACAAGTGGGAAGCGGTATTTTCTTTTTGGGAGCGATCCCACTCAGGGAGCTCCACGTGGCGGTGGGGTCGGGAGGAAAACCACCCTTATCGCACGCTAACTTCCACGAAAGTTGGCGGGTGCGATATCCATCTTCACCGTCGGATCTCACAAGGCGTTTCAACGGTTCAGATTGATCGGGCTGGTTTGCAGACACTTGCAGTTAATGGTGAGCAGCTTTTTATCGCAGGATGGGTCTACAGCCATCAGATCATTTGGACAAGTCCAACGGTTGAGATTAAAAGAGGAAGTCCACATCTAGTGGAGAAGGAGTTCTCGGGGGGACAAGAGGTTCTTTGTACAGGAAAAAGAAACAAAATTTAAGAATTCGGGTGGGTTTATGGCCTTTTCTTGCATTTAAACATATGTTATTTTCGGATCCTACTCCAAATTCATTTATTCTTCTTTGGAGAAATGTAAAGTTTGAAGATAGGGGTAGTGTATAGTTGTTTTGAAGTTTCCCTTCATTCTCAGAGCATGGGAATTTTTATGTAATCTATGTACTTTATTTTGTGATTAATGAATTAGAAGGTCCAATTCTTGCATTAGAAAAAAAAAAAAAAAAAACAGAGATGAATTTCAATACAAATTGAAAAAGTATCAGAATAAGATGAAGAGCCTGTTTGACAAAATAGAAAGGGAGATGGACTTCAAGGAAGGTGATCTATTTCTAACATGGGATTCTAGGAGAGAAGAAAAGGGAAAACATGGCAAGTTTGACAACCTATGGTTTGGACCTTTAGCAATTGTGGAAGTGAAGGGAAACAACACTTTTGTGCTACAAAATCTTGAGGGGCTATATTCCACTTATCCTGTAAATGGAAGGCTTCTCAAACATTACATTTAGTATTGAGAAGTTGAAGTAGATTTCATTACTACCATTGTAAAATAATAAGTTTCTTTTACTTTTCAAGCTGTCAGTGTGATTTCTTACAGCAAAAGACTCTATAGCCCGAGGAGAAGGCACATGGATCTGCAAGTTCTCTGCATTCTATAGGAGAAAGCAGTCCACAGATGGAGCCAATGTTGTAACATCTTTTGGTTTTGTTAAGTTACAATAAATTAGTCCAAAAAATGAAAATATTTTTCAAAAAATGTTAAGCTAGGATATGGACAAAAATAGTACTGAATAAAAATGTTAGGAAATATTTTGATAAATATGTCCATATCAAAAAAAATGTTAGAATAGATGCCGTAAAAAATGAAGGCAAAAATAAAGTGCTAGGTTAGAGAGAAAAGCAAAAAGCAATAACGTATGAAAGTGTGCAAGTCCAGGTGCCATTGCTTTTTACTTTATTATGCAAAATAATGGTTGTGTGCAGCTTGTCATAAATGCCACAACCCATGATAGTCAAATAGTTTAATCTTGACTAGTTCGTGCTTTAAATTTCATGTTTATAGATAGATAATAAAGATCTAGCCAAATTGTTTAATCTTGGCAGGTCAGTAGTTAGGCAGAGAATAATAAAGAGCTCATCAGTTTAATCTGAGCCCTTGGATGTTATGAGGTTACAATTAGATAGTTTTCTTTTCAAAAGAAAAAGGAAAGAAAAGGGTCTGCTAGCCTAAATGCACCCAATTAAGTGAAGAAAAAATGTTAGGATAAGTAAAGGGTAGGTAGAATTAAGGGTGCAGAAGTACAAAGTTGATTGAAGCATAATCACATTTATCATGCTTAATCCAATGTTTCAGTGTGCAGGAGCAGTTATGAAAGTGGAACGATGTTCACTAGTTAATTTGGTTAACTTACCCTCATTTCATTTCATCCCCCATTATATACTTACTAATTTCCTCATTATCCCATCATTTCTTATGAAAATACCCTTTTCCCTTCATTTTCACCCTTGCCCCTTGCTTTCAAACATTTTCCCAGCAATTTACTCTCCAAACTCATTCTCCTACCCAAAAACCACTTTTCCCTAGTGTGAAACCCTTTCCCCTTGAAAACATCACTTTCCCCTAGTAATTTCCCTAAAAACCCATAAAAGCCCCCTTATCCTAACTTTTTTCCCCCCTCTCCTTTATTTAACTTTAACTCTACCATACGCCTAAAAAGCCCTTTTAACCTATAAAAACCCCTATAGCCTAAGTTTTGTTTCACCCTGCATTACTTAACAAAACTCCACAAATTCACGTTTTCCTGACAAAACCTTTTAACCCACCACCCTTGGTAGGGTTAAATAAACCCCGCCACAGTTAACTCTGATCCCACTCCTAAACCCATCGCAATATGTTTAATCACCGCTTTATTCAATAAATCAATTACAAATCACTTGTGATATTGCCCGAGCCCTGCTAATCTCCACTGATTGCCCTCTGTGTAGCTTTATCGTGCGATATCTGTTATATCTTTCACCCGAGATCTAATTGCATGCATCCATATCGCATTCTCCCAATCTTTGACCTTTACCCATTCGAGAGCACGCGAGATTCGTGGTTTTGCTCGGGCCCCTTGTGGTTATGTGGCAACTCTACGTTAACTCGCGTGCCCTTGGAGAAAAACCACCCCATGAACAAAAGCGATGCGATGATAAATGAAACCACCTCCCCACGTAGGCCGAAACCACTCACTATTCACAATTATGAATTTTTGCACCAAAGTTAACCGTTAACTGTTTAAACGTGAAAACCCTCGTTTTTAGTCTTTTCGCTCGTTTTTCAATGAAACCTGTTTAACCATGCCTGCACCACCTTGAGCCTCTGGAACTAAATTGGGCCTTTGATTACCTTCCAAACATTGCCAAGACTCCATCCATACACTATCATGTTCCCTGAAGCCATTGTGGCCCTCCCTGTTAGCCTGTGTTGTTCTTAACAATTGTTGTATTTTGCAGGTGATTAGCAGAAGGACAGAAGTTCGAATAAATAGTCTGATATTGATTTAAAAACCTCTTTGTTCCATATTCTCGAGAAATGAATTCAAATGATTTTCCTGTACAAACAAAAATCATGTTTAAATCAAAGACAAAGCAGAAGGAAACATTTACACAGTGAATGTTAAAACAAACAATTTGCATAGTAAATGTTAAAACAGAGGAGGTAGATAAAGACAAACAGATGAAAGGTCATAAGTTAAATGACATCCAACGTGAAAATCAAATAGCATTCAACTTTTGGAGGAACATTTAGCTAGCTCTAACAATTTTCATTTTTTTTAGTGATAGTTACCAACAGCAGAACATCAAAATAGTGACAGATCAACTAGCAGTCTTATTTTGATTTCATAAAAAACTATTTTTGTAAAACCAGTTTAGGATATTTTCTTAGTTATACTGTTGTATAAATAACTCTCTTCATGATTTAGTATGGGTTGACCATTCAACATAGGTTGCACTCTTGAAGAAAGGTTGCACCCTTGAAGAAAAGTGGCACCTTTTAAGAAAGGTGGTACCCTTGATGAAGCATTTCAAAACATTTGATGTACTTGACTTTTCTGGAACCTTAATACCAAACAAAGGATTCTGAATTCTGTTTTACACATTTTGTGTTTCCTATAGGTTTTTCCAGTATTACTCATTATGTTTTTCTTCATATTCTTATGTCTTACAGAGATAACCAGGTAGGAATAATTGTGTTTCAATATATTCCTATAAGCTTCCGAAGTGATAATCTATAAAGAGAATGGATTAATGAACTGTATCTTTAATTAATTCCCTCTGAATCAATAAATCATCAGCATATTTTGTAATCATAAGCATATTCTCTTGAACCTTTTGAACATCATTTAGAGGTTTTCATACTTATGATTATTTAGTTTTCTTTTTTAAGCTTGTGATAATCATATTATTTTTTGTTTCTGCTCACCACTATACAAGATATTTCACTGTGTGAAATTTTATAGTAGCCCTATGCTTTGATATTAATATTATTCAAAGGGTTAGGCATTACAGTGTTACATTTGTTTCATTCACTGGTCCTCCAAATTAAAACAAAACCCACAAAACAATTATCTTAGATGCTCTGGCATGATAACTTACCATTATCATCCTAGAGGTACAACAATATGTATTCTCCTCCTCGGTCAAATCTGAGACATTTTATTTTTAGATCTAATTCGATTTCATCTAATTCTTTGAAGACTTTAAATTTATCAAATGCTTCATCTTTGTGTTTCAGTAAAGAGATCCATCACATTCTAGAAAAGTCATCAATGAATAAGATATAGTATTGTTCTCCACAAGGTGACGTTTTCCTTACTAGTCCACACAAATCAGTATGTATACATTTAGGAGCCTTACCTTCTAATCCTTCTTTGGCATTGAATTGAACTCTGGTTTTCCTACCAAATTGACTTGACTTACATATGGTACTTTCTGGTAGGGTGATTTTGGGTAGATCACAAACAACTTTGATTGTGCTTGATTTTCTTATTTAAGAGAAGCTTAGATGTCCCAAATTTCTGTGCCATAACCAGTTTTCCCTCTGCCTTTCCTAGGCAAATTTTTTCTTTTCCACCTTTCAATATGTATAGATTGCTTAGGGTTCTTGTTCCTTTTATTATGGTCTTTCATGTGTCAAGTTCACGAACCACACATTCTTTTGATTGGAATAACACCTCATTTCCTTGGTAACACATTTGGCTAACACTCAACAAGTTATGTTTTAATCCATCAACATACATAACATTAGCAGTTTTAACCTTTTCTTTTAGAAAAATAGAATCTTTACCCTTAATGAAAACAGGCGAGTCATTTCCAAAAGTGACATTATTTTCTTTCTCTCTACAGCATTGTATGAAATAAGTTTATCTTTATCACCTGTCATGTGTTTTGAGCATCTTCTATCAATGTACCATTGATTTTCTTATCCTTCTACAAACAATGCTATGCCACAACTTTCAGACTGTAACTCCTTCCTTTTCCATACCTTAGAATTTGTTGATATTTGCTCTTTTTGAGATGTTGGCTGTAATTTTCTCCTGCATTCAGATTCTTCATGTCCAAATTTATTGCAAAATGAGAATTCAATTTCATCTTTAAGAGGTGAGAAGTTATTATAAGTGTTCTTCTTGACTCCTGTCTCATTCCTTTGTTTTCTTGCTTCTCTAGTCATGATGGTTTTGTATGAAACACATTGAGCAACCTTATGACCAAAATTATGACATGAGAAACATTGTCTATTAAAGAAGAAATTTATTTGATCATAGAATATTCTAGTGTTGTTTACCTTTTGAATGGTGCTTCTATTGTTGTTCATCCTTCGATTAGAGTTAACATTATTTGCTTATGGAATTCATTTATTATTTTATTGAGGACTGAAGCTTTGCTGACTGGTTTTTGCTACATTTAGATAGCTTCTGGTGGTCGCTGAAGAATTTTATGTTCGATATGTTTCTCCAGTGTATCCAAGACCTGTCTTCATAAGAGGAGAGTGTTGTACCTTGATAATTTCATCTAATGTTTCATATCCTTTACCAAATCTAAGATTCAAAGTTTTTATTTTTTCAAGTTCCTTTCTTAAACTTACTACTTCACATTTTAACTTCTCATTATGATTTTCTTTTCTTTGAGTTGATGCTTCAATGTATCTATGGCTACTTTCTTTTCTTCCAAGAAAATTTTGAGTCAAGTAAATTATTCAAAGAAATATTTTGCCTCTAAAGAATCCACAAATTTATCATTAGACTCATTAGTATTTTTCTTAGAAGCCATGAGTAATTTGAGATCTTGATCGAATTCTCCTTCTTCACTATTTGACAAGCCATCACTATCTTCATGAGTATAATAAATTATTCTATTTTCAAACCGTCTCCTATTACCTTTTACAGTATCCTTCCCTTTTCCATGGTTTCCTTTATGAGGAAATGTAACAACATAATGACCAACACTACCTCAAGCAAAACATTTGAAGGGAAGCTTACCTATGAACCTTCTGGTGCTCAAATGAAGTTTCTTTAGAAAGTTCACCTCATCTTATGCTGATATATATCTTGATTCCTTGTTTTATTATTTTTCTTTTCCTTTTGCATATGCTTTAAATGTGATTTCTCTGACTTCTGAGTGACCTCCATTCCTCATTTCAAAAGCAGTCGAGATCTCGTGAAGTTGAACAACAGTAAGGGTCTACAGATCCTACTCTTCAATAGAAAACACATTTGACTCGAATTTAGGAGTTAGAGATATTAATATTTTATCTACTAAATTGGTGTCATGCGATTTACAATATCATCTATACATAGAAAGAAACTAGCAATACTTTCATCATTATGCATTCTGAGAGTTTCATATTGAATTTTGAGAGTTTGGAGTTTAGCACTTTTTACCTTGGTATCGCCTTCATAGATTTGAATGATTTTGTCCCATATTTCTTTTGTTGTGTTTAACTACATAACTTTGACAAATTTTGATTATATCATACTTCCCAATAATGCACTGACAACTTTGGCTTTGGTTTCATATGTCTTCTTTTCTACTGCATCTGTGGAAATTGTGGTTGGATATTGGTAACATATGCTCCAAGGGACTGAAGTTAGGATATGGTTCTTGTCTTCCAATATATTAAATTATTTCTGTTGAAGAGTGGCGGTTTGATAGATGTTTTTTGTTTTGATTTCTTATGTTGGGACATCATCCTTTAAGCGATCAAGTTTCTTTTCAAGGACCTCCTCTAATTCCAATTGCTGGGAAAAATAATGAAAGGGGGGTGAATCATCATTTTAAAAAATCACAATAATAATATTATTTTCTGAAATATGCATGTGACTTTACTGAACCCAAATCACGTATGTACAAAAATGTTGTAAAAGAAACTAGTGTACAATTGGTAAGCTTGTAAAACAACTAATTCTCTATCTGTCAAACATAAACCAGATTGTAAGAGATTTATCAGGCATTAGATAAGAAATAAGCAGGTGGAGTAAGAACAAAATAAAGTATCACACATAAGAAATGCACATGAACACTAGGATTTAAGGTGGAAACCCAATGTGGGAGAAAACCACCACTACTATTGTCTTAGTCTTCAAACTTATTAATATAAAAAACTTCTTACATACTTGTACTGGTGCAGACTCATGTGAGTACACAGGCACCCACCTGCTGAAGGATATAACTCTCACTCGTTCTCCATCTCCTACTAGAAGGGAGCTCTAACTGCCTGATCTGATTACCAACTAATACTGGTAGGAAGCTTCAACTTCCTCATTGAAGGTTCGAACCCTAGGAAATGTCCGTGGACCATGTTTCATAAATTTTCACATTGGATCCACCCGCTTTAATACATCACAACTTTTAGATCAAATGAAGCAAACACTAACTTACTTCAAACATAACAGTGATATCAATGTAACCAGAACATAGAACTAGACTCAGAATACTGTATCAACACATAGATTCAACTGCAACCCTGATCATTCATATGCCGACATGTATATGCTACTTCACTTAAGGCAACCCGTGTGTATATGTGCTTTTCTGTAGAGAAGCCTGCATACAGATCTCAATATGATAAAAACTTGTAATTTTGAATCAAACACAAAGGTGACCAGAGTTATTTGGAAATATTTTCTTATCTTATAGAACCCTCATGCAGTTAGCAACATCACTAATCTTTTCAACCAATCAACATGTAACCAAATTCACCTTCATCATTCAATCAGTTCTACTTTAGACATTATCACTCAACCCATACCAACTTGAGGACATCATTGACATACAACAGAGATACAACAACATTGATTAGGTTGATCAGTAATTTATAAAAAAAAAACCTTCCTTTATGTACGCGACTTTGAATAAATGAATTGACATGTATGCGCGACTTAACCGAGACCAACCTGCATACAGATCTACAAATTTTGGCCCAAAATTGTGCAGCTCTTCAGAACTTTAGAAAGACCCAGATGATAATATTCAGAGATAAAAACATGCGTCAATACTTAGATCTAATCAATCCATGAGCAGATCATATAATGGAAAGTCATTTCAGGTCTCATGATCTTGATCCATCATTGTATTCATTGGTGCATAATTATTTCAGATCTATGTAGCCATTATGCCCCTTACAGTGAAAATATACTCCAGATTGAAGTATTCATCAAAAACTCTTTCTCATGCACACTTGGCACTTTGATCTTTACCTCCTTATATAGTTAGATCATTAGCCAATACCATCAGTCAAAACTACACTAGCGTCAGTGGCAATCTTGGACAGGATCAAGTAACTGTTATTGCGCTCAATATTGTGGGCTAATACCATGGTAAGGACCCTTGGTATTCTTAAATTAGTGCACCAACATGTATGTGATTTTTATTATTTAACTAATGAATCTCTGAATCTTCTCTTTCTCCTCCTTCAGATAAGGCACATACCTCAATAACTCTAAGAATCTTCTAGTGTACTCATCATCAGTCATAGCTCCCATCCTCAACTCATAAAATTATTTTTCCCTATCATCATAGTATCTCTCATATAGATACGTCTTCCTGAAAAGTATCTCGAACTCACTCCAGGTCAACTACTCTTCATCAATACCTCTGACATTCTATTGTAGTGGCAACAACCACCCTCCAAATTTTTTCCTAGAAGCCTGCTGGGCTCCAGAATTGTGCAAATATGCCAGTCACTCTTCACTGAGAAAATTGCGCAATTCTTCCTAGTAGGGCTGCTCAGCCCATGAATTGTGCAATCCTAGGCAGCATTCAGCTACTCTACCCAGAAATTGTGCAAATCTCTTGGGAAGCCAGCCCAGCTCTCTCCGAGAAATGTGCATTTTCTCCCAGCATTTAAGCAGGCTCTTGCATGTGCAGTTGAGTTGATCGGTTCCCTTTGGGAACGAGAAAAAATGATTTGCATGCATGGGCTACTCCTCACAATGTAACATGAAAATGCATCCCTTGATTCATGGATCTATTTTTAGCAGCTTGAGGTTACATGCGAGGATCATCTCAAAAACCTCTTGCCAAGTGTTGATTTTCCTAGATATGGCATGCGCTTCACAACCTCGATCTTATCAAAACTCATCAACTAGATGTTGCAAAGATCATTCCTCACATCGACCTTGCAGCACTGGCATCCCACATTTCATCTAGGAGCCTTCGGCACATTAAGCTCAGTTGTCTTGGGGTAAGCTTGATGTTCATGACTTGTGTTGTGTTTCTATCGCTTTTTGTGTTTCGCTTTGGGTGAGTGATTTCTGCTTGATTTCAATGAGCTCTTGTTGTCGTTTACATGCATACTAACTTGCACTAGCACCATTTTAGTTTTCATTTGCATCTCATTGTTTTCGCATGCATGGAACTGTTTTTGTACAAATGGTCATCGTTGTGGCTACTCGCTTCACACAGTTGCATTCTTTCCCATTTCCTAAATTCTGCACTTGTTTTTTGCATGAATGATGATTTACTCTTGTTTGCACTCATCTCCTCATGCATTCACACTTCTCACATTTTGTGTTGCTCGCCTGCCAGACTGGGTTGCCTTGGCTCAGACCATGCCTTTCCCGGCTAGCACTATGCATTTCCGAAAGCGAAGGCTCTACCTTCCCTCTAGAAAATGTGAAAATCTAGCTAGGAACTGACCTCTAGGCTTACATTGCACAATTCTTGGAGGCAATGTCTTGTTGGCCCCAGAAACTGCGCAATGCAGTTTGTTGGTTGCATGTCACTATTGACAGAAATTGTGCATTGCGTAGTTTTAGTCCTCATCAGGCTAGGCTAGACTAAGCATTGCATAGTTCCAACAGTCGGCCTCTTGATAGCTCAGACTATGCCTTGCGTAGTTTTCGCAGTCAGTCTCCAGACCTCCAGGCAGAAATTGCGCAACCTTCATGATCAGTCACATAGGCATGTTGCAAGTCAGTTCTCAAGTTTGTTTTGGATTTCTACTGACAGATTGCTTGCCACGAGTGTTGCCATGTCTCTAGGTATTGCAGGTGTTCATCTGTCTCTCAGTAGCATAGGTACAATGGCTTCTAGGATATCAGAGTAGAAGACACCGTTCAGATCACACTTGGGGATGTAGTCAATCAAGTGTTTATGAACTTGCCTACCGACGAAGACATCAAGTCGTTCGTAGACAAGGACATCAAGATATCATGACAGCAACATCATAGTAAGAAGCACCTTCAACAGTAGCTAAACAAAATGTACTAGATGCAATGAACGTAAGAGGAAGGTTGTTGACAACACAAAGGCAGAACAAAGTTGCAAGATCAAGCAGATCCACTTGCGCTGAAAGAAACTTTGGAGACTCAATCTATGATGTGATGACACGACATGAAGATCACATGAAGGCAGAGAATAGAACAAAGAAGGAGTTGCATGTGCTGAAGCAGCAACTTAGGGAAGAACAGGAGCTACATAGACGAGAGAATGAGTTGCGGCAGGAGCAGGTACAACAGGGGGTGTAACATGGACTCATGGATGAAACTACGCCCATACAAACTATAGATCCATCCCAGCATCTGGCACGGAGCAGACAAGGTGAGTATTTTTGTTGATCACATGCAAGGGAATGCAACAACATCCATGTCATTGTGTGCACACATGCAATCCCACCCATTAGGCACACTCATTAAGGCAAAGACAAAGAGAAAGTCTGACTAGAAACAAACATGTACCTCAACAAGTTGAAGCGCGCGGCTACCAGAACATGCTTGGAGGGTAGCCTAGACACTATGCATCAACATGTTGATGGTCTGGTCACACTAGGATGACCATGCGCATGCTACCAGACAAGTTGGATGCAAGAGCCATATCAGTGCACCCGGACAAAATGAAGGCAACAGTTCTCTTCGGGAACATGTCACCATTGAGCACATAGATACCATCATAGAAATCCAAGTTTGGCATCATCTTATCACCTTCCACCATCACAAGCATGTCAAAGAGTTGGTCTCACCACAACGGTCTAAGTGTCAGCGATATCTTGCATGGCTTGCTAAAGCCATTTTGTCTCACATGGGCACATGTACATTGTAATGTAACATCTTGTCAAGTGGAAGTTCAAGTGTCAATAGTTGAATGTAACAGTCATATAGTAGTTGAAGAGTCATGAGGGTAGATGAATAGTCTCAAAGGGGAATGTCAAGGGTCACCCCACTCTTTGCTATAAATAGCACCTCATAACTCATTGT
The DNA here is from genome assembly GCA_031772625.1 of Pinus tabuliformis. NCBI lineage: Eukaryota > Viridiplantae > Streptophyta > Pinopsida > Pinales > Pinaceae > Pinus > Pinus tabuliformis. Next base: position 272,884,117 of record CM062805.1, on the reverse strand, counting down.
AAGGGCTTTTGGTCAGCCAAGTTTCCGATAAGACTATCTTAGAGAGAGTTTGGGTAGTATTGTAATGAGCCTTGGCTTCTCCACTATGCAAAGCTAGTACATTTCTTTGGAGGAGCAAGCGGTTGTGGCTGTAACATTTCACAGTAAGAACTAGTGGTTGGACATGGATGTATTGTATGATTGGAACTTACACTTCTTAATTTAACAGATCTAGCACGTTTCATGCATATGTCATATTGTATTCCAGCTATCTTGTTTACTCTAAATGGTATATGTATTTGTTTGCTTACACATGCATGTATGGAATATTCTGTATAAGTATGTATGAATCTTACTGAAATGTGTTGATTGGTTTGACCATCACTTTGGATTGTTAGCTAACTTGGTCTCCAGTTTGCCATGCATCTTCACTCGTGTTTCTCCTTCCAAGTCACGTGCTACCACGGGTTCCTAAGGGGCGCACTCACCCAAATCTCTTTGTGTTAGGACCGTTCATGCACCTTCCTTGTCTTACTATAGCTATCACACCTTTCTACCAACAAAGTTATCTTACTTGCCTCTGTGCGAAATCGCAATCAAGGCATTACCGTACGATCCACTGCTAGGACTCATACACCAAATGGTCTAAGGTCTAATTGGGACGTTTTACAAGGAGATCCTATTGAGACTCAAAATTACTCTTTCCCTAGCAACTCTTCTCATTCCTTTTCTTTGTTTTTCCATAAGAAATATGCATTATCATCACTAATAACTGGTATATACTGTCTTGAGGAGGACATTTAGTGATCTACATATTATGCTTTTTATGTTTTGCTGTTTGAATAATTTTTTGTATATTAGCTACAGAATGCAACATATTCTACAGCTAACTGACTGTTCCGCAGCTACATCCATGCTATAATAGGTTCCAGGTGTCAGAAGGAGAAACTAGCCACGTGGGCAGCTTTGAAATCATCATGACATGGACCCTGTTCTATTCATTCAACCCAGGTCAAAAAAGAAGATGGCATAAGGCTACGGTCAATGGAGAAGTCAAATGTAAAGAGACCGAAGGTAACAGGACTCTGTTTCGTGGTTAATTAATATGTTTCACAGTGATGGGAAACGTTATCTAGAGAAACTAACTGTACCTACAGACTCCAACAGCCACCTGTACAAACAAATCCAACAGCCACCACGTCTTGGATTTATTTCTCCAGCAGCAGAGGAATAAATTCTGCATATATGTCTTCTACGTCATTGGTTGTAGCATGCTTTTCTCCACGAACAGTTATGTGACTTTTCTTATAAAAACATGTGTAAAGGTTCGAAGAAGTTAGCAGTAATAGTAATAGTTTTAATGTGAAATCGAAGTTCTATACTCTGTAATTTTTGGGCGTTTTGTGTCCCTGTTTTAATATGAGAAGACTGCATGTTTTTATGAATATCTAAAGGAGTTTTGTTGGAGTTGGTTGAGCAAGCATAGCCTAATCAGTTGCAGAGGGCCCCTGCACTAAAGAGGTTTTATTTTATTTATTTTTCTTCTTCTTGTTAACTGTAAATTCATCATTTTCTTTCTGAAACAATGTTTATAATCATTTTCTTACTAACAATGTTTATAATTTAGAGCAGCTTCCATTAGCTTGATTTATTTTTAGTTCTTATCAGTAGTTTAGAAGTTAGAAATCAATAGTGTAATCTTGTTTCTTCAATTAGAAACTAACCTTGTTTTAGGATGAGAGTAGGATTGAATAATGATAAGGATACATTGTTGGATAGTTTACTTCATTTACTATTTTTCTAGTTTAAATTCCCAATTAAACTGATCAGCGTCATTTACTGTATTTTGCCATTTCATTTTTAGTTTAAAATATTAACTCATGGTGTTAATGAATGTTTATGGAAAACCCTTCAAGTTGATAATTGATCCTTAACTAAGTGGTTGAACATTTCATCTATGCAATGAGTTATTTCTACGTCTTTGGATTTGCTTTCTCTTCGATTAATCAAGTAAAGAATTACTTAAATGTCATCCCAGGGAGACTTTCTCCCAAAATTGAGAGGCAGAGTAACCAAGTATTTCATTTAGTTTTATTTCTGTAATTAGTTAGACATCAATTGCAAATTTCACTTTTAGTTTTTAATTCATGATTTGGAAATAATGGTAAAATAAGAATAGAAACTTTGTTTTCATTTCTTTCTTAGCTTTGTTTCCATATATTTCTTAGCTTTGTTTTCATTTTTAAACTTTGAGTAGTTTTTAAGAGTGTTAGATCTAGTTTTTGATAATTTGCATTGTAAATCATTAGGAATTAGAGGACTAAAAACCCCCAAAACAACATAAAACATAAAAACAATGAAGTAAGAAGGGTTAGCTAGCACAAATAGTGCACTACACTTCATCAGTTTACGATACATGGATTGATAATTTATGTAGAGAAATTTAGGACACTAAATTGACCAAACATATCCCCTGTTATGTTTGCCAGTCCAACACCATCAATATTTCTTGTGCTAGAAGGAGGGCCAGATGACAAGATGTGTCCTCTCATCCTATTTTGAACCTTTTCATATCTATAATGGATTCTTTCACTCTCCTTCCTCCGCGATGTTTTTCGAATCATGAAGATGTCACCATCACGAGGGAGTTCTTTGATCTCTTGTCCACTTACACGTATGATGGTGAAGGCGAAGTGGCCTGGACTGAGTTTCTACATGACTTTGCTTCCATGCTTCATGAGGAGGATGGATGTTCTGACGAGGAGGGCCATTTTGTTGATTTCATACTATTATGAAACTACCTCACAAAAGATAGAAAAGATAGATCAACGCCTTAGAAATCAGCCACTTTTAGGGGGCAACCTCCTTTACAGTACACAAATGAACAATTCTTAGATGATACAAATGGAAAGACCTCCTTTCTATATATAGGAGTCTAAGGGGTCATAATATAATCAGAGCCGACATAACACTAATAATGTAAGGGTACAAAAATAACAATAGTGGGCTTCTATGGGGCACAATAATAACAATATGGGGACTACATGGGTACAACAATATAATAAGGGGGTTGCACTAATAACAATAAGGGGTTACACTACTAGTATAGCAACCTAACATGCCCCTCTCCTTCAAAAAATGTTGTCCTCAATACTTGAGTAGTTCTAAATGATTCCATATAAAATTATCATCCTTCCATGTGGAATATTTAGTAGGTAAGTTCTTCCACTTGATGAGATAATCTGAAATTGATCAATTTCGTAGCTATTGATTTCTCAGTTCTGTGACTTCTTCAGGTTGCAATATGTTTTTTCCTTCTTTCTCAAGTTCTCACTGGGATATTCTGCAACTTTTGAATGAGTTCCCACCCCGCCTCGTCATTCTTCCATTCATCCCTTACTTCATTTATCGAATTTGTTTGGATAATTATACCAACCTCTAGCATTTTGGAAACCATACGTTCAATTTCACTCCTTTGGGCATATAGATATCTGTAAGGCCTGATGTTTGGAGGAACACTTCTTGGAATCAAATGAATAGCATGATCATGATCACGAATAGGTGGGAGGCCTTTGGGAGTCTCAAATACCTTGGAATTATTGTCCAAGACTTTTTGGAGATCTGGAGACATAGATTATTTCGATGTGGAACCTCTAGCGAACATAATTTTGCAATTGTGCCTGTTTGTTCTCTCTTTAGAAGGTTTTTCATTTAGTTAGAGATGATTATCTTTCCTGGTTTCCCTGTGATACCCCTTAATTAAACTTCCTTTCCTTCCGAAGAAAATTTCGTGAAAATTTCTTGAAAATTAAAAGCTATTGTACCCAATGATTGTATCCATTGGACTCCTAGTACAACATCAGTACCACCCATTGGAATGGAAAGAATTAGGCTATTCAATACATATTATCCCATGGATATCTTGATATTATGGAACTTTCTAGAGCAATTTATGGTTCCTCCACTTGCAACCATCACTTGACACTCTCGTGCTGGGTATAGGAAACAGTTCAATTCCCTGGCTATCTTACAATGAATAAAATTACGGGTACTAACCAAATCAATCAACACTATTACCTTTTTCTTCTTGATATGTACTTCTATCCTGATAGTTTGAGGAGTGGTAATTCTGGCCAATGCATTACATGATATTGTCGGATTCATTTCTTGATGCTCAATGTGATCTTTCACTTCTTGAACCTTTTTCTTCTTGATATGTCCTTCTATCTTGAGAGTTTAAGGAGTCGTAATTCTTGCCAATACTTTATAGGACATGGTCGGATTCATTTATTATTTCTCTGGGGTTGGTTCCTAGTGTATAAACTCTTCTTTTGACGTTTCTTGATCCTTTTCTTCCTCCTCCTCACCATCTATGTAAAATAATTTCTTCTCAGCACACTTATGCCTTTTAGTGTATTTCCTATCACAACTGTAACAAAGTCTTTTTTCCCTTTTTTCTTCCAATTGTTGTCATGTAAACCTTGTAGGTTGTGGAAGGCTAGGAGAAAAAACACTTCCATATTAATAGTTGTGAGTGGTAGGATTCCTTGTTTCCATAATTTCGCTTTCAATTTTTCTTGCCAACCTGAATGGCTTCTCCAATGAATCAGGCTCCCAAAGACAAACCTCATATTGAATGTTATCCTTTAAAGTCCCTTTGAAGACATCAATCCTTTGCTTCTCTAGAATATCATTTACCCTTATATTCAATTTTTGGAAGTCCTCAATGTGCTCTTCCATTGAACCCTTTTGTTTGAGATTTATCAATTGACTAAAGAAAGTGTTACTCTTTGTATCCTCATAATGTGCTATCATTTCTTCTATGAAAATTAACCAACTGACAAGTTCTTTATGAGAACAAAGTCCTTTATACCATAAAAAATGATTCGGTTCTAAATATAAAGATGAAATATGTACCTTTTGTAATAGTTTTACACCATGTAGATCAAAATATTGCTCCATATGTAGTATCCAATTTACCATATCCTTGCCATCAAACTTCCTCAAATTGTTTTTTCTTGATTTTAGGAGTGAAATATTGAATCTTCTGTATCTCTATAATTTTGGATCTCCAAGGTTTGAAATTACGTCCTGTGGTAGCGCTCTGAGTCCTCTTTCTAACCCCATAATCTTGATCGAGATTGGATTCTCCAAGGAAGAGTTATGTGAAATATCCCATGATAACCTGACTATAGACTCGTTCAATGGAGCGAACTTGTATGAAGTTCCACGTGTCGCTTTTTCGACCTTAGGACCTGAAACCGATACACAAAAAACTATTGTCCGTCTTTGTTTTGTAACTTCTTATTAAATTTCAATCTGATGCTCAAAGAGAAAGTTATGAGGATTTTACCAAGGTCACCTATTTGGGCAGTAATTTGGGAGCCTGCAGAAACCCTAAATGTCTTGGACTATATCTCTAAAAATATAGTGAAAAAAGATCTGAAATTCAGGCCCACGCTTCACCAAGTTTTTTGCTCACATGGGTTTTAAGTTCAGTGTCCGAAATGGCATAGACAAATAATTATAGCAGAAATTCTACAATAACTTGGTTGAGATGGAATTCTGGAGCTTGCGAAAACCCTAGCTTCCTCAAATCAGATCTTCAAAAATATAGCGATAAAATATCTGAAATTCAGACCTGAGGTTCAGAAAAATTACGTCTCAAATGGATTTTTTTTATCTTATGAAACATCATAGAAACAAAGTTATAGCGAAAAATCCACGAAACCTTGTTTGGAGTAGCAAAACCCTAGAATCCAAAGCTTTGATACCAAATGATATGAAACTAGCTCACAAAAGATAGAAAAGATAGATGAACACCTTAGAAATCAGCCTCTTAGAGGGGGAAACCTCCTTTACATTACACAAATGAACAATTCTTGGATGATACGAATGACAAGTCCTCCTTTATATATATAGGAGTCTAAGGGGTTATAATATAATCAGAGCCGACATAACAATAATAATGTAAGGGCACAACAATAACAATAGTGGGCTTCTATGGGGCACAATAATAAAAATATGGGGACTACATGGGTACAACAATATAATAAGGAGGTTGGACTAATAAAAATAATGGGTTACACTAGTACATACACACTTTTCGAATCTCCACATCGATGGTTGTGCAGCCTGTCAGCTGAAAGTGTGCACTCGATTGAGCACTTCTATGATCTCATTGAAGACACTTTCTATTACTTTGATCCAGACCATCTTGACCAAAAATTGCTACAACAATGGAAGGCTTTACATGAATCACCTATGGAATTTTGGCAACGCTTCCATGATTTGCAGTTTCAAGCTCCAAAGAGCCAAATGAAGTTTTTCTATATTTGGGACCAATTCGAGTATTTCCTTAAGAAATCTTCTCATCCCAAGAAGAAGTTGGAAATGAAGTCTATTTTAGTATTCTTCAATGATGGAGTTGCACAATCAAAAATGGATATGGTCACTGTCACAAGTGACTTTCCGCTGTCCCCTCATTAAACAGCTCCATCACTACAGAGTGATGCGGGAGATCATGCTCACACATTAGTTCAGTTGTCACATCCTCCCAATATCACTTCACTTAATTTTTGCATAGATTTCGTTGTGAATCCATCGAGTTGTCACATGCATTTTGTTCCACAACCTCTGTCTTCATACTCAGCCAATCCTTCAGATGATACTATCTTGTGTTCTTACATTCCAGACGCTACACTTCTTGTGAACGAGGATCAAGCCATCTATTGGGCACCAAACCTACCTATCTTTGACTTATATTTTCATCTATCCTTTCATCCTTTTTGCACCAAATGATATGCATTTATTGTGATAATTCTATGAGGTAACCGTTCTTTCTAAGTTTCTTGGAATATTTAGTTGGTGCAGTAAGGTCATGGGGATTTTTCCTATGTGAACTATTAAACCTTGTTATTTTTGCAGATTGTACTGAACAGGTATCGCCTTCACAGTGTGAATCAGTGATCCCACGTTCACCACAGTTGTTCGGTAACACTGTAACAACATAACCAATTCAAAGCTGCCTTCAAAGCCTATTTTGGATCTTTTTTGTTCTCGCTCTCTCGGCAATTAATCATTGTTCTGAACTGTGGTATATTTTGGGCATTAGTTGGCATGTTTTGGGGAATATGTCATTCCCATGTATTTGTATAAAAGGGGTTTTATTCCTGTGTGAAGGGCTAGCCACACAGAGGCATATATTGTAACATCTCTTTACATATTAATCAATACAGGCAAGATGCTATTCTCTTATTAGTTTTGATTTAACGCAACCTTGATCAGGGAGTTGGGCCTGCTCTTCTGATCAGGTGCTACGTATTTCTTTTATGTGTGCTATTTTCATTATTGTGTGTTAATTCCTTATTGTTGTTACATAGCTTTATTTATTGTTGTGAATGCCTTTTAAGTTTTGCAATTTATTTCTAATTACTATTACAGTGATGCTTTGATTCTTAGCCATGAATCCTTGGTTGATGTAATATTGTAACCATGCCCCTGCATATACCTTGCACTTTACCTTGAAATTTGTATGCACCTAGATTGATGAATTTATGTGGAAAAGGGTGGAATAGTTTATTCACACTTGGACACAAACATTTTTCCGCCATTATCAGGGAAGGTTAACAAGGTGCAAGACATGATCTGTATTGACTAGAGGATCAATCTCTCATCTTAGGAAGGGAAGTGTTACCATGCTCTAAGTCCTCAGTGTAGTATTTTGATTTCTCTCATTTTTACTATTTTTGGGCCAAGTCACTTGCTTTGGTTATTTTTTCTGAATCTTTCTGAGTCATTAAAACCTGATCTCTCGTTTTAGGGAGGGAATGGTATTTTGACATCCTGCTCCAGTTCCTGAGCTTTAGATTTCCTTTTATGCATGTTCTTTTCTTGTTTGATCTCTCATCCTAAGGAGGGAAGGGTCTTTTGACACCATGCTCTAGGTCTTGAACCCTAGATTTCTTTTTTTTAGTTGTTTTCTTTTCCTATTTGTTAAAACCCCTACCTACCATCCTAGGGAGGGAATGATCCTTTGACACCCTACTCCAGGTCCTGAGTCTAGTGATTTAGTTTAGATATTTCCCTCTTACCAACTTGCATGAATAGAGATTTGAATAAAAGGGGAAAGGGAAAAGCCCCGAAGAAAGGAGGACAGGATTTGGGAAGGAACAATTATATCCAACAAATCATCGCAAAAGCTGAATCTGAGGCATCTTCTCGTGCTGTTGTGAGGGTAGGGACTCGAACGAAATTAGAGGGACAATCTATTGAATAGCCAATGATATCCACAGTACCTCTTGTTGATTCAATACAGCAAAACCTTCCAGCAGCCGAAGAAGTATGTTGCAATGTACCTAATGAAGGAGTACCACTACTAATAATAGAGGGAGAAGAAGTTGCAACTAGAATGTCTGAGGAACCAGTCCATTCCAGTAAGGAAAGAGAAGTTGCAGTAAAGGGGTCTGAGGGATGAAGCCATTGTGTCAGGGAGAAAGGAGCTGTAAGGGTATTGATATCACCACCGGATAAGGGTAGTACTGTTAAAGTAACTCAAACGTTCGTGACAAGACCCCCTCCATCATTCCCTGCGGAGCCCACTGAAATTCCCAGTGATTATTGGATGATATTCATGGCATCGATAGTCTCTACTATTGACTTCACAATTGAGGATATTGGGATTGGCACACCAACGAAGCCCATTCCTTGGACAACTTTACCAAGCTTTCATGGGCTAACTTTTGAAGACCCCAACACGTTCCTTTTTGAATTGTGTGTCGGGGATATGACTATGTAACCGATATTCAGAAACTGAAAATCTTCCCTGCTACATTAAAAGGGACAACCCTGCGATGGTTTATGGGTCTAGGAGGAAAGACTATCTCCACATGGGATGGTATGAAAACCTCTTTTCTGGAGAAGTATCAGGACTATTGTAAATCCCAGGATATTAAGGAAGAAATTTTTAAGTTCATACAGAAAGAAGACAAGAATATGGAGGACTATGTGGAACGATTTAAGTACACATTACAGAGATCAGGTCATTCTAACCTAGATAAGGACATTTTGAAAATTATCCTTCTCCGGGCTTTTCGAGAAGACTCTCTGGAACTATTAAACATAGTAGGAAAGGGATATATAAAAAGAAGACTTCGATACCATCTGTGAGTTGTGCATCTAGTGCTCATGGGGAGATGCAAGGAATAAACAAGGAATTTGGTCAACAAAAGTATCTGGTGGAGGTGTCACGAAAGAAGAAATTGGAAACTTGTTGCATAACATAAGGACCGATATCTTGAGTACCCTATCTGTACAGATGGACACACTACAAGTAAAACATAAACAGATGGAATTGGAAAAGTCTATGGCTATATTTTGCCTGAAATGTAGAAAGAAGAATCCACATAAAGAATATCCATTGAACTCCATGGAAAAATGCACAATCTTCCAGCTGAGTCATGTGACAAGTTCATGCCCCTCCTTGCCAAGATTGAAAGCAGTCTTTCAAGGGACAGCCGAAGACGTGGACCAACTGTATTTTATGGGATCCAAAAATCCATGGAAACCTCGGCCACAACCGGAAATCAAGGTATGTTACAGGATCCATCTCAGTATTTTAATAATTTTAATATGGGTCCTTAGTCCATGCCCTATCCACCTATGTGGCCTCAATATTAGTTTCCACCCTGGCAATAGTGGGCTCCTCAAACTAGTTTGAATTCTCAATGGTCCCCAAACTGGCATGGACCCTCTCCTCCTGGACAGTTTCCCCAGCCAATGCCACAACAACTTCAGCTACCCTCTAATATACCTCTTGGTAATCCACTTGTTTTCCCTCAACTTCCTATCCAACCCAATCTGAATCCTAACAATAAAGGGGCTCAGCAAGCTGACACCCTCAACCTGCCTTCATACAACATCTCTACCGCAGAACTTTATGAGATGAATTTGAGATCCACGCAGGTAGTAGATGCTCATCCCTCACCTGTTATTATTGAACAAGTTAGCAATGAGATTAAAGGACCAGAAACAATTGAAGAGAAATTTAACCAAGCTAGTAAAAATCAGACATCTCCTCCACTGCTAATTACTCAAGAACACCGAGTTGATCCATCCTATCCTAAAATATTGGCCTTGAGTAAACAGATCCCTCAAGTTGAGTTTGACCTGTTAGGGGAGTTACACAATTTGTTTGTTAAGATTCCCCTATTACAAGCTATGAGGGATGTACCTATATATGCAAAATCTCTTTGGGAATATTGTGCTAAAAATCCTAGAAAGAAATCAAGGGACCCACTCACCATTCATATAATGGGAAAGTTATCATCTTTTATGATGGGAAAGGTTATGCCTATGAAATATGGTGACCTAGGGAACCCAATTCTAACTATGCAAATTAATGGAGTGGAAATACAAAATGCACTAGTAGATTTGGGTGCTGCTATAAATTTCATCATTGCTGAAGTTATGCATACATTGGGTCTTAGAAGCATGAAACATACACCTACAGTTTTAGAACTGGCAGATAGATCTACACTCAAACCAGTAGGGAGGTTAGAAGACATTACAATCTCAGTTGATTCATGGCATTACCCTGTGGATTTCTTAGTCCTGCAAACATAGTCCCCAGCTGGTGGCAATTCCTTGATTCTGGGAACACTGTGGTTGGCAACTACAGACACCTACATTGGGTGTCGTTATGGGAATATGGTTATCTCAAATGGGCAGGTCACTAAAAACCTTGTGCTATATCCTCCTACAGAACCTAGCCCATCAGTGAAGCCATTTGGTCACAAGAATCTTGTACCAAAGGAAGAGTCTGAATCTGAGGATGAAGAATTAAGACCAGTTATTACTATTGGACAGGCCCTTTAGTTGAAAACAGAAACAGAAGCTGATACAATTACCACCTTCATTAGTGGACCTTGTTCTGTTTCAGATTCAAATCAACGAGTTCTGAAATTTGTTTTGAGCTGTGAAACACAGGAAAGTATTGAAACAACAGATGGATTTGAAGAGCTGCCCACAACTGTGTCCCATGATAGCATTCTTGTGGAGGTTGAACCAGGAAAAACCCTAAATATTAACCCAAATCTATCAGAATTCCAGACAAAACAATGTCTAGATGTTCTCCAAAATCACAAAGAAGCCTTTGCCTGGGACTATACAGACATGAAGGGGATTCCTGCCAATCTATGTACCCATCATATATACATCAAAGAGGATTATTGTCCTGTGAGACAACCCCAGAGGAGGATGAACCCCGCTCTGAAAAACATTGTCAAGGAAGAACTTCAAAAGCTGTTGGATGTAGGATTTATTTACCCCATTTCGGACAGCCAATGGGTTCCCCATTGGTGATTGTTCCCAAGAAAAATGGTAAATGGCAGATATTTGTAGATTACAGAGAATTAAATAAGGCAACATAGAAAGACCATTTCCCTTTACTGTTCATTAACCAAGTCTTGGATACCTTGGATGGGAAGAAGTTCTTCTCCTTCCTAGACAGATTTAGTGGGTACAACCAGATCTAGATAGCTCCTGAGGATCAAGATAAAACCACTTTCACATGCCCTTGGGGAACTTTCGCATACCGAGTCCTTCCATTTGGCCTCTGTAATGCGCCTACAACATTCCAAAGGGAAATTTTAGGGATTTTCTCTGATCTGGTAGATGATAGTGTTGAAATTTATATGGACAATTTCACTCCATGCAGGGATTCATTCGAAGAAGGGCTGGCACATCTGGAAAAAGTTCTTGAAAGATGTAAATGGACACATGTCTCTTTGAGTACAGTAAAGTTCCACATGATGATGGAGGAAGCAATAGTCTTGGGACATTTGCTTTCAGCTACTGGAATTTGAATGGATCCAGCTAAAATAAAGGTAATATTGCACTTTCCAATACCTAAAACACCCACACAAGTACGTAGATTTATTTTTTGTGCTGGTTATTATAGGCACTTTATAGAAAATTTTGCTAAGATAGCACATCCAATTTTTCAATTTCTCACAAAAGATGCAAATTTTGTGTGGACAAATGACTATGATGCAACCTTTGTGAAGATCAAGGAACTTGTCTGTAGAGCTCTGATCCTTCAAGGGCCAGACTGGAAACTACCATTTCATATCCATTCTGATGTCTCTCAGACAACAGTTGGGGCAATTCTGGGACAACAAGTAGACAAGGTGCCATATGTAGTTTACTATGTTAGTAAGAACTTGGCTCCTGCCAAGTTGAACTATACATTGACTGAAAAAGAATTCCTTGTTGTCATCTATGCCATCAACAAGTTCCGGCATTATATTACCAGGTATCCTACCTTTGTACACATTGATCACGCAGCAATCAAGTATCTGATGAATAAACCCATTACTCGTGGTTGTATTATAAGATGGTTGTTGTTACTTCAAGAATTTTACATCACCATATTAGATAAACCAAGAAAGGATAATGTGGTTGCTGGTTTTCTATCTAGACTAGATAGTAATGCTGAAAGTACACCCATAGAAGATAGTTTTCCAGATGAGCATCTTTTTGTAATTTCTGCTAACACTCCGTGGTATGCAGATATTGCTAATTATCTTGCTACAAGGAAAGTACCTCGTCACATGTCATACAAATAATAGTGGAAAATTATTCATCATGGATGGTAGGATACCTTTTTCACACAGGGGTTGATTAACAGATTCGGCGGTGTGTATTTGAGGACGAAATTTATGAGATATTGAAGGCTACCCATGATGGCCCTTGTGGAGAACTTTTTTAAGATAAAAGAAAATGCGACAAAGTGTTGCAAAAGGGATATTATTGGCCTTCTATCTTTCAGGATGCTTGAGATTATGTCCGAAGATGTGATATTTGTCAACATATGGGGAAGCCTGGAAAATCGAATGAAATTCCATTGCAGTCCCTGGTAGTCCTCAAGCCTTTTGAGAAGTGGGAAATTGACTTCGTTGGACCTTTTAACACACCTTCTCATCAAAAGGTTAAAATTTTGGTCTGCACTAATTATGTGATTAAGTGGGTGGAAGCTAGAGCTATTGTGAAAGCAAAGGAACATGTGGTTTCAGACTTCCTTTTTGAAGAGATTTTTGCTCGATATGGTACTCCAAGGGAGATTGTTTCAGATGGAGGGGCATAGTTCACATCCCACATGATAGCAAGGCTTATGTAGAAATATGGAGTCAAACACATGGTGACAACTCCATACCATCCCCAGGTGAATGGACAGGTAGAAATTACAAACAAGGTATTGGAAAATATCTTGACAAAGATTGTAGCAAGCCATTGTCAGGATTGGTCTCAGAAACTTCCAGAAGCTCTCTGGGCATATAGGACAACATGGCGGAATACAACCGAGTTTTCACCATTTGAGTTAGTCTATGGGAAATCCCCGTTGCTTTCCATAGAATTTGAGATCAACACACTCATAATAGCTTTGGAAGTAGGATTAGACTTATCAGAGGCCCAGAAGCACCGGCTAGAATAGCTAAACGAGTTAGATGAAATCTGTTCAGTGGTTGTCTAGAAAACTACTACTATTCAATAGCAAAGAATGAAATGGCATGATAATTTATCAAGAATAAAGTGTTTCATAAAGGAGATTGGGCACTACTCTATGACTCCTGTTTTAAAGATTTTAAAGGAAAGACTCGCTGGATGGGACCCTATGAAGTGGACGTTGTGTTTGACAATGGAACAGTCAGATTGGTTACAATAGATGATACTCGTGCTTCCTTCTTAGTGAATGGAAACCGTCTAAAATTATACCACTGTCCAAATTCTAAGGATGCCTTCATCAAACATCTCTCTGATAAATCTAGTTTGATGGTTGTTGGTGCAAAGAATGCTTCCTCTGTGTTCTCTTCTTAAAAAAAAAAAAAAGATAATAATAATAACATGTTGTTACTACTTACTTGTTTGTCTTTTGCCAGAATAACGATCAAAATATGATGAGGAGGAGCTGACAATTTTTTTTCAAGTAGTAGTTGATGCTGTTACTCCTAAAAAAAATTATAAGTGGTAGATGTTGTTAGTCCACCACTGTTGTTACTCCTGAAAAGTTTTCTAAGTGTCGGATATTGTTACTCCACCCCTGCTGTTACTTCGCCACTGTTGTTACTCCTGAAAAAGTTTCTAAGTGTCGGATGTTGTTACTCCACCGCTATTGTTACTCCGTTGGTGTTGTTACTCTGCCACTACTGTTACTCCTGAAAAAATTTCTAAGTGTCAGATGTTGTTACTCCACCATTGTTGTTACTCCGTCGGTGTTGTTACTCCAATGCTGCTGTTACTATGCTACTATTGTTACTCTGTTGCTGTTTTTACTCTGCTCGTTACTCTGTTGTTACTCCACCGCCAAGTAGGTTGCCAGGTACGTCTCCATTGACTCTTATGGATTCAATTAAAATATTCCATCGATGAGGCATATACATGCCATGGACGGCTACATTTAAGTTGGGGGGGTTCCCGTCATAAGTAAATGACGACGTATTTAAAACCATAATAATGACATATCATATATCATTATTAAATCTGGTGCAAACGGTACACCCATAAATTCCATGATTCTGTAATAATTGGTTTGATGCATTAGAATTTTAATTACGTACATTCAATAACCAATCAGTGTTTTCCAATTCATACGAATTAATTATCGTAATTATTTCATTGTACTTAACATGATTTGCCATAATTCTTTGCGTTTTTCAAAAAATTACTAGCCGCTTTCACCGTTTTTTATCCCGTGTCCCACCATGTCATTACCCATCACTGTAATTTGGTTGTTGTTACTCTCTTCCTCAACAGTCGATTGGGTCCAAGTGTTGTTACTATTTCTACAACAATGGGTGGGTTGGCTATGTGTCACGGTCTGTAACAATAGAGAGGTGTGGCAGATTTTTGTCAATGCAGGTTGCGACATTTATTTTAATAGGTTGTAGGGATTCAACGAGGGGATTGCAGTGGAATTTGCACTCAATTTGAATGAAGACAACTCTTGGGTCAGAGGGATAGAAATCCCTATCACATAGGAAGTTATTGCAAAAGTCAGTGGATTGCCTCAGTAGGGACAGAGCTGGTTTTCACGAAGGACTTCCCTCCCAGAGTTTCCTGAAGTATTTCTGCAGGCCGACGAGAGTGTCATCCAAAAAGGGCGGAAGTATGATCGGAACTCATTATTGCATCCATGGGGTGATGTAGCAAGTTTGGTGATGAAATACATAAGCTGTGAAGGACGGTATACCACTGTATTCAAGTATCATTTTAGGGTGTTAGCTCTTCTTCGATTTCCACAATCAAAGGTCTTCTCTTTGAACATGCCTTTCTTTTTGTTGAAGAGCCTCCAATTGATGGCACAGTCTACCTAGTGGTTGCGATAGGTTGTAGCAGTTATCACTAATCATGGGCTGGTTCGATTACTAGTCATGCATGCATTGACCTGATTTCAAATTCCTTGGATTGTGTTTTGGGAGTCAAAGAAGAAGAAGTAGTAGCTATTATAGTTTCTAGAGAAGAGGAACTAGAAAGAATGGAGAAAGAACCAGCAGAGGATGAATATGTGGACCAAGAAGAACCTGAAGAGATGGAAATGAAGAAAGAGAAATTAGAGAAAGAAAGGCAGCTTGAAGTGGAAGAAACAGTCGGTGCTACAGCCAAGGCTGTTACACAAGAACCAGCCTTAACTGTGGAGCCGATGGAAGAAGAGCAACTCGAGCAAGAAAGAGAGCTTGAAGTGGAAGAAACAATCAGTGCTATAGCTGAGGCTATTAGACAAGAACCAGCCTCGACTGTGGAGATAATGGAGGAGGGAATTATGGACACGATGGATGGGATTGACACTGTGATACAAGAATCCACTTTTATTAATGAAGTGCCAGAGGAAACAATGTCAACACCATCTACTCAAGAAGCATCAGATATGGGTGGTGGTGCCACACAAGAACCACCACCAACCCATCCCATTTCGAAAAATGTGGAAAGGATGGATACTGAGGTTGACACTGTCCCACAAGAACCAGTGTCAACCGCTTGACAAGAGTTAACATAGGAGGAAGCCTCAGGCCAGAGTAAAATTGTCACAAGAGAAGGGAAGGAACTCGAGGTCATAGATAGAGTTAGTGTAGACCAGGGAGAAAACATCTTTCAGTCTCCTTTTTGTGCCACCATTCCAAGGGGAGTGAGAGTATCTCATTCTCCCAAACGCTAAGAAAAGGAGGTTGTTGTTCCTCCAATTTTAAAGTTTGATGGGTCGATTAAAATTTTGGTCATTTTAGTCTATTGGCTGCTGATTCTTAGCAAGGCCATTCTGAATAACAGATAGAGGAGGACCACCTCACAGAATAAATGGAACAATGAGTGGACGAAGGAGGTGTTGTTTAGGAAACAGATGCCCTAGAGGGAGAAGGGAAGAAGAATCAATTTCTTTTGAAACAGGGGAACCAGGTAAGGAGATCCCGATACAAGTAGCTGTGGATACTCTTCCAAGTGATCCCACAGTTGTTGAACCGGCTGCAGGGCCGATTGAGTTAATTGTCAAAGAGGAAGCAATTGCTCCCGAAAAAGGGAAACCAAGTAGGGATGGCTCGATAGATGGATCAGTGGATACTCTTCCAAGTAATCCACCACCTGCTGAACCAACTGCAGGGCCGGTTCAGTTGGTTATCAAACAAGAAGCAACTAATCCTGAGAGGGAGGAACCAATGACAGAGAATCTGACAGAAGCACCTGTGGATACTCCTCTGAGTAATCTGCCACCTACTGAACCAGTCGCAAGGCCAGATGAAGTGGTTGTTAAGCAAGAATGGATAGAACTGTGTGAGCAGAGGATGTTGCCCCTTAAAAAGAAATATCAGCTACAATCCAGGGGCACAATGCGGTTAAAAACAAATGTTCGAAGGCTGAGAAAACAGGTGCATCGACTCAAGAAGAAGGTAAGAAAGTATAAACGGCAAGCTAAGAGGCCTAATGCCACAGTGGTCAAAGAAACAACACAGGTAGATGATGTACTGATGACCTCTGTTGCTACTCAAATAGATCCTATCGAGAACTTGTTCAATGGCCATGAATTCTCTTTAACAGTCGAGATCCAAACTTGGAAATCCATCACGGCCCATTATCAGAATGAGGCAAAAAGGGTCCAAGAACAATCGTCCAAGCCTATATTCGAGTATATAGAGTGAGTGGACATATTACGGTTGAGGTATGCAAAGCAACAACTCAAAGTAGAATGGTTGGAAGGGCAAGTGTTGGAATTGAAGACTGACAAAGAACAGATGTTCAGCCTGGCACAACAGGTAATGGCATGCCGCCCTCCTACTTCTAGTTATGCCTTGTTCTTGCATGAGAAATTTCTTTTCTTCTATTTGGAAAGTATTAAGAAGGAGGTCAGTCATGAGATCGAGGACTCTGTACAGTTCCTCTGTATACTCAGAATCCATGATTTGGTAACCCAACATTTGATGTGTGAGCTTTATTTGCATGGATACTTCCTGTGCAATGACAAAGAATTTAACCCAGTCCCATATGTGGGCAACTTTCATTTAAGGGCTCTCACATCCTATACTATCAACTAGCTAAACTAGCAGAAGGCTTCTAATACGTTTGAGTCAAATCAACACACGAAGTCTCTTATGATGAGAGGGGAGCATGAACAGTCCGTGACTATGTACAATAAGCACAACACCTTTATAGAGATTGAGGGAAATAGAGAACGGATGTTGAGGACACAGAAGTGGTGTATCGACCTTTAAGACAAACAAATAGTCATGTTTGAAGATGAGGCCCTTGATAGGTTTCATAAGAGGTGGATGATGTCACCTACAGCTGTCTAGAACAGGGCACCTTTTGGAGTGCCAAATTTTGCATGGGCACTAAGTCATGTGTCGAGATATGTAGCATGCATCCAAACAAGCAGGGTCCAGTGGATGGGACTCTGGTTCAGGTTCCCCATCATTTGGTTGTCAGAAAAGCATTACACCTTAGCTTACAGTGTACTAGGTGATTGGTGGAAGGATGTTATTCTCACAGAAGGGTACAAAACCCCAGGAACAAACATGGTAGATAAGTATGATCTCGCCTAGCTCCACGCTAACTACAACCATTCTAACCCAGACCTGTAGAAGTGGTGAGCTGCATGAGGGCATGCAGAAGGCTAGTTGGGGACAGATGTTGGGCACCAAATTTGCCTATCTTTGCCTTATATTTTCATCTACCCTTTCATCCTTTTTTCACCAAACGATATTCATTTATTGCGATAACTCTATGAGGTAACCCTTCTTTCTAAATCTCTTGGAATATTTAATTGGTGAAGTAAGGTCAAGGGGATTTTGCCTATGCGAACTACTAAACCTTGTTATTTTTGTAGATTGTGGTGAACAGGTATCGCCTTCACATCTTGCAGTAGCAATCTCTCATTCCCATGTATTTGTATAAAAGGGGTTTTATTCTTGTGCAAAGGGATAGCCACACAGAGGCATATATTGTAACAACTTTTTACATATTAATCAATGCAAGCAAGTTGATGTTCTCTCGTTAGCTGTGAGTTAATGTAGCCCTCATCAGATAGTTGGGCCCACTCTTCTGATCAAGTGCTGCATATTTCTCTTATGCGTGTTGTTTTCATTATTGTGTGTTAATTCCTTATTGCTGTTACATAGCTTTATTGATTGTTCTGAATGCCTTTTAAGTTCTGCAATTTATTTCTAATTACTGTTACAACAATGCTTTGATTCTTAGCCACGAATCCTTAGTTGATGTAAGATTGTAACCTTTGCCCTCCATATACCTTGCACATCACCTTGAAAGTTGTACACACTCAGATTAATGAATTAATGTGGAAAAGGGTGGAATAGTTTATTCACACTCAGACCCCAACACCACCGGCGGGGTTGGTGTTGCACAACCAACATGTGTTGTCATTCATGAAGAGTATGACTACGAGTTTGAGCATCAACACTCGGTGAAGGATGACTCCCTTCCATCTGAGCCTCCTCCATTCTTCCCTGACATCTTTGGTGAGTCTGCCATCCATGATTTCGCATGTGTATCTTCATCTACGGATGCACCCATCATTGATCACTCGCAGGACACACCGGATGTCAGTGCATCATCTGACAATGAAGAGGATAAGTTATTCATTGAAAATCCACTTTATTTTTCATTTGCATTTTCTGGAAACAGAGAGGATGAATTTGTTCACTTCTCATCTACCCCTCTATTTGATTCATTAGATCATGAAGATGCCAATGAAAACATCGATTTTTCTGATCGTGGCTGTCATGATCCATTTACTTCCATATTCGATCACGATCATGATTCTATTGCAGTCTATTTTTTTAAGCCACTGGTTTATGATGATCTATCTGACAATGAAGCCAAAACATGCAACATTGTCGAGGCACTTTAGCCTGAGTGGATGGGTATGTCAGGCCCTTGCTCTC
The DNA here is from genome assembly GCA_031772625.1 of Pinus tabuliformis. Taxonomy (NCBI): domain Eukaryota; kingdom Viridiplantae; phylum Streptophyta; class Pinopsida; order Pinales; family Pinaceae; genus Pinus; species Pinus tabuliformis. The sequence continues at coordinate 272,864,696 of CM062805.1, read as the reverse complement.
TTGGGGTTAGTTTCAGTTCCAAGAAATTGTTCAATCACCCAAAGCTCCTCATCACTCATTTGTATTCATCGAAGATCAATCTCACACATAGATCATGCTTCCTCCACCCGAACTGCACGATCCCATCGCTCATGCATTGGAGGAATCTTACATTGCAAGCACGCATGCACGATGCAAGTTGTTTTTGTTTCTTTCATTTTCTTGCATGTCACAGTCAAGAATATGTGTATGCTTCACAACTGCATGCAGTGTCACACAACACCATGATAAGTCCATGGACTTCTTGTCATGTACTTGCACTCACTTATGTCCTGTGGGCACTTTTAAACATCAGTTGTACTTGTCTTCATTGTTTTATCTTTCTTGCTTGCTAGTTTGCACAACCGAGTTGCTCGCGGACGAATCCTTCACCAACATGGGTCAACCAATCCATCAGTGGCTGCATTGGAAATATCCACGTGATCAGGCCCATGAACCATTAGCTTATGAGTAGGAGTATTGTTTGCCTTCGGTTGGTTTGCTTGAATGCTTGTTTGCTTACCTGTTTTGTTTGTTTGTTTATCTACTTTCTTGTTTTCTTAATCTCATTCCTTTCACTTTTTCTTTTGCTTCTGCTTTTCTTTGTTGTTCGTTTGCTTGTTTTGTTCGTAGGTTAGTTTTGCATGAAACCATGTATGACTCTTGAAACAAGTTGGGTAAAGTACAAGAGGCATTGTACAACTATCACTACTTGGTTATATATCATCCAACCTCTGTATGAAGAACTTGTTACTTTTAGTCCATGATACGTGACTCCATTGGGGTACTGTTGAGGCCTTCTGGTAGCGGAGCAACACCAAAGATGAAACTAAGACTCTGATGACTATACTGCTTGTGGACCAATATACCCCTCAAACCCAATCAAAACAACTGTGTTGCGTTGGCTTACAATGTGTGTCAATCGACCAAGAGCTTGGAAGATGCTACATCTTATAATCAAGCTAGTGTGAAACCAAGATGAGCTAAGAACTGAATAATACTTCTAGAGGTGTTAGACTTGTTTTTCATGAACAAGGTCCATTGAGAGAATTGGAGTTCTACTAGTGTGTCACCAAGTGTTGTAGCGGCTACAACCACCCTCGAAAATTTTTCCTTAGCTTTGTTTTGGAGCCTCCCTACCAACCTTTCACATAAGCATGTCTTGCTTCATCAAGTACACAAGCTCTAGTGGTTCTCTTGCAGAATGATAGCTTGTCCATTAGAGTTTGTTCCATTCCCCACACAGGTTGATCTTTCAGACTTGGTCTAGCTACATGCTGAGAAACTCCATCAAGAAATTGTGTAATTCTAGAGGGAAACTAGCCTTCCCTCTAGAAATTGTGCAATTCTGTCTAGAAGCCTGCTGGGCTCCAAAATTGTGCAAATCTACCAGGCAAGCTTCACTAAGAAAATTATGCAGTTCTTCCCAACAGGGCTGCTCAACCCAGGAATTGCGCAATTCTAGGTAGAAGTCAGCTACTCTGCCCAGAAATTGTGCAAATATCATGGGCAGCCAGCCCAGCTCCCTCCCAGAAATGTGCATTTTCTCCTAGCAGTTGAGCAGGATCTTGCATGTGCAGTTGAGTTGACCGGTTCCCTCCGGGACCGAGAAAACCTAATTTGCATGCATGGGCTTCTCCTCCCATGGCAACATGCAAAGGCATCCCTTGATTCAGGGATCTATTTTTAGCAGCAAGAGGTTACATGGAAGGATCATCATAGAAACCTCCTACAAAGTGTTGCTTTTCCTAGATTTGTGGCATGCACATTACAACCTTGATCTTATCAAAAATCATCAATTAGATGTTGTAGAGCTCATTCCTCACATCGAACTTGCAACTCTAGCATCCCACCTTGGATCTAGGAGTCGTTGCCACATTCAACTCAGTTATCTTGGGGTAAGCTCATTGTTCATGACTTGCATTGCATTTATGTCGCTTTTTGTGTTTCACTTTGTGTGAGTGTTGTCTACTTGATTTCAGTGAGCTCTTGCATTTGTTTATATGAATACTAACTTGTACTAGCACCGTTTCAGTTTTCGTTTGCATCTCACTGTTGTTGCATGCATGGAACTGTTTTGCATGGATGGTTGCCATTGCGGGGACTCGCTTCACACACTTGCATGCTTTCTAGTTTCCTAAATCCTACACTTGTTGTTTGCATGAATGATCATTCACTCTTGTTTGCACTCATATCCTCATGTATTCATACTTCTTATATTTTCAGTTGCCTGTTGTCTAGACTGGGCTGCCTTGGCCTGGATCGTGCCTTACCTGACTAGCACTGCGCATTTCCAAAAGTGAAGACTCTACCTTCCCTCCATAAATTGCACAAATCTAGCCAAGCACTAACCTCCAAGCTTGCATTCCACAATTCTTGGAGTCAGTGTCTTGTTGGCCATAGAAATTGCACAATGCAGTTTGTTGGTTGCATGTCACTGCTGACTGAAATTGCAGATTGCACAGTGTCAGTCCTCAGTAGGCCAGGCTAGACTGTGCACTACGTAGTTCCAGCAGTCAGTCAACCTCCTGACAGCCTGAACTATGCCTTGTTCAGTTTGGAAGTTAGTCTCGTGACCTCCCAATGGAAATTGCGCAACCTTCATGATCAGTCACACATGCATGTTGCAAGTCAGTTCTCAAGTTTGTTTTCGTTTTTGACTGATAGATTGATTTCCATGAGTCTTGCATGTCTCCAAGTATCACATGTGTTCATCTATTTCTTAGCAGCATAGGTACAATGTTTTCCAACATAGCAGAGTAGAAGACACTGTTCAGAGCACACATGGAGATGCAATCAATCAAGTGTCTATGGACTTTCCTACCCATGAAAACATCAAGTTGTTCATAGACAAGGACATCAAGATATGATGGCAGCAACATAACAACAAGCAACACCATCAATAGCAACTGAAGGTAGAATACCAGGTGCAACGAATGCAAGAGGATGGTTGTTGACAATACAGAAGTAGAACAAAGTTGCAAGCTCAAGCAAATCCACTTGTGATGAAAGAAAATTTGGAGACTTTTTATAGCTCCAAATATCACCCTTGGTATTTGTGATGCTTGGTTTATGGCCTAGGGCAACCCCTCCTTCTAGACTTGGCCCAAATATTTTAAAAACAATGTTTTACTCCATGTACGCTACCTTTCCTTGTGATAAAAGCATGTACACACGGGTTAGTCAATACCCAACCTATGTATATGTGTTAAAACAATTAAAAAAATTAAATTTCCTTAACTATGGGCAGAGTTCACGAGTTTTACCTATTGATTACCTCCTAGTGCCTGTGGCCCAATTGTTTCCCAACTAGAAAACTAATTGGGAGAAGTATAAATAGACCTCTATGGGAAGGCCTTAAGGAGGAGAAGAGATAGAATTACTCTACTGAGATTATCCCTTGATTGAGTCTGAAGTATCCCTATGCTTCAACCACTTCCCCAAGTGTAGGAAACCCTTGTTTCCTTGAGTGTTGATATTCTCCCACTTGCTTGAGATATCATGGTATTGGTTATGGAAGGAGGTTGTTGAAGACTAGGACTGGACGGATCTGGAGGACGGTTCGACTTGGAGCTGGAAGAAGAAGACTCTGGTGAATTCTCTCCGTGTTGGTTATAGCTTTCTACAATAAAAGGAAACACTGTCTTGTTCCTAAGATTAAATTTGTTTATGCATCATATACTATTGTAATTCATGTATCAATGTCATTTCAATGTATATTTAATCATTTTGCTTATATGATATAAAGTTGATTTCATTAAAATGCTTTATCTATATGCTACTATGTATGTTCGGATTGGTTGATTTGCAGATTCGAAGAGCATCAGGAGTTGCAGAGGGTCTGAACCCTATTGGAACTACCCAAATGAAGTACATCTGGGTATGATCGCTATCGCATAGTTTTTTTATATAAGCATGTTTCCTGAGTTGTATGAGTGCTTCTTAGTGTAGTTTGCTCTTGCTCTATTGAGGTTTCAACCCAAAGCTCTAGGGTACTTATTCTTGTAATAGAATTGGCGACTCCGCTGGGGATAACAATCTTGTTATTCCTAGTTTGGGTTGTTCAATGTCAACCAGAGCTCAGTTCTTGGTTTGCTTGTTGTGATAGTATTGTTTGGTCCAGTAGAATCTCAGACCTTAAATCTGATCTTTTCGATCTGGCTTCATTTTTTATTTTTCTTGCAAAGCTTTGTATACACACTTTTGTTTGTTTATTGTAGCATACACACGCTTGTTTTTGTGAAGTGAACCCATGTATACGTGAGTTTCTGTTGTCAGAATCACGTGTATATGCCACTGTGCTTGAACACAATCTCGTATACCATTTTTTGCATGCTTTTTTCAAATATTTCTGCCCAAAAAGATTTATTTCTTGGTCTATTTGGTTTCTGAGTGGTTAGTTTCTGTCCTTAGAATTTAATTATTCAGTGAGCTTACTGTTTTGAATTCTCTTCTACTTTGAAAATTTTTTGGCCTAGGTTTGCTTTTGAGTGAGTTTTATCATTTGTGTTTGGACACAACAGACTTCTTATAGAGGTTCTTGATCATTCTGGTCCTCTTGAACAACAGATTGTTTTCAATCTTTGTGTCAAGCTTGATTATTGGTCTACTTTCTTTGATTTCCATCATTTCGTGGCCTTACACCTTTTCTTGCTTTTTGAAAGTTTCTTTTTGATGAATTTGAAAGTGTTTCTTTCTTTACTTCTTGGTCAGTTTCTCAAAGCTCTTTGCTACTGTTTGGGTTGATTAGTACAAGTTGAAGCCCTTTTTGTTCAAGTTTTCATTTGTTGTTGAATTGGTAACTTGCAAAGTTTCCTTGTGCTTTTCTTTCGGTCTTTGAGTCTTTGGTGGCATATATAATGCTTTCGAAAGGTTGTTTTCATTGCTTCTTGAAAAAGAAAAGTCCTTTAAAAACATTGTTTTTGTCTTCTTTTTCCAAGTTTGATTTTGGTTTCTTTTGATTTTTTGAAAGTGATTTGTGATCTTTTTGATTAGTCCTTCTTGTTTGGAGAAGATTTTGTATTCGAAATTTGTATTCTTTTCAAACACTTAATTTCGATTATTAATAAGTTATAAACAATTGCTTTCATTCTTTTTAGAGTAATATAGGATCTTGCATTATCATGTACACCTTGCATTAGGGTATTTTTGCATTATTAAAGAATCAATAGTCTTTTTCGTTTTTGTGAGTGTGAAGTGCATTATAAGAAAAGAAAAGAAAAAAGTTTTTGCTTTATAGAAGTTTCTTAGAACCCAAGTAGAAATTTCTTTTCATCGAAGAACAAATAATTGCATTTCATATAAGTTAGTTTTTCATTAATATATTTTGCGTCATACAAAAACCATCGGTTTCATTTCCATATTGTCCCTTTGACTTAAAAAAATAGCCACTTAAAATCAAGTGCTAAACAAAATAAACTAGAACTTTTGGTATTGTCATCAGAATACACCAACAAGTTTTAGGTTTATTTAGGGCTTTGGTTTAGGCGAGAGGAGAGTAAACTCTCCAAGGCCACTCTAAATTGTAAAACATAGAAGTATGATTAAATAGTTAAATCCAATAGAGTTAGGGAGATCGGGAAAGCGCCGTGACTGGTAAGCACGAGGGTTCGTGAAGATAAGGATAAGAGATACCCCCTCTCTTACTTGTTGGATCTTACCTCATGATTGTTCTGCCCGGCTTTTGATATGAGTTGGTGTCTTTAGTTTCCTATCCTAGGGATCCACACAGGTGGCTACGGAGGGGAATCCTGTGGCACCTGAGGTTGACATTGCATCACATTCAGTAGTACTTCTGGAGGGCACCCTTGCGAAGCTTAAGGGCTTGCACCGGCAAAGGCTGTTGTCTGGAGGTCATTGTAACTACCTCTGATACCTTTGCTAGTAGGCCTGGGGCGTAATTACCCCAGACTATTTTCAGAAGGCCCTTATTATTAACTTTCTTGTATTTTGGTGTCCGGTCCTAATCACCCGGCACGGAAATACATGGAAGTTGATTGATTGCTGCTATCTTTTAGGGACATTTTAGTGAGTGTTCTGTGCTCCTAGTCAACCTAACTTTTAATTTTCTTGAGTCTTTAAGTAGATCTTATAAAAATAATTCAGAGTGGTTGACCGACCATCTCGACGGTCTCAGAGACTTCGTGGGCTTTCACCTATGAGTCTAGAGCCTTCTCCTAGAAGGCGTAGGAGCAATTCTGCTAGTGGTTTCCAACTAGTGGCAGCAGGTGCATTAGAGATTGATCCTCTGCATGGGGGCATTAGTTCACAAGATAGACCTGGTCCTAGCACAGTGTTAGAGAGGAACACACCAGTTCTTTCTCGAGTACTCTTCCAGTCAGAAGATAGTATTGAAGTAAAAGATCTTTCAGAGTCAGTTGCGGCTCCAAATTCTCCATTCCCTCCTGATCATCCAGACATATTATTATACGTTGGAACTCCTACTCACAGGCCTTCAAGCCCAGGTCCACACACATCAATCCCTTCGATGACCACTGTTGGAAGCATGGCATCCACCACGAGTGTTGCGAGCATGCATACTCCCATATCTGTGCAAGGGGGAGGAACTATTTCCATCCCTTCTGACACTCCTAGCACTTATTTGGGTCTAGTTCCATTCTGTCAACGAGTGGAAGTTCTCAATCTAATGCATCTAGTGTTGGATTTTTCCCTTTTGGAATGCCCTCCCAAGGTATTCCTTTAGTTCCGTTGAATATACCATCAACCGCCTCCACATCCATGATGAGTGGATCGGATTCTTTTTAGTTTTTCCCATTTGGAAGTGGTCATATACCACATTCCAATCTGAAAGTAGGGTCTATGCCTTTTCCTTTCGCAAGTCAAGGTGGTAACCCCTTTCAGAGTTGGAAAAACCCTGCGCTTAGTGGGATAGGAGCTAGGAATCAGTTTTGCAGCCAACAAGGGAATGTGTCGTATTCCTCGATTAATTCATTTAAAAGTTTTTCACCCTTTTCTAACGCTTGTGACCCTTATCAGGGGTTGTTAGCTCCTTTCAATACTTCATTAGGGAGTAACTTTACCAGTTAACAAGGATTTTCGATTGGGGTTGGTCAAACTCTGAGTTTTGTTGGACCACAAGGATCACCCTTTGGTTCAATAGGTTCTCTAGCTACTTCGGGCAATGTGGTGCCTTTCAAAATCTAGGTGATTCTTTTTAGACCTATGGGAACCCCGCCCAGTCTGGATAGAATCCCCAAGGTCCTCCACAACTTCCTTTTCTGGCCACGCTTAATCTACCAGACTTGACTAAATTGACGAATGATCCAATTAGGTATAATCCGGCTTGGCCTCTAGTCCCAACTAAAATTCGATCGGATATTCCAAAATTCAAAGGGAAGAATGGTGAAGACCCGGGAGACCATGTGACCACGTTCCATTTATGGTGCTCATCAAACTCCCTGATCGATGATTCAGTCAGGTTGATGTTATTTCAGTGCCCCTTAATGGGAAATGCATCCAAATGTTATATAGAGTTGCCAGAGGGGCACTTTTACTTCTTTCGGTGATTTGGCTAATATTTTATTAAACCATTTTCAGTTGCCTGTCCATTATGAAGCCGAAACTGAACTTCTGGCCAATTTTCATCAAGACATGGCAACTCACATTTCAGATCATATCCAAGAATGGAGATGGAGAAAGAGGCTTATAAAAGCCGAAATTCCACCAGAGTTCCATCTCGAATGGTTTTTAAAATATTTACAACCTGAAATCTCTAAGGATGTTTCTCTTTCCGGTGTCTATTTGGAAGAGTAGGCTATTTTTCGAGCCCAACAATTAGAATTGATATATTCTCAGTCTGGGACTCTTTAGAAAATACTTTTGTACGCTCCTAGATCTAAGGTTGATTTAGCCAAATTGAATCTCGTCCCTCACGCCGATGGTATAGTTGGATCACTTGATGCAAATATGGTGAACCTTTTGAACCAATTGTAGCAGTTGTCTCTACAAACTGCTTCTTCCAATCAGGCAGCACTGTCTACAACTTCGCCTTCCTAACCTACCTCCATTAAGGTCGTCCAAGCTTCTAACCCCAAAGGAAATCAACAATCCGATGGTAAGAAGAAGCAACAAGGTAAGAAGAAGAATTAGGAAGGGAAGGGTAATGCGAACAAGCGCGGCAATGGTGCCGGTGAGGGTAAAAAAGAGTCTAAGAAGAAAGTTAAATTTCCATGCAAGTTATGCAATGGAGATCATTTGACTCACCTCTGCCCCAAGATTCAGGATGCTCAACACTTGTTAGTGTAGAAAGGGTCCTCTAGCTCCCAAGCTGTCTTGATTAACCCTTTTCCCTAAGGACAACAATTACTTGTTGGCGCGAACTCGAATACAGCTACCTCTGCAAGGGGAAACCAGGAAGGGGAAAATTCCTCAAATGTGTATATGATGAACTCGCATGTCAACATTGCCACATGTGAAAATGATTACAATGAAACAAAAACATCTAAGGAAAAATTTGTTCCCAAAACCTCAAACCCACTTCATAGTGAGCGACCCTCTGTTGAGTCTATACCTCGGATACCGAAATGTTCTGCTAAGCACTCGACAATTAACCCTAATGCTAGGGTAGCCCAAAACTACTCGATTGTAGAAGATTTGGCTCAAATTCCATGCGCTATGTCTGCATTGAAGGTACTCTAGTCATGTCCTACTCAAACAAGTGCTTTTCTTTCGGAAATTGGGGCATTAGATCCAAAAAACTCTTTAGTGCTCACTTTTGATATGCTCAATGTCAAAAAGAGACTTCCTCACCATATGGCTTTCCAGATAAAGTCTACTTACCGGAAAACCAAAATTTTTTGGTGCATAATGTCTATGAAATGTTGGAAGGCCATTGGATCACCTTCAGTTGTCCCTTCACCGACTCTCTTAAGAACATTTGATGGTCATTCTCATAGGCCACATGGAATTATCCTAACTTGTCCTATATATGTTGGAGGAAAGGTCGTTAATATTGCGTTAGAAATTGTTGATGCCAACTTGGATTACAACCTCCTCTTGGAAAGAAATTGGATTTATGAGATGGATGCCATAGTTTCATCTCTATTTCACATCCTTTGTTTTCCTCACAGGGGGAGAATTGTTAAAATTGATCAATTAGATTATTCTCTGGGTGATTCTCGTACAACTTCGGATTCTAACTTTGCATTGGTGGATAATCCTCATCAACCTATAGAGAATTTAGGAGTAGGGATGTACTCTTCCTTGATGGGTATATTTGATCTTCCCCCTCCTACAACTAGAATCAATGCAATTTCATCCTCCAAGGGGCCTTCATGGAAAGAGTTCTTTCAAACTCATTATTTTTGAGACCCTTGGATGTTACCTTCATCTACGACCACATTAGATGGAGGCCAGGTTGGTGGAATGGCATTCCCCATGTGTGCAGCAGAGCTTAGTTATCAATCTATCATTAACTCTGCAGACAACCATCCCACTCCTTTTTTAGAAGAGGAGTTAGATGGTGATGTGGCTCTAGCTTGGACCCTTGACTGTACTTTTGCTATATATTGCTTAGATGCAGTTTTACCATCTGACGAAGCAAGTTTAGAAGCGATGACAGGTATAGATCAACCTTGGGAAGATTTACATCATCGATCATATTTTCTTCCACCATTGCAGGAAGTCGAATCTAGGTTTTCCAATCTTCTTACTAGTGATGTTGTACACTGTCAAAACCTTTGGCTCCAACACATTTATTTGCTAAAGGTAATATGTCGATTATCTCAAAAAATCTACCTATAAACATCTCTAGGAATCTTGACATTATAGAAAATGTCTTCATTGGAGCCGATTTTTCCCCTGAAGAGATTCAAATTTACACAACCTCTTTAAAGAGTTTAGAGATGTGTTTGCTTGGTCTTATGAGGAAATTCCTAGTATTGATCTATCTATAGTCCAGCATGAGATCAAGACATATGAGAACGCCAAGCCGATTCATCAGAAGCTTCGGCCAGTCAATCCTAGGAAAGCAGCAGCTATTAAAGATGAAGTAGAAAAGCTTCTAAAGGCGGGTTTCATATACACTGTTCCTTTAACGGAGTGGGTTTCTAATCCAGCCCCGGTAGATAAAAAACAAGGAACGATTAGAGTCTGTATCGACTTTAGGGATTTGAACAAGGCTTGTCCGAAAGACAATTAGCCCACACCATTTATTGATCAGATAGTTGATGAATGTGCAGGTAATGAAATTTTCTCATTCATGGATAGATTCTCTGGTTATAATCAAATATCTATCCGTCCAGAAGACCAGCATAAGACAACTTTTATTTGTCGCTGGGGTACCTTTGCATACAAAAAGATGCCTTTTGGTCTTAAAAATGATGGCACTACATTTTAGCAGGCCATGTTTTATGCTTTCGACGACATCAAGCATTTCATCGAAGCATACATGGATGATTTAGCTGCTCGTTCTCGAAAGAGAATCGATTATCCTAGCCACCTTCGGTTAGTTTTTGAGAGATGTCGATATTACAAAATCCGGTTGAATCCGAATAAGTGCATTTTTGCAATCACATCTGGTCGGTTGTTAGGATTCATCGTATCAACTAAAGGGATTCGAGTTGATCCCTTCAAGGTTCAGGCAATAATTCAGTTGCCTCCCCTGTCTTCCATCTGACAACTTCAAAGTCTCCAAGGAAAGGCAAATTTCTTGAGACGGTTTATAGCAAAGTATGCTGAGATAACTAAAGGATTTATGTCTTTGCTGAAGAAAGGAGTTCTGTTTGTATGGGACGACTTTGTGCAACGATCTTCTGATGCCTTGAAGTAGGCATTAATCTCTGCCCCATTGTTGAGTCCACCAGATTATGGCAGAGATTTCCTTTTGTGTCTTGCAGCAATAGAATCAACCATAGGTATGGTTGTGGTTCAGGAGGATGATGCTCTCACGGAGCATGTGATTTACTACTTGAGTCAAGACTTGGTAGGTCCTGAACTACGCTATTCTCCTGTTGAGAAATTGGCCTTGGCAGTTTTCCATGCTGTCCAGCAGCTTCGTCATTATATTCTACTACGCAAAATGCTTGTCTTAGCGACTTCAATCCTTTTCAGTTTGTCCTCAATAGGCGAGTGATTGGGGGCAAATACAATCGCTGGATTGTTATTTTACAATAATTTGATCTTGATTTCTTGTCAGCCAAGTCTAGGAAGTCATTGGTTTTTGCGGAATTGATTTTCGAGCTACCTTGTGAAGAAGAAATTGTTTATGAGGAACATTTCCCAGACGAACATTTATTCCTCATCTCTTCACAAGATCACTGGTATGGATATATTATCATATATCTCCAAACTTCGAAGTTCCACCTGCTTCCTCCAAGGATGAATGTCGGAAACTACATCACCTTGCTAAGAACTATGTTATCATTGGCGATACATTATATCGCCGAGGGGTTGATTCAATCCTTAGGCATTTTTTAACTCTAAAGGAAGCATAGTTTGTACTCAATTATTGCCACAATGGAGCTTGTGGTGGTCATCTATCAGGGCTTGCAAAAACCCAGAAAATCTTACGTGCCGGCTACTTTTGGCCTTCAATTTTCAAAGATTGTATTGAAGCAGTCAAACGTTCCCACCCTTGTCAAGTCTATACTCGAAAGATGCACGCGGATCCAGCTCCTCTTTTCGCTGTTGTCACTATCGGTCCTTTTACGAAGTGTGGCATTGACTTTACCACTTGTAATCTTCCTTCAGCGGTGAATCACAAATATATTATAGTGGTCGTGGACTACTTTACGAAGTGGGCTGAGGCCATGCCTACTTATAAAAATGATAGTGAAACAGCAGCATTGTTCCTCTTAAATCAGATTATTTCATGTTTTGGTATCCCAAGAGAGATTGTCACTAACCATGGTAGTCATTTCCAAAACCAACTGATGACCAGGTTGGCTCTTAAGTTGGGCTTCCAGCAGGACCATTCGTCTCCATATTATCCTCAGGCCAATGGGCAAGTTGAAGCCATGAATAAGGACAATTGACAAAAATCACTCCAATTGGCACATCATGTTGTACTCGGCTTTTTGGGCATACCAAACCTCGGTAAAGACTACCATCAATTTTACAGCTTTTTAGTTAGTTTACGGACTCGAATCTATTTTTCTTATTGAATGCAAAATTCCATCGCTTAAGTTAGTTGTTGAGCTTCTTCTAGAGACCTCTAGTCTCGAATAGCACCTCGTTCATTTGTAACATCTCGATGAGCAGCGTCAAGATGGAGCCATAATAGATGAGGCCCATAAGAAAAGGGTTAAAACTCAGTATGATAAAGCTGTCCGTCCTCAGGTCTTTTTTGAAGGCAACCTTGTCTTGGTCTATGACCAAGGTAAAGACGCCTTAGGGGTAGGAAAATTCAAGTCTATGTGTTATGGTACCTTTATAGTAAAATGAGTTTTAGGAAAAGGGGCTTATGAATTAGTTGATTTTGAAGGGAAAAAGTTAGCGGAGCCCTAAAATGGGCTCTACCTCAAGAAGTATTTTTCTTAGGTTACGGTTCAGAAATGGCTGCTTTGTATATTTTGTATTTTTGTGCATATTTTGTCAGGCATTTTTGTGATATCGACACTTTTTTGCTCTGCTTTGGTAGGTGTTGATGGATGACTTGGTCTATTTCGGATTTGTCGATGGTGCTAGTCGGCACACTCGGAATCTCGCTTCTGCAGCTTGGGTGATTTATTATCCATCTGGTCAGTTGATGGTGTCAAGGGGAGTATGTATTGGTCCTGCTTCAAATAACATTTCCGAATATACTACCATTATTAATTTACTATCCGAAGCTATTTCTTATGGAATTGATTCATTGGTAGTGTATCTTGACTCACGGCTAGTAGTGTCACAATTAAACAACATTTATCAGGTTAGGGATCCTTATTTATATCGCCAATTTTTGAGAGTGAGGGTGTTGCAATGATCATTTGTTTATATTACATATGTGCACATTGCACAATCTGAAAATTCATTAGTAGATTCTATCTCTAATCAAGCATTAGGTTGGCATATCAATCATTCATCAAGTTAAAAACAAACATCAAAACTTTAGAACTATCTATATATATATATCATAAAACCACCTGTGTATACATAAAATATTCAAAAAATAATATACAAAATTAGGACTAAATGCCCATAATCATGTCCAGTCTATCTATTGACCCAACTCAGGATGAGTGGCTAAGAAGGTAACTACTGCATTGGCCACACACCGAAGTACGCAGACCCAGTCCCGTGGTACTCCTACAATGCGATGCTTCATCTCCTCAGGTAGGTCCTCTATGGCTACCATCGGTACCTAGTGAGTCAATCTCACCAAGTTTCTTTGGACTGCATATAAGACCCTCTCTGTCTCAGCAGCTACCTCTTCGGCACCTCTTCCATGATGCCTGTGCCGCAAGAATCCATTTGGTCTCACTGGACCCACATCTGGAACATGATCATTATGTCAGTATTTTAGTCCCATCAAAAATATTTCTAAGTTCATTTTCGTATTTAAAAAAGAAAAAAATCTTAAAAATTGACAAAAACTTAAAAAATTGTTACCTATGTCTCCCCATGCTGCGTTTGGTGGCAACACCAAGTCTAGATCTCCTTGGAAATCCATGCCAGCTTAAGGGTAGTCCTAGACTGCGATGATTTGTTTGTCCCACCAAGCGAAAAGCTCATCATCGAAAGTCATCCTTGGCACGTCACCACCTCCAAGGCATTTCATCAAGTCAGCCCACCTACCCATCCGTGGATCCCGCGGGCTGCTGATAGAGACAGATACCTTGGGACGTCGCTCAGGCACCTTCTCAAAGAAGGAGCATAAAATGGTTTCCTTAACCTATATGCTAGTAAGTGAATGATACCTACCATGACGGGTTAGCAGTCATGGGATTGAAATAAGATCTCGAAGAAGTGTCCAAAATACTCTAAAACAATAACTCATTCTCAACAATCCAAGCCGACAAGTCAAAAAATTCATGAGACGAAAAATCAAGTTTTGAGAAAAAATTTTGAAATTTCAAAGCTATATATTGACTTTTAGACTCACAAATTTTTCATTTGCATTTGGGAAAAAGCTGTGGATCAAAAAGGAGCAAACTCGCCTCTGAAGAATTCAACCGTTCAAATCACGCTAAAGTTACTAGGTAAGCCTCAAACCATACTTGCAATGTTTTGTGATGCTTTTTAGAAGTTTTAATTAAGATTTGATTGTGGGAATTCTTGTCAAAAAATCCAACTCCGTCGTATACACGGGTCGGTCACAGCCAACCCGCGTGTACGCAAAGTTGGATTTTTTGGCAAGAATTCCCATGGCCAAATATTAATTAAAACTTCTAAAAAGCATCACAAAACATTGCATGTATGGTTTGAGGGTTACCTGGTAACTTTGGTGCGATTTGAACGGTTGAATTCTTCAGAGGCAAGTTTGATCCTTTTTGATCCACAACTTTTTTCCAAATGCAAATGAAAAATTTGTGAGTCTAAAAGTCAATATATAGCTTTGAAATTTCAAATTATTTTCTCAAAACTTGATTTTTTGTCTCATGAATTTTTTGACTTGTCGGCTTGGATTGTCGAGAATGAGTTATTGTTTCAGGGTATTTTGGACACTTCTTCGAGATCTTATTTCGGTCCCATGACCACTGACCCGTCATGGCAGGTATCATTCACTTACTGGCATATAGGTTAGGGAAACCATTTTTTCCATTGCATCTTGCATACTAGCCTCCGTTCAATGATACATCATCCATATGGTTGACCCCATCGTGTCTTAGTTAGCAAACCATGTTCACTCGCTGATTTTTAAGTCATGATGCGATGGTAGAGCCATCCTTCACATGGGCATCATAGTTAGCACCTCACTGACATTGGTTTCCCATGTTGTTATATTGAGTAGGCTCGGAGTCCTCTTTAGTCCTGCCATGACTTGTGCATTGAAGACACATTCTCCTTGCTTCTACAATTATTTCTGGCCTTATAACCTAGAAGCTCTCTTGTGTTCAATTGTACTGCTGCATTGCATTTTGACTATTTGCACCTTTTGGCCTTGAGCTAGCTTCATTTGGACTTGTTTTTAAGCCACTTATTTGACCATGTCTTCTGCAAGATCAACCATGAAATCACTTAGCTTCTGTAACTTGACACACCCCTTGACCCGTGGAAGGAATATCCCTTTGAGTGTCTTTGACCAGTTTCACCTCCCTGCATTAAGCATAGGATTGTTCCCATCCCAGGAACTAGATCATCTGTTTCTATGACACTTGTTCTTTCCACTGTATTATAGCATTCTTTTATTCTCTTTCCAGCTTAAAGAAAAAGACAAAAAAATTATATATTCCAAAAAGAGCAGGAACGGGACAACATTTCCATATATTGTTGGCAGCTAGAGTCATTTGTGTTGCCCTTGAACAAATCACTCAAAAGAAAGTCTCTCCTCCATTTTTGGGCGGGATTTAGTTTGACTTAGGTACGCCTTAACCTTATTATTGAGTCAGTTCTCCTCCGATTGGTTACCTCTTCCAATCATATGGAGAGTTCTCTCGTGCCTCCTGCATGACAAACTTATACAGAGTTATCATAAGCTGCCATATAGTCATCATTGAGTCATGCTTTTGTTCAAGGGAAGTAACCCTGAGTCGGCCTCTCTGCAGTGTCTCTTGACCTATTTTTCAGTCGGTCGTCCTTGGTTGTCAGTGTCATGTTTGTCATCACATCAGTTATATTGGTCCTTTGCTCGTGTTAGCTTGAGAAGTTCTCCATTGACTTCTTGCTGGTTCATCATTATCGACGAGGACGTACTACTCTAAGGGCAGGCCTAGAGCCACACCCTGGCCCTATATTCATTATTGATAAGTCACCTTGTGTTCAACATCGATTAGTATCATGGGTCTTTGACTAAGTGGTTTCCCTTGTGTTCGACATTAGCTTTCATTATCACACACTGGGATTCATGCAGTGCTTTGGTTTCCATTTGATCCTATTGGTGAACTCCTCGCCTCTATGTCAGCTTTCATTATTGGTTGGTTCAGAGGGTTTCTATTGTGCACTAGCTACATCTTGTGTACGCCAGAAACGTGGTTCAGTCAGGTTACTACATCTTTTTTCGTCTGATGCCTTCCACATTATTGGCCTACGGGTTACACTCACACTAGATTGATGAAGGATGCCTTAATGCCTTCCTTCTAGCAGATCTTTTCCTATCGACTATGACTCATTGCTCTGGGACCAAGATCTAGAGTCCATTTTGCAGTACCTTGGGGTTTGTAGTTATTAGTGGTAGATTCCTTCACTATCGAAAGTGGGAAACCATCATTGTCCCCTGATTGATAGATTCTTCCAGGTGTTCGACTTCAGCTCATTCATTCACACTTGTTAGATTGTACTAGGTACCTTGACTCTCGTTATCATTATTGGTGAGTACTCTCGTGTTTGTTAATGGTATACATCAATGGTCAGTAATCAAATGATTTCTCACATGGTCGACTTCAGATCATTTATTCCCATTGTGTAGAAATGTACCACGGTGGTCGGTGAAGACCTCGGGTTGCATCAACATGTTTTGGTTCACTTGTCAGTTTCTCTTGTTACTGCTAGTCGACACCATCCACATTATAATGTTGCAGTTGTGATCTAGTATCATCTTATTCCATCATGTTCATTTGGTACTATTGGGATTAGTTTTTGACATCAGTGATCAGCTTCATCTTTTAGCTTCATTAATCATCTTCTTATATGTGATATTCAGACATGTACTTGTTTGATCACGATCAGAAGATCCATTATGTACTTTTAGTCTTTTATACTGGTATACATAGTGGATCCGCTTGTACTTGATATGTAGACATGCTTTACTTTCTCTAAGCATGGGTATGCCTATCTCAGACAACTGTTTCTTTCTGATCTCTTTTTGATGGCTTGGCAGGCTGAAATCTGGTGAAGTCCTTAGTTTCGACGGGTTTCCTTTCCATATACTTAATACATTTCGGCCATCATGTACCCCTTCTAACCTCATATATTAGGGGACATTTTTTATAGCTCCAAATATCACCCTTGGTATTTTTGATGCTTGTTATGGCCTAGGGCAACCCCTCCTTCCAAACTTGGTCCAAATATTTTAAAAACAATGTTTTACTCCCTGTATGCTACTTTGCCCTGTGATAAAAGTGTGTACATGTGGGTTAGTCAATACCCAACCTACCTATATGTGTTAAAACACTTTAAAAAATTAAATTTCCTTAACTATAGGTGGAGTTCATGGGTTTTACCTATTGATTACCTCCTAGTGCCCGTGGCCCAACTGTTTCCCAACTAAAAAACTAATTGGGAGAAGTATAAATAGACTTCTATGGGAAGGCCTTAAGGAGGAGAAGAGATATAATTACTATACTGAGATTATCCCCAATCTGAGTCTGAAGTATCTTTGTGCTTCAAGCACTTCCCCAAGTTCAAGAAACCCTTGTTTCCTTGAGTGTTGATATTCTCCCACTTGGTCGAGATATCATGGTATTGGTTATGGAAGGAGGCTATTGAAGACTGGGACTGGACGGATCTAGAGGATGGTTCCGCTTGGATCTGGAAGAAGAAGACTTGGGTGAATTCTCTCTGTGTTGGTTATAGTTTTCTACAATAAAAAGAAACATTGTCGTGTTGCTGACATTAAATTTGTTTATGCATAAGATACTATTGTAATTCATGTATGAATTTCATTTTGATGTATAACTAATCATTTTGCTTATATGATATAAAGTTGATTTCATTAAAATGCTTTATCTATATGCTGCTATGTATGTTCGGATTGGTTGATTTGCAGATTCAAAGATCATCAGGAATTGTAGAGGGTCTGGACCCTGCTAGAACTACCCAAATGAAGGACATCTAGGTATGATCGCTATCGCATAGTTTTTTTGTATAAGCATGTTGCCCGAGTTGTATGGGTGTTTCTTACTATAGTTTGCTCTTGCTCTGTTGGGGTTTCAACCCAGAGCCCTAGGGTACTTATTCTCGTAACAAGACTCAAACTGTGAGGTGATGATGCGACATGAAGATCATGAGAGGGTAGAGAATGGAACAAAGAAGGATTTGCATGTGTTGAAGCAGCAACTTAAGGAAGAATGGGAGCTACATAGATGAGAGAATGATTTACAACAGGAGCAGGTACAACAGGGGACATAACATGAACTCACGGATGAAACTATGCTCTTACAAGTCATAGATCCATCCCAGTAGCTAGTATAGAGCATAAAAGATGAGCAGTGTTGTTGATCACATGCAATGGAATGCATCAACATTGATGTCATTGTGCACACGCATGCGATCCCACCTACTTGGCACACTCACCGAGGCAAAGACAAGAAGCAAGTCTGACTGAAGCTGAACATGTACCTCGACAAGTTGATGTGCACGACCATCAACACATGCTTGGAGAGTAGCGTAGACACTATGCATCACCATGTTTCCAGTGTGGTTGCACCAGGATGGCCATGCGCATGCTACCAAACAATTTGGACAGAGGAGCCATATCATTGCACCCAGACGCAACAAAGGAAAGAGTTCACTTCAGCAAGATGTCACCATTGAGCGCACGGACACCATCATAGACAACTAAGCTTGGCATCAGCACATCACCTTAAACCATCAGAGGCATGTCAAAGAGTTGGTCTCACCATAATAGTTTGAGTGTCAACGATGTCTTGCATGGCTTGCTCAATCCAGTTTATCTCACATGGGCACATGTGCATTGTAATGTAACATCTTCTCAAGTGGAAGTTCAAGTGTCGATAGTTGAATGTAATAGTCATAGAGTAGTTGAAGAGTCATGAGGGTAGATGAACGGTCTCAAAGGGAATGTCAAGGGTCACCCCACCCTTTGCTCTAAATAGCACCTCATAACTCATTGTAAGGGATTTTTGTCAGCCAAACTTCCGATAAGATTATCTTAGAGAAAGCTTGGACAGTATTGTAATGAGCCTTGGCTTCTCCACTATGTAGAGCTAGTACATCTCTTTGGAGGAGTAGGTGGTTATGGCTATAACATTCCACTGTCAGAACTAGTGGTTGGACATGGATGTATTGTATGACTAGAACCTATAATTCTCAATATAACAGAGCCAACACGTTTCATGCATATGTCATATTGTATTCTAGCTATCTTGTTTACTCTAAATGGTATATGTATCTGTTTGTTTACGCATGCATGTATGGACTATTCTATATAAGTATGTATGAATATTACTGAAATGTGTTGATTGTTTTAACCATCACTTTGGATTGTTAACCAACTTGCTATCTAGTTTGTGATGCATCTTCACTAGTGTGTTCCCATCCAAACTGCATGCTACCATAGGTTTCCAAGGGGAGCACTCACCTAACTCTCCATGTGTTAGGACCATTCATGCACCTTCCTTATCTTACTGCAACTATCACACCCTTGCTACCAACATAGTTATCTTACTTGCCTCTCTGTGAAATCGTAGTCAAGGCATTGCCGTACGACCCACTGCTGGGACTCCTACACCAAACAGTTTGAGGTCTATTTGGGACTTCTTACCAAGGAGATCCCCTGACATGTTGGCGGGTTCAACACCGTCAACACATTCTTTACATCTTCCCACCATATGCCTGCTTTAACTTGATGACCAAATGTAGTTATTATGGCCTTCATGTTCTATGAGTAATCATGTAATCTAAAGAATTTATTCATCCCAAGAAACCACGGTTTTGCATCCTATGACTTTTTCATTTCCCGAGAAAATGTAGGTGTCTTTTCTTTCTTGAACTCATCTTACAAACATGCCCTATCACTTGTCCTGGAAGGATGATAACGATGATGACCATGATACATGTCTGAACTAGAACTATATTAAAGCCCATGTCCATTGCCTCATCTATCATGTGTATCCAAGAATCTTCCATCTCTAACTATGTCATCTCTATCAAACTTGTGCCCACCATGTGACCTGCTACCATATCCTCCATTAGTCATATCCTCCTTCCCATGACTAATTCTAACTGGTCCTTATCTATACAAGTATCACAAGATCTGAAGAATCACCACATTGACCTCTTCTTGTTTCTCCTATGCCTTGGAAAGTCTCTCTAATGACTAAATTATTATATCTTTATCTTATTTACAACTTCTTATTTTTTCCTTAAAACTTCTCAAAGTGTCGGTTATGCTAGGAGAATATCCCTCACCATGTTTCTCATATGATAAATAAGGAGAATCTCATCAACTGTAGTCTACCATCTTTCTTGTTATCTTTGATCTTCTCTTATTTCAAGGTATATCATATCAACGAAACCAAATTATAAACAAACCAATGGACCTCAGTGTAGTTCAGGGGAGGATATCTTATCTAAAGGATCAACTATATTAGCACAATACATGTATAATCATAATCATAATAGTATATAGACATCATCTTAATCATCATCCAGTTACCATGCATAATTCCACAATTATAACAACGATTAAGTATTATGCATAACAAACATTTAGATGACACACATGCATAAAAATACATACATAATCGAAATACATTCATGACAACACATCTTAATAACAACATCATTATCTTCTGCATGACATCAAAATGACAACAATGACCAGTACAATCCACACATAACAAATAAATAGACCATAATCATAATGAACATATATGCAAATGACATGTAAGCATGAAAATACATTCATCCAAAGAGAAAGGAGAACCAAAAATCACTCAAGGAGAACATAACCATGTTATGATACCACTCTGTAACTCCCTCCTCCCACATTTACCAAAGCTAGCTATTCCACCAGTGTAAAAATGTGACAAACAGTGACTATGATATTATTTCACTCCCAAACTATAGTTAAGGAAGTGGAATCAACAAGACAATACCAATATTACCTTCCTTGGGAGCCGAAAAACCTTCAGGAGACAACCAATCCTGCCAAGTGCCCAACCCCTGAGACAACTTGCTTTTTTTCTGATATTGACCCCAAATCACTCCCATGACAAGCCATGCATGTCAATGAGGCCCTCTAGTCTATCCCACAACAAGGAATGCATGTGATTGTGACCTTTTTCCAGGTATTTTTATGCGAGTGACCCTAGATTTTGTGCTAACTTTTCAGGGCCAAGACTCACGCCACTGCCCAAAACTTCATGAAACTTCTAGAAAAGATAATTAACACTGAGATAAGTTTACTAATGCAAACACTTGGTCAAGAAATTGATTTGACCCCTACTATCCATGACAGGGATTTCATCAAACATATCGTAAACATGAAATCTATATGTTATAACAAAAGATTTGACCATAGGGATCTCATACTTATTTGAGAATCGTCAAGGAGGATTGATATCTCCTTCCAATAGTTGCATTATTATCTACTAGGGCATTCATTCATTATTTTTTCATCTACTGAACAAAACATGATGAGAGCCATACATCAAGATTATCATAAAACATGCTCACAACCAACAAATTACCAGATATATATCAATGATGAAACAACTATTAAAGCCACATAATAAAAAGCACATTTACTCATGAAAATACCAAAGGGAAAAGAGTTCTTATTAATGTATGCATAATCCAACCAAGTTAGGTACTTCCACGAACCACTCGACCATAAACTAGGCTGAACCAAAGCTATCTTTCAACCAATCACCTTTGTGCCATATTCTAAGTATAAATGTGGGATATCATGAAACAAGTCAAACAAAACAAAACTAGGGCTTCCAGAGGCCAAACCACCTCAATCCTCAACCAACGATTCCACCTCACTATCAGACATCACTAACCATCACCAGATCGATCTCTATCCAAGCTGTCAAGGGATCCACAACGTTTGTTGCAACCAAGGCTTCCAAGACTAGTAACTCAACCCATGGTTCTTATCGACCTCCAGAGTGTTTATCCAACTATGGGTTTGAGGACTAGTAACTCTTCTCTAACCAAGGCTTCCAAGACTAGTAACTCAACCCATGTTATTACAGGGACTCTAGAGCATTTGTCCAACCAAGGTTCCAGGAACTAGTAACTCAACCCACAGTTAAAGGAACATGAGAACCAACCAGGAGACAATGATAGAACTGACAACACCATGGCTATCTAGGAAATGGTAGGGCTAGGAAAAATCACTATCAATCCAAGAAATTCTTCATGCTAATGACAGATCATAACCAAGAAACCACATGCATGCCAAAACTAGCAAGGAAATCATACATGCAACTCAATACCTACAAGCAAAACTCATTGTTGCTATTGATATCGATGTTCTCTTGCACTTTCCTAGTCTTCATTTTCCTTCTTGCTCCAAATACCAAGTATCTCACTCTCCTCCAAGAGTGCTTCAATAAAAATCTAAGTGTCCAAGAGTATGAGAGATAGAGAATAGAAGAGAGAGCTCCAGGATAAAGTTGACAAAAGGTTGAACTGACAAAAGACCATGAATTGATCTGTGGAAACCTTTTTATCATTGAGGCCTCTATTTTCTTCATTTTCCATTATTTTCCTTCATTTTCCTCCTCACATACAACTCGTGACCTTTAACCTTCCTTTTCTCCTAATTTTCATTATTTTCATAAATAAATGTCAATTAATGCCACTTTACCTTTCCAAATCCTTTTCCAATTTCCATAGTCATTAATTAATCACAATTGATCCCCATAACTATTTTTTTCCCAACATTCAGCTTGGAATATGTGTCCCATGACCTTGGTTATTATTTTTCCCTTATTAACTTTATTACATGGATTTTTGACCAGTTCTATTAAAAAAATTTATCTATACAAAAAAGTAGTGACATGCCATCACGTAGCTCTTGTTATAAAGTATATGGATATTCTGTATATTTTTATCCTATAATAACATTTTGTATGATGAATATACACATTTTCTCTATATTAAATTAAATTGTTACATATGTGTGTGTATGTGTGTTTATTATTGATTTAATATTAAATAGTATATTTTAAAAACTGATATCTTATGAGAATTAATATATTAAAACCTATAAGATCAATGTGAATTCACTGTGTCCATTAATTTTATACCTTGTATTGGAGAGAAGACGAATGGCGAACCCTAGCTCCCCCGTCTCCTTGCCCTCGGCCGCCGTCAGCTCCTGGATTGCACTGCGTGAGAAAAGGTTTGAGAGATCGGAGCATAGACTCTGGGGCTGTCTCTCTGCTACAGATCAGCAACAAGGCCACGCCATTTTCACTGGCTCGAACCCCAGCTTTGATGCTTCCAGGCCCCAGGCCGCCGTTGGGTCACAAATTGCTCCGACTGCGAAGGGATTGAAGAGATCTGGGCAAAGATCATGGGGTCTTCTCTCATCGGCAGGTACTCAAGATCTCCATGCCATGATCACTGGGGTTGGAGATCTAGAAGAGCCTGCTATCCTCTTATCGGAGAGCTTCGGGAAAACATGGCCCCGTCCCCCTGCTTCCACGGCGCGACGGAGCAGCCCCCTTTCGACTGCTGAAGCAGTGGACAAGGAAAATTGTGCGGCTACCTTAGCCTATCCTCGGACCAGCGCTTCCAGAAAAGAAGGGACGACACTAATCAGATGCATGCCGCCCCTGCACACTAGACCACGGCTGGATTCGAAACTCTATCAAGGCATCTGCCTTCTCGCTCCTCAGATCGGTTGGGGAAAAAGGCCTTCAGAATCATCCGCAGCTTTCCAGATTCAAATCAGGCTTCTTTCAGGAAAAACTATGCTTCAATGGGTATGCCAGGCAGATCCAGTGCGGAATCTCAAGCATGCATTGGAAATCAAATTGGGAATCCCTTCGGCAGACCAACGGCTTCTCTACCAAGGTAAACATCTTGAGGATCTCTTTCCTATTTCTTTTTATGGCATTGAGAAAGATGCATCTATTATCCTTTCCCTTCGTCTTAGAGGAGGAGCTGGGGGAGAGCCTTCCTCAGCTAAGGTTTTTTCGTACAAAGATGCAGTCCATGGCAAGCAGACTGACAAGACAGAGCCACCAATACAGACTTCACCCAAGCCCTTTTTGGTTGACAAAGTGGAGGAGATCCCATCAGTTGAAATCTCCTACCCTGATCTTGAAGACGAAACCCAGAAATTTGCTGAAAGAGCCATCATCTGTAGATTCAATGGGCTCTGGCCGCGCTCACAGGATCTTTATGACTGGATCAAAGACAACTGGACGGATCATTGTAAGGTTTATTTCTGTGCAAAAGGATATTTCATAGTGCTGTTCGATGACCTAGAGCATTGCTACAATGCCCTAGACGAAGGCCCTTGGTTCATGGGTTCAGCTGGTCTCTTCCTAACTCCATGGTTTCCCGACTTTGACCCAGTTTCAGCAGTCATCACCAAGGCTCCGGTATGGATCAGGCTTCCAAATCTCCCAGTTCACCTATGGCGTACAGAAGTATACAGGCAAATAGGCAATGCCCTGGGTAGCTTTTGGAAGGGAGACTACCAGAGAGAGAGGCAGGGTCTCTATACATACGCCAGAGTTTGTGTGGAGCTTGATTTAAGTAAGGGATTGCCAGAGTACATCAATCTCAAGATCAGGGACGCCATCTGGACCCAGTTTCTAGAGTACGAGAACACTGCCTTCAGATGCCGTCATTGTCACCAAACAGGGCACCTACATATCTCATGCCCATCGCTGTCAGCAAGAGCAAAAAAGGGCCTCTTTGCTAATACTAAGCCCAAGCGTTGGGCTCCCTGCCCACCGCCGCCAACCGGAAGATCCAACTCCCCTAGTATGGAAAAGGTTCCAAGTATGGAAAAGGAGGAAAAAAAGTCAGAACCAGATCAGATGCCGCAAACGATGGATCCGCCCACGAACATTATGGAGCACACCCATGTCTCAACAAATTCCGAGAAACGTCCCCATGAGACTTCCTCCTCTGATTTAGAGAAGGAGTCCCCAATGATAGAGAACTCCAGTCTCCAAGTTGTTCTTGCCCATCCTCCTCATGAGGGCTGGACAAAAGTTAACAAAAAGAAAGGGAAAAAACATTGTGGTGTAATCACTGTCCCGCTGGAGTAACAGCCTGACAGTTAGTTTTTGCTATCGAATCTTCAGGTGTAGCAGAGTTTGTTTCTTCCTTCCGAGACCGAGGTTGATGAATTTATCATTTCCGGTCTGTCGATCTTTTGTCTTTCCTGTAGCTCTGTGATTGTATCTCTCTTCCGGGACCGAGGTTGATGTATCTATCATTTCCGGTCTGTCGGTCTTTTGCCTTTCCTGTTTGTACCATATTGATTTCTCTTAATAGATTTAGTCTTTACCGAGAAAAAAAAATATATATATTAAAACCTATATCAAAATTAATACTTAAAGAAATTTTGTTGTAAGTATTATAATATTATTAAAACACTCCTATATTTTATATATTAATATGGCATCTCAAAACAATATCAATACTATTAAATTCTTATATATATGTGTGTGTGTGTGTGCGCGCACACGCCTATGCCTATGTGCCAATCAGTATATAGCAACATCCTCATTAGTATGGTTATAGGTGTTATAATAGTGTTAATATGCTTCTCTATTTTATAGATTAATATAGGTATGTAAAAACAATATCAGTATTTTAAATAGTATTATATATAACATAATAACAAGAATACCAATACTTTAAATAGTTTTATATATCTTTTGTTATTTAATTCTCCATTTTGAGTGTATGCCTATGTGTCAATTAATATCTAGCAACATCCGAATTAGTAATGTTTTGCAAATATAACAATAGGGGCATACTTAAAACATTAATCATGTTTTTTTTCTTTATTTTGTTTTTTTTTGTTTTCTATAAATTGTGCTATGTTTATTGATATATATTAAATATGTTAATATTCTTAATAAGATATTTTTTAAGATAATTTGTATTACTTTAAAATAGAAAATTACAAAGTTTAATTCATCACCGATAAGCATAACACATGACACTACATTTACTACATTATTGGTATTAGATCCCATGATTGATCATGGATTTTTCCATCATTTTTTTTTTTCCTACTTACGTCAATCCATTCTAAGGGATTGATAGGAAAAATGGTATATCATACATTGACATCATTTCTTTGATATAGTTACATTACTAAAGGTTCTACCATATTTTCTATTTCCTTGTCATTGTTCATGTGATTAGAATCATGGGTACATTTTTGCCCACTCATTGTTGAATCCACAATTATGGCTCAGTCTCTTTATTTTTCATTTGAAGGATGGGCCTCCTCCATTGAGGGATGAGATGGTTCCACATTAGGCCTCAGCTAACTCTTAATGACTTGATTTGGCAATATATATCCTCTGTTGTTATGGGTTGTCCTACTTTTAACCCGAAGTGTGCTTATAACCTTTGGTTTCCTTTCTATCTTGCCATTCATGGATCTTTTTCTTCAAATATTAGGGGGGAAGGTCCCTTGCAAGAAAGGGCATGCATTTTGAAGATGACGAGGTTGTTGACAAATCCAATAGTGGAAAGAGATGTTTTCATAATCCAATGGTTGCGAATAAACCCTACCCATCCACTTGAGGAGGATTTTATGGAAACCCTTTAAATACTAAGGTCCACTTCAATACATATGCAACCAAATGTGAGAATCATTTTCAAATATATTTCAGTGTCTATTTTGTTGAAGCAGCCTAGTAAACCTGTCACATCTATTAAGATATCAAAGTTGTGTCAAATGGATGGGAAAGTTAGGAAGCCTTGCCTAGAATTGAGATTCTAGAGCCAACATGGCTAGGGGATTAAAATCAAGAAACCATGGTTGCATTGAGATACTAGAAGAAACCAAAAACTAGGGTCCTTGGTCAAAAAAATTCTTTTGTTCCTCTAAATTTTTGAAGAGCATAACAAAGAATCCTTTTGAGAAAAAATGCAATTCCATATTCTAAGACTAGTTCTAGTGTATCCACTCCCAAAGATTTAATGTGGTGTTGTAACTCTTTTCCCATTGAAAAATGACAAGTTAGGATATCGACCAAAAACAAAATTGAAAAAAAAAATGTTAGGATTTATTACCATTTCAGGTCCATATCATTAAAATGATAGGGTAGTTGCTCTAAAAAAGGAAGGCAAATAAAAAATATTAGATAAGCAATAAAAATAAGAATATTTGCTTTAGAAAATAAAAATTAAGGCTGCTAGCTCAAAAGCACCTTTGAAATTGTTGTTTAGTTTAAAATAATGTTTAAATTCCTTAATCGGGGTTTAATTATTGTTTAAACTTGATCGCTTGGAAAAAAGGTCATAATGTATGATGGGAGGAAGTGACAAAATGTCAAACCAATATCAAATAACCACCAGACACTTTTCAACGGATATCATTCACTTCGCCGGGATCAATGGCGGAGGAAGATTTTTGGCCCCCCTTCGGTCGTTTCCCGTTAACGCAAGGGGGGGGGGTCTGAAAAGCAGTTTAAATGGCTGCCCTATTTTGTTATGTGGCATTCCCGTAGCATTTCAGGCCCCCAAAGCACAAAACCATAAACCACCGCAACCCCCCCTCCCGAAATCTCGCTGAAAGTTTTCCTTCCTTCCAATAGTTGACCTTGTTCCCGCGCCATGTCATAGACCCATTCTCCCCTCCTCCATACGAAATCCACCACGTCACTAGTCTGGTATATCTCACCCATTCACCACCTGCCATGTCATAAAGTCGTTGCGCCTTATGCTCCAAAGCCATCACTAGCCTCAGTTAACTATTTAATCTCCTGTTAGACATTAATTCTCGCTCCTCTGCAAATTAATTTCCTACGGTTAGATTTAAACAGTAAATTAAGCCCTATTTCACCTATAAATATCCCGTGGCTCTACTCTTTACCACTTTTTAGCTTCCATCCATACACCAAAAGCTTTATTCACCACTCTGTGTATATTTTCCCCTATCACTCGTCTTTTAGATAAAACAGTTTCTGAAGTTTCCCCTGTAGCAAGATGGCTCCTAAAGCTAAAACACAGAAGACTGTTGAAGAAGGGAATCATTCCACATCATTGCTTAATTTAGATCACCTTCCCCTTGTAGAATCCCTATTCAAAGTCACTGACTGTGAATGCGAATTCAATTTCCACGAAATGAATTTATGGTTAAAGCAGAAGTATCTAGACAAAGAAGATCCCATTCGTGTATGGGAAACACTTTTTCCCTTCTACTCATTTTCCAAGGCTCATCACTTCCCTGATTTGATCACTTGGTGTCAAGCTAGGTATGATCCTATACAAAGAACAGTGATGACTCAGGATGGAAAAATCATGATCACCATTACTACTCAGAGCATAAACCAAATGTTAATGATACCTTCATTTGACTCTCTCAGCCATTTTTTACTAGCAGCTCTCATGGACCTTTACAATAAACTTACCTTCCCATAGAGAGCCCTTATCTTTGACCTTTTCTACCAGAACATGTTGAATTACCCAAGAGAAATCCACCTTATTCATCTTCTATGTTCCCTGAAGCCACTAGACATATCATCTCCCTACTATCATACCTCCTAGGTTATGAAAATGATGAACTTATTGATGAATCCATCCTTGGATTCTTTTCCATTTTATGTAAAGAATATCAACAACTTTCATGTATAATTATAGCTAGTTCTTGGCTGATAATATACATGAACAATTTATGAATTTTACCACACAAGGAGTTTTCAAATATAGCTCAGTCATAATCCATTTGATTTTGTTTCAGTGGGGAGATTCATTGCACATTAAATTTAACAGACATGATGAGCAAGGCAGTGAATCAATCAGTGATTCACTGGACAGAGTTGGTAAAAGTAGCATCAACAAAGTTTACATTCTCTCAGTTCATATATTCTTTTGCACATCCAGTTCTTCAATTACTCAATAACCAGTTGATCCGAATTTAAATAGGAATGCAATAAAGTACATAAATAACCATAAAATAGAGAGATGCAGTAGAAATAGTACTTCATTTTGTTGATGTAAAATACTGAAATATGCTTACAAACAGAAATGGAAATAAACTAGCTAGGGTGATGGTAGCTTATCTCTGAGAAGAGATGTGGCAGCTACATGCCTCTAAACTGTGTTACAACGAGGCTCAAAGGCCTATTTATTGTTGAGAAACAATGGAAAACCATAAACATCCAAAAACCTAACCCTAGGAGATGAAGCACCAAACTATGGGCCCCGTTTTGGGTAAATTGGTACATCAACTTCTCGAGGTCGTAACGTTTTCATACAATCTCTATTTGATGCGCACAATACCTCATTATAAAGATCTATCTAAAGAATATAGCTTTGGGATGGGATACCTCGGTCCGTGGTCCCATTTCGCTCCCAGTTTTCCCAAAAATACGTTGTTTAGGGCCTCAAAAACACTCTGGAAGTTCACAACCCAAAAAACTGCTAAAAATAGTAAACTGTGCTATAATTAAAGAAACTAAAAAAATGAAAGAGACAGTTGTGGGGGTCCAAGTGCGATAGGTGGGTGGCCACTAACATCCACCTAGATCACTAGGAAGAGCCCAGAATTGGGGAAGAGATTAGGAAGACATTGCACTTATCGGAACATACTAAGACTGGTGACTAGTATATGTATTAGAACTACACTGAAATTAGAATATATGGCAATGAGTTAGCTCCATACAAACTACCTAAGTATGTGTCAATGAGGATATTCTCACTAGAATACATCAGGTAGATGATAAATATGGATGAAATCCATTTTGTCTCATGTAAGAAAAAGTCACAATTCAAACTCAAGGCCAAGGTGAGAACATTTATCTATAATAATAGGTCTGCAGGTACAGAGGCAAACAGATTATTAAAAAGCATGAATCTCCAACCAAGCTTCACATGGTCCTATGATCCTTTTGGGATCATTTCATCCCTTAGAGTTCAGTTGAAGGCAACACCTTACAACCATACTCCCAAGCTAGAATTGGAGAATTTTATGAACCAGGAGCAGTGGTCTGAAGGGACTCTTTTAGAAGAAGATGAATAGGTTATAACCACTCCACAGGTAAACAATCCAGTCTCTTAGAGTACTCAACTAAAAATAGGTAGAGAGGAAACTGAGTCAGCTATAGAATCAGTTAAAGAGTACTATATACTACAAAAGAAAATGAACACCGGATTGTCACTGTCATCAAGGAGAAAGCCACGAGAAATCATTGATCTTGGAGATTTAGAAGATGTTTCATCAGCATGGACCACTAATCCCAAACCTCCTTCTAATTCTTCAACTCCTTCTTCAACTTAACCTATGGAGCTTATTCAGCCAACTAAGACCAGCTATGCAAAAGATGTAATATCTTCTCAAAAATTTTGGAAATAAAATAGAAAAATGAAAGTATTAAATCACAAGTATACAGTCAGTTTTGGAATCAGACATCAAATTCTCAGCATAGACTTATCCCTTCCTTTGACAGTGAAAGAGCAAGGATACAAATGACATTTTTGCAAGCTCAAATTCCATTTCCCAAATCTACAACGGATTACAAGAAGACCATATTTTCGTTTGATGTAAACTAGGTACATCCTATTGACCAAATGGATTTGCATAGGTAATTAGGTGAAATGTTATTTTCAATAATGACTACAACTGCCATGTCTCTTTCAAAGCTCATAATTGCGTTGTCAAATGTGTAGTCACAACTTAATATTAAAAAACTGTCATCCTTAGCTAAAGATAACAAATTAAAGTCTTTAGAAGATATTATTATAAAAATTGGATATGATCCCCAAGACTATAAAGCAATTGAAGAAATAATCCAGAAGAAGAATATAGAGATAACAGTTTTGAAGAAACAGTTGAAACTACGTTCAACTGAGGATCCCCAAACCAAAGAGAGGGAAGAAAATGAACAACATAGGGAGGAGATGTTGAAGCTCATTATTGAGCAAAAGATACAGATAAAGAAAATGGAAGAGCAAATAAAACAACTGCTTAAAGAAAAAGGGGAATCACAGCTTGCTGTGACCTCAGTGATAACAATTCCCATAGCAAGTATAGAGCCAAGCTCATCTCGCACTAACATTGCTTCATCTTCAGAAACAGTTGAAACAACAAGGATATCACAGGAGTTACATGCACAAAAACAACAAAATGAAAAGTTACTCTAGAAGTTCCAAGCCCTGGAGTCACAAGAGGTAAAGAATGATACCTTGAATGTGCAAGGAAATGCAAAAAACAGACAGGTTGGAACAAAGGGTCAAACAATTACAGAGTAAGACTCTTATGGCAGACACTTTGGCCCCGACCAAGGAGGACATATGGTTAGATATCAGCCACTCCATAACATAAATATGGCCATATATTCAAATTATTTTTTAGTAGCAAGAATTGATTGCTAGATGCAGGACAGAGATAGATAATTAGAGGGTAGCATTGGGCACAAGACCCAAAGAAGCAACAGGGATGATCAAAGTACTAAACTCTAAGACAAGGCAACAACTACAAGAGATAAATATTCCAGATAGGACAACTACTATTTTGGAGATTAAGAAAGTCCTAATGAAGAAGAATTTATTGACTTAGCTAAAAGAAAAATGTGAAGCTTTGAACATTGCAGTCAAAAGGTTTCATTCTAAATTCAGTATTCTGAAAAAGAAAGTTTTACCAGAGTTGGTGACATCAAATGATCAACTAGTAAAATTGAATGATCACTGTGAAAGATTATATACTATTGCAGCAAACATCAATCAATTTGTAGGAATAAAAAGACAGATTACTAGCAAAGAGTTTTTGGAAGCTTTGAGACCTGACCTCACAATAAAATATGAAGTTGGACATCTTTTTCTCACTAAACCCAATTTTGAAAGATATACCGAAGTTGATGAGATACTTAGAACATTGGTAAATCTAGAGATACCAAGTGAGCAGATGTGGGATCAATTGTGTGAAACAATTTATTAGCTTTCCATTCCAACAAGAAGACATTACAACAGTTTTGAGGGAACAGTCATCAACAACTTCTTACCTAATAGGGACACATCATTCAACAATTTTCTTTTCCTATTTTCTTTCAAGCTATTTCTATAATCAGTTTAGGATATTTTGTTGACTATCCAAACTAGTATAAATAACTCTCTTCTACCAGTTATTAAGTGTGGTACCTTTCCATAAGAAATTATGTAAATCATTGATGTACAAGATTTTTCTAGATCACTGATATTAAAGCAAAGGATTCTGAATTTGGTATCATACAATCTCCTTTTCTTTTGTAAATCTCTCAGGTGTTTCATTCATTCTGTTGATTCTGCATATGTTTATGTTTTACAGAGATATGAGGTGAGAATAAATGTGTTACAGTTATTCTTAAAATTCCTTCTGAAGTTATTATAATAAAGAGATTGAGATATTGGAGTGTTTGTTTGAAAGGCTCCCTCTAAATCATAAAATTATCAATATCCTATGTAATTTTAAGCATATTTTGTTTAAATTTTGAACATTGGTCAAAGGTTTTCCCACTCATGATTATTTATATTTCTATCTGAAATGTAAAGCAATCATATCTCCTTACTATTCTTTATGCACATCTTATCAAATTAAAATCATTATGTGAAGTTAAATAGAAACCCTTTGGTTATTTATTAGTACTATCTAAAAGAGTTAATACATCATTCTTATAATTTGTTTTATGTATTGGTCCTCCATAAAAACAAAAACCAAATCCCCAAAAGATATATCTTAGATGCTCTGGCATGATCAATTGACCATTATCATCTCAAAGGTACAACATCAATTTGTCGCCATTACCGGGAATCGAATTTGATTAGTGTTCCTAGGACAACAATATAAATCCTATTTATTTAAAGGTGACTAAAGGTCTAGATAGGCCAAAATTCTTCACCTTGGTGACTCCACTGTGCCAAAATGGAACCTTTTAAGCACACTAGAAGCCATTCTAAATTTGACAGAGCTAGTCCTCTATTAGATCCAGAAAAACTTGTGAGAAGGGCCAATTCCAAAAGAAGACTTCAACCATATTCTTCTTCTTCAACCCTGCAGTCTGAAGATATTTTATCATCAGATCCCTTTAGGAACATTCCATCCAATCCAGATTGGACACAATTATCACCTAGGATTTCTGACCTTTTAGATAGGGGAGTTGATTTTAAATTAGCTTTCCTTATTCACTCACTTGAAACATGTCAAGGACCCCCACTACCATTGGGATCACCTAAATCTGAGGCTGAATTAGGTGTTAATTTACCTTAATACAAACCTACAGACTTCATATCCCCCACTTTGTATTCATACCCTTCTACTTCTGAACAACTTGAAGGGACCTTCTCTATATACTCAAATCCACTCTTTGAAAAAAAAGAGGATATTCAGTCACAGGTCTAGAAGTTAGTTATTAAGACTCCCTTAAATTCATTTATGAGATCTCCTCCTTCTTCATCTCCTCCCTATTCACCTCCACACAGATATACACTTTCCTTATCACCATCTTCCTCTTCTTCTTCTTCATCATCTACACAAACATCTCATACATCATCTTCTACTATGGCATTCCAACCTATTGTACAGGCTAGATATGTAGCTTTAGTTTTGCCTCAAAACCTCGATGCATTCCCTCCTAGATATTTAAAACACCTTCCTAGGTATAACATAGAAACTGGTTCCTCAGCTGAGGACCATCTTCAAGCATTTCTAGATTTTGCAGATAATATGAACATAGAACAAGAAAATATTTATATGACATTGTTTGTCCAATCTCTTGAGGGAAATGTTAGAACCTAGTTTAGGCAGTTACCTGCAAATTTCATTAGGTCTTGGGAGGAGTTAACAAATATATTAAAAAACGAATGGGGTGTGAAGAAAGATGGTCTTTACTTTTTTTACCGAGTTTGAAGTGTTGCGTTGTGTTATATTCTTTCCATGACTAGCCCACGTAGTTAACCAAGGGTTAGACGGGGGGAGGTCACAGGGGGTTTGAGGGCACCAGTAACCCCACTTTATAGGGTCCAAGGCAGCGCCCCGGAAAATTTTGTTTTTGGACCCAATTTTAGGTTGGGCGGACCCACCTATGGTATTCTGCATGATTTTCGCACATGGTTTTGGATGCAAAGGTTTTTCGGTCCATGATGTTGGATGCTTCGGCATGTATAAATATGTATTGTAACACTGAAAGTAACATAATGAAAAAAACAAGCTGGTAGTCCCGGTTTTTGGATCCAGGGGAAAATATCTGTGTATATGTGTTATGCTCTTGCATTGTTTATTTTATGTGTTTTAGAATTCATATGTAGGTAATTTTTGTACAGGGTTAAAAACTACATTTGGTATCAGAGCTGTTTTGGCTTCAAGGGGATGCCTTTGTTGCTGAGGGGTTTCACTCGGGCCTGTGGTAGACCCTGTTTAGTGGGATATCTGCGAGATCAATGGTGGTGAAAGAAGATGGTGAGCAGTGGAAAGATAGAGATCGAGAAATTTAATGGTCAGAGTTTTGAGTTGTGGAAACTCAAGATGGAGGATCTGTTGGTAGATAAATATCACTGGATCATGGTAGATCTAGGTACTAAACCAACGGGAGTGTCCGATGAAGAATGGAAGAAGTTGGATCAGAAGGCAAAGAGCATAATATGATTGTGTGTCTTAGATTTAGTATTGCTGAATGTATCAGGGGAAGCTACGACGATGGCTTTGTGGGACAGGTTAGGGACTTTGAACCAATCTAAGTCTCTGGTGAATAAACTGTTCCTGCAAAAAAAACTGTATAACCTGAGGATGAAATATGGAGACTCGGTGACAGAGCATCTGAGCGCATTTAATACTATGGTAAGTTAGTTAGCATCTGTTGATATTAAAATTTCAGATGAAGATAAGTGCATCAGTTTGTTGTGTTCTCTACCAGATTTGTGGGATAGTCTAGTTATTGCAATAGGTAGCAACGCAACTACTTTACAATTTGATGAAATAGTCTCATCCTTGCTGACAGAGGAGATGAGACAGAAAAATAGGGAGAGCCAGAATGGTGATGCCTTGTCTGTATGAGGACGGTCCCAGAATAGAAAGAAAAATAAGTCATTGAGTGGGAGATCTAAATCTAGAAGGAGATCTAATTCTCCAGGAAAACCTATGAAGGTGGTGTGCTGGAAATGTGGAAAGGAAGGGCACTACAAAAAGGACTATAAATCTAAAGCTCCTGATAAAGGAAAGGGATTTGATGATGCTCCTTCTAGAGAGGTGAAAACACCTCAGATGAAGGTGGGATGTGTACTTGGCTTCTTCAAGTACACATGTAGATCATGAGGCATGGTTGATTGACTCAGGTGCATCCTTTCACTTCACTCCCCATAGAGAGTGGTTCTGCGAGTATGAGAAATACGATGGTGGCGATGTCTTCTTAGGGGATGATAGGAAGGCTAGAATCATTGGTCGTGGAAAAGTAAAGTTGAAGTTGCAAGGTGGAAGGGTTAGAACACATTCGGGTGTTCTTCATATTCCTGCATTGGCCAGAAATCTGATTTCTGTAAGCAAGTTGGATGATGCAGGTGTAAAAAAAGTGTTCTAGAAGGATACCTGCAAAATGGTTAGGGGAGCACTGGTATTTATGCAGGGAGTTTGGATTGGAACTTTGTACAAGCTGCAAGGTAGCATTGTTATTGATGGGTGCAACAATTGTGTGGTTCATGAAAGTGGAGCAGAAAATCTAGTGGTCTCTAGAGAAAAGACCATGCTGTGGCATCAAAGGCTTGGACATATTGGAGGGAAAGGCCTTCGGATACTTCATGGTAAAGGTATGGTAGAAGGTATGAGTAATAGCTCTCTGGATTTTGATTTCTGTGAAAATTGCGTATATGGGAAGCAGAATCGGGTGAGTTTCCCCTCTGGTAGTAAGAGGGCGAAAAAAATATTAGATCTTGTGCACAGTGATGTGTTTGGACCTGTAAAGTTTGCATCATTGGCTAAGTCTATGTACTATGTATCATTTATAGATGACTTCTCAAGGAATACATGGATATATTTCCTTAAGAAGAAATCTGAAGTCTTTGACAGGTTTAAAGAATTTAAGGTTCTCGTGGAAAATTAGACAGAGAAGAAGATAAAGGTGCTGAGGACAGATAGTAGTGGAGAGTTTTGCAACAAGGAATTTGAAGAATTCTGTAAGAAGTGTGGTATAGCACAACAGAAGACTACTCCATATACACCTCAGCAAAATGGAGTTGTAGAAATAATGAACAAGATGTTGATGGAAAGGGCAAGAAGAATGCTCAGTGGTGCCAGGTTAGGACAGGAATTCTGGGTAGAGGTGGTGGATACTGCATGTTACCTGGTCAACAGGTCACCTTCATCAGTGTTGGAGGATAAGACTCCACAAGAGGTAAGCACTGGTAAGAAACCCTCTCTTTCACATCTGAGGGTATTTGGATGTGATGCATATGTACATGTTCCAAAGGAGAAATGAACCAAGTTGGATAGTAAATCTTAAAAGTGCATCTTTATTGGGTATAAGGATGGTTTAAAGGGTTATAAGCTTTAGAACCCAGTCACATGGAAGGTTGTGTACAGCTGAGATGTGGTGTTCAGAGAGGCAAAAGATGTTATTAAACATGAAGTCCAACCAAAGGAACCTGAGAAGATAGAGTTTGCGCTAAACGAGGAAGAATCAGACTCTACAACAGAGGAGGAATCAGAAGATGAAGAGCCACAAACTCCGGCTATGAGAAGATCAGTTCAAGAAAGAAGGTATCTAGAGAGGTATAGTCCATCTGCTTTCCGTTCAAATTTTTCTTTTTCTGTTACTGATGATCTTCCCAGAACTGTGAAGGAAGCAATGGATTCAGAGGATGGAAAACTCTGGAAAGAGGCCATGGTTGATTAAATGGCATCTTTGCACAAAAATGAGGCTTGGGATCTGGTGGAGTTGCCAGCTGGAAGGAAACCCATTGGCAACAAATGGGTGTTCAAGAAGAAGACAAATGCAGAAGGAAAGGTGGAGAAATACAAAGCTCAGTTGGTAGTAACAGGTTATTCCCAGGTGTCGGGAATTGATTTTGGTGATATTTTTTCTCCTGTTGCCAAGGTAACTTCTATTAGATTACTTTTATCTGTTGCTACTGCTTTTGATTTTGAGGTAGAATAGATGGATGTGAAGATAGCATTTCTTCATGGGGATCTGGAAGAGGAAATATACATGAAGCAACCTGAAGGCTTTGCGGTGAAGGGTAAGAAAGAACTGGTATGAAAGTTAAAGAAGCCTATGTATGGGTTAAAACAGTCACCAAGGATGTGGTATCAGAAATTTGATACATTTATACGAGGACTTGGCTTCACCAGAAGCAAAGGAGATCACTGTGAGTATTTTAAGTTAATTGGTAACCATGTTATTTATCTTGTCCTGTATGTGGATGATATGTTGCTGGTTGGAAATGACAAAGAAATTATCCAGGATTTAAAGACCCAATTGTCCTCCAAATTCGACATGAAAGATCTTGGTGCTGCAAACTATATTTTGGGCATGGAAATTAAAAGAGATTGGGCAAAGAGGAAGCTCTAGTTAAACTAGAGGAAGTATGTCGAGACAATACTGCAGAGGTTTAATATGCAGGATAGTAAATCGGTGAAGGTTCCTATTCCTGTAGGTGTGAGGTTATTTGTTGAACAGTGTCCCAAGACATAAGAAGAGGAAGAGGACATGTCACGTGTTCCATATGCAAGTGCAGTTGGTAGCCAGATGTATGCAATGGTTTGTACTAAACGAGACATTGCACATGCAGTGGGAGTATTGAGTAGGTTTATGTCAAAACCAGGGAAGTAGCACTGGACAATAGTGAAGCAGGTTTTCAGGTATTTGAGTGGCACTAGTGATTATGGTTTGTGCTACCAAGGGAGATTAGGATTGGACAGAATGTTGGATATTCATGGCTTTGTTGATGTAGACTAGGTTGGAGATCCGGATTAGAGAAGATCTATAAATGGGTATGTGTTTAACCTATTTGGAGGTGTAGTTATTTCGATGAGTAAGAAACAATCTGTAGTGGCACTATCAACTATAGAGGTAGAATACATGGCAGCCACTCATGCAAGCAAGGAAGCAGTTTGGTTACAGAAAGTGTGTTCAAGTATGGGGTTAGTACAGGGAGCTATAAGGATATACTGTGACAGCCAAAGTGCAATTTTCTTGGCAAAGAACCCCGCATCTCATTCAAAGACAAAGCACATCGATGTTCAATATCACTTTCTGAGGGATATGATAGGAGACAAAAAGGTGTTGCTAGTAAAGGTGGACACTTTGAAGAATACTGCAAATGCATTGACAAAATCTATGAGCTCCGAGAAGTTCTCTTGGTGTAGAGAGACAATGGTCGTTTCATAGTTGGAAAAATGACTAAGCTCTCTTGTGGCCCCCTGTGGAAAGAAAACAACAAGTGAGAGAATGTTGGGTTGTGTTATATTCTTTCCATGACTAGTCCACGTAGTTAACCAGGGGTTAGAGGGGGGGAGATCACAAGGGGTTTGAGGGGCACCCATAACCCCACTTTATGGGGTCCAGGGCAGCGCCCCAAAAAATGTTGGTTTTGGACCCTATGTTAGGTTGGGCAGACCCGCATATGGTTTTGTGCATGATTTTTGCACATGGTTTTGGACGCGATGGTTTTTCGGTCCATGGTATTGGATGCTTTGGCATGTATAAATATGTATTGTAACACTAAAAGGAACATAATGAAAAAATCAAGCTAGTAGTCCTGGTTTTGGGATCTAGGGGAAAATCTCTGTGTATATGTGTTTTATGTGTTATGCTCTCGCATTGTTTATTTTATGTGTTTTAGAATTCGTATGTAGGTAATTTCTGTACAAGGTTAAAACCTACATGAAGAATTGAAACAAAACTTTAGTGAACCTATAGTTGATTTTATTAAAAGGTTCAACAAACTTTACCATAAGATACCCCTTGATTGCAAACGCCCTGTAGCAGCAGCCAAATCTAGGTTTTCAAAAGCCTTTGAAGATGATTTCATTGTAATGTTAAGAGAAATGACTTCTAGGACACTTGAAGATATGAAAAGTAATGCTATAGAGGTGGAAGCAAATAGGGTTTCCTCAGCCACTTTAAAAGCTAAAGAGGAAAAGGCCCAAAGAAAGCTTAAATCTAGCCAAGAGGCCTCTACTTCTTCAAAGACTAAAACTTAAGATTCCAAAATTGATTAGATCATTTCACTTCTTAGAAATCTATCCAAAAGAATTTCCAAGATTGAAACACAACCCATAATAGTTCAACAGACGGTCACTCGACCTCAAAATCAGAATCAAGGTCAATACAAAAGAACTCCATAATTACAAATTCTGCAAAGACTTAGTAATGATCAGCATGTTCTAACTCCTTTGTTGATAGATGACCAACAACCTGATGACAATACCATGACTATCACTGAAGACATTAACAATATGGATACCTCTTCTGGTCAGACCACTATTGTTCCTCTTTCACAAACTAAACAAGTTCAATAAGATCAAGAATCCTCATAGGTTTCCAAATACATGCATTCTCTAAATTTCTAATTGCAGAGCTAAATAAAAGATATGATCTTAGACCTAGACCTCACCCTGGAAGACCTCTTAAGGAACCTCCCACAATTGAAACTCATACCAGAGCGGTTGAAACTCAAACAACTACTATTCGGCCATTAAATAAGACAACTGATACAACTCAAACTGATAAAATTGTCTTAATTACATTTAATGTTGAAAAGGAGTTAGAAAGAGTTAAGATCCCTATACCACTATCAGAACTTTCAAAAAAATCTGGATATAAAAATCAAGTTTC
Organism: Pinus tabuliformis; assembly: GCA_031772625.1. Taxonomy (NCBI): domain Eukaryota; kingdom Viridiplantae; phylum Streptophyta; class Pinopsida; order Pinales; family Pinaceae; genus Pinus; species Pinus tabuliformis. The sequence continues at coordinate 272,824,941 of CM062805.1, read as the reverse complement.
CAAATGGGTACAAAACACCTCTATTGATGCTGGCAGCGATGTTATAGATATGATAGATGAAATAGTACCCTCTTTCTATGGGACACTAAAGACAAATGACTCCATGTTATACAATTGTATGCTTGATTGTGGAGCATCACATAATCTCATGCCAAAAACCATCATGGATCATTTAAATCTTGAGATCACTAGATCCTATCATGATTTGTACATCTTTGATTCCAAGAGGGTACCTCGTCTAGGATTGATTAAGGATTTAGTAGTCACTCTTTCCCCAATCCCAGTAAAGAGCATAGTATTAGATATAGTTGTCACTGATATCCCTCCCAGATTTGGAATGCTCCTTTCAAGGTCTTGATGTTCCAAATTAGGGGGAACTCTTCGGATGGACATGTCTTATGCCACTATTCTCGTTTATGGGGGAGAACAACTTAGGTTGTATAGAGAAGTTAGATTTGTGCACACTGTATGCAAAACAAATCAACCAAAGAACCACCCCATATATGCTATTAATCAAGATTTTGGCTGCTTTCAACTCTCTTCAAATCATATACATGAATCTCAAGTAAAAATTGAAGATGTAGTTGAAAACACTATATCAAATCAAAATGATGTGCGAAAGTTGTTCTCTGATGGTTCTTGTACTAAGGATGGAGGAGGGGCTAGAGTCGTACTAATCTCACCAGAAAAATAAAACATTACACAATCATGTAAACTTGATTTTGAAGTTACCAACAATGTAGTAGAATATGAGGCTTTCCTTCTATGACTACAGTTAGCCAAGATTCTAAAGGTACACAACCTGAGTGTTTTCACTGATTTCGAACTCATTGTAAGACAATCTAGAAATCTTTACCAAACAAAGCATCCTAGGCTTAAGTCTTATTGAAATGAGGTTTGGGATTCCATTGAAAATTTCTTTGATGCCTTCAACATAACTTATATCCCTAGAAATGAAAACATACATGCAGATTCTTTGGCTATCTCTGTAAGCTCATTTAAGATTCCTGATCAAACACAAGTGTTATACCAAATCTAGGTCAAATACAGGCCATCCATACTAGATAAACAAAAGCATTGGTAGGTGTTTTAGGATGATGAACAACTAAAATATTTCCTTCAACTTGTAGGTGAATTTTCTCTTCTACAAATTGATGAAGACAATCTTGACATGGTTGATCCTCAAGCTAATGATGATCCAAAATTAAACTCCAAGATTGCAGATCATGACATCATACAATTATCAAGCAACTTCATTCCTAAAGGGTTAATTCCTTTAGAGAAATTATTTGATTATAATGATGTTCCTCGAAACCCTCCATCCATTTCTCCTGAATATGACATTGAAGAAATCAATATTAGAACCCAAGAACAAGTGAAAAATATAAAAATCTCCACATCTTTAGCCCCAGAAGTTAAAAATGAATATTTTAAGTTACTTCAAAAATAAAAAGATGTTTTTGCTTGGTCTTATGCTGATCTTAAAACATATGACGCATCCCTCATTGAACATAAGATCCCATTAAAAACTGAAGCTAAACCCTACTAGCAAAAATTCAGAAGAATTAATTCAGTTCTTCTACCAACTATTGAGAAAGAGCTTAAGAAAATGTTAGATACACATATTATTCTTCCACTAAGATATTATAATTGGATTGTCAACCTAGTACCTGTCAGTAAAAAGAATGGTGAAATTAGACTATGTGTTGATTTTAGGAACCTAAAGAAAGCATCACTAAAGGATAACTATCCATTACCTAAGATGGATCAGTTACTTCAACAAGTTTCTAGAGCTAACATACTTTCTATGTTAGATGGTTTTTTGGTTATAATCAAATTATGGTCGACAAAGCAGATAGGGAAAAGACTGCCTTCACAACACCTTGGCATACTTTTATGTATGCTAAGATGCCTTTTGGTTTGACAAATGCAAGAGCTACATTCCAGAAAGCTATGGATATATCTTTTGTAGGCCAGGTAAATAAATTTGTTGTTATTTATCCTGATGACCTTACAGCCTTTTATAATTCTGATAAAAAACATTTAAAGCACTTAATGAAGGTTTTTGAAAGATGTAGGAAATTGAGAATATCATTGAATCTAAAGAAGTATTTGTTTGTTATCAGAGAAGGGAACTTGCTCAGCCATATAATTTCTAAAAATGGAGTAGTCATTGATCCAAACAGAGTATCAACCATTCAGAGATTATCATTACCATGAAATAAAAAGGAAGTTCAGGCTTTTCTTGGAAAAATCAACTTTTTAAGAAGATGCATATCCAATTATGCTGAAATTGTCAAAGATATAACTAATAAGCTTAAGAAGGGTCATGAATTTAAATGGAATGTCTCTTCCAAACATGAATTTGATTAAATCAAGAAAGCTATTTCTGAAGCTCCAACCTTAGCCAGTCCTGATTATACCAAACCATTTAGTATCCTTTCCTTTGCCTCTGAAACAACCCTTCTTGTTGTTTTACTATAAAAGAATGAAGATTCCCATGACCAACCTATAGCCTTTTTTAGCAAAGTCATGAGAGATGTTGAGCTCAAATATGACATAATTGAGAAGCAGGCTTATGCCCTAGTCTAGTCTTTGAAATATTTTAGTATGTATGTTCTACATTCAACGATCATAACCTATGTTCCCAATAGTGTTGTTAAAACTATTCTCACTCAACCAGATACTGATGTGAGGATAGGTAGATGGATCACTCAAAATTTGGAGTATGATCGAACTATTAAAACCACAAATCTAGTAAAGGGTCAAGGATTAGCTAAGCTTCTAGCTGAGTCCAATTGTAAAGTGCTAGGCATCAACTCTATTTTGGAAATACTAGGGGAGAATCTACAAGAACCTTCCCAACATTTGAATGAGGAGAATCCACAAGAACCTTCCCAGCATCCTGAAGAAAACAATCCACAAGAAATCTACCTTCAGATCAGGCCATTTCTGTACATATTGATGAGAAATTTCTTTTATCAGATTAGTATCAAGATATTGTAAATTTCTTGATTCATTTTGAATGTCCTCCATCATTTTCCAAAAGTGAATGTAAAACTCTCAAATTGAAAGTAGTCAAACACTGCATCATAAATGCAAATATGTACTAGAAAGATGCACTCAATATCTTGTTATTATGTTTAACAGAATCAGAGACTGAAGGGATCATCGACTAGTTTCATGCAATATTTTGTGGAGGACATTATGCTTGGAGAGAACAGAATATAAGATATTAAGGGAAGGATTTTATTGGCCAACATTGTTCTTACAAGTAGGAGCAAAGGTCAAAATTTGTGTCCCTTGTCAGATGTTTGTTGGTAAGCAAAAACTACCAACTCTTCCTCTAATCCCAACAGTGGTCTCAGCACCTTTTATCCAATGGGGATTAGATTTTATTGGAGATATTCATCCCACTTCAAGCAATCAACATAGATGGATCCTCACTACAATAGATTACTTTACTAAATGGGTGGAAGCAATTCTAGTAAGAAATGTTACTGATGAAGCAGTGATCAAATTCATTGAAGAAAACATTTTATCTAGGTTGGCTGCCCGAGCCAGATTTTTACTGATAATGCCACAACATTTTCCAGCATTAAAATATCAGATTTTGTTACACCATTCAAATCCATATTATCCTCAAGGTAATGGTCTTGAAAAATCATCTAATAAAATTCTGGTAAAGGTTATTAGAGAAACTTTAGCAGATCATAAAAAGATCTAGGACACTCATCTAATTTATGGAGTTTGGGCAAACAGGATTACTCCAAAGAGATCTACTGGAAAATATCCTTTTCAGTTAGTTTATGGGAAAGATGCAATTTTCCCTACCAACTTGGCTTTCCCTATTTTAAAGTTTCTGCAGGAATCAACTGATGAACCTAATGATTTTTCAAGGAGGATAAATCAAATCATTGAACTAAATGAGAATAGAGATGAAGTCCAATACAAATTGAAAAAATATCAAAATAAAATGAAGAGCATGTTTGATAGAAGAGCTAGGGAAAGGGACTTCAAGGAGGGAGATTTAGTTCTAAGATGGGATTCTAGAAGAGAATACAAAAGAAAACATGGAAAGTTTGATAACCTATGGTTCAGACCTTTACGTATTGAAGTAAAAGGGAACAACACTTTTGTGTTGCAAAATCTAGAGGGACAATATTCCACATTTCCTATTAATGGAAGATTGATGAAGCATTATATTCAGTATTAAGAAGTTGAAGTAGATTTTACTACCATCATTGTAAAAAGTTCAGCTTTATTTTACTTTTTCAACTATCAATATGATTTTTACAGCAAAGACTCCAGAGCCCAAGGAGAAGGCACATGGATATGCAAGTTCTCTGTATTCTACAGGAGAAAGTAGTCCCCAGTTGGAGCCAATGTTGTAACTCTTTTATTTTTGATAAGTTAGATATTAGTTGAAAAAATCAAAATGCCAATGAAAAATGATAAGTTAGGATATGGACCAAAAAAAAATTGAAAATAAAAAAAAAATGTTAGGATTTATTATCATTTCAAGTCCATATCATTAAAATAATAGGGTATTTTCTCAAAAAAGGAAGGAAAATAAAAAATGTTAGATAAGAAATAAAAAAAAGAATATTTACTTTAGAAAATAAAAATTAAGGCTGCTAGCTCAAACGCACCTTCGAAATTGTTGTTTAGTTTAAAATAATGTTTAAATTCCTTAATCGGGGTTTAATTATTGTTTAAACTTGACCGCTTTGCAAAAAGGTCATAACATATGATGGGCAGAAGTGACAAAATGTCAAATCAATATCAAATAACCATCGGCTACCTTTCAATGGATATCATTCACTCTGCCTAGATCAACAGTGGAGGAAGCTTTTTAACCCCCCTTCAGTCGTTTCCCATTAACACGAGGGTGGGGTCTGAAAAGAATTTTTACTGGCTGCCATCTTTTGCTACGTGGCACTCCCGCAGCGTTTCAAGTCCACAAAGAACAAAACCATAAACCACAAAACCCCACACCCCCCTTCCCCCAAAATCCCACCAACGGTTTTCCTTCCTTCCAACCGTTGACCTTGTTCCCGCGCCGTGTCATAGACCCATTATCCCCTCCTCCATACGAAATCCACCATGTCACTAGTCCGTTATATCTCACCCATTCACAACCTGCCACGCCGCAAAGTCATTGCGCCCTACGCTCCAAAGCCATTGCTAGCCTCAGTTAACCTTTTAATCTCTTGTTAGACATTAATTCTTGCACCTCTGCAAATTAATTGCCTACGTCTAGATTTAAATAGTAAATTAAGCCCAATTTCACCTATAAATATCCCGTGGATCTACTCTTTACCACTTTTTTGCTTCCATCCATACACCAAAATATTTATTCACCACTCTGTGTATATTTTCCCCTGTCACCCATCTTTTAGATAAAACAGTTTCCAAATTCCCCTCTGCAGCAAGATGGCTGCTAAAGCTAAAACACAGAAGACTGTCGAAGAAGGGAATCCATCCATAGCATTGCTTGATTTAAATCACCTTCCCCTTGTAGGCTACTTGTTCAAAGCCACTAACTATGAATGCAAATTTGATTTCCATGAATTGCATTTATGGTTAAAGAAAAAGTATTTAGACAAAGAAGATCCCATTCATTTCTGGGAAACAAGATTTCCCTTGTACTCTTTTCCCAAGACTCATCACTTCCCTGATTTGATCACTTGGTATCAAACCAGATATGATCTTGTACAAAGAACAGTGATGACTCAGAATGCGAAAATCATGATCACCATTACTACTCAAAGTATAAACCAAATATTAATGATACCTTCATCTGACTCCCTCAGCAATTTTTTACCAACAGCTCTCATGGACTTTTACAATAAACTTACCTTCCCACAGAGAGCCCTTATCTTTGAACTTTTTCTGCCAGAAGATGATGAATTACCCAAGAGAAATCCACCTTGTTCATCTTCTATGTTCCCTGAAACCACTAGGCATATCATCTCCCTACTATCATACCTCTTAGGTTATGAAAATGAAGAACTTATTGATGAATCCATCCTTGGATTCTTTTCCATTTTCAACAAATATTATCAACCAGCTTTCATGTATAATTATAGCCAGTTCTTGGCTGATAATATACATGAATAGTTTATGAATTTTACCACATAATGAGTTTTCAAATATAGCTCAGTCATAATCCATTTTATTTTGTTTCAGCAGGGAGATTCATTGCACATTCAATTTAGCAGGCAAGATAAGAAGGGAGTGAATCAATCAGTGATTCACTATACAGAGTTAGTAAAAGTAGCATCAGCAAAGTTTGCATTCTCTTAATTAATAGATTCTTTTGTACATCTAGTTCTTCAATTACACAATAGCTAGGCAGAGCCCAGAATTGGGGAAGATATTAGGAAGACATTGCACTTATCAGAACAGACCAAGACCGGTGACTAGTATATGTACTAGAACTACACTGAAATTAGAATATATGGCAGTGAGTTAGCTCCATACAAACTGCCTAAGTATGTGCCAATGAGGATATTCTCACTGGAATACATTAGGTAGATGATAAATATGGATGAAGTCGATTTTGTCTAAAGTAAGAAAAATTCACAATTCAAACTCAAAGCCAAGGTAGGAACATTTATCTATAATACTAGGTCTGCAGGTATAGAGACAGACGGATTCTTAAAAAGCATGAATCTCCAACCAAGCTTCACCTGGTCCTATGATCCTTTTGGGATCATTTAAGCCCTTAAAGTTCAGTTGAAGGCAACACCTTACAACCATACTATGAGGCCAGAATTGGAGAATTTTATGGATCAGGAGTAGTGGTCTTAAGGGACTCTTTTAGAAGCAGATGAACAGGTTATAACCACTCCACAGGTAAATACTCCAGTCACTCAGAGTAATCGACACAAAAGAGGCAGAGAGGAAACTCAGTCAACTATAGAATCAGTTAAAGAGTACTATATACTGCAAAAGAAATTGAACATCGGATTGTCACTGTCATCAGGGAGAAAGCCACCAGAAATCATTGATCTTGGAGATTTAGAAGATGTTTCATCAGCAGGGACCACTGCTCCCAAACCTCCTTCTACTTCTTCAACTCCTTCTCCAACTGAACTTATGGAGATTATTTAGTCAACTGAGACTAGCTCAACAGAAGATACTAATATCTTCTCAACATTTTTGGAAAACAAATAGAAAAATGAAAGTCTTAAATCACAAGTATACAGTCAGTTTTGGAAGCAAACATCCACTTCTCAACAAAGAATTCTATCTGCCTTTGACAGTGAAAGAGGAAGGATGAAAATGACATTTTTTCAAGCTTAAATTCCATTTCCCAAATCTACACTAGATTACAAGAAGGCCATTTTTCATTTGATGTAAACCAGATACATCCTATTTGTTAAGACCCTATACTGCTAGTGTAACCCCTTATTGTTATTATTACAACTCCATTATTATATTTTTATACCCATGTAGTCTCCATATTGTTATTATTGTGCCCCATAGAAGCCCAATATTGTTATTATTGTGACCTTACATTATTATTGTTATGTCAACTCTAATTATATTATGACCCCTTAGACTCTTATATATAGAAAGGAAGTCTTGTCATTTGTATCATCTAAGAATTGTTCATTTGTGTAATGTAAAGGAGGTTTCCCCCTTGAATAGGCTTATTTCTAAGGTGTTCATATATCTTTTCTATCTTTTTGTGAGCTGGTTTCATCACATTTGGTATCAGAGCTTTGGATTCTAGGGTTTTACTGCTCCAAACAAGTCATCGTGGAATTTTCACTATAACTTTTTTTTTGCAATGTTTTAGAAGCCAAAATGAAAACCCATTTGAGAAGAAATCATTCTGGACCTTGGATCTGAATTTTAGATCTTGTCTCACTATACTTTCGTAGATATGATCTGAGGAAGTTAGAGATTTTGCAGACTCCTGAATGACATTCCAAAAAAGCGACTGGGTGAAAATCATCATAACTTTTGTTCTAAGCCTCAGATTGAAATTTCCTAAAAAGTTTTAGAAATAGGACTTCCTGTAGTTTTCTATATATCAGTTTCAGGTACTAAGCTCGAAATAGTGAGATGTGGCACGTCGTACAATTTCGCTCTACTGAACTAGTCTATAATCAAGTCACCATGGGAGATTTGGCATATCTCTTTCTTGCATAATCAAATTCTGATCAAACTTGCAATGTTAGAAAGAGAACCCAGAGAGCTACTGCAAGAAGAAATTTTAGAACTTGGAGATCTAAAATTACAGAGTTACATTCATTTCAAGATCAAGCTCCTAAACTCAAGAAAAATCGAGATGAGGAAGTTTGATGGCAAGGATCCGGTAAATTGGATACCACAGATGGAGAAATATTTTGATCTACATGGTGTACCACTGTTACAAAAGGTATGTATTGCATCTTCATATTTAGAAAAAGATCAATTTTTATGGTTTAAAGGGCTTTGTTCTCGTAAACTGCTTGTTACGTGGTCAATTTTCACGGAGGAAATTATAGCACATTATGAGGATACAAAGAGCAACACCACAACAATTAGAAGAAAAAAGATCCAAAGGGATTTGTTACAAAGTGGAAAGAAAAATTATGGCAACAAGGAAGTCTACCCCTCACAACTATAAAGATGGAAGTGTTGTTTCTCATAGCCTTCCACAACCTACAAGGGTTACACCACAACAATTAGAAGAAAAAAGAGAAAAAGGGCTTTCTTACAATTGTGATAGAAAATTCACTAAAGGTCATAAGTGTGCTAAGAAGAAATTATTTTACATAGAGTATGAAGAGGAGGAAGAAAAGGGTCAAGAAACATCAAAAGAAAAGGATATACACTAGGACCCAACCCCAAAGAAACAAGAAATGAATCCGACCATATCTTGTAAAGCATTGACAAGAATTACCAGTGCTCAAACTCTCAAGATAGAAGGACATATCAAGAAGAAAAAGGTTCAAGAAGTGAAAGATCACATCGAGAAAGAATAAATGAATCCAACCATATATTGTAATGCATTGGCCGGAATTACCACTCCTCAAACTATCAAGATAGAAGGACATATCAAGAAGAAAAATGTTCAAGAAGTGAAAGATCACATCGAGCATCAAGAAATGAATTCGACCATATCTTGTAAAGAATTGGAAGAAATTACCACTCCTCAAACTCTCAAGATAGAAGGACATAACAAGAAGAAAAAGGTTCAGGGAGTGAAAGATCATATCGAGCATCAACAACAAGTTCTCCAACTTTTAAAGGATAACACCACTTTGGTGCAGAATCGAATGAAATAGCAGGTAGATCAACATTGCAATGAAATTTTTTTTGATGTAGGTGATTGGGTATTTTTACGGATACATCTCAAACAAACTATTTATGAGAAGGAAATGTTGGCAATACTACATGCACTTAACAAATGGCCACCTTACCCAATGGGAAGACACTTCAAGGTAAAAATGGATCATGATAGTCTTAAATACTTTTTAGAACAAATATTATCTTTAGAAGAACAAAAAAAATGGGTCACAAATATGTTGGGTTATGGCTTTGACATCATCTACAGAAAAGGGAAGAAAATTTTTGTTGCAGATGCACTCTCAAGAAAGGATGAGGATGTGGAAGAATTGTTTTGTGCTATTTCTATTATCCAACCAGATTGGATAAATGAAGCAAGGGATGAATGGAAGAAGGACAAAGAAGTGTGGCCACTCATTTAAAAGTTGCAGAATATCCCAATTCAAACAATATTCCCAGAACTTGAAGAGGAAGCAAAAATCGTATTGGAACCTGGAGCAGTCACAGAAATAAGAACTCGACAACTATGAAATCGATCAATTTCAGAGTATCTCATCAAGTGGAAGAACTTACCCTCTAAATATTCCACATGGGAGGACAAGAATTTTATACAGAAGCATCAAGAACTACTTAAGCATTAAGGACAACACTTTTTGAAGGAGAGGGGCATGTTAGGCCCCTACACTACTATTGTAACCCCTTATTGTTATTAGTACAACCCCATTATTATATTGTTGTATCCATGTAGTCCCCATATTGTTATTATTGTGCCCCATAGAAGCCCACTATTGTTATTATTGTGACCTTATATTATTATTGTTATGTCGGCTCTGATTATATTATGACCCCTTAGACTCCTATGTATAGAAAGGAAGCCTTGTCATTTGTATCATCTAAGAATTGTTCATTTGTGTAATATAAAGTAGGTTTCCCCATCAAAGAGGTTTATTTCTAAGGCGTTCATCTATCTTTTCTATCTTTTTGTGAGCTAGTTTCATAACACTATTGACCGAATGGATTTCCATAGGCAATCAGGTGGAATTTCATTTTCAAAAATGACTACAACTGCCATGTCTCTTTCAAAGCTCAGAACTGCCTTGTCAAATGTGCAGCCACAACTTAAAATTGAAAAGGTGTCATCTTTATCTAATGATAAAAAATTAAAGTCTTTAGAAGATATTATTATGAAAATTGGATATGATCCCCAAGGCTGTAAAGCAATTGAAGAAATACTCCAGAAGAATAATATAGAGATAACAACTTTGAAGAAACAGTTGAAACTGCCTTCAACTGAGGATCCCCAAACCAAAGAGATGGCAGAAAATGAACGACATAGGGAGGAGATCTTGAAGCCCATTATTGAGCAAAACATACAGATCAAGAAAATGGAAGAGCAAATAGAATAACTTCTCATAGAAAAATATGCATCACATCTTGCTATGACCTCAGTGACAACAATTCCCATAGCAAGTACAGAGCCAAGCTCATCTCCCACTAACATTGCTTCATCTTCAGCAATAGTTGACACAACAAGGATCTCACAACAGTTACAGTCACAAAAGGAACAGAATGAAAAGTTACTCCAGAAGTTCCAAGCCCTGGAGTCACAAAAGGTAAACAATGATACCTTGTATGTAGAGTAAATGAAAAAATCACATAGGTTAGAACAAAGGGTCAAACAATTAGAGAGTAAGAATGTAATGGAAGACACTTTGGCCCAGGACAAAGAGGACATCTGGTTAGATATCAACCACTCCATAATAGAAATATGGCCATCTATTCAAATTATATTTTAGCAAAAAGAATTGATTGCTAGATGGAGGATAGAGGTAGATAATTAGAGGGCGGCATTGGGCACAAAACCCAAAGAAGAAATAGGGATGATCAAAGTACTAAAATCTAAGACAAGGCAACATTTACAAAAGATAAATATTCCAAATAGGACAGCTACTTTTTTGGAGATTAAGAAAGTCCTAATGAAGAAGAATCTACTGACTCAGATGAAAGAAAAATGTGAAGTTTTGAACATCGCAGTCAAAAGGTTTCATTCTAAATTCAACATTCTAAAAAAGAAAGGTTTACCATAGTTTGTGACATCAGATGATCAGCTAGTAAAATTGGTTGATTACTGTGAAAGATTATATAGTATTACAACAAACAACAATCAATTTGCAGGGATAAAAAGACAGATTAATGGCAAAGAGTTTTTGGAATCTTTGATCCTTGACCTCACAATGAAATATGAAGTTGGATATATTTTTGTCACTAAACCCAATTTTGAAAGATATACCGAAGTTGATGAGATACTTAGAACAATGGTAAATGTGGAGATACCAAGTGAGGAGATGTCGGATCAATTGTGTGAAACAATTGATTAACTTTCCATTCCAACAAGTAGACATCACAACAATTTTGAGGGAACAATCATCAACAAATTCCTACCTAATAGTGACACATCCTTCAACAGTTTTATTTTCCTATTTTCTTTCAAGCTATTTCTGTTATCATTTTAGGATATTTTGTTCACTATCCAAACTAGTATAAATAACTCTCTCCTATGAGTTATCAAGTGTGGTACCTTTCCATAAGAAATTTTGTAAAGCATTGATGCACAAGATTTTTCTAGATCATTGATAATAAAGCAAAGGATTCTGAATTTGGTATCATATAGTCTCATTTTCTTCTATAAATCTCTCATGTGCTTCATTCATTCTATTAATTCTGCATATGTTTAAGTTTTACAGAGATATCAAGTGAGAATAAATGTGTGACAGTTATTCTTAAAATTCCTTCTCAAGTTATTATTATAAATAGATTGAGATATTGGACTGTTTGTCTGAAAGGCTTCGTCTAAATCATAAAATTGTCAGTATCCTATGTAAATTTAAGCATATTTTGTTTAACATTTGAACATTAGTCAAAGGTTCTCCCACTTATGATGACTTATATTTATGTCTGAAATGTAAAGCAATAATATCTCCTTACTATTCTTTATGCACATCTTATAAAATTAAAATCACTGTGTGAAGTTAAATAGCAGCCCTTTGGTTATTTATTAGTACTATCTAAAAGAGTTAATACATCATTCTTATAATTTGTTTTATGTATTGGTCCTCCATAAAAACTGAAACCAAAACCACAAAACATATATCTTAGATGCTTTGGCATGATCAATTGACGATTATCATCTCAAAGGTACAACATGTGGAAGGAAAAAATAAATTAAAATAGAAACAATAGCCTTTCGTTCATAATTTGGAGCCCTGAAGTTGGTTATAAAAATTTTCACTTCAAGAGGTTGACTGTCTATTTCTTGATCCATGATGAATGTTGGCCCTAAGAGATCTTTGGGGTTTAAAGGTGAATTTCCTAACTTTACGACCTCCTAAGAAGACTTGGGATTGGAGGAGGATGGGATCCCCCATAATTTGGATAAAACTCTCAATATAGACAATAAATATATAGAGGAATCCTCAGTTATTCCATTGTCTCTGAGGGATTTAAAGTCCTATTTTAGATACTACAACATTCCATAAAAAATTTATCCTATGCTTCATTTTGGAACCTCCCTCCTCAAATCATAGCAGCTCATCTTATGCTAACCCTGGTACTTGTGCTTTAATTGAGTTTTATCTTATACTTACGAATTGTGTTTTCCAACTTTCTTTTCTAGCTAACCTACAAGACAATCTCTTCACTTGGTTTCAACTCGATTCAAGGCCTACCTTAGTGAACTACACAATCGTTGAGGGCAATCATCCTTAAGTCGAAGAATTTCACGTCCAAGCCTGCAATGAGCCTTCGACTCCAAAATTGTGTAGATCCAGTTGAGAGCTTGCCTTCAGCTAGGAAACTACATAGAGTATGAGAGGCAACTTGGTCTACTCAGCTGAGGAATTGTGCAGAAGCTTTCCATAAACAATTGCTTGATGCATGAGCTAGTGAATTGTCCAGTTTCCCTAGAAACTACGCAACCTCTTTGTTCATGCATGGTAGCTTTCTCCAGAAAAAAAAAAGAAAAAATAACATCCTTAAAAAATAGGGATCTATTTGTATCAGTCAGAGTTACACTTGAGTTATTTTTCGAAAATTCCGCCATGTTTCACTTTTTCCTAGATTTTTGGCCTTCGTGTCATAAACCCTAAATCAACCAAATCTATTTAAGGGACACCCCCAAAGATCATTTGAACATTAAATCTTGGAGCTCTCACATTCCTGAGGAGATCTAGGAACCTTCGGCATAGTCATCGTATCTTTTCCAGGTAAATCTTGCTTTTTTAGTCTTTTGTTGCCTTTTATGTCGGTTTTCTTTGATTAGTTGGTGAGAGTGTTGTTTTACTCATTTTATTAAATGACCACTAGTTCTTTGATATTTTTTAGCTTGTAGAATTGTTGTTTTAGGTTTTGCACTGACTTTCCCAAGTGTTGCATTCATAACCCATTTTTTTCACTAACGGTCACCGTTGCGGCGACCCTTCGCATATGTTTCATTTTTCTTTAGTGTGATTCATTCCTCCACTCATTTTGTTTTCATACATCATTTATCACTCATATCTACACCCACTTTCACTTCTACTTTCGATTATGCTCCTTTTCATGTTTCCATTGGGAAGATCTGGGCTTCCTTGGCCCGAATATAGCTCTTCCCAAGCATGAGCTATGCATTTCTAGATCTCATGACTCTGCCTTGGCTCTAGAAATTGCACAGAGGCTACCAAGATCGGGCTTCAAATGCACACTGCGTAGTTCCAAGAGCCAGTGCCGAGCCTTGGTCACTGTGATTGTGCAATGTGCAATCCTAGCTAGCCTAATCCCGAGTGAACTATAGATTGCACTATTCCATTAAGAAAAACCTCCTCACTGGTAGCTGGGACTACACAATGTGTAGAACTAGCTGGAAGTCAGTCACCTCTTAGAGCAAGTATTATGCAATTCTTCCTAGCAGTTGCATGCCATGAGTGTCCTCTCTGTCTCCAAGCACAAAATTTATTGAGAAACTCTCCAAAGTTATAGGTAACATAACTTCCAATAGGATTTCATCAAAGGATACTATTGAAAGAAGCACTAGGGATGCAATTGACAAGGTGTTAGTGAGATTACCATTTTATGCAGACAATCAGTTGTTCATCGAGAAGGGTGATGAGCCCCAGAAATGAGTAATTATATGGGCTCATTTAGCCTCCTAATTCGACTTAATCCACCATTATCATTAGTTTATTGCATTTTTTTATTATATTTATGCTAATAGAGTGAATTGGGTTAGTCATTATGCCAACAAGTCTAATGTGTGCTTTATGCAGTATTTTTGGTCAATTTCGAGACAAAATCAAAGGTTTAAATGAGCACTTGGCAGCCAAATTCGTGGAAGAACAAGGGGGAGGATTTGTAGGAAGGTTTCCCCTTCATTTATGAGCCCTTACCTTGAATTCTCCATCAAAAACTCGGAGCACAAGGGACAGCCAAGCAAGTCAAGTAGGATTGCTGTTAACTGCAAATTTTGGCAGCCGAGTCCCTAAAGTTTAGGAGGACGGTTGGGGTCCTCAATTTGTATAAATAAGAAGGCTGAGGGCCTCATTTGGAGTTACCCAATTTGCAGTTCGATTTTAGGAGGAGTTAGTCAGATGTTAGTTAGATTTTAGTCAGTTGGTTAGCTCTACATTTCAACACATTTTCAAGCTTTTTCTTGTGGACAGTTTTTGGGATGTAACTATTCTTTTGATCAATAAAGATGAATCCAGCTTTGCACCAGCTCTAATCTTCCTTAGGAGGCTGTAGCTCTTGGGGTTGGGCCCAACCCAAGTTCCCAGTACCTCCTTTGTGTACTTTTATGTGCCTTTGCTGCATTCTTAGAATAAAATCCGTTATTTAGGTTAAAATCTTGTTTTTATATTTAGGTTGCTTTTGATGATTGAAATAGATTTTCATGCTTCAGGTTGATTTGATAGTTTGGTAAGGGAAAGTATCTTCAAAAAAGGCCATCAAGCAGCCCTTGATCTCACCTCTCCCTCCTCGAGACCATGAGCTGAGACCAAGGTGTCCTTGCTGCCACAAAAACACTGTTCTTGCTTCTTCATGCAATTTCTAGTGTTAGATTCTTAGTTGCAAAAGTTAGTAGCAGTTGTGATTACATGCTTAGATCCATTCTTGCTTGGTTTCTATATTTTATTTACATGATTTGCTGCCACTAAACTTCTGTTCATCATGCTTATGGTTTTTAGGTCAAATTAGGTTAAAGTAGCTAGATATTTGGTTTTCTTAGTCTTTGTTTCATTTGTTTTGAAAAATAACGTGCAGAGCACCTATGAAACCTCCTCCCCTACCCTTACTCCATCAATACAACCTACTTTGTCCTCTAACTCAAATTCTTGCCTTTCATTTGCCACATTTTCCCACTTTGCCCTAATTTCTACATTCTTGTGCATCCTTGCTCCCTCCATCCTTGAACCAAATCCGATCGCCTTAACCACTCCTCATCCTCATTCACCAAGTCCTAGACCTCCTCACACCCTTATCTCACCTCCATACCCACTTCTTCACATTTTTTCCACCATCAACCCTTCAAAATTCCCTTTCGGAACATCCTGTAGAAACATCTTGTAGAAGCTACAGTACATCCTGTAGAACCCCTGCAGACTTCCTGTAGAAGCTCACGAAAGCAGTTTCTCGAGATCTAATCACTGTGAAACTTTTTGGAAGGGTGCTAGGGATCCCTTAGGCCCTCTTCTCACCTTCCCAACCTCCTGCAAGCACCTACCCCATTTCCTTTCACCAATCAACCTCTGCACAGTCAAAAACTGTTAAAGCACATGCATAATAATTCTACAAAATTACTCAAAAATGAAAAAAGATGTTTTTTCCAGATTTTACTTCAAAAGTAGCTCAGTCACATGCATTTTACCTTTCCAAGAGTCAATGGCATCCATTTCCACCGCTTTCATCTCTCTTCTTGCACCAGTAGGGTTAGTCGGTAAAACTAGGGTTTGCTAGGGTTTGCATTTCCTTTCAGTTTTCCGCTTCTTTTTGCAAGTAGATTAGCCTCCTTTGAGTTAGCTTTCATCCATCATATTAAAATGTTCTTCTAAGAGCTCATAGAAGTTGGCTTAAGCTCCTAGCGGACTTGTTCCAGTTGATCAAGTGACAGCTACGGCAAGAGCTAGTACTTATGCATATAGCACCGTCGCTTCCAAGTTTGTTATGAACTACCAGGTTGATAAAAGTAAAGAAGGGAGCCCCGGGAGTTACAACATTATTGCTGCAATACTGGAGCCCACCATCTTTTTGGCACCGTTGCCGAGGAAGCGTCAGAGTATTGGTGATTGCTGCTTTTCTTCTATTTTCTACTACAACCTTCTGCTAAGTAGTTTATTTCAGCAAGCGTAGAGTAGATTGTTTCATTTCCATTCTGCAATTTCATTTCCGTAAAAGTAGATTAGACATTTCCTACTTTCATAGATTAGCATTTCAATTCCGCAATTTCATTTATGCAAGCGTAGATTAGCATTTCATTCCTGCAATTTCATTTCAGCAAAATAGATTAGTCCTTTCCTGCTTTCATTTCAATTCCGCATTTTCATTTCAGCAAGATAGATTCTAGTTAGTTGCAGTTCAATCTATTTTAGTTTTGCAGGTACAAGCAGAAAACAAAAAAAAGAAAAGAAGAAGAAGCAAAAAATCAACCAAAAATATTTCCTTGCATGCCTTGTAGGAGTAAAGATAAGTCAAAAAAATGTTTGCACAACACCCCCACTGCTTCACACAGCCAACCTTCTCTCTTCTTCGATGGTTGTGATTAAGAAGGACCCTTAGGCAGAAAACAAGACATATTTGAAGAACCTCTAGGGGAGAAGAAGAAGAAAACATTCCTCTGGAGCAAATGGCTGGAAACAGAAATGTTGGGAGCAGTACCTTTTCTTCCAACTCAATCCTTAGAGGTGAATGTGAGAATCTGTGGGAAGATTGCAAAAGCGAGGTGAGGCAGATGCTTGCCATGCATATCAAAAGATATCGAGAGGAAGCTGAGAGGGCTTTGGTCATATTTTGTCCTAGGTGCACTAGAAAGAATCCTAGGAACGAATGTCCATTGCACTCCATAGAAGTGTGTTTTGTCTGTGAAGAAGACCATCCTATGAATCAGTGCCCTTCCTTTCCTGGACTTAAAGCTGCATATCAGAGAGCCAAAGGAGTCACTGAACCACTCTATTTCATGAACCAAAGGAGGCCACATGGACCCATACCTTACCAGCAGGGAATGTAAGGGACATCCTAAACCTATTACGACCCCTATCAAACCACTTCCATGCCTTCTTGGGGTCCCCCTGCTCATCTTTCCTGGTCCACACCTCCTCCTTGGTCCTTCACATATCCATATCCACCAGCTACTCATCTATTTCACCCCTATGCTCAGCCACAGCCTCAGTGGAATGCACCTCATCAGGGGTGGAGGCCCCGGTACAATACTCCTCCCACTCCTTTTCCTCCACCACCTTCCCAACCACAACCCCATCCACATCCATCTCAAATATACACCCCTACTCAACTACTCGTACCACCATTTCCAAACCCTCACATTGGAGTAGCTCAACCCAATTACAATGCTGAGGCATAACATGTCCAAACAACTCCTCTTGAGCTCAATGATATTCACCATAGCTCAAGAGGAGTATTGCAAAAAAGAGATTATATTGACAGCACTGAAGGATCACATCCAGCAAAAGAAGATTCAAAAGAGGAGATCAAAGAACCATGGGCTGCACTTGATGGAGAGAAGACATCAGAATTAGAGATCAAGAGAGCTCCCTCATGGTTACCATCAAATCCTCCATGTAGTCAAGAGAAAAATCAACAAAAAGAGGAAGATGTGAAGGTCATGGTAGAAGGTGACATGAAACATCATCCAGATCAACAAAAGGACCAAGGATATCAGAGCTATATTGAGATATGGTTCCAGACGGTCACTAAGTTACAGCAATACTCTCTTCCTCGGCTATGTTTGATCCCTTCAAAGTCAGATCATTTGGTCTCTGAAATCTGGATCACTGTCAAAGCATGCATTTCAAGCCTCCACATCATTTTATCTCTAATCTCGATGTGCACATGGCTCCATTGGAAGTATTCTTATACTTGAAAATGATTTTGTTTTTCAAGTAGGGTAGGGTAGGAAAAAATAAAAAATAAAAATAAGAGGAAAATAAAAATCCAAGGTGAAAACCTCCTCAGAGGCGCCTTAGATTGGCTCATTGATTGAAAACCTCCATGAGGCAGTCAATGGGTTGGAAAGAAGAGAAAATAAAAAGAGAATAAGATCCCTGGGTGAAAACCTCCCTTGGAGGCGCCCAGGGCAGGCAATTAGGGTGAAAACCTCCATGAGGTGCCCTAGTTGTTTTCAAAAAAAAAGAGAAAAAAGAAAAATAAACCTAATTTCTACTGAATAATTGCAGGTTGCAGCAAGGACATTGCAGGTTAGGAGGATGGCACAAAACAAGGACAGAGATTTCACCTTCTACAGGAAGTTCTGTGTCTTCTACAGGAAGCCTACAAACAAGCCAAAATCGATCTCAGAAGAGGACCCGAAGGTTGGGAATTGGTCCATGAGGCCTGTAAACATCCCTGTTTCCATCCCTCACCCTTCTCCATCATTTTTCCACCTCATTGTGCTTCTTTTATGAAAACTGTGTTTCTACAGGAAGTTCCTGTAGAAATGACAGGAAGCTAGAAATGGATTTTAAAAAGTAGTTTGGCGAACCTGAGAGCTTCATAAAGGTTTCATAAATCCTCCTGCAATCTTCAAACCCCTCTTCCATCATTTCCATGCCTGCATCATACCCCAAGCTCGTTTTTTCTCACTGTGCAAAAGAACTGCAGAATGTTTTGAAGCAAAAATACATAGAACAGAAATTTGTTTTTTCCCTCACTTGAAAACTGTGCATCCATCTACAAACCCGTTTTATGGGGAGTTGTATAGGGATGATGGCAACATGCCCGAGCAATTTCAGCCAATTCTAGTTCACAGTTTCCAAGAAATTAGCCTCCATCACCTTCATCCATTTTTGCATTTTCTCCATATCCGTGCATCCATTTCAAAACCTGCTTCATGGGGAGATGCATATAGGTGATAGTAACCTACCCAAGCAGTTTCAGTGAATTCTGATCCATGGTTTCTGAGAAATTGACCTCTGTCATCTTCATCTATTTTCAGTTTTTCTCGATATCGGTGCATCCATTGACCAAAATTTTGCTATGGGAGGTTCATAACGATGATAGAAGAATGCTCAGAAAGTTTCAGGTCAATCCAATCTATCGTTTGGGAGCTATAGAGAAAACAAGTTGTTGTCTTGTAAAAATTTAGCATCAACAGCATGAGGGTGCAAATGTGAATGTTGAAGTAGGCTCCTACAGCGTAGGTCCAGCCAAAGGATACCTACACGAGGAAATAAGCCATGTATCAGCAAATAGACCAACATGCATCCACAAAATATGAGCATGCAGCAGCAAAAAGGACCAGGACATTCGACTTCCACATACGTAACTAAACCCATTCCTCTATTGCATGAATGTAATTTAAGAACTGTGTGAACAATGAGATGGTTGAGATTAAACAGGATCGGTGGCCAGCTAACTGGCCACCCTCATCTAGTTCAGACAGTGCCTTGTCCAGTTCTCTAGCACTCAGCCAGATATCATGCAACATACGTGTATAGTCAACTCACGTGAAATTTAAAAAACAGGTAGTGTTGGCTATTTAAACTCCAGTGAGATTGATGGACGTGATTACAGGCAGAGAACAAATAGTCTGACGAACGTGATGGACGTGATTAGTGGTGGTTGTTTAAACGGTCTGCATGGGGCCAACGTGCACTTGGCCAGCTCACCCTCCATCAACGGAAGTCTCCATAAACAGCCAATCGAACTCTCACCTCTGTTGTTTCCATTTTATCATCGTCCCTACAGCTGCAACAAGCTCCATACCAGCTCCATAGCAGTGAACCAGTCTTTCTCAGCCATTTTTTTAAAAAACCCTCCTACTTATCGGCATTCTACAGGAAGCACAGTTTCGTTCTACAGGAAACGAGAGCCTTCTACAGGAAAGGCAGAACAGCTACGGAGCAGGAAAACCTGGGATTTTCATTGAATTTGGAGCTCCATACGAGGTAGGCTTGAAAAAACTCCTCTATGCATGGTATGTTTGTGCAAGGTGGTGAATTGAATGGCATCAGATTGGAAAATCAGAGGAAAAGTCTGCTTGCACATTGAAAAAAGTGAAAAGTCTGCCTGCATATTTTCTGAGTTCTACACAGTTCTTTTTTTTCCCTCTGCATTCAAAGTCTGTCTTCTTCTTTCTCACCTTCTTCTGAAAAGAGAGATGCAACCATAGGAACTAAGCCTGTGTGAAAGAATGAATTTGCAAGACTGTCCACTTTCTGAAAGAAAAAAACTGTGTTATTTGTTCTCTGATCTGTCAAAAAAATTGATTTCTTTTCAAAAACTAAGAAGAAAATTCAGGTTGGAAAAGTTTGAAGCGAGGAAAAATTGCAAGTTGCTGTTGTGAAAAACACAAAAATTCCAAGAGCAGTAACAGGTTCTACAAGAGGGGCAATGAGCTGTCTTTTTTTAGAAGAAAACATGGGTTTTTGTAAAATTTCTGGATTCAAGAGGTAGGTTCCATGCATACCTACCTTGATCATCAATATGTGGAAGGAATGATATCATTTTAAGGAAGGATTAAACCTGAAAAAGAAGAGTAATTGCATTCAAAATTTCTGCCTGTTTAAAAAAAAAAAAAAAAAAGAAGAAAACAAATAGTTTTATTTGTTGCATGTTTTTGCAAAAGAAGTGATGCAATTTTAGGGAAGAATCAAGCCTGAAGAAGGTGAGAAAACCAATGGTGAAGGAACACAGGACATTCAAGCACAGAAAGAATAGAAAGAAAAAGGGGAAATGGGCCAGATTTCTGAGCCTAAAACAAAGGAAGAAACAGCAGCAAAAACACCAAGGGAAAAGAGGATGCAGAGTAGGACAGAGAAGGCCGAAAAATCCCAAATGAAGGCTGCCACAACCAAAGTAGGCACGCTAAAACAAAAGGAAAAGACACACCTTGAGATCTCAGCAACACACACAGAAACAGTTGACACAGGGATTTCTACAGGAAGCAAGGAAAAAGAACAACAAGAGGGAAATCACCTGAGATATTGGCAAGGGAGGCAGCAGCTGTGCTTGCTGCATTAAGCACACCTGCAAAACAAAAAGAAAAGAGAGAAAGGTAGGCCTTCATGTATTTTAAGGCCAAGAAAAGCACAAGATTCCAAACAAGCAGAATAGGAGGAATAGTGGAAGGAAATGGACAAGAAGACAAAATTTTATGGCACACATGAGTAGACTACATCAGAAGCTTGGGATGATAAGGAGGCCACCAGGGCCATCAGAGATAAAGAGATAGATTAGTTGCTCAGAGGATGAGCAACACTTTCAGTAGGGGGTGATGATGAGCCCCAGAAATGAGTAATTATATGGGCTCATTCAGCCTCCTAATTCGACTTAATCCACTATTCTCATTAGTTTATTGCATGTTTTTGATTATATTTATGCTAATAGAGTGAATTGGGTTAGTCATTATGCCAACAAGTCTAATGTGTGCTTTATGCAGTATTTTTGGTCAATTTTGAGACAAAATCAAAGGTTTAAATGAGCACTTGGTAGCCAAATTCGTGGAAGAACAAGGGGGAGGATTTGTAGGAAGGTGTCCCCTTCATTTATGAGCCCTTACCTCAAATTCTCCATCAAAAACTCGAAGCATAAGGGGCAGCCAAGCAAGTCAAGTAGGATTGCTGTTAACTGCAAGTTTTGGCAGTCAAGTCCCTAAAGTTTAGGAGGACTGTTGGGGTCCTCAATTTGTATAAATAAGAAGGCTAAGGGCCTCATTTGGAGTTAGCCAGTTTGTAGTTCGATTTTAGGAGGAGTTATTCATATGTTAGTTAGATTTTAGTCAGTAGGTTAGCTCTGCATTTCAGCACATTTTCAAGCTTTTTCTTGTGGACAGTTTTTGGGATGTAACTATTATTTTGATCAATAAAGATGAATCTAGCTTTGCACCAGCTCTAATCTTCCTTAGGAGACTGTAGCTCTTGGGGTTGGGCCCAACCCAAGTGCCCAGTACCTCCTTTGTGTACTTTTATGTGTCTTTGTTGCATTCTTAGAATAAAATCTGTTATTTAGGTTAAAATCTTGTTTTGATATTTAGGTTGCTTTTGATGATTGAAATATCTTTTCATGCTTCAGGTTGATTTGATAGTTTGGTAAGGGAAAAGATCTTCATAAAAATCCATCAAGAAGCCCTTGATCTCACCTCTCCCTCCTTGGGACCATGAGCTGAGACCAAGGTGTCCTTGCTGCCATTAAAACATTGTTCTTGCTTCTTTATGCAATTTCTAGTGTTAGATTCTTAGTTGCAAAAGTTAGTACCAGTTGTGATTACATGCTTAGATCCATTCTTTCTTGGTTTCCATAGTTGATTTACATGATTTGCTGCCACTAAACTTCTGTTCATCATGCTTATGGTTTCTAGGTCAAATTAGGTTAAAGTAGCTAGATCTTTGGTTTTCTTAGTCTTTGTTTGATTAGTTTTGAAAAATAACGTGCAGAGCACCTGTGAAACCTCCTCCCCTACCCTTACTCCATCAATAAAACCTACTTCTTCGTCTAACTCAGATTCTTTCCTTTCATTTGCCACATTTTCCCACTTTGCCCTAATTTCTGCATTCTTGTGCATCCTTGCTCCCTCCATACTTGAACCAAATCCGATCGCCTTAACCACTCCTCATCCTCATTCACCAAGTCCTAGACCTCCTCAAACCCTTATCTCACCTCCATACCCACTTCTTCACCTTCTTTCCACCATCAGCTCTTCAAAATTCCCTTTCGAAACATCCTGTAGAAGCTATAGTACATCTTGTAGAACCCTTGCAGACTTCTTGTAGAAGCTCACGAAAGCAGTTTCTCGAGATCTAATCACTGTGAAACTCTTTGGAAGGGTGCTAGGGACCCCTTAGGCCCTCTTCTCACCTTCCCAACCTCCTGAAAGTGCCTACCCCATTTCCTTTCGCCAATCAACCTCTGCACAGTCAAAAGAGTTAAAGCACATGCATAATAATTCTACAAAATTACTCAAAAATGAAAAAAGATGTTTTTTCCAGATTTTACTTCAGAAGTAGCTCAGTCACATGCATTTTACCTTTCCAAGAGTCAATGGCATCCATTTCCACCACTTTCATCTCTCTTCTTGCACCAGTAGGGTTAGTCGGTAAAACTAGGGTTTGCTAGGGTTTGCATTTCCTTTAAACTTTTCGCTTCATTTTGCAAGTAGATTAGCCTCCTTTGAGTTAGCTTTCGTCCATCATATTTAAAATCGTCTTCTAAGAGCTCATAGAAGTTGGCTTAAGCTCCTAGTGGACTTGTGCCAGCTGATCAAGTGACAGTTGCGACAAGAGCTAGTACTTGTGCATATAGCACCATCGCTTCCAAGTTTGTTACGAACTATCGGTTTGATAAAAGTAAAGAAGGGAGCCCTAGGAGTTACAACATTATTGCTGCAATACTGGAGCCCACCAAAGGGCATGAAGTTAACATGGCAAGAAATCATGGATATGCTTGCAGGAGACTTCGAGAAAGACTTAGAAGATTGGTAGGTGTATGTCAATATCCACCGGTTAGGCTTACATAAGGTTGCATGTAGGTACTTTGCATTCCCATGTGCCGATGTCATCCACTACATTGTCTCACACACAGATCTTGAAACTAGGATATTGAGCAGTGATAGTGGAACACAACTTGCTACCTTTAGGATGAAGAATTATCATCAGATGTATCACATACCTCGGCCAGTGAACTGCATGGATGAACTTTTCTATGCCACCCACAACTATGTAAACAACAAATTTCAGATCCACGCACAATCATGTTTACAAGAGAAAGTCACTCAGGAAGACCTGACAGTTCTATATCATCTTTGCATGCAGATTGTATGGTCAAGAGAGCACGAAGACCTTTCCAAGAATTGGGTGGTTGTGTTTGACCAGTTGGTGGATGATGGAATACCATTCAAATAATCAGATTTGTTAGCTCATCGGTTGAAATTCCATGTGACTAATGCCTAGAATATGCTGAAGGATATGTCCCCATCTTTACTTGATGCAGTCTATGTGCAACATTAGTTTCCTGTCATGGGTTGGATGTAGACACCACAAGAGAATGCCATGAATATTTATGGCAAGTTGCTTTTTTAGTGTAGCTACCGAGGAGTTATGGTGAGGCTAGCTAACCATTTCATCACCTCAGTGAATGATTCGATCTTTGGACGAGATCCACCTTCCATGTCCCAAGAAGCAATAGAAGAATCACTTAACATTGCAAATTGTTATGCCTCACCTAGTGGCACCTTCATCAAGATGTTTGGTGGAGAGAAGCCTCTACATGTTCTACCAAGGTTTTCCATGGACAAGTTGGTCATGAAAGAGGTCCCATATCACATCTCCACAGGGTTATCAGCAAGACTGCATAGGAGGAAAAAGTCACCATGGACTTCTCCTCCTTTGCTGATTAGATTGTATGAGATTAAGAGCTCGAAAGATGCAGATGTCGAAGCCAAGGATATAGTGAAGTATTTGTTCAACAATTGAGATTACAATTCGTATGATCCCCACAAGATTTGCAAGAACCACTGTGCAAGAGTGTATTATCCATGGATCCATAGACATGTCAATGGGTAGAGGAGGACTCTTGGAGGTATTGTTACAATGACTCCAAGCTCAATGAACCAGTAAAAATAGCCACATATTGGAACGCTTCTCTGCAAGCAGCAACATCGTGGGAAAAAACAACAACAATAGCAATAAGAAACAAACCAATGCAAGAAAATGGTAAGAGGAGGATTACTAAGAACCCAAAGGCTGAGCAAAGGTACAATTTCAGAGAAGATCCTCTCATTGAGAAAGCAGCTTTGGCAGTGGAGGAAAAGAGGCAGCAACGCATAAATAGAGCAGAGCAAAGGAAGAGAGAGAAGAAAAGGTTGGAGGAAGCAGAAAGGAAGTTGTAGGAAACAGAGAAGAAGTTGAAAGAAGAGAAGGAGATAAGAAGGAGAGAGAGGGAAGAGAATCATAAATAGGAATAGGAGGAAGGGAAAAGAGCGATCATAGAGAAAAGTGCACTCATACAGGTTGAGGAGTCAGAACAACCAGAAAATGAAGAAGAGGGTGAGCAAATGTAGGATCGAGAGCTTGATGAGCAGATTGAATAAATGGTTGAAGCAATGGACATGGATCTGGGACAGGAGCCACAGGACCAAGATACTAACCTCACACCAGGAGAATCTTAGGTTGCCCCACAGTCTACGCCACCTATAATATTAGAACCAGTCGCGAGTAAGAAAGGAGAGGTTTCTCTCCTTGATGATGATCCGATGATGGACGTGTAAAGTCTTTCATTTGATGAGTTGCAGTAGAGGATTGTATAGGCATGTAGAAAGAATTTCCCAGATGATCATGCATCACCTGCATTCATGAAGGAAAGGGTGATAATGCTAGATGTCAGGAAGCATTTAGTCACCATGGTTGATGCCACTATGTCTTATGTAGGAGGCACAAGCTCAAATCTCAAGTTCTTATTAGTAGAGAATGAATACATGGCTAAGAACTTGCAAGCACCCAGGAAGAAAGTAGAATAATCTGCAGGATCGGCAATTCCATAAACAAGGAAGGTGATACTTGCTGAAGTATTAGCTCTTGAGGCCACCATGCAGAAACTCTATAATGGATTTTTCACTGTGCATAAGGTGGATGTCCATCCATTTGGCTTTCAGCGGTGGAGCAGAAAGATTGTCTAGACTCTTAGAGGCATACACACTATTATCGCCCATGTGTAGGAATGGACAATGAGATACAAAGGAGCCCCACTTTACTTTCCCAAGATGATAAAGCCACAGGAAGAGCTAAAAAAAGAAAAAATCCAAATGTAGATCCAGAAAAATGAGCATCTCACCCCATTCATCAGTAACATATAGGCTTCATATGCATGGTTGTTCAACAATTTTGATGTGATGGTGAGGACGCACAAGGTCATGTCTATCAGTTCCCTCATCACAGCCAAGGAGAAGAACCAAGTCTGACTAGAGATTGACAGTTACATGGAGTAGCTTAGGCGAGAAGCCACCACCGATGACTTGGAGATGAGCACAGCAAACATGCAGAGGTACATCGGTGGCCATACCCTAGTGAAGACCATGTTGCACATGCTTCAAGATGAGTTGGATAAATGCTCCTAGATCATATACCCACAAGCTATGGAGATAAGAGTATGCTACAAGAAAGACACTATCAAGCAGTATGGGGACACAATAACACATTACCAATCTTGGTATTAGTATGTCATCGAGAGTCATCAGTTGGATGTTTCCAAGTTGGTATTCCCCCAGACTTCTAAGTCATAGTGTTGTGTCATGTCTAGTTGTCTCTAGCCTATTTTTCTCACATGGGTACATGTGGAAATTGTATATTATTTGTGAATATATTGTAAGTGAAATTCCAAGTGTCGTTTGTGGAATTTGAACAGTCACTTTGTAATGTGATGAGTTATTGTAAAGAGGTTGAAGAGTTACGAGGGTAGTCAAAGAGTCAAAGGGGAACGTCAAGGGTCACAAACACTTGGTTATAAATAGAACCTCATAACTCATAGAACAACCTTTTGGGAGCCAAGATTTTGGCTAGGCTTAGGCATAGAGAAGGCTTGGGAGTATTGTGATGAGCCTTGGCTTCTTCACAACATAGAGCGAGTATAGTTCTTTAGAGGAGAAGGTGTTAATGACTGTAATGTTCCACTATTGGGACTGGTGGCTGTCAATGTGGTATGTATGGATGGAAATTTCACTTAATAATAATATAACTAAGCTATCAAATTTTCATGCATATGTTTTTATTGTAGTTGGACTATTCTCGTTTCTTTAGAAATATATGTTGTTTAAATTATGCATTTTCTTATGAACTATTTTTTTTGCAATTGTATGAATCTGGTTGAAGGCATGTTGTTAGATTAACCCGTCACTTTGTTTTGTGGACTACTCCACATTGTAGTTACGATGTCATTCCACTCATGTGTTCCTTTCAGGTTGCGTGCTATTACAAGCTTCTAGGGGATACACTTCATTTTCCCCTCCATGTGTTAGAACCCCCATGCATCTCACTTGACTCACTGAAAGGTCATGCATTTCCTTCTAACCAAGGTCATCATACTTATCTTTACGCGCTACCACGGTCAAGGCACTACATTACCACCCACAGCTAGGAATTCTACTCCAAATGGTCTGAGGTCTAGTTGGAACTTCTTACGGGTGAGATCCCCTTGAGTGTTGGTGGGTCCAGCACCATCAACATTTGTGGCGCTAGAAGGAGGTCCAGATGACAATATGAGCCCTCAAAGCTTGTTTTGAACCTCTGCACATCATTCATGACTTACATCACAATCTCAACCCTGACATGTTTTTCTCACACTCATGATTTTGAAGTGTCATAGGACGTTATCGATGACTTGTCATGAATTAAATGGTGAAGGCAGAAAAACCCTGTTAAGACACAAAATTTCCTTTTTCATCTTTTGTGACAGGAATGAAGTCCCCTCGAATGACATTGCATGTAGTTTGTTTGCCTACATGTTTGAATGGAGCGTTAAGCAATGGTGTATCACATTGCCCACATCCTCGATTCACTCTTTCAATCACATGGTCAGAGAGTTAGGCTATGCTTTCTTTTGTTTTGATCATAAAGCACTTAATAGAAAAATATTAAAATGACAAAAGGCACATGATGGATATGTAGCACAATTTTATCAATGCTTTAGTCATCTTTGTTTTGAATTTCCGGGTGATGAAGTTGAATAGGAAAGGTTTAAGTATCTTCTTCACATATCCAACAGTCCACACAAGTTAGAATCTTTCAAAATTTTCCCAGCATACCTTGGTTTTAGAGATTCTAAATCTGAGATGGGTAAGGCTATTGTCATAAGTGACTCTCTGTCCTCTTCTCATCAAACAACTCTAGCTTCGTAGGACGAGGTGGGAGAAGTTGTGAATCTACCTGTTGAACTGTCACCTCATCCAACTCCACCTGCTCTATATTTTTGAGTTGTAAGCGTGATGGTTGTCATGTGGTCTCATCTCCTCGACCTCCATATTATGGTTCTTTTGATCCTCAATATTTTGGTTTCTTGTGTTCATCCATTCCAGATTCCACATGTCATGTTCACAAGGATCAAGTTATAGGCGTAGTTGGTGTTGAGTAGGCAACCTGCACTATCATTTTTTATGAGTACGTGTGGGAATCTTAAGGAGAAGCTATGGGTAAGGATGACCTTCTTCTATGGGTGCCTCGTCCGTGTTATCCTAACATGTTCTATGATTTTTCCATTTCTGATTTTTCTTGTGAAAATTTATCGCTAGATGTTTCTACTTCTGATCATTCACATAATGCTTAGGATATTAGTTTGTCCTTCAATTGTGAAAAGGAAAAATATTTCTCCCCGAATCTACTTGACCTCTCATCTTTCATTTGTGGAAATTTAGAGGGTGAAAATTTTTGTTACTCATAAACCCCTCTATATGAATCGTTAGATCATGAGGATGTTGATGTCTGTCTCGCAGTTTCTGATCATGGTGGTCATGATAGTTTTACTCATTCATTTGATCATGATTCTGATTCGCCTATTGTTGATCTTTCTAATCCACCAGTCTTTGAAGATCAATATTTTGGTGAAGTGGAAACCCCTCATGTTGTTGAGGCACTTGAGCCCGAGCTAATGGTTATGTCAGGTTCTTGTAGCCTTGATGTTAGTTCCACTTTCAATCAGAAATCTATTGAATCACCCCAGGCTCCTCATCACTCCCTTGTTCACATTAAAAATCAATCAAGTTTACAAATTTCGCATCCTCCACCAGAATCACATGACCCTATTTCTCATGCATTGGAGGCATCATATGTAGTAAACACTGTGGTGAAACAAAAAACATTCTTCCTGCTTCATGTTTGCTTGTTTGTCACGCTCGAAAGAGTGTACATCCTTGTTGTATACGTGCAATGTGACACAACACCATGATACGTCAGCAAGGTGCCTTTCATGTGTTTTCAATATTTTCTTTTCTGTAGACACATTCAAACTTCAAATGTTCTGGTTTGCATTTTTTTCTTTCTTTTTTATTGATTGGCTTGAATATCTTTATTGTGAGTCATGCCGTCATGCACATGGGTCAACCAATGCACCAATGGCTGCATTGGAAATATCACTTCACGTGAGTAGGCCCATGCTCTTCTTAGCTTAGGAGTAGTAGCATTTTCTATCATGTTTTCTTCTCCTTACTTTTTTGCTTTCTTTTACTTCTTTCCTTTGCTTGCTTATTTGTTTATGCACCCATAGGATTGGTTTCCCCATGAAACCATGTTTAGCTTCTTGTGACAAGTAGGGTGAAATACAAGACGAAATGTACAACTATCAACATTTGGATATTTTTTTATTGCCTCTCTTTATGAATATCTTGCATTTCTTTTAGTCGATGATACCCTAATGGAAAATAATTTTCTTTTAGAGTGATTCTTGGTGAAATTAGAACGCTTGCACTTTTAAGTAGTCTACCTACTCTAATCGGTTTTCTATTTTCGGTTCACCCTTGTCAACTCAGTAAAGTAGAGTAAGGTGAGGGGAAAAACCTTAACAAGTATGTCAGAGGTATATATAAACATCCTTCTCTGAAGGGACAACCTCATATGCTCTCAATAATTTGGGATCCCTTTTCCACCTCATGAAATAAATAAGTTCCTATGCACAATTCTTTGAAAAATGAAAAATGAAAAAATAAAATAAAGGAAAAAGAACAGAAAGGCTTCCTGCACAGGGAGGTGAATATAGTAACTCCACCAGGGTACTCTCTCTACTCGCTGGAAGTGGAGAAATGCTTGTATTCCTAAAGTGACCTTGCCAGGGTATTGTCCAGGCTTGCTGGCAGCAGAGCAACACCAGAGATGAAACTAAAACTTTGACAGTCTATATTACTTGTACATCAATATACCCCTCATCCCCAATTGAAAAAAACTCAGTTGGCTTTCCTTGGTATGCTTGCTACTGATAAAGATAATGTTAGGGACTATATCTTTAACTCAAGCTAGTAAATAAACCATGACGATCAAAGAATCAAACAATACTTCCGGAAGAGTTAGATACCTCCAGAAGAGTTAGACTCGCTTTACATAAGACAAGGTTCATACAGAGAATTGGAGTTCTACAAGTGTGTCACCAATGTTGTAGCAACTACAAAATTCCCTCCAAAATTTTTCCTACGCTTCGTTTTCGAGTCTCTCTCCTCAAAGCACAGCAGATCATCTTATGCTAACCCAGGTACTTGTGATTTAATTGAGTTTTACCTTCTTCTTACGTCTTGTATTTTCCAACTTTCTTTATTATCTAACTTGTAAGCCAATCTCTTGACTTGGTTTCAACCTGTTTCTAGGCCTCCCTTAGAGAATTGTGGAATCCTTAAGGGAAACTAGCCTTTAGTCTAAGAATTGCACAATCCAAGGCTGCAGTGAGCCTTCAGCTCCGAAACTGCATAGGGCCATCTAACAGCTTGCCTTCAATTGGGAAAATCCACAGAGCATGAGAGGTAGCTTGAGCCACTCAACCCAGGAATTGTGCAGAAGATTTCCCTCAGCACCTTCCCAATGCATGAGCTAGGGAGTTGTCCTGTTTCCCCGGGAATTGCGCAATCTCTCCGTGAATGCATGGAAGAGTTTTCTTGAAAAAGAAAAAATAAAAAATAAAAAAAGAATCCCTAAAAAATAGGGGTCTATTTTTAGCAGTTGGAGTTACACTTGAGTTATTTTTGTAAATAGCCTCCATGTGTCGCTTTTTCCTAGATTTTTTTCCTTCACATCATAAAGCCTAAATCGAAAAAATCTGTTTAACGAATGCCCACAAAGCTCATTTTCACATTTGATCTTGGAGCTCTGGCATTCCCAAGGAGATCTAGGAACCTTTGGCACAGTCATCGCAACTCTTCCAGGTAAGTCCTTATTTTCTAGTCGTTTTCTTCTTTTTCTATCACTTTTGTTCACTTGGCTGGTGAGAGTGTTGTTTTAACCATTTTAACAAATGAATACTCATGTTTTTATTTGTTTCAGCTTGTAGAAGTGTTTGTTTTAAGTTTTGCATTGGATTTCCCAAGTGTTGCATGAAAATCCCAATTTTTGCACTAACGGTCGCAGTTACGGTGACCCTCTCCATATGCTTCATTGTTATTCATTTTGATTGATTCCTACACTCATTTTGTTTGCATGAATCATCATTCATTCATATCTACACCCACCTTGAGTTCTACTTTCATATCTCCTCATTTTCATGTTGTCATTGGGTAGATCTATGCTACCTTGGCCCGAAACTAGCTCTTCCTAGGAATGTACTGCACATTTATGGATGTCAATGTTATGCCTTAGCTTCATGAATTGTGAAGAGGCTGCCAAAGCCTAGCTCCAACTGCAAACTACGTAGCTCCAAGAGCCATTCCTAAACCTTGGTCATTGGGATTATGCAATGCACAGTCCCAACTGGCCTAAGCCTGACTGAATTGCACATTGTGTAGTTCCAGTCAACAACACCTCCCCATTGGTAGTTGGGACAGTGCAATGTGATGAACCAGCTGGAAGTCAGTCACCTCTGAGAGCAGTATTGTGCAATTCTTCCCAACAGTTTCTCGGTTCATTTTTTGGTATGTTCTTGAAGTGATTTTGGTTTCACACTAATATTTGCATTCTATAAGTTTCCTCTCTTTCTCTATGTACAACATTTGTTGAGGAACTCTCCACAGTTACAAGTATCATGGCTTCCAAGAGAGCTGCATCAAAGCATATTATTGAATGTAGCACTGGGGATGCAATTGAGTAGGTATCAGTGTGTTTACCAGTTTATGTAGAGACTCAACAATTCATTGAGAAGGGCATGAAGTTAACATGGCAGGAAATGAAGGATATCTTTGTAGGAGACTTCAAGGAAGACCTATAAGATCGACAGGTGTATGTCAATATCCACTGGTCAGGCTTACATAAGGTTGCATGAAGGTACCCCACATTCCCATGTGCAGACATCACCCAATGGATTATCTCACACACAGATCCTGAGACTATTACATTGAGCAATTCTAGTGGAATAGAGCTTGCTACCTTGAGGACAAATAATTATCATCAGATGTATCACTTACGTAAGTTGGTGAACCACATGGATAAACTTTTCTATCCCACCCATAGCTATGTGAACAATAGAGATATTATAAAGCACTCAGTGAAGAATTCATCAAAGCTTAGATCCATGCCCAATCATGTTTACAAGACAAAGTCATGTAGGAAGGCCTACCCGTTCTTGATCATATTTTAATGCAGATTGTATGGTTAAGAAAGCATGGAGACCTTTCCACAAAATAGGGTGGTTGTGTTGGACGAGTTGGTGAATGATGGAAAACCATTCAATTGGTTGGCTTTGTTGGCTTATCAGTTGAAAATCCATGTGACTAATGCACAGAATCCACCCAAGGATGACCAAGTAAGATTCTACATGTCTGCCTATTTACTTTATGAAATTTGTGCCCAAAATCAACTTCCTGGCATGGGTTGGATGTGAACACCACATGAGCATGCCATCAATATTTATTGCAATTTGCTTTTTGAGTCCAACTACCAAGGATTTATGGTGAGGCTAGCTAACCATTTCATCACCCTAGTGTACAAGTTAATCTTTGAACACGATCCACCTTGCATGTCCCAAGAAGTGATGGAGGCATTAATTAACAATGTAGATTGGTATTCCTCACCCAGTGGCACCTTCATCAGGATGTTTGGTGGAGAGAAGCCTCTACATGTTCTACCAAGGTTTGCCATAGACAAGTTGGTCATGTAAGAGGTCGCATATCACATCTCCATAGGGTTATCCAAAGGACTACATAGGAGGAACAAGGCACGATCACCTGTTCTTCCTCTACAGATTAGATTGTATGAGATTAAGAGCTTGAAAGATGCAGATGTGGAAGCCAAGGAGATAGCAAATTATGAGTTTTGCACTAGAGATTACAATCCATATGATCCCCACGATATTTTCAAGAACCACTGTGAGAGAGTTTATTATCCATGGATCCATGGGGAATGTCAATGGGTAGAGGAAGACTCCTGGAGGTATTGTTACAACCACTCCAAGCTCAATGAACCAGTTGGCATAACCACAAAATGGAAAGCTGCTTTGCAGGAAGTAGCACCGCAAGAAGCAAAAACAACAACAATGATAAGAACCAAACCAGTGCAAGACAAGGGTAAGAGGAAGATTACTGAGAACCCAAAGGCTGAGAAAAAATACAAGCTCAGAGAAGATCCTCCCATTGAGAAAGAAACTTTGGCAATGGAAGAAAAGAGGAAACAACACATAAAGAAAGAAGACAGAAGGAAGAGAGAGAAGAAAAGGTTGGAGGAAATAGGAAAGAAGTTGCAGGAAATAGATAAGAAGTTGAAAGAAGAGTAGAAGCTAAGAAGGAGAGAGAGGGAAGAGAAGAGAAAATAGGAAAAAGAGGAAGGGTAAGGCATGATCATAGAGCAAACTATGCCCATACAAGTTTAGGAGTCAGAACAACTAGTAGATGAAGAAGAGGGTGAGCAGATGCAGGATCAGGAGCTTGTTGAGCAAATTGAGCAAATGGTTGAATAAATGGACATGGAGTTGGTAGATGAGCCATAGGACCAAGATATTGACCTCATGTCGAGTGCATTCGAGGTTGCCCCAAAATCTCCACCACCTGTAGTATCAAAACCAATCATAAGTGAGAAAGGAGAGGTTGTTCTCCTTGATGATGATCTAGTGATGGATGTGTACAATATGTCATTTGATGAGCTACAATAGAGGATTGTACAGGTTGATGCCACTGTGGCTTATGCAGGAGCCACAAGCTCAAATGTCAAGTTATTATTAGAAGATAATGAACAGATGGCTAAGAACTTGCAAGAGGTGAGGCAGAAAGCAGAACAATCCACTGGATCAGCAATGGAAAAAATGAGGAAGGTGATACTTGTTGAAGTATTAGCTCTTGAGGCCACCATGTGGAAACTCTATGATGGACTTGTCACCGTGCAAAAGCCAATTGTCAATCTATTTGGTTTTCAGTGGCGGAGGAGAAATATTGTCCAAACTCTTAGAGACATACACACTGATATCGCCCATGTGCAAGAATGGAAAATGAGATACAAAGGAGCCTCGCTTCACTTGCCCAAGATGATGAAGCCAAAAACATAGCTAGACAAAGCAAATATCTGGATCCAAATCCAGAACTATGAGCAACTTGCCCAGTTCGTTAGTAACATACAGGCTTCATATGCACGATTTTTCAAGAGTTTTGATGTGATGGTGAGGATGCACAAGATCCCATCAAGTGGTTCCCTCACTGTAGCCAGGTAGAAGAATGAAGTCTGACTAGAGATCAACCGGTACATGGAGTAGCTCGGGTGAGAAGCCAACAACGATGACTTGGATATGAGCGCAAAAAACATGTACAAGTACATTGGTTGTCTTGCCGTAGTCAAGACCATGTTGTGCATGCTTCAGGATGAGTTGGACAAAGGTTCCCAGATCATATACCCACAAGCTATGGAGGCAAGAGTACGCTACTAGAAAGACACTATCAAGGAGTATGGGGACACAATAACACAGTACCAAGCTTGGTAACAGGACTTCACTAAGAGTCATCAGGTGGATGTTGCTGACTTGTTCTTCCCCCAGACTTTTGAGTCATAATCTTATGTCTTATCGTGTTGTCTCTAGCATATTTTATTTCACATGCGTACATGAAGAAATTGTATATTATTTTTTAATATATTGTAAGTGAAATTCCAAGTGTCATTAGTGGAATGTGAATAGTCACTATGTAATGTAATGAGTTATTTGTAAAGAAGTTTAAGAGTCATGAGGGTAGTCAAAGATTCAAAGGGGAATCTCAAGGGTCACCCCACCCTTGGTTATGAATAGAACCTCATAACTCATAGAATATACTTTTGGGAGCCAAGGTTTTGGCTAGGTTTAGGCTTAGAGAAGGCTTGTGAGTATTGTGATGAGCATTGGCTTCTCCATAGCGTAGAGAGAGTATACTTCTCTGAAGGAGCAGGTGTTCATGATTGTAATGTTCCACTATTGGGGATAGTGTCTATCAATGGTATATGTATGGATGGAACTTTCACTTAATAATAATATAACCAAGCCAGTGAATTTTCATGCATATGTTGTTATTGTAGTTGGACTATTCTTGTTGCTTTAGCCATGTATGTTGTTGGTGTAGCAGCTACAACCATCCTCCAAAAATTTTCCTTAGCTTCGTTTCAGAGCCTCCCTACCAACGATCCTTAGCAAAATGTCTTACACTCCCTAGGTACTTATGCTTTCAGTTGAGGTTTTGTCACTTAGCATCTTGTGTTCACTATATTGTTTGTCTTTAACCCACAAGATGGCCTCCCGTGACTTGATCTCAAACTGGTTCTTGTGCTGAATTGGAAAACTGCACGACACTATAGAGCAACCAACCTTACTCTCAAGAATTTTGCAGTTCATCTTGACAGCCAGTACTGCTCTCCAGAATTGCGCAGAGCAGGCAGGCTTCCTTCCCTAAGAAAACTAAATAGAGTAGCCCATCACCGAGCTTGCTCTCAGAATTTGCACACTTCTAGATGATAGTCGTGGCTTCAGTCTAGAAATTGTGAAAAGAATGAGGGGCAACAAAAGCCACTCACCCTAGAAACTGTGCAGGTGTCATCTCAAGGTTTGCTGACCATTGCATGTGCTCATGGGTTCATCGATTCCCTCAAGGACTATGAAATATTGCCTTGCATGCATGGGCAACGTTTTCCTGAAAAGTAAAAAAATAAAAAATAAAAAAGCATCCCTAGATTTTAGGGATCTATTTTTAGCAGCTAGGGGTTATATGCAAAAGTCATTTTAGAAACCTCTCGACAAGTGTCGCTTTTTACTATATTTGTGGCATGCATGTCATATGCGTTTATATTGTCAAAACTATTTATTCGACACCTCACAGCTCATTCTTCACTTCGATCTTGGAGCTTTGGCATTCCCAACGCATCTAGGAACTTTCAGCACACTCATCACAAATTTTTCCGGGTAAGCATGTTTTTCATGTCTTTTGATGCTTTTATGTCTCCTTTTACATTTTGGTTTGTGTGAATGTTGTTTTCCTAGTTTTATTTAACACTTTCTATCATTTCAATGCATATTATCTTGTAGAACCATTGTTTGAAGTTTTGCATTGCATTTCCTTGTTGTCACATGCATGACAATGTTTCTACACTAACGGTCATCATTGTGGTGACTCGCTTCACACAATTCTTTGTTTTACCATATTATTGAATCATGCATTGACTATAATCACATGCATGTTCATTCACTCATGTTTGCACCATCTTTGCACTTACATTCATTCCTTACTCTTTTCAGTCGCTTGTCGGCAAGGTCTCAACTGCCTCATCCCGAACCTTGTCTTACCGAGCTTGCACTATGCATTTCTAGGATGGAAGACCTTGCCATGATCCAAGGAATTGTGCAGATCCTGCCTCAAACTGGTCTCCCAAGATGTGCTCTGCACAATTTTGAGAGGTATTGCCTCAGTTGACCCCTAGGATTTCGCAGTGCAATTTCTCGGGTTGCAATCATGCTCTCAATCTTTAGCAGGCTAGGCTATAATGTGCTCTGTGTAGCTTCAGCAATCAGTCAACTCACTAGTAGCTTGGACTGTGCTCTGTTCATTTTTAGCAGTCAGTCTCCCAGCCTCTCCTAGGGAAAATTGCACAATTTTTCCAGTCAGTCAATCAAGTGTGTTGCATGTTAGCCCTCAAGTTTCTTTTGTTTTCAACTGACAATTTTCTTTCCATGAATTTTGCTATGTCTCCAGGCATCAAAGGTGTTCAACAGTCTCTTGGAAGTACAGGTACAATGGCTTTCAAGAGAGCAGGGTCAAAGGACACCATTGAGAGCACAACTAGAGATGTGGTCGATCAAGTGCCTATGAGCTTTCCCAACTATGAAGACACTAAGTTGTTCATAGAAAAGGAGATCAAAGTCACATGATAGGACATGAATGACATCTTTTTAGGCACCTTTGAGGAGAATAAGGAGGACCACGGAAACTATGTCAACATATACAAGTCTCGCTTGTACCGGGTTGCATGCAGGTATCCTGCATTTCCATGCGTGGACATGATCCACTAGATTGTCTCCAATACTGATCCATTGACAATGGTACTAAGCAGTGTCAGTGGAGTAGAACTTTCTACCTTCAGGGAAGAGAAATTTTAGGATATATATAACTTACCACATCTGGTGAACAAAATGGATGCACTCTTCACCAATCCCAGTAGCAGTGTGAACTAAAGAGACATCTTGAAGAGTTGGGTGAGAGATCTGTCTAAGTTTAGGACAACACCCAACGAGGTATACAAGATAAATACACTATGGAAGGCTTATCAATTCTTGGTCATCTTTGCATGCTGTTTGTAAGGCTAGGAGAGTATCGAAACCTTCTCGAAGAGTTGGGTAATTGTGTTGGATTAGATGGCGAGTGAAGGAAGACTTTTCAATTGGTCCCACATGTTGGATCTCCAACTGAAGGGGCGAGTAACAAATGCCCGACATTTTCTGAAGGGCTAGCAAGCTAAGCTATTCATGTCTGCCTACATTCTTGATACAATCTATGTCCGTCAGCAGTTCCCTAGCTTTGGTTGGGCATGGACACCTTCAGAAACATTTGTGCACAACTATTGCAGGTTGTTCTCTGAGTGCAGTTTTTGTAGGGTTATACTACAGCTATCAGACCACTTTGTCACCCTAGTGTACAGGATGATCTTTGGAGAGGATCCTCCTTGCCTATCATAGGTAGAGATACATATATTTGGTTAACATAGTAGATTGGTATGCCTTACCCCTTAGCACCTTCATCTAGATGTACAACGTGAAGAAGGCTCCACATGTGTTACTAAAGTTTTCCATGGACAAGCTGGTCATGTAAGAGGTTGCAAATGACATCTTGACTGGGTTGTCATCGAGACTGTACAAGAAGAAGAAGGTACCTTGGCACACTCTTCCCTTCGGCACCAGAAGTTTCAATCCATATGACCCGCATTTCTTAGTGGAGGACCATTATGCAAGATTGTATCATCCTTGGATCCATAAGCCATGTCATTGGCCTCAACAAGACCCATGGAGATATTTTTGCAACTCCTCAAGGCTCAATAAACCAGTCAGAGTGGTTGTAAAATGGCTAGCAGTGCATAAGGCAAGAACATCTCAAAGAGAAGCAACATCAATAACAAAAGAGGGTAGCAGACTTGTGCATAACAAAGGCAAGAGGAAGGTTTCTGACACTACAGAGACGGAGCAGAGCTACAAGTTCAAGGGAAATCCACTCGTAATGAGAGTAGCTTTGTAGATTGAAGCAAAGAAGTGATAATGAAACATAAGGGTTGTGCAAAGACAAAGGGAGAAGAAGAAGTTGTGAGAGGCAGAGAATAAATTGCAGGAGGTGAAGCAACAAGTAAGGGAAGAACAAGAGCAACATAGAAGGGAGAAGGAAGTGCAGCAATGATAGGAACATAAGAAGCACAGTGTGTACACATTGATGAAACTCCATAAATACAGGTTATTGACTCATCACAGCTAGAAGATAGCACACATTATGAGCAGTCACAGGAGCAGGACTTTTCTCATTAGATTGAACAGGTGTTGGAGCAATGGACATGGATGTGGTTTAGCTAGAGCAGGGTCAGGATGCAGATCTCATGCCAAAATGCCCAAAGGTCAATTCACCAGCTTCATTAGATCTAGGAGTAGAGCAAGTCCCAAGTGGTCAAGAAGACACTGAAATCCTTGAGGATAATCTGGAAGCATACGTGCACAACATATCCTTCAACAAGTCAACACAGAGAGTTGTGCAATCATGCAAAGTGCCCACTCGAGATGTCCATGCATCTCTTGCACATTTTCACAAATGAGTGATCATGTCCGATTTGAGCAGACATGTAGCTACATTGGACGATGCTTCAAAGGCATATGCCGAAGCCACCCGCTCAAGTTTGAGATTCTTGATAGTTGAGAATGAGTGCATGGCTAAGGTGTTGCAAATGGCCAAGAAAGGAGAAGAGCAAGATACAACATCTGCCATAATAGAGTTGAAGAAATAAATACTTTATGAAGTATCGTTGCTTGAGTCAGTCATGTGGAAGTTATAGTTTAGGTTTGTCACCATGCATAAGTTAGTTGTCCATCTTAATGGTTGGTAGCAGCACTATGCTAGGAGAGCACGCATCTTGACAGACATACACACTATTGTCAATCACATGTAGATATGGACAATGAGGTACAGGGGAGCCCCATTGTGCTTGCTAAAGATGATGAAGCCAAAGGTAGTGGAGTTGAAGGCACACACCTAGAGTTAGATCTAGAACTATGAGGAACTCCCACAGCTCATCACCATCTTACATGCTTCACATGCATGAGTGCTCAGGAGCATGGATGTCATCGTGTGCATGAATGGGATCCCATCCATTGGCACACTCATCGAGGCAAAAGAGAAGAACCAAGTCCAACTGGAGATAAACATGTACTTCGAGCAATTGATGTGCATAGCCATTGGCACAGACTTACAAATGGGTGTAGACACTATGCGCCAATATGTCGTTGGTCTGGATACACTCAAGACCATGATGCGCATGTTATATGATGAGTTGAAAAAAGGTGCCAAATCAGTGTACCCAGATGCAACAGAGGCAAGAGTTCATTTTCAGAAGGATGTCACCATGGAGTACGTAGACACCATAATAGACTACCAAGATTGGCATTAGTTTGCCACCATCCATCGCCAAGAGGATGTCAACAAGTTGGTCTTCCCACAATTGTCTAATTCACAGTGATACCCTGCATGGCTTACTCAAGCCCATTTTGTCTCATATGGGTACATGTGTAGAATGTATTGTAAAAAATTTAAAAAGTGAAAGACAAAGTGTCAATAGTAGAATGTAAAAAGTCATGTGTAAGTTGAAGAGTCATGAGGGTAGTTGAAGAGTCACAAAGGGGAATGTGAAGGGTCACCCACATTTTGCTATATATAGAACCTCATAACTCATTGAACAGGATTTTTGGAGCCAAGCTTCTAATAGGTATAACTTAGAGAAATCTCGGAGTGTATTGTAATGAGCCTTGGCTTCTCCACAGTGCAAAGCGAGTACATCTCTTTGGAGGAGCAGGTGACAGTGACTGTAAAGTTCCACTGTTGGGGCTAGTGGCTGTCATGGTTGTATGTATGATTGAATCTTTCACTTTTTTAATATAACAGAGCCAGCATGTTTGATGCATGTATTGTTATTGTAGTTCGACTATTTTGGTTACTCTAATAATGTATTTAGTTGTAACTTATGCATGTATGTATGGACTATTATGTATGTGTTTGTATGAATCTTACCGTAATGTATTGTTGGTTTAACTCATCACTTTGGATGGTTGACTATTCTTATTTCCATCTTGTGATGTCTTTTAGCTCTTATGTTCCCTTTTAAGCTGCGTACTATTACAGGTTTCTAAGGGGCACACTCTTCTCCCCTTTTGTGTGTTAGAGCCTTTCCATGCATCTTCCCTGAATTGCTAGAAGGTCACACCCTTTCTTCCAACAAGGACATGTTGATTACATCTATGGAGAATAGTAGTGAAGGCAATATCATACTATCCACTACCGGGAATCCTACTCCAAATGATCTGATGTCTAGTTGGGACTTCTTACCGAGGAGATCCCCTAAAATGCTGGCTGGTCTAGCACCATCAACATTTTTGGCGCTAGAAGGAGGGCCGAATGACAAACTAAGTCCTCAGAATTTGTTTTGAATCTTCACATATCTATCATGGAGTACATTATAGTTCACCCTCTGAAATGTTTGTTTAAAGGACATATCTTTGAAGTCGAGAGGGAGTTCTAGGATGACTTGTCACAAATCACATATAATGGTGAAGGTGAAGTGGTCTGGCCTGAGCACTTATATGACTCCCATGCACTCATGGAGAATGTGGAAGATTTTAATGAAACAGAGGTCTGTATGCTACTTGCACACACACTTCACGAATACCCATTGCTATGCTATGCCATGCTACCTCCTAACTGCATGCACTCATTCAGACAGTTCAGTGATCTAGTAGAATCTGTTATTCACCATTTTGATCCTAAAGCTCTTGATAAGAAAATGTTACAACAATGGAAGGCCTCGCATGAATCTCTACCGGAATTTTGGGGGTGCTTTTGTATTATTTCTTTTGAAGCTCCAAAAAGTAAGATGAAGTTCTAATATATTTGGGAAATATAGGAGTATGTATGTATCAAATCTCTATATCCAAAAGTGAAGAAAAATATCAAACCCCACTCAACATACTTGAATGATGGAGTTGCACAACCACAAGCGAACACATTTGTTTTCACAAGTGATTGTCTGCCTTCCCCACAACAAACAATCCCACCCCCACAGAGTGATGTGGGAGAGCATGCAGATAAGTCTGTTCAACTATCACATCCTCACATCATCACTACTCTCAATTTCTATGCAGATTTGGTTGGGAAGCCCATGGGTTGTCATATGCACTTGTTACCGCAACCTTCGTCCCCACGTTTTGCTGATCCTCCAGATTGTACTGTCTTGTTTTGGACTCCACACTTGTTGTAAATGAGGATCAAGCCATCGACGGAGTTGATGTTTCACAACAAACTCGTGTTGTCATTTATGATGAGTATGACTAGGAATATGAACATGAAACCATGATGAAGGATGATCGCCTTTTGTTCACTCCTCCTCTGCTTTTTCCTGCCATCTTTGGTGATGCTGCTATATCTAATTTTCCTTGTAAAAATTCATCCCTAGATGCATCTACTTCCGATCATTTGCAGAACACACCTGATGTCAGTCCATCATTCGATAGCATAGAAGACAAATATTTCACTTAGAATCTACTCAATTTTTCATCTACTATTTTTAGAAATGCAGAGGGTGAACATTCTTGCTTCTCATCTACCCCTTTGTATGATTCATTAGACCATGAGGATGCCAATGAACTCATTGAATTTTCTGATCGTAGCTATCATGATCTCTTTAATCCTATATTCGATCACGATGTTGATTCAGTCGTTGTTGATATTTCAAAGCCACCCGTCTATGATGATCTATCTGTCGATGAAGTCGAAACCCTGTAGGCTATCAAGGCACTTTAGCTCGAGCTGATGGTTATGTTAGGCCCTCACTATCCTGAGGTTAGTTTCACTTCCGATTAGGAAATTTTTGAAACACCCAAGGCTCCTCATCACTCATTTGTATGCATTGAAGATCAATCAAATACAAAGATTTGGATTCCTCCATTGGAATCGCATGATCCTATCGCTCTTGAATTGGAGGAATCATACACAACAAGCACACTTTCAAGGCGTAATTTGTCTCTCTTTCTCATGTTTCCTTTCTATCACAGTCAAGAGAATGCACATTCTTATCATATGCACGTAGTGTGTCACAACACCATGTTAAGTCTACAGAATGCTTGTCTTGCGCTTTCACTATTTTATTTTCTATGGACGCGTTCAAACTTGGAGTGTGCTGGCCTTCATTATTATATATTTCATGTCTTCTGGTTCACTTGGCTATGCTTTTCATGAACCATGCCTTCACCAACATGGATCAACCAATGCATCGATGGTTGCATTGGAAATATCACTTCACGTGAGAAGACCCATGCAATATTAGTTTAGGAGTAGGACTAGTGTTTGCTTTGTGTCTTGTTTGCTTGCATGCATGTTTGCTTTCTTACTTTTTTTTGTTTTTTTTTCTTGCTTGCCTACTTTTCTTACTTGCTCTGCTTTCACATTTTCTTCTACTCATTACTTTATTTTTTTATTTTCTTGTTTACGTCCATAGGTTAGTTTCACATGAAATCGTGATAGACTTTTAAGTCAAGCAAGGTAAAGTAAAATAGGACTTATACAACTATCAACACTTGGTTATTTGTTGTCTTATATCCTTATTCAAAACTTGTTGTTTTTAGTCAATTATACGCAAATACATTTTGTTCGAAGTGAATCTTGGTGAAAACACAGCATTTGGTCTCTAACTAGTA
Source organism: Pinus tabuliformis (assembly GCA_031772625.1). Taxonomy (NCBI): domain Eukaryota; kingdom Viridiplantae; phylum Streptophyta; class Pinopsida; order Pinales; family Pinaceae; genus Pinus; species Pinus tabuliformis. The sequence goes on along the minus strand of CM062805.1, from coordinate 272,781,414 downwards.
CCACCTATTCTAGTCGGTTGTTTTTGGGTTAATCGTTGTTAGCTCAGTCAAGTAGAGTAAGTTGAGGGGGAAAACTTAACAAGTATGTCAGGATATATATAACATACTTCTATGAAGGAACAACCTCTTGTGCTCTCAATAAGTCAGGATTCCTCTTCCGCCTCTAAAATCAATAAGTGCCTATCCACAGTTCCTTGAAAAAGAAAAAAATGATGAAAAAGTGAAAAAATGAAAAAAGAATAAGGTGAAAGAAGAGAAAGGCTCCCTACACAAAGAGGTGATGCAAGTAACTCTATTGGGGTACTGATGAGGCTTGTTGGCAACAGAGTGATTCTTGTGTTCCTGTGTGACTTCACCAGGGTACTGTCCAGGCCTCCTAATAGGGGAGCAACACCAGAGATGAAACTTAAACTCTGACAATCATATTACTCATGCTTAAATATACCCCTCATCCCTAATTGAAACAAATAAGTTGACTTGGCTTGGAATGTGTGCTGACTGATCAAAAGAATGGCAGGTGCTACATCTTTCACTCAAGCAAGTGTGGAAACCATGATGATCGAAGAATCAAACAATACTTCTAGGGGAGTTAGACTATATTTTCACGAAACAAGGTCGATTCAGAGAGATGCAATTATACTGATGTGTCATCAATGTTGTAGTGGCTACAACCACCCTCCATAATTTTTCCTTAGATTGATTTTGGAGCCTCCCTACCAACCATCGTTAGCAGCATGTCTTGCACAACCTAGGTACTTATCCTTTCAGTTGAGTTTTTGTGGCTTAATAGCTTATGTTCACTAGCTTGTTTGTCTTTCACCCGTAAGATGACCTCCCATGAATTGGTCTCAAACCAATTATTATGCTGAATTGGAAAAATGCATAGCACTAGAGGGTAACCAACCTTTCTCTCTAGAATTGCACAGTGCATCCTAGTAGCCAACACTGCTCTCCGAAATTGCGTAGAGCAGGCATGCTTGCTTCTCCAAGAAAATTGCACAGAGCATCCCATCACCAAGCTTGCTCTTAGAATTTGCATAGATTTGACTGGCAACCCTGGCTTCAGTCCAGAAATTGTGTAGAGCTTAAGGGGAGGAAAGAGCCACTCAGCCTAGAAACTACGTAGAAGTCATCCCAAGGCTTGCTGATTGATGCATATGCTCACAGGTTGATTGGTTCCCTCCAAGAATATGCAATCTTGCCTTGCATTCATGGGGAAGTTTTACCCAAAAAATAAAAAATAAAAAATCAACCCTATATTTTAGGGATCTATTTTTAGCAATTGTGGGTTACATGCAAAATCCGTTTTAGAAACCCCTTGCCAGGTGTTGCTTTTTCCTAGATATGTGGCATTTGCTTCATAAGCCTTGATCTTGTCAAAACTATTTATTCGACACCTCAGATCTCATTCTTCACTTTGATCTTGGAGCTCTTGCATTCCCAATGCATCTAGGAACTTTTGGCACAATCATCACAACTTTTTCTGAGTAAGTCTGTTTTTCATGTCTTTTGATTCTTTTTTGTCACTTTTTACATTTCAGTTTGTGTGAATGTTTTTTGCATGGTTTTATTGAATTCTTGATTTCGTTTCAATGCATATTACATTTTAGAAGTGTCATTTCAAGTTTTTCATTGCATTTCCTTGTTGTTGCATGCATGACACTGTTTATGCACTAACAATCATCGTTGCGGAAACTCACGTCACACACTTCTTTGTTTCCCCATCTTAATAAATCTTGCACTGATTATAATCACATGCATTTTCATTCACTCATGTCTACACCATCTCTGCACTTGCATTCAGTTCTTACTCGTTTCACTCGCCCGTCGGCAAGGTCTGAGCTACCTTGGCCCAAACATTGTCTTGCCTAAATTTCACTGTGCATTTCTAGGATGGAAGACTTTTCCTTGCTTCCATCAATTGTGCAGAGACTACCTCACACTAGCCTCCAAATATGTGATCTGTGCAATTTTGAGAGGCAATTCCTCAATTGGCCCATAGGATTGCATATGCAATCGCCCGAGTTGTCATCATGTTGACTGAAACTGCGAATTGCGCAGTTTTAGTCATCAGCAGGCCAAGCTGAACTGTGCTCTGCATAGTTTCGGTAGTCAATCAACTCACTGGAAACCAGGACTGTCCTCTGCGCAGTTTTAGCAGTCAGTCTCCCAGCCTCTCCTAGGGAAAATTGCAATTTTCCTAGTCAGTAAATGAAGTGTGTTGCATGTGAGTCCTCAAGTTTCTTTTGGTTTTAAACTGATAGTTTTCTTTCCATGAGTTTTTCTATGTCTCTAGGCATCAAAGGTGTTCATCAGTCTCTCGATAGTACAGGTACAATGGGTTTCAAGAGAGCAGGGTCAAAGGACACCGTTGACAGTGCAACTAGAGATGTGGTCGATCAAGTGTGTATGAGCTTGCCCATCTATGAAGACACTAAGTTGTTCATAGAAAAAGAGATCAAGATGACATGGCAAGACAACGATGAAATCTTTTTAGGCACCTTTGAGGAGAATCTGGAGGACGCAGATACTATGTCAACATATACAAGTGTGGCTTGTATCGGGTTGCATGCAAGTATCCCACATTTCCATGCATGAATTTGATCCACTAGATTGTATCCTATACTAGTCCATTGACAATGGTACTGCGAAGTGTCAGTGGAACAAATCTTGCTACCTTCAGGGAAGAGAAATTTCAATATATATATAACTTACCACATTCAGTGAAAAAAATGGATGCACTTTTCACCAATCCCTACAACAGTGAGAACTAAAGAGACATCTTGAAGAGCTGGGTGAGAGAGATGTCTAATTTCGGGACAACACCCAACTAGGTATACAAGACAAAGTCACTGTGAAAGGCTTAGCAGTGCTTCATCATCTTTGAATTCCTCTTATAAGGATAGGAGAGTACAGAAACTTTCTCGCAGAGTTGGGTGATTGTGTTGGATCAACTAGCGAGTGAAGGAGGACCTTTCAATTAGTCCAACATGTTGGCTCTCTAGATGAAGGGGAAAGTAACCAATGCCCGACATCCACCCAAGGGTCAACAAGCTAAGATATTCATGTCTGCCTACATGGTTTATGCAACCCGTGCCCGTTAGTAGTTCCCTGGCTTGGGTTGGGCATGGACACCTTCAAAAACCTCTGTGCACAACTATTGCAGGTTGTTCTCCGAGTGCAGCTTCTATGGGGTTATACTACAACTATCAGACCACTTCGTCACCCCGATGTACATGATGATATTTGAATAGGATCTGCCTTGCATGTCACAGTCGGCGATGGAGGCATTGGTTAACATAGCAGATTGGCATGCCTCACCCCTTGGAACCTTCATCCTAATGTATAGCGTGGAGAAGGTTTCGCATGCATTACCAACGTTTTCCATGGACAAGATGGTCATGCAAGAGGTTTCATACCACATCTCGATAGGGTTGTCAACGAGACTGCATAAGAAGAAGAGGGCACCTTGGCCCGCTCTTCCTTTGTGGATCGAGTTGTATGAGATGCAGAATTTGAAGCGTGCTAAGGCCAAAACAAAGGAATTAAAGAGATTCACCTTCAACATGAGAAGTTTCAATCCATATGACCCGCATTCCTTGGTGGAGAACCTCTGTGCGAGAGTGTATCATCCTTGAAAACATGGGGCATGTCAATGGCCTAAGGAAGACCCATGGAAATATTGTTACAACTCCTTAAGGCTCAATGAACTAGTCCTAGTTGTTGTAGAATGGTTAGCAGTACACAAGACAACAACATCTCACAGAACAATAACATTAGCAGCAGCAAACCTGTACATGAGAAAGGCAAGAGGAAGGTTTCTGACAGCACAGAGGTGGACCAAAGATGAAAGTTCAAGTCAGATCCACTTGTAATGAGATCAACTTTTGAGATTGAAGAAAAGAAGTGACAACACAACAAAAGGATTGCACAAAGATAGAGGGAGAAGTAGAAACTGGAGGAGGTAGAGAAGAAGTTACAAGATGTGACACAACAACTAAGGGAAGAAAAAGAGTCGCGCAGAAGGGAGAAGGAAATGCAGCAGGAACAGGAGCAACATGAAGCACAGTGTGTATACATTGATGAAACTGTACAAATACAGGTTATTGACTCATCAGAGCTGGAAGATAGCAAACAGGATGAATAGTCGCAAGAGCAAGACCTTTCTCAAGAGATTGAATAGATGTTAGGTCAGATGGACACAGATTTGGTTCAGCCATAGCAAGATTAGGATACAAATCTCATGCTCGAAGGCCCAGAGGTCACTCCACCAACCTAACTAGATCAAGGAGCAGAGCAAGTCCCAAGTGATCAAGGAGACATTGAAATCCTTGCAGACAATCTGGAAGGAGATGTTCACAACATATCCTTCGATGAGTCACAACACATAGTTGTGAAATCACACAGAGTGCCCGCTCCATATGTCCATGCATCTCCTGTGCATTTTCGAGAACGAGTGATCGTGTCTGATGTGCGTAGACATCCAACTGCATTGGCTGATGCTACAAAGACATATGCTGAAGCCACTAACTTAAGTGTGAGATTATTGATAGCTGATAACAAGTGCATGGCTCTGGAGTTTCAAGTGGCCAAGAAGGGAGAAGAGAAAGCTACAACATCTACCCTAGCAAAGTTAAAGAAAGGAATACTTGATGAAGTATCCTCTCTCGAGTGAGTCATATGGAAGTTGTACTTTAGGTTCGCCACCGTGCATAATTCAATTGTCCATCTTAATGGTTGGCAACAACACTATGCTAGGAGATCACGCATCTTGACAGACACACACAATGTTGTCGATCACATAAAGATATGGACAATGAGGTACAAGGGAGACCTATTGTTCTTGCCAAAGATGATGAAGCCAGAGGTAGTGGAGTTGAAGGCACGCATTCAGAGTTAGATCCAGAACTATGAGGAACTCCCACAGCTCATCACCAACTTATAGGCTTCACATGCACAAGTGTTCAGGAGCATAGATGTCATTGTGTGCACACATGTGATACCATCAATTCACACACTCACCGAGGTGAAAGCAAAGAACCAAGTCTCACTGGATCTAGACATGTAGTTTAAGCAGTTGATGTGCATAGCCACCAACGCAGACTTACAAATGAGCGTAGACATTATGCATCAGTATGTCATTGGTATGGCTGCACTCAAGACCATGATGTGCATGCTATATGACAAGTTGGATAGAGGTGCCAAATATGTGTACTCAGATGCAACAGAGGCAAGAGTTCATTTTCAGAAAGGATGTCACCACGGAGTACGCATACACCATAGCAAACTACCAAGCTTGGCATCGGTTCACCACCATCGATCATGAAGAGGATGTCAACGAGTTAGTCTTCCCACAATTGTCCAAGTCTTAGTGATGACTTGCATGGCTTACTCAAGCCCATTTTTTCTCACATGGGTACATGTGTAGAATGTATTGTAAACATGTTTTAAAGTGAAAGACAAAGCATCAGTAGTAGAATGTAAAGAGTCATGTGTAAGTTGAAGAGTCATGAGGGTAGTTGAAGAGTCACAAAGCGGAATCTAAAGGGTCACCTCACCCTTTGCTATATAGAGAACCTCATAAATCATTGAACAAACTTTTGGGAGCCAAGCTTCTGACAGGTATAACTTAGAGAAATCTTGGAGTGTGATGTAACGAGGCTTGGCTTCTCCACAGTGTAGAGAGAGTAGATCTCTTTGGAGGAGTAGGCAATACTGACTGTAACATTCCACTATTGGGGCTGGTTGTTGTCATGGTTGTATGTATGATTGAATTCTTCACTCTTTTAATATCGCATTGCCAACATATTTCATGCATGTATTGTTATTGTATTTCGACTATTCTGGTTACTCTAACAATGTATGTAGTTATAACTTACGCATGTATGTATGGACTATTCCATATGTGTTTGCATGAATCTTATCGGAACGTATTGTTGGTTTAACTCATCACTTTGGATTGTCGACTATTCTACTTTCCATCTTGTGATGTCTTGCATCTCGTGTGTTCCCTTTCAAGCTACGTACTATTACATGCTTCTAAGAGGTGCACTCTTATCCCCTTCCATGTGTTAGAGCCTTTCCATGCATCTTCCCTAACTTGCTACAAGGTCATATACTTGCTTCCAACAAGGACATCTTGCTTACCTATGCATGTAACCGTAGTCAAGGCGATACCATACTACCCACTGCTAGGACTCCTAATCCAAACGGTCTGAGGTCTAGTTGGGACTTCTTACCAGGGAGATCCCCTGACATGTTGGCAGGTCCAACACCATCAAGAATTTTTTAAGTTACACATTTTCTTATGAACTATTTTGTTTGAAATTGTATGAATCTCGTTGAAGGTGTGTTGTTGGATTAAACCGTCACTTTGTTTTGTGGACTATTCCACTTTGCAGTTTGTGATTTCATTCCGCTCGTGTATTCATTTCCAGCTGTGTACTATTACAGGATTCTAAGGTTACACTTTCCTTCCCCCTATGTGTGTTAGAATCCCCATGCATCTCATTGGACTTGCTGCAAGGTCACGCACTTTCTTCCAACCAAAGTCATCATACTTATCTCAACAGGTTACCACAGTTAATGCACTACATTACCACCCATTGCTGGGACTCCTACTCCAATGGTCTGAGGTCAAGTTGAGACTTATTACTAGGAAGATCCCCTTCAATGTTCATGGGTCCAACACCTTCAACGGGTCCTAAAGCTACCTTCCACCATATAAGAGCTAGAAACTACCAAAGGATATTCGCAATTGATCTTAAATTCTAGTGGTGAGTGAAAAGACAATATTTTAGACATAGAACAACATATAGAAGGAAACCCCTAAGAATGGTCTCACAAAGACCGAGAAATTCACTAGATCTAGGATAAAAACCTCATCTAGGATGTGAGAAAGACTTCGTAGCAGATAATATTTTCTTTGATTATTGATATCTTGAGGCTAGGTGGGTTTCTTTAAATCCTCCCTTAGAATAAAAATAACACCCTATAAAATTATAGATTTGTCAATAGACTCTATAAAGCAATTGAAATCAAACCCTCCAAGAACATTTACTTTTGCATAAGCCTACAAATCTCCAATAACAGCAACAACAAAAGTTGATTCGAAGGTACTAACATGAGATATAGGATTGGCTGCGATGGTGGTGGTAGCCACAACACTATAGGTTAACTTGAGAGTAATATTAATGGGGCTATGGTTAGCCGCGACAGTGGTGGCTACAACAACATTAGAGGTTGACTCCATAATCTAGTTCAACTTAATGACCTTGCAAGAAAAGAACGGGTCCCTAGAGATGGAACCACCCACGAAATATTTCTAGGTATTTTGGATGGATGTATGAATTTTGGCTTCCTGTGTTCACGGGGTTGTCATGCTCACGCTCTATCGAGTGATGGTGATCTCATTGAAGTCATAGTAATATTATTAATAAGGTTGTTATTAGTATATTTTATTAATATTATTAATATGGTTGTTATTACCTTATTTTATTTTTTCTTAATTTTTAGTAGGATATTTTGATTATGTAATGGGACTAAAGGGTCCATTAGAATTATTATTAATATCGGTAACTACCTGGACACTAAATTTGAGGTCCATTAAAACTAATTGCATTGAAGGGATATTCCATCTAGAATCTTTTCGCTGTCGTTTTTGGGGTTCTTATATTACGTCCTCATAAGAATTCATTATTAATTTTTTTATCATATTAGGAGGTATGTTAGAAACTTTCATTGTACCCTTGCTTTCCTACATATATACCAAGGAGTGATAGCCTTAGGATATTCAAATATTGTATTATACACTTTATTCGTTATGAAGTAAGGTTTCCCCTTTGAACTAAATTGTAATTATTAGTTTCTTATCATTTTCAAGGTGTAAGATTCATAACATTTGGTGTTAGAGCACATGAACATATGGTTTTTCTACTTGAAATGAGTTCTTGTAGGAATTTTGTCATAAATTTTCCTTAGGTACAATTCAAATTATGAAATTTTGAGCTGATTTAGGATAGATCATGAAGTACAACTAATTGAAAAAAAAATTATTCTAGTTTGTTATACTTTTAGGGATACACTTTGTGGAAGATAGAGTTTGTGAATGCACCTGAAATCAATTTCAAATGAATGGTCTTGGAATTTTGTCCATAATTTCTTTTGGACAAGTTTAATTTAGTGATTTTTTAAGAATATTAATAAGATATCTGAAAAAATGTTTGTAAAAGTTTTAGATTCCAGTTCACTATAATTTTGGAGGTATACCTAGTGGAAGTTAGGGTTTGTGAATGGTCCTAAAATCAATTTCAAATAAGTAATTTTTGATTTTTCACAATAACACTTTTTATTCAATGGTTCAGACCGTGAAATTTTGAGCACATTAGAAAACATATAAGGGTGCATCTGCTAAATTTTTCATATTTTGGTGTACTATACATTTCAAAATATTTTCTTTAGAAGTTATGGTTTGTGAATGGTTCTAAAATCAATTTCAAACAAGAAATATTAGATTCATTATAAAAAAAATGGAACATTTCAAACTATGAAATTTTAAGAGGTCTGAATCAACATTCCAAAGTACTTGAGGTATCAATTTTAGAAAATGATTTGAAAATTTGAATAAAACTTTACAATTTTTCTTTTGAGAAGCGGTAAAAAATCAACAAGTTTTGGAAAAAATGTCGTAACTTTCACTTTCCACAATCGTATTTTGGTCGAACTTGTGGAATTGTAGAAAAGGCATATCATAGAATCACATGACAAATTTTCAAATCTAGGAGGGTTCAAATATCACAGATATATCAAGGCAAATGTTAGATATCGAAATTGTCTGAAATTTAAGGTTTTAAAGATACGAAAAATAAAAGTGACATAACTTTTCATTTGAAGATATATTCTTTTAATGATTGAAGATTGTGATAAAGAAGTATTAAAGTATTATTATTGTTGGACATGTAATCTATCGAGGTTGTGGTGTGGAATATGAACAATTACTTGAAATCCAAGAAACTTTGGAAGTTGAATCTTATGATCTAAGATATTGTATTTATATGTATTTCATATTTAATGAAGCAGTATTCACAACTATTTTTTTGTTCTAGTTTCACATTCTAACTGTGGTATCAAAGAGGGTATAATAATTCTTAATGTGTATAGTTGTGAGGCCATTGCATGAAGTTTGATCATGGAAACTTATTGTGAGAGGGTTGCTGTGCTAAAGATCTGCATGTAAATTTGTGTAAACGTTGGCACCAGATTTGTAGAAGCCTGAGTCTATGCGAGGAACCAACGTCAAAATGTTGAAGACTCGTAGGAACGATTAGCATGCGACCTGTGGACAGAACCACATATGAAGAGGTCAGGCAACGTTCGTTTCTGCTGGCAGTAAGATTTGTTTGGCTTTGTATCGAAGTGTATGGGATTCATGAAAATTATATTACGATTCATCTTTTCTTTATGCTTCTACAAACGGATATTAATTCGAAAAGGTGTTCTCCATAGATTTTTTGTGCACTGCTTCTCTTAACAAAAGAAACCTCCTATTACAGAAGAAGAAAATATGTATTATCTTTAAATGATATCAAAGATAAAAATGTTTGATGGGCGTACAAAGAATTTTAAGGATGTTCGTATGTTGTTTGATATACTTAATAGTGTTAGGTTTGCCAAAGCACTAGTACTTTTGTAAGTATTTTCGCAACTCCAAAGCAATTTCTGCTATCAGCTTCATGTATGTGTGGAGCTGCAAATTAATAATCACAAAGTGTTTTGCTTGTTTCCATATGAGGCTTTCATACGTAGAAAAGAAGGAAGTCATTAGAGTATGAAACTCTCGGTTGATAGTTTATTTTGGTTTTTGAATGCTGGAGAAAGCTTGAGTTGTTCCTGAAGCCTATTGTAAACTTGGGTTTGCTATGTGGGTGTTTCTTACCTACAGTTGCTATCGAGTGTAAAACAGAGCATAGTTGTGCCACTCTTCCCATACATTCTTTCTAGCCTGCGTGTTTCATTAAGTCGACCCTTCTACAACCCAAAGCTCTTAATTGATAAGAAATGCAGAAGAAAGAAGTTTGGATCAAACACACGGGAGCTCAGGAGCTCCCACCAGCAAATGCATTCGCTCAGTTATTATTCATTAATCATCAGAAATTAAATAGATACATAGGCATAAAACAGATTCCTAATTAATAGGAACTGAATGTCAAATAAGGAGCAAATCATAACTACGTAACCTATTCTCCATTAATTTCTAACATCCCCCCTTAATGGAGAAAGGGATTTTCCCAAATCAAACTTCAGTCTTCGTAGTGGCTTAGTGAATTGTGGTTCCTGTGTGGGAAGATCAACAGCAGTTGTAAGCCTATTAACAACCTCCATAGAGTGCAGGCTCATGTCCATATTGACAAGTACTTTGAAATAGTCTGCTATATGTACTGAATTCATCAACTTCAGAAGCACTTCAATAGCAATTACAGGATTGTTTTCAACCAATTCCGGGAGACAACGTGGAGACAACCCACAGTGATAAACAAGCTTTGGATCAGCTTCAAGCTCCATGAGGACTCTCTGTTGTTGTGTAGGCGCAAGTGCTCCTTTTAGAGCTTTGCCTATCAAATCCCTAACAGCAGCTCCACGACTAGTGTCAGCACACATGCCTTTATCCTAGAGCAACTCATGATTGTTATCAGGTGTAAGCCACACTAACTCTCCATTTTGTTCAGGAAGCCTAGGCGGGACTGGCCTAATCCATGGTGGTTCAAGTCCTTTCAATGATGTATTCTAAATCAGGCCAGCTGCTGCTGTCTCTCTATTTCCACCACCTATTCGATATTTACCTAAGGGAGTGGAGTCATCAAGCTCAGGTGCATCTGCATCACAGCCTTGGGGAATATTTGGATCTCGTATTACATTTTTGATAGATGCATTTTTAAAATAACTTTTATATGACTCTACTGGTAGCTTATCAGAATATTGTTTCTGCAGTTGCTCACGAGTCAAGAATGTATGTGAATTTGGATCAAAAGTCCTGATGTACTCGGCTGTAGTTTGGCTTACAATCTCCTTTTTGTTGTTGTTGATATGTGTAGAACCAAGCAACTGAAGCGGAAATGCCCTCTCCACAATGTTAGCACTGTCATCAGAGGCAACATCAATGAGGAAAGAATTAAATGGATTCACAAATGACTGCTCCCCACAATAGAGATCATGCAGAATATAAAATGCTACCAAGCGCTGAGACTGCTTCAAGATTCTCTTATCCTCTATGAGGAGGACAAGAGTGCAGCAGATATCGAAATGATCATGGCGTTTGAATTTGGAAAAGAATTCGGGGATGACGCTCTCCAGCGTTCGATCCTCGCTGAGCAATGCCAAGAGAGCCTTGGTATCTGTCACATTAATCATTTTGATATCTGTCAAACTAATCAATTTTTGAGAACTCTGTTGAGGGACCTGCTCACTCGCTCCCAGCTCTTGGCCACTGTCACCTAAACCTGAGAACGAATAAGAGGTAGACGGCCTCCCCTCCATGCTTCCACACAGCCACAGATTTTCATTGTATTGGAGCCCTCCTGCCGGGGCATTCTTGCCTGAATTTGGCAGATCTCCCAAGATCCATTGTTCCAGGAAACACTGCTCATCTGGAAAAGAGCCCGCAGAGCGACCTGCATCTTCTATACATAGATTTGCTTTAGCAATAGAATACTCAGACAACCCAAGATATGATTCCAGAGCAGACAACTGTTTGTCAAACTGTCCGGCGCCATCCTCTGTTTTGTAACAATCGTCTCTCCCACCATCGACCTCAATAGGGGTGTCCATAGGTTTGGCCTTAACAACATCATCGACCGGCTTAATGTCCACAAAGGCAAACTCATTTCCGTCTTCACATATAGAAGAAACTTCTGGGATATTTATTTCTTGAGCCAACTTGTAGAGTCCGTCTTCATTTGCAGACTTATTTGACGTCATCAAGGCATGCTGAGGCATACTTTTCACATCCAACTTGTAGAGTCCTCCTATGCGAATACCTGTAGCAATGGGCTTCATCTGATCCAACAAATCTTTAATAATGCAATAAGATTTAAAAAATTCTATCTTGAGGTCCTGATCTGTAATCTTGGACACAGAAATCAGGTTCTTCTTAATGCCAGGAACATACCACACATCAGATATATTCCTGATCTTACCATCAGGCAGAGTAATAAGGACATCTCCATGTCCCTTGATCTCGTACCCACTATTATCTCCAAGATAGACTTTTACTCCAGTGTTGGATTCTTTAAAATTTCTGAACCATTGCTTTTTACCTGACATATGCGAGGAGGCTCCAGAATCCACGATCCAAATATCTGATTCATCCTCCTCAGTAGCAGTGTCACCCTCGGCCATAAATAGTCTAACATCCAGATGCTGATCTGGGTCTGTATCTGCATCTGCATCTGCCAAATGACTTGCATGCCTTTTTTGATTGTACCTCTCTTGATTTGCCTTCTTCTTGCGACAAAATTTAGCAATATGGCCTATCTTACCACAATAAAAACATTCAGGAGCAGAGTCATTTCTATACGAGGTCATACATTGTGGTGTCATTTCTAATGTGTTGCCCCTCCTCTGATCAGCCATCGCTCTCCCTTTTGGCTTGAACTTTGTTATCAATGCAAGATCTGGATCTTGAGGCTTGAGAGACGACCTCCTTTCCTCTTCATGTAGCAAAATTCCAGTAAGCTCTTCAAAACTTGGAGGCTTTTCTCTTGCATTCAATCCAGTTATAAACATCTGATAGTCATCTGTCAGACCGTTCATGGTGATTGTCACCAGATCATCATTTGCCACGGTTTGAGCGATATCAGATAGTTTATCTTTAACTTCCTTTATCCGAGATAAGAATGACGAAACAGACTCATTCTCCTCCATCTTGATTGAGAGGATCTTCTTCCTGAGGAACAAGGTTGGGCTGGTGTTCTTGATTTCATACATGTCTTTGAGAGTTGTCCAAATCTCATTCGCTGTCATGCAATCCCGAATATGAGGGATGATGCAATCTTTAACTGACAATTTTAGTAGGACCTTTGCCTTCAGCTCCCTTTTCTCCCATTCTTGAGTTGTTGCATTCATTCCACCATTTGCAACAGTTGGCTTACCTTCATCACCGAAGACAATGTTGTAGGTATTCTGACCTTCAAGCAAAGTCTGAAGCTTAAATTTCCAATTTATGTAATTGCAACCATCCAATTTGCTGCTTTCATTTAAATAATCTGCCATCTGAGAATTCATCTTGAAAAAAAAACAAGTTACCTTGGCAACTTAAAAAAAAAAAAAAACGAACAACTCTCGATTATCACAACAATCCACCACTACAACACATGAGCTTCTCCGCTCGACCTCCCAACAGCCTCCACGCTCAACCTTCGAGCTCCTTCGCTGCCACAGTCCACCAGCAACAGATCTATAAGAAAACCCAAGAGACAGAGTCCTTAAACAACTGCTTCTCTCCAAATTTCAATATCAAAATCTCGGCTCAATCCCATGTGAACAGGAGAAAGGCAGATCCCTTATATCAATGCTTCTTTGCAATACCCAAAATCAGGCAGATCCCTCTCAACTTCTTATAGCAGTGGTGCTTTGATAGATATACACTGAGTATATCAATTCGAGCATCAACTCGCTCCAATACTCAAAACCTCCTGGAGCTCAGCCTTTTCAAGGTCCCTAGTAGCAGGGGCCGGCACGCCGACGGGCACCTGCTCTACCCCTTTGTTACCACTGACGCCGTGCAGAGGAATTGCCCGCAAATCGAATCCTATTCCGCTTTAACTTCCTCTATCCAGGCCTCGCACATGAACCTCCTGCATACCCAGGTTCGATTCTTGGAGCGCTTCAATTCGCAGGGTTCGTCTTCGTCCTTGGGACAGAAGAACTCGCCACATATGAGCGACTTTCCAGTGAATTAAGAAGTGAAAAATTTCACACCGGCCTTGAGAATAGAGGCTGCCATTGCTGTTACCTAAACTTTCAAACAGAAAATCTCCGAGACTTTAATCAATTGAGACTCAGATTGGGCCTCGTTCCACTGTCTCTCCATACAGCAATCGATCAAGCACATCCAATGTATAGTACCTCGCTAGAACGGGTCTCGAGGCTTAGGTCAAACTCTGTGGCGTCTCTCAAGCTATTGGGCAGTAGCTCACACAAAATTGAAAAACTGATCACAGCAAATATCAACGCCTAATGCCCAAGAACGAATGAAGCAGCGCCATAGACCGCTCCAAACTCCGCTCACCAGAACATCGCCCAGCTCACCAGAACCCTTGTCTTCTCCGTCCGGATCGTCTATATATTCAAGCAAAAACTCGGCATCCTCTGCCACGCCACAGATCTCACCGGTAGCAGATCTCACTAGGCTTCAAATGAATCTGTCGTAGCTGCTGTGACCACAGGATTCACTTCCTCACAGGCTCTCTTCACTCAATCCACCAGGGGCCTCACCTCTGCCACCTAGACATTATCAAATCACACTGACATTGACTCACCAGTCCTGGAGCTCTGATACCATGATAAGAAATGCAGAAGACAGAAGTTTGGATCAAACACACGGGAGCTCACAGGTGCAGATCACCAGGAGCTCCCACCAGCAAATGCATTCGCTCAGTTATTATTCATTAATCATCAGAAATTAAATAGATACATAGGCATAAAACAGATTCCTAATTAATAGGAACTGAATGTCAAATAAGGAGAAAATCATAACTACGTAACCTATTCTCCATTAATTTCTAACATTAATGGGAGACAGATGACCCTCACCAATTGCAGAGATGAGCTAAACTAAATTGATCAGTATTGGTCATCTCCAGAGTGAGAATGTTGTCGGTGAACCAATTGCGTTCACAATGTTGAATCGAGGACCACCAGAATCATGAATTTCTTAATCAATAATGTAGGATTGTGTGCCAAAATCAGGTGATTTTAAGAGAATTTTGTATGCAACAACTTATTGGACTTGGTCATCTAGGGATTTTTTGTGTTCTTTGTAGCAATTGATTTCCAAATTTTGAACTCATTTCCTTTGAGCTTACTGCATTTGCAATGATTATTCAAACTTAATGTCATTTTGACATTAAATTCATCCTACAATATTAGGTGGATGGATGCTAGATAGATAGTTTTTGAATCATCTATAGCCCAGGGTTTGAATTGACAAGTTAAGCCAAACATACAACACTAGTGGGAACGGATGTTGACAATTTAGTTTGATCTACAGCTTCCCTTAAATTATTTATACAATTTTATACACTCAAAAACCTGAGCAGGAAGCCAACTTAAGGCATTTTTTTTATGTTGTACTTGAGATTGAAGTTGATTTCCTAGCGATGAATGAATGACAAGGCTCTTCTTCAATTCATGTGGCTGAAAAACCAATGAAAGAATAAGTAATCCATACGTAATTGTAAAGTAAGAAATAAATTCTAATTAGTTGATTAGTAAGGTGTTGGACCTTGAAATATATGTGACCATATTGGACATAAATCACAACAAACTTGACTTTTTAGACTTCTATGGTGCTTACTGATAAAGGTCCTTGGCTATCTATTTATGGTGAAGGCATTGATTCATACTTGAAAAGATTTATTCATTGTTTTGTTCATAATACACTACTCATTATGCAGTTGAAACTATCTAGCATTGGGAGTTATCCGTCTTTTACTTGGTGAATTTGCAATGTAATTAGGTACATTTTTAGTTGAATCCAATACCCTTATCTTTTTGTGTTTCAATTATTGTAAAATGGCTCGAATTAATAATGGATCAGAGTTATTAAAGACTCTAATTTTCTATGTTATTCATAACACATTCAAAATCAGCAAGTACACTCTCTCTAACATTTAACCCTATTTGCAAAATGCACAAGATGAGATTGAATTTATGCAACTAGAATTTCACCTATAGTAAAATGACCTACATCAAAAGATTCGTGACCTTTCTAAGTCTGACTCCCATCAATAGTAAACCATTAATCATATTTGTGAGATCATTTCAAGAGGATATTTGTAGAAAGATACAAAAGTTCGACCTACACTTCCCAAGCCCATCATCAGATCTTGGAAATAATTTGTTACCAATAGGAAACGAACAAGTCTTGGACATGACAAGGATGTTTCCTTTCATATCATGGACTATTGCAAGCCCACTCAATTTCATAGTGCTGGGTTTCTTTAGAATGATTCATCTACACTTGCTCATGTTCTGCAGCCACAACAAATTTGTAGATGGAAACATTTTGATCAAGTTGGCCATGAGAAATATCAGCGCCTTGATCTTCACCCTTGTAAGCATTGTGGTAAGAAAACTAACCATTCATTAGAATGTTCCAGAAACAAGACTCCTGCAAGAATAAAGATTCACCTTGGATGGATCACTTGTTGGCAATGATCTTCAACAACTATGAAGATATATCACCCATACCATATAATTTGTATTTGAGTATCGAAACATCTTGAAGTGGATATTTATTTACCTTACCACTTGGTATCTGACATAGGGGGGAATTGATGTTCAACTAATTGCTTCAAATATTTATCAAGTGAGCTTGAGCCAAAACCTAAACTAGAGCCAACTATGAGATCCTAGAGCAGGAGTCAGCCATAGCCAAGTTCATAGTTGTACCTAGAGAAATATTTATGCTCTATGAACATGCTTTTGGTTGGTGGTCTCCCTTAAACCACCACATGCAAAATACTTTGGTTTTTGATACATCATTTTGTGGTCATATTTAAACTCACATCATTTTGTAGTCATCTTCAAACCATTATTAGTGAGAACTTCCACCAAGTTACAAAACAATTCAACTTCTAGCCAGATTTGGAATTATTCTAGGAACTGGTTCAAGCTTTAGTTTCGGAGTTGGTGGTCAGCCTTAAACCACCAACAATAGATGCCTCGTGGTTTCCTACCTTATTTGGTTTGTGGTCTTCCTTAAACCACCACTTCATAGGGCACATCTAGCCATTATATGCCATGCATTTTAGCACCTTAACTCTCTTCTTGGACTCATATACACCCTTTCCAATTAAGGGGGGAATCTTGGAAACCTAATCTATTAAGGTTATGGTATGGAATGTGGATATTTACTCGAGGTCCAAGAAACCTTCGATTTGAATCTAACAGTCAATATGTTGTATTTATATCTATGTCTTCTTTAATGGAAGCGGAAATCACTCCTATTCTTTTATTTTGTTTGCACTTTCCAACAACTATTATTTTGTCACATTCCTCGAAAGAAATATCCAAAATCTACTACACCATTAAACTTCTTGAAGGCTCATCCATGACCCCTGAGGAAATAGAAGATGCCCAATACGAGGAAAACAAGTTGGAAAATCAGTTGTTGAAGAGAAAATAACTAGTTAAAAGGGATATTGAATAAAAGGTAGGTGAAATTAAGGAAGAAATGGATAATATGATTAAATAGTTGAAACAAAATATAGATGGAATGGAATAAAAGAAGCTTTTTAAAATTGATAATGCATTTGAAGGAACTCATCAAAATAAAGGTAGTACTCAAATTGAAAAACTTACCAATAATAAGAATTTTTCAAGTGGAATTGATTTAAATTTTGGAGCTACTCATATATGGTTTCCTAATGGAGTGAACCTTCCCAAGGTTGGCTTAATTTTTTTTTGATGAAATAGAGATCTTTACATTGGTGTGCCAAATAAAGAAATATTTTGAATTGTATAATATGATAGATAATAAGTAAATACTTCACAACTTGAACATTGATATCAGACCATACCAATGGTATTAATGGGTAGTTAAAAGGAATCCCCATTCTTATCATTACACTTTGGTTTTATTTACAAGAGACTTAGAAGCACATTATGGAAAATGTTAGGAACAAGACAACTTTATTTAATTGGGAAGAATCAAGGACTTTGATGGTATTTAAGTTTATAATTATAATTTTAGGTTTTGGCCACAAGGGTGGATATTGTAAGCGATGAAATATTTTTGGAACCTTACATTGGTGAATTAAAGAAGACATTTAACATGACATTTTGCTAAAAAATTCAGAAAATGTTATGGAAGTTATCCAACTTTCTCATCAACTTTAAGCTAGGAATAAGGCTATGCACGAGTTTCCCATTTGGGGTTCAAATACAGTTATATCTCAACCAACCTACTTAAATATCATAGAAGGAAATGCAAGAAGGACAAACAAAAGGGCTATGCTTTGATTGTAACAAAAATTGGTCAAAAGGGAATAAATGTCAAGAAAAAAACTATTCACCTCAGAAAATAATGACGATGAGGAAATAAATCCATATTCACAAAGAAGTAGGAATATCTTCTCAACATAAATTAGCATGACATATAGATTGAGATATACATGGAAATTATGCACAACATTGATTCAAACAAGTGTGACATATATGTTCATGCATTAGCAGGTTCATTTTCTCCTCAAACTCTAAATATTATTTTTTATATTAAGAATTGAAGGTTCATATATAGTTCATATTAAATTAGGTAATAGCCATAACTTTACTAATAAAATATTGGAAAAATACCTTAATCATTTCATATATTCAGTGACATATTTTTTAATTTTAGCCTCCAATGGAGGGAGTATTGATTATGTGGGAAAATTCCACAACATTAAAATGGGTATGGGAGAGTATAAATTGGAAATCCCAATGTATTCCATTACAATTGGAGGTGTAGAGGTTGTCCTATGGACTTACTAGTTGAGAACAATGGGTGCAGTTTTGACAAATTATAATGAATTATTCATGAAATTTGAATTGGATAGAATTCAATATGAGCTCAAAGGGTTAAAATTTGGACCTTCTCAAGTCATTATCTCTCATGGAATGGAAAAGTTCCCAGAAAAATGTAACAATGGAGGTTTGCTTAAACTATATTCTACGAAATTTAAGTAGGGAGAAGAAAAGGTTTCCAAGGAATTAAAGTGCACCTTGGAAAACCAATATACGGTCTTCCAAGAAATTCCTAAGGGTATAACCCACCTAAATATCATGAACATCAAATTGAATTAATATCTAGAAGTACTCCTCCTAATAAAATTAGTTATAGATGTCCTAATCAACAAAAAAGGGAGAATAATAAAATGGCACAAGATATTGTAGATTCAAGTATTATTCAACATACTAGAAGTTTATTTTCATATCTAATAGTTATGGTGACAAAAAAGGATAGTTCTTCGAGGATGTATCTTGATCTATCTAAAATATTGATGAGATATTAGATGAACTTCATGGAGTGGCTTATTATACAAATCTTGATCTTAAATCAAGATACCATTGGATCATATTAAGGAAATAAGATATTCCCAAAACATATTCTAGAACACATGAAGAGAAATATGAGTTATTGGTCATGCCTTTTGTGTTGAGTAATGTTCCTTATACTTTTCAAAGTCTTATGAACAATTGCTTTTTACCCCACCATGGAAAATTTGTGTTGATTTTCTTTAATGATATTCTAATCTATAGAAAATCATCAGAATATCACATCCAACATGTGGACAAATTTCTACAAATTCTTGAGAAAAATAAATTACATATAGAATTATTCACATATGCTTTTGGGAAACAAGCAATGGAGTATTTGGTTCATATTGTGTAAGAGAAAGGAGTTAATATGGACCCACAATAGATCCAAAATATTAAGAAATTACCTATTTCTAAGAACACCAAGAGTCTTAGAAGATTTTTGGAACTTGTGAGATATTATAAAAACATCATTAATAATTATATGCCTATTGCAAGGCTACTCACATTTCTCTTGAAGAAAAAATCATTTGTATGGAAAGACGAGACTAATTTAGCATTCTCTCTCTTAAATAATGCCATGTCTTCTACATTAGTTTTAGCAATGCCTAATTTTCGGAAAACTTCCACAATAGAATGTGATGCATTAGAACAAGGAAATTAATTAGTTTTGATGCAAGGAGGGAGACCACTGGCTTTCAGAAGAAAATAATACAATGGAAAATATTTGGTGAAGTCAACTTATGAAAAAGAAATGGAATAAATTTTATATGAAATAAAGAAATGGGGGAAATATTTCAGTGGGAGACACTTTCAATTGAGGATAAACCATTATAGCCTAAAGTAAGTTTTTGAGGCTCTATATTGCCATTAGAAGAGAAAACGAAATCTATAGAAAAAATGCAAGAGTTGATTTTGAAATAATCTACAAGAATGGGAAGGACAATATGGTAGTAGGTGCTCTCTCTAGAATAGAAGAAGCCTTAACTTTGTATTCAATTTCCAGTATAGTTGGAAGAAGCTCACCATGAATGGAAGAACGACTATAATACTAAACACAAAGATTCAAAGTATAAAGGAAGGGATGAAATGTATGGAATATTGGCAGTGGGTAAGTGATATACTTTGTTAAAAGGGTAGGATATTTTTTTCCCTTAACCGAAGTTGAAGAAAAAAATATTAAGGAATTCACATGACTCTTTGATGGTAGAAAATTCAGGGTTCTTTAAAACATATCAAAGAATCAAAAAAGATTTTTTTGGGGAAATGGAAAGAATATATTAAAAAATTTGTGAGTGAATGTCAAGTTTTCCAAATAAATAAATGAGATATATTAAAATCTCTAATGTTACTTCAACCAATATAAAAAGATATGGCTATAGATGTCAATGGAATTCATTACAAGGTTACTAAAATATGAAGGTAAATATTATATTTTGTCGCTGTTGATAGAATTATAAAATATGCACATTTCTATGGAATTCAAAGTACATACACAACATGCCAAGTGGTAGAAATCTTCATGAAGAAAATTTATAAACTTCATGCTCTTCCTAAGGTAATTGCAATTGACATAAATCCAAAATTCATAGGGAAATTTTGGAAGGAATTATGGAAGATGAGTGGAACGACATTATCCATGAGGGCAACATATCATCCACAAATACATGGTTAGGAAAAAATAAATAACATATGTTTAGAGGTTATCTCCAATGTTATTTTTTGCATAATAAATCTCAAGGGATGAGGTAGCTTCCTTTGGCATAAGGGTAGTATAATACTACCTATGATATATCTACTAAAATGACCCCATTTGAGGCTCTTTATGTAAACGAAGCTCCTTATACCTCATGATTTTTACAAGATAAGTGCAAAGTAAATGCACTAGAGTCACATATGGAGCAGACTAAATAAATTTTGATAATACTTAAGGAAAACCTTCATCTGGCACAAAACAGGATGAAGCAGCAAGTAATTCAACATTGGAATTAAAGACACGTTGAGGAGGGTGGTTTGTTATTTCTGATACTACAACCTTATAAGCAATCCACATTCAAGCAAAAGAAGAATTATAAATTAGATCTAATATTTTCTAGAACATAGAAAATTATTCATAGGATTGGACAAGTGGCATATGAGTTAGACTTTCCTTCTTTCCCATTCATAATGCTATTCATGTCTCTTTCCCAAAAAAGGATGTGGGACAAACTATGCCATCCAAATAAAACTTCTAGAGTGAGATGAAAAAGGGACTTTGATTCTTGAACCAAAGAAAATTATGGATTAGTGTTCTCTATCTCGTCATAGTAGAACCATTATGCATTACCCAATCAAGTGGAATAATATGCTTCTAAGAAAAAGATATATGGGAAAATTTATGGTCCATGAAGAATCACCCTCAATAAAAAGACTTGCGAGGAAAACTATTTTAAAAAAAACTATGTTAAGGTTGTTGGGGCTAATGTATTAAGTCCCTAACAAACATTCATTATAAGTTGATTTGTTATATTAAAAGCTTTGCTAAAACCTTTCATTGTACCCTTAATTTTAATTGTACCCTCTGCTTGTCCTTACTTGTGTTTGCAGACACATTGAAGACTTTGCCCAATTATGGAAGGATAAATATAGGATGAGGCTTGCAACAACATATATTTTGAACACTTCACAAATGACGATCCTTCCATGGAAATGTTTATCTCTATTTCTTAAGGAAAAGGTTTGACAGAAATGTCCAATTATGTCTTATTTGCATGTACTGTTTTATATTTAGTATTGCTGCCCATAGTCTTGTAACTCCTCATTAATAAATTTGTAAATATAATATTGTTTACAGTAACGTCATATAAATTTTTGATAGTCAATCAACATTCATGATATTGATAATGGAAAATAAAATATATATTCTAATTGTGACCTCCACTATTATGACACCTTACCATATTTTTAAATTAAACATATTCTATTTCACTCCATATAAATATGATTTCCATCTCTTTCCATCCTCTTATTTTTTTAAACACTTGTATATATTATTAAATTTGAAAACTCAATCCCTCCCATTGTAAATACTTAATAATCGTGAACGACTATTTCATCCCACTCGATTTTATGACGTTCATCTCTAAATTCCAAAATGGTTTTGTAGATCTCACAAAATCTCATATATATATATATATATATACGCCTTTCAAAAATAGTGAGTGTTCTTTGTTTAGCTTCTCCATCTCTATTTTTTATACGCTAAGATGTAACATACTTGGTGATTTTAAAATCACTGCAATAATTTGACCATATATTTTGTTAATTTTTTAAAAACATTTCACTTCTGGGTACATGTTTCATTAATTCCACCCAAAGGTTTTACGTTTTACAATGAGTATGTTGTCATATTTACGGCATAAAATTAATTCATTTTCATTTTTAATATATATCATGTTATCAAATATCGATAATTTATTGTTTTTTGGGAGGTTATAATTTATGAATATATATTTATTTTAATCATTAATTATGTAATATTTAATATTTAATATTTTTAATTTAATATTAGCCTTATTTAAAATTAATCTAATAATTATTATACCTAAATACAATATAAATTTAAAATATGAAGAGATTTAAGAACACTTAAAAAAGAAAGTAGGGTAAATAAATATAAATATAAATAAACTAGAGGTATGGTAAATAAATAAAAATATAAATAAACCAGAGGTATGGTAAATAAATAAAAACTCTCTTTATACTTACTTGTGAGGTATGGTAAATAAATAAAAATATAGATAAACTAGAGGTATCATAAATAGTAAAACCACTTTTCATGTTTATTCCATAAACCTCTTTATATTTTAAAAAAACTTTAAAAAGAGGTTTTATTTAGAAGAAGCTTATGGGCCAAAAACCATTTTAATAACATGGGATAAATACCTGCGGCAAATACCATATTTATAAAAGAGGTATGGTAAATAAATAAAAATATATCAAATAGGATTAGAAATCAACATCTAATTATATACCAAGCCTATGGGCCAAATACCATGGGCCAAATTATTATTATTACCATGCAAAAAAACATTATTAACCCTAATATTTATTTTAAAAGATTAATATTATTAAATTTAAAAACTTAAGATTAATACAATATTAAATTTGTTATATTATAATATATATTAATATATCAGGATATATATTAACTCTCTCTCTCTCTCTCTATATATATATATGGGAGGGAAGAACAAAGATATAGAGTGATAGAGGTGGAGAGACAGCAAGAGTGGCAAGTGAGATATGGAGAGGAACTGAAGGAGAGGGAGAGGAATTGAGAGAGTGAGAGATGGAGTTGAATGGGGAGAGAGGGAGGCAAGAAGAAATACATAGAGAATAAGAAGTGGAGAAAGAGGGAGTGAAAAGGGAGAGATGGAGAGAGAGTGTGTATGTTTAGGGGTGAGATAAAGAGACAAATAAAGAGAGATGGAGAGAATGGGGGAGTGAAGGAGAGAGAAGGAGAGAGGGATGGATATAGTAACACACGCACACACACATAGAGATGGGAGAATAGAGTGGGAGGTAGGAGAGAAGCGGAGAGAGTGGAAGGAGGAGAGAGAGAGGAGGAGAATGATGGGGGAAGAGAGAGGATTGGAGGGAAAAGAGAGAGACAGAGAGAGAGAGATGGGGGGGGGGAGAGAGCGAGGTAGGAGAGAAAGGGAGAGAGAGGAAGGATGAGAGAGAGGACTTGAGAGAGAGAAGGAGAGGGAGGGAAGAATAAAGACATAGAGAGTGAGAAGTGGATAGAGAGAGGGAGTGACAAGGGAGAGATGGAGAGAGAGTGTGTATGTTTAGGGGTGAGATAAAGAGACAAAGAGACAAAGAAGAAGATATGGAGAGAAGGGGGGGGGAGAAGGCGAGAGGGAGCGATATAGTAACCAAGTTGGAGGAGTGGAGAGAGAGTGTGTGAGAGAGAGAGAGGTGGGAGAGAAAGGGAGAGAGAGGAAGGAATAGAGACGATGCGAGGGAGTGGAGAGAGGCAGGGAAGAGAGATGAAGTTGGAGGGGGGGGAGATGGAGGTAGGAAGAAATACATAGAGAGAGAAAGGTGGACAGAGAGAGGGAGTGACAAGGAATATGGAGATATAGGGAGAGAGGATAACAAGAGGAAAGAGAGATAGAAGTGAGAGAGAGAGAGCGAGAGAGAGAGAGACAGAGAGAGAGGAGGATGGAGGGATAAATAGATATATTGTAGAAATAGAGTGTATGCCTCAAGGGTGATATAGAGAGACATGAGATAGAGATATTGATGGAAGGTGAAGAGAGGGAAGAAGAGATAGATTGAGAGAGGGAGGAGGGAAAGAGAGATTGAAAGATATGGAGTGAGAGAGCAT
The DNA here is from genome assembly GCA_031772625.1 of Pinus tabuliformis. Taxonomy (NCBI): domain Eukaryota; kingdom Viridiplantae; phylum Streptophyta; class Pinopsida; order Pinales; family Pinaceae; genus Pinus; species Pinus tabuliformis. Next base: position 272,756,744 of record CM062805.1, on the reverse strand, counting down.
GTGTGTTTTGGGGGGTGAGATAGAGATACAAAGAAGGAGAGATGGAGGGAGATATAGATATAGATGGATGTGGGAGAGTGTGAATAATATTTCTTGCACTAAATGAATTGATTTTAGTGTAGATGGTTCTTTCTAATCATATTTGATTTCTTGCACTAGATGCATTGATTTTAGTGCAGATGTTGATTTCTAAATATATTTGATTCCTTGCACTATATGTGTTGATTTCAATGTAGATTTCTAATCCTATTCGATTGCTTGCACTAAATGCATTCATTTCAGTGTAGATGGTGATTTCTAATCCTTTGATTGCTTGCACTATATGCATTGATTCCAAAGTAGATGCCGATTTCTAATTATATTTGATTTCTTACAATAGATGCATTGATTTCAATGTAGATGATTTATAATCCTATTTACTGCTTGCACTAAATGCATTGGTTTCAGTGTAGATGGTCATTTCTAATCCTATTTGATTGCTTGCACTAAATGCACTGATTTCAATGTAGATGTTAGTTTCTAATCCTATTTGCTTACTTGCAATAAATGCATTGGTTTCAATGTAGATGTTAGTTTCTAATCCTATTCGCTTACTTGCACTAGATGCATTGATTTGAGTGTAGATGTCGATTTCTAATCCTATGTGATTGGTTGCATTAGATGCATTTATTTTAGTGTAGAAGTTGTTCTCTAACCTTATTTTATTTCTTGCATTAGATGCATTCATTTCAGTGTAGATGTTGATTTCCGATTGATGTAATTGGGTGTATGATGGCACATTAATTTTAAAGGGATTGGATTAAAAATGTGCATTGATTTTAGTGTAAGCACAATAAATTATTGACAATGTACATTGATTTTTGTCTTATAGTAATTCGACCTTTTTATAATGGAGAGCTAGAGAGACAAGGTATGTTTTTTACTACAAAAACTCGAGCTAAATATGTAAATGGTTTATGATTTCAATCATCCTTTTCATATAATCGATATGAAAAGATGAGGAAACTAACAAGGGTGACAATAAGAATAGTAGAAGAAAATAGTTTGAGATTGATCACAATGAAGACTATTTGTAATTGACTACATTCTTAATATTCACAATTTCTACCATTCAACACTATTACATTGTCACTTTACATTCAAAATTTTATTTCATCGTTTTTCCTCATTAAAGTTATTAACAATATTTATCATCTCAATGAACTGAGGTAACTAAACAAATTTAAAATTAAAATGCTCAGATCAATCTCAGACATATTTAACATATTTAGAATGATTATATTAATATTAGATGTATTTATATATTATTGATAAAATTAATCATATCTTCAATAGATTTTCCTCGGCTACACACGACTAAAATTAGCCTAGATCCATCTCAACTTTGGATCTATCAAGTGCCAAGTGGGATCAAACATCTCGACGTGCAAATATTTCTTCAAGTTTTGCACTAAAAAAAAGAGGTTTTCACCCTAAGAGATCTGATCCCTCTCGGCGCTTGATAAATCCCGAGTTAAGATGGATCTAGGCTGGTATAATAAGTTTTATAAAATATCAAATTGATTGAAGTATATTTTTTTTTGAAATACAAAACCTAAAATAAGAATTTTTTGTTGAGAAATTTGATAGTCATATATATATATATATATATATATATATATATATATATATATATATATATATATATATATATATATATATATATAATGTTTAAATTGTAGAATTTTTCTACAAATCAGCTAGCTCCAATACCATGTAGAAATTTACCACCTGTAGATCACTTGGTAATGCAATGTACTAAAGAAAAACACTTGATCTACTTCTACAAACAATTTAGCGGAAGCTTAATCAACCATGAGCAATATCAATAAGAACACATATAACTGATAAGAAGGAACCAATCACACATAACACAAAAGAATTTACTCGGGGAAAGCACCTGCCTAAAACCCCATCTCTGTATTATCATACAAGTGGAAATATAGTCTGGATTACACAAAGCCTTAGCTCGGAAGCTGTCCAACTCTCAGTACAACCCCTCTGCTGCTCATAAATAGTCAAAGGCTTCTCCCAGACCTTCTTCTCTGCCCTCCAAGCCTCCTATTTCCTTGTGTAGTTTTCTTGGGGTCCAGTGTTGCCACCTGTGTAAATTGGCCTCTTCACACACTCACTAACCTCTGATTTAACTACAAAATCCTGAAGGAGATAAATCCTCATTATAGATGAGCTTCCTTTATAGTAAAAATATTCATCCAACTGATAGTACACTATCCCACATCTGATCTCAACTGGGTCTCTGACAGAACTAACATGCATCAGTTATCCATGAGTAAATACATAGTTATCTGAAAATAACAGTTGTCACATGAATTCAAGCATAAACAAATTGTATCTCATTAATTTAACAACTTGTTAAATTAATCTAACTGAACTTGACTAACTTAAACTAAGTCAACTGATCCTCTCAATATAGAACTCATCCTTAATTCCTCAATCAGTGGAGAAAATCAAGGACACATTCACCAATTACTGGAGAAATAATTGCATATTCTCACAAAGACTTCAAGTTTGATTTTCCTTAACTAATTAACTCATGGAGAACTAATTAATTAATATTCAAACTGTTGGTAAGACCAAATTCGAATTTACTTCCTATAGATAGACCATGGACTGCTATAAATAGGAAGGGACCCAGAAATTCTATTTTTAGAATATGCTATTTTTAGCAGTTTCACCTCTCACCCAAGGTGGCCAAAATGCTCATTGACCAAACTATTATTTTTAGAAGTGCTATTTTTAGTAGTTCTATTTTTAGAAGTTCTATTTTTAGGAATTTCTAAATTTACATTTCTTGTTGCACATTTTTCAACACTCCCTCTCAACAAGAAAGTCTTCCTCTCAAACCCGATCCTGTAACTCTGGAATGTTCTGAATGCAACACATCTACCAAGTGCGATTGCTCTAGCAACACTCAGAACAAAAAAACTCCCAACTCACCACTTTGTTGGGCTAGAAACATACTCTTATGCTGAACCTCTATCTACAGCTGATAAGTGCTCCCTCTATGACCATTGTGCTACTGCAGCATCTCCATGCATCTCGCACCATTGCACCCTTCTCTGTGCTACCCTGCACAGTGCAACACACTTGTGCCTCTCGCATTGCTGCAACTTGCATGCTCTGCACTATCCTGGGATTCCCTGCACTGTAGCTCTCTCCGCCGCTTCATCCACATCTGTCTCTACCCAATCAGTCAGTTCCTGCTACTCCACATCAGGGCTCTTGTAGCAAGGTCTTATCCAAGAGGTTGGGTACCTCAAGGATCCTGCCCCTCCTCCTTGGGACGATCACTCTATATCACCCCACCTCCTACCTGGAGGTATGGTTGCATGTGATCCCTCTACCCACCTGGCTCGAAGTTTCCCCCTACTGGATGTCTTTGCATGAGTAGATGTCTCTACTCGATCTCCACTCAACTTCCCCTATTGTGGCTACTCCACAACCTCCTGAAGCTACTAAACCAATCGTGGCTCCTCCACAATTGTCTGAGACTTCTTCTGGCTCTACATGTTGAGAGGTAGTTTACTCTCCCTCTCAACAAAAAAGTATCTAACCTTTGCCTTGCTCCTCAAGGCTTTGCATGCATCTTGTACCGCAAGTGCATACAGGCTCCTGGCTAGCATACCAATCTATTTCCACTTTCCCACCGTCATGAAATTTTCTAGAAAAAGAGATGATTGTAAATCAGTAATATCTCCCTCATCCGAACTTCGATTCAGCCATTCTTTTTTTATTTTGGGTATTTTTCCGTAAGGAATCCAAATCTGCTATTTATTTCTGAAAATTCTATACATAAATTTTCAGATCTGCTCTGCAAAATCTCGGCCCAAAACTCAAAACTTTGAAATCTCCTCTCAGTATAATGTTCTCTCCTTGATCACCTGTGCTCTGATACCATGTAGTCTTTTGTAGAATTTTTCTACAAATCAGCTAGTCTGATACCATGTAGAAATTTATCACCTGTAGATCACCTGGTAATGTAATGTACTAAAGCAAAACACTTGATCTACTTCTAAAAATAGTTTAGCAGAAGCTTAATCAACTATGAGAAACATCAATAAGAACACATATAACTGATAAGAAGGAATCAATCACACATAACACAAAAGAATTTACCCGGGGAAAGCACCTGCCTAAAACCCCATCTCTATATTATCTTACAAGTGGAAATATAGTCCGGATTACACAAAGCCTTAGCTCGGAAGCTATCCAGCTCTCAATACAATCCCTCTGTTGCTCATAGATAGTCAAAGGCTTCTCATAAACCTTCTCCTCTGCCCTCCAAGCCTTTTATTTCCTTGTGCAGTTTCTTTGGGGTCCAGTGCTGCCACCTGAGTTAATTGGCCTTTTCACACACTCACTAACCTCTGATATAACTACACAAACCTGAAGGAGATAAATCTTCATCCTGGATGAGCTTCCTTTATAGGAAAAATATTCATCCAACTAATAGTACATTGTCCCACATCTGATCTCAACTGGGTCTTTGACAGAACTGACATGCATCAGTTATCCATGACAAAATACTTAGTTATATGAAATAATAGTTGTCACATGCATGCAAACATCAACAAACTATATCTCATTAATTTAACAACTTGTTAAATTAATCTAACTGAACTTGACTATGTTAAACTAATTCAATTGATCCTCTCAATATAGAACTCATCCTTAATTCCTCAATGAGTGGAGCAAATCAAGGACACATTCCCCAATCAGTGGAGAAATAATTGCATGTTCTCACAAAGACTTCAGGTTTGCTTTTCCTTAACTAATTAACTCATGGAAAATCAATTAATTAATATTCCAAATTGCTGGTAAGACCAAATTCGAATTTACTTCCTATAGATAGATCAGGGACTACTATAAATAGGAAGGGACCTAGAAATGCTATTTTTAGAAGATGTTGTTTTTAGCAGTTTCATCTCTCACCCAAGGTGGTCAAAATTCTCCATGGCCAAAGTGCTATTTTTAGAAGTGCTATTTTTAGCAGCTCTATTTTTAGCAATTTCTAAATTTACATTTCTTGTTGCACACTTTTCAACATAAATTGTATTTTTGAATATATAAAAACTGAATATATTAAATTTTCAATTCCAACAAATACTTACCAAATTCAAACAAATTAAGCACAAAATATTCTTTTAAAAAAATCAAAAAGTAGAATATTAAGACTACTTGGAAAATTTTAACCATAAAATTTATGTTTTTCAATATATATATATATATATATATAGTTTAACGATACATAACTGATATATAGTTGACATTAAATACTTTACTAATATGAACATTGAGATATTTTATTTGTGACTTATATTGAAACTTTTTATTATTAATATTTTATTTTATTATTTTGTTTGTTGGTCGACTCACAAAGGTTTGAAGCTAGAATCTCATGGACCATAGAAATTCAATATCAAAGTGACCACGAATTGAGCTAACCCGTGGGTGTTTAAATAAATCAAGCTTTCTCTGAGGCTAAGGACTAGAGTGAGGAAAGAAATCAACCTTCCTCTCAGCCCGAGGGCTAGAGTGAGGTTGTCGGTACCATAAGCCATCCCATAGGTATACGCACTTAATAGTTCACAAGGTTCAAAGTCAATACAATAATATTTATAGACAAGAAGCTATATAACAATATTCATAAGCATGAAACCATTATAACAATATTTATAACTAATTTACTTTTAGTATTAAAATATCTTTAATAATATAAAAATTATACATCTTTATGTTAAAAAATAAAAATATAATATTTATATTATTGTTAGATAATCTTCGGCATAATCACATAGCCAATCTTTTGTCGACGCGTTTCAAACCAACCAGTGTGGTTCATCGTCAATGATGATATAACAATAATATTAGTTATACTATTATTAACAGACTGGGTTGTAACAACTCTAAATTATAGTTTTTACCTGATATAACTAAATTCTAGGAAGATTAATGGTTTAACAATCTATTTGGATTTATTAATTATTAGAAAAAATAGATTATTTGGTAAATATATATTATTTTATATAACTTATTATTTTATTGGACCAATATATTTAAATATTATATATGATATATTATAAGAACAAAATAGTGAGGATCTAACTTACCTAAGACCATTAAATAATTATTACACTATTACCTAATATAACTAGATTCTAAAAATAATAATGATTGATTACCTCTACTTGTATTTTATAATAATTAAATATAGATTAATTAATATATATTATGAGATTAATGACCATCATAATTAAATAGGGATTAATACTTGTATTTTATAATAATTAAATATAGATTAATTATTACACAATTACCTAGTATAACTAAATTCTAAAAATAATAATGATTGATTACCTTTACTTGTATTTTAGAATAATTAAATATAGATTAATTAATATATATTATGAGATATAATGACCATCTTAATTAAATATAGAATAATACTTGTATTTTATAATAATTAAATATAGATTAATTAATATATATAATGACCATCATAATTAAAATATGCATTCTCTTGATAATTGGATAATAACAATAATATACCTATTTATTTTAAATTACCATATGAATTCCTTTATTGAACTTTTTTAGTTTTTTCGAGAAATATTAATTAACTAATTTAGTGGTTTGACCAAGATCATTCGGTCAAAATTAGCCGTTAGCATTATAGCTGTTGGAGTCTCTGCACACGCTATTTAATCACGCTAAGCCGGATTGGTTCTTCAATTTGTCCTGACGATGAACCACACTGGTTGGTTCGAAACGCGTCTTTCTTCTCCAATTTTTCCTGACGATGAACCACACTAGTTGGTTCGAAACGCGTTGACAAAAGATTGGTTATGTGATTATGCCGAAGATTATCTAACAATATGATGGATCACAGAAGTCTAAATTCCTTAATTTATATTATTTTTAATTACTTTATTTCTCTCTAAATTCTAATCTCTTATACAATCTTATAAATATAATTCCAACATATTCCTTTCAAAAATATTGAATGTCTTTTGTTTAACTTCTCCATCTCTATTTTTTAAATACTAAGATGGAATATACTCGGTGATTTTAAATTTATTGCGATAACTTGAACATATATTTGTTAAATTTCTAAAAATATTTCGCTTTTGATGTATATTTATCATTAATTCCACTAAAAGTCTCTATGTTTTACGATGAGTAAGATGACATATTTAATGCATAACATTAACTCATCATCATGTTTTAGTAAATATGGAGTTATTAACTAGCAATTGTGCCACATGTTGCAAAGGAAATGTCATAAGGTAGTAGAAAATGAATGTGTAGCATAGAAGAAAGGAGTAAAAAAATTAATATTTCCATTTACCATGAACATAATTAAAACACCTTCCAATGGGATTTTTGGGCATCTGCACTAACTGCGAGTATGTCAATCCATTATTACACAGTACCTACAAGTTTTCTCACCATACAAAATTCTCTTCTTTGAAGAAACTTCCTCCATAGATTACAAATGAACCCCAAAGACTGGAAATAAATGTGTGGCAAGAGTGCTAGACAATGCTTAGAAACTTAATTCGGTTGCCCTAGCAAAAGAGAAAATTCAAGCTAAATATTACATGTCTTAGAATTTGTTGGTAATGATTTTCCGCGCATGGAAGAGTTGATATAATTTCTAGTGGCATGGATTTTAGGTTTTGTCTTGCATAGTTTGCTAGTTTTAGCCACTTGCACCAATTTTGCAATGTTTCTTAACTCATCACAGAAAGACCCTTCTAATGAGTGTCACTAGCATCCAACTTATTACCAAATCATTTTTTAAATGTTGAACAAGTTTCAAGGGTTGTTTGGTTAACACATATCACTAGAGTCATTCACCCAACATTTTGAACCTTCATCATAGACAAAGAACTCTTGGATGGGAATATTTATATAAGGTCTTACTTTACCATAAAGTAGATGACCCTCTCCCCAATAAAATAAGCAACATTAGTAGTCACTATTAGCTGTAGAAGACGAGTTTCAAAGAGGTTCAAAAAATCCCTTGCTGATAGGAATTTTAGAGTATCACAGTTTAATCAATAATATGGTTGGTGAATGCTTTATACCAAAGTTTATATCCAATGAATTACCACAATGTGGTCACTAACATATAAATTTGAGCTAATGTTAAACTAAACAATGACATCAAATGAACTGAGAATTCAAAGATATATTTACTTTCGTCATCTTCTAGATCCATGTAATTTTCCTTTTGCTTCTCTTTACCACAACACCCTAACATCCCTGTCAACATTGAGTAGTTGAAAGCTCCACTTCTCTTTGATCAGGTGTGTTTTCTCCAAGTGCACGTGATATCTTTAGAAAATATCACTTAGTAATTTCCTTTCGTTCAAATTTAGTGCATGTCATTTTAGGAACCAAAAAGAACATGAACTAAACTACCATAATTATTTATCAATGGGGCCTAAATAATGTTGTAAGGAAAATTATATACAAAGAGTAGCAGAGTAGATGTAGACGAGGAAAAGGATTGAATTGCTAAAAAACAATGAGAAAAAATGATAGCAAATGCATTGATGAGCTGGTGGGATTCCTTTCTTATATTCGATTGACAATCATGGCATCTCTCATAATCCTAGTTAATAGGGTCATCTAGATAATTGGGTTTGTAGTTATATTAACTCATTGGGTCCTTTTATATGATGTTTGTATCTTTAAAAAATTAGTACTATATGCTCCTCAATGGAGAATCAATATTATATTTTCTTATGGTTGTGCTACGTTTTTCTATGTTATAGGAATAAGAATGTTGGTTAAATTTATATGCTTGAGCCCTCTGGGCCATACAATTTTGGTAGAGGTTTTTTCAAAGCTTGTAAGAGCTCCTCTTTACCCAATGGAAAGCTTCACCAGCTCTAAGAGACTCTCTGCCAATCCCAATGGGCTCTCTAGCAATCTTCCCTTTTATTCCCACTATGTGAGATAGTCATAATATGGCTAAGATATTGAATTGACTATGTTTTCCCCTCATCACACCAATAAAGTTATGGGTCTAGCATATCACAGAGTCAAGTATAGTTGATCATTAGTTAGCCATACAAGTTTTCATTATACCACATTTGTGCATGTAGGCCCTAGGGTAGGGTCATTTTCCTTTCAGAAAATTTCAAGAATTTGCCCACACAATATAATAATGCCCCTGTTCAGCCTATATGACAAAAATCACGTCATAGATATAGAAAATTCATCTAATTGGTTATTTAGTAGCCATGCAAGTTTTCCTAACACGACATGCATGCATGTTTTACAAATTATCTAATATATGTGCATAACAAGTATTAATCCATTAATCACCTACAAATGCTGATTTTTATTTCTAGTAATCCAACAAGGAAACATTTTGGCACTTTTCTTGATAGATTTGTGAGTCAATTTTGCTCGAAATGTAATTAGAAATTTTCAAAAATCGTCGTTAGGTTGCTAATTCTATACAACCTGAATACCCCAAAGTTTTTCCAGGGTGTTGAATCCATTTATTCATTGAAAAGTGAAATTTAAACAATAAAACATCAATATCTAACCAAAAAATCATATTTCCATATTCCTGTCAAATAAGCCAAAAGTTTTGCACCATTAGACAACACCTTATTTTAATAATTCCCCCCGAAAAGTAGAAACAAATCATTATTAACATTGCTCCCATAAGTGATACCCATCACCTATGAGTTGTGGTAGAACTTACATAAGCTTTCATGTAACCACTTGTAGTGTTTGTTAATTTCTTAACAAGAAAGGTGGGTATTTCCACACACTTCTAACTCTTGAATAAGTGCATGTAATTCATGATATTGATCAAAAAAATCTCATATAGGTTTACTATACCGATAGGGTCACAACAAAAAATTATCAAAAATAGACTCATATAGGTTTGTGGTTAGGTATATTTAATTCCACAGCCTTCCAAGGCCATTAGAAACTAGATTTTCAAAGTATTTGAGTTACAAAATTTGATTTCCCAATTAAGACATGCTCGTATTGTTAATGTGCATTAACAAATTGAAATAGTATGTGAACAATCAAAACATCCAATTCACATAAGAATCTGAAAAGGGATTGTGTCAAAATGAAACAATCCACCTACTTTCACAAAAATAACTTATCTTTGATGTTTTTGTCAAGTCGAAACTATAGAAATATTCAGGAAAACACATACCTTCCTTTTTTGTAGATGAAATAAAAATTGGGAAAAGTTTAGTTACTTCTTATGCAGATAAATTAGAAATCCATTAACTTCAAAAAAATGATTTATTCCTCCATTGTTCTTCAGATTCTTGAATATAACAAATTTATTTAAGATAGTCCATTAGCTACAACTTTAATTACAATCAAGAATAGTGTATCCTTCCCCTGCTAATTTGATACCAAATTGTTACAAACAGATAAAACTTAATCATCAATAATGATATTGTACACTTTGGCTCACAAATTCTACCACACTATTCAAATCCATGATGTACATTGAATAAGTCAATAAAATACTCATTTGAGGAACAAATATACTTGTATTCTTTGCTACCATTCAATTCAATTGATGTCAAATTCATCTTAGAAAATATTTTTATGATCTTAGGGCATAGATAACCTCTAGAGTGGAAGAAAAAATATAAATATATGGCCATACGAGATGCTTCTGGAAAAAATGTATCAAAGGTGTATCATATTTTATTCTAGCCAATGTATCGCTAAATCCTAACTGATTAATATGTGCAAGTATGATCTTAAATTACATTTCACACCACCCCCTAGAACTTACAATACTTGTCAAATGTGTATCTAGATGCATCTGAAGTGCCTCATACAATACAAGTTCAACAAAATAAATGCATAATTCCTACCATATATGCTGAAGAATTCAAATTCACTTATATTGAACGTCACACATGAATGCTTTCCCAAGGGTAGGGAATGCATTCCTAGGAAATGGGTACTTCGAAGGAGATATTTGCCATGCCCCCATGTAGTGGTGGTTCAAGGCGATTCAATAGGAACATGCCACAAAAAGTTGAGAGGTTCCCATTCTACCTTTTAAGTAAAGTCAGTCATATCGAGGGAAAAAGGAAAAATAAAAATATAATGGATGTAAACCTAATGAACATGTAGATGAGAAACTTAAAGAGGCGCAACTCACGTTGGTTAGTGTTCCATGACTAATATTGATAAACCAAATTATTATGATTCAAATGAAATGGGCCCTGTGCTAATTATTATACTTCACAACCTAAATTGGCCCTGGACCTTCCTAACAGCCTAGACCTGAACAACCCACTTGTTATAGACATTTTTGTGCCCTACAACCCCAAGGATGAAATGTCCATAAACCAAGGGCTGATAAGTCCCTAAAAGTGTTGTTCTAACCCCTAAAGGAACAAGGTCGATAGATTACAGCTTCTCCCAGAAGTTCTCCATCAAAAACTACTCAGAATTGGTCAAAACAGGATCATTGCAGCTGCTCCACTGGCTAAGTGCGTTGCATCTCACCTAAATACACTGTGAGGGTGCGTTGCATTTCAAAAGTCCCTTCTGTGGGGTGTGATGGGCGAGAAATGACAAATGGCAGTGTCATTCCGCGAGGTGGAGAGGCAATGGAAGCTTCCAGAATCTTCCCCTGTGACACTTGCCTCACTGAATTCGACCAAGGATGAGTAAGAGACCCTCAGTCTCCAAGTGGAAGCCAGAACTGTCAGAGAGAAGACACTAATCAAATCACGAGCTGATTCATCCCCCTTACAGATATCTATATATGGATCCCTCATCCCAGAGATCCAGAGGCTGGAATTTTGCATATTGTAAGGAATTGTTGCTGGTTTCTAGAGACAAACATCAGATTGTTGGGTGATCTAAGCTTTGTTTGAGGTGAAGAGGGGCTTCTCTGCTGGGAGGTTGATGCTGGGTCGGAACAACTGGTTGTAACCTCTCCTGGATCTTTTCTTGTTTATCAATAAAAGCTATTTGAGTTTTCCTCCATGCTTTTGTATCATTGATGCTTGTTACATTTGTATGGTCAATTTACATCTGATCCTAGATTGTTTATGAATATAGATCCATGTCTTTGTATAGTGCTATGCTTCTGTGATCTTACAGGTACTTTGTGAAGTTGGGTGTGCAAGGGAACAGGTAGCTGGGGACTATCAAAGAAGACAGGAATCGAATCAAAGGATTAGCGCAAGACAGAGGTTGGTCTTTCTATTCCTCTCTATCTATAATTCATAAAGGAAAAACATAAGTAGCTTTTCTCTGTTTGTTTCTAAGGCAGCTGTCACACCTTAGTGGGATAGAGTAGTTCTATATAGACACTTTTCCCTATAACAAAATGGCGACTCCACTGGGGAGATAATTAGTTTGTTTGTTTATCATTGTTTGTTGTCTATTTCATAAACTTATAAGTAGCATTCGAACTACATTTGCCATAACAAATGCAAAGTAGATAACTGCTACTTCAATCCATCCACTGGATCTGTTTATGATTTGAACAACTGATTCACAAACTATCTGATTTCCCTTGTGATAGCTCTTAGATCCTCCTCAGATCTACCTTTGATTGTTGCATTACTGATTTCTTTTTACTCGGCCAAAAACCAAGAACTGAACTGCAAACTGTGACCTGGAGACCGAACAGAGTCTCGTTTCTGGCCCAGCGCAAGTACTGTTAAGAGATTCTGAATTTCAGCGCACTTCCTGAGTGGGCAACCTGCGTTGCACTTCAGATTCTCTGTGTTACAGGTGCACTGATCAGACTAGCTCTGTGCTGTTGTGGTTTCTGTGGATCATTCTTTCCAGTTCTATTCCTAAATTTTGCTGCCTGTGATCAGTATATGTCTGTTTGAAACCCCTTTTCCTTGTTGTTATTCTGCCTCCTTTGTACAAAAGAACTGTAGATGTTTTTGTGTGTTTGTTGAGTCATTTACAGTTCTCCTTTGCAAAAGTAGCATAATCGTACGGTCGCCCTTTGATTTGAAACTGTCGCAAGCGTCGATTTCAATCGTAGGAAAGAGTTTGATTGCTGTTGATGGTCGATTATCTTGTTACCATTGATTTTGGTCTGAATTTGTAATTTTCTAGTGTCAAGAACGAGTATTCATTTCAAAATAGTAAGGTTTCGTAATCGTCTCCATTTTTTATTTCAAAAAGAAGCTTGTTTATATTTGTCGCTTGAAAAGAAATTCAGATTTGTGCATCAGCTTTCTTTTTAGCATCCATATACTAAGAAAGTTGAAAAACAAATACATACAAATGCACTTTCCTAAATCAAGCCAAACAGACTGTCTTTTCTTGTTTATCAATAAAAGCTATTTGAGTTTTCCTCCATGCTTTTGTATCATTGATGCTTGTTACATTTGTATGGTCAATTTACATATGATCCTAGATTGTTTATGAATATAGATCCATGTCCTTGTATAGTGCTATGCTTCTGTGATCTTACAGGTACTTTGTGAAGCTGGGCGTACAAGGGAACAGGTAGCTGGGGACTATCAAAGAAGAGAGGAATCAAATCAAAGGATTAGCGCAAGACAGAGGTTGGTCTTTCTATTCCTCTCTATCTATAATTCATAAAGGAAAAACATAAGTAGTTTTTCTCTGTTTGTTTCTAAGGCAGCTGTCACACCTTAGTGGGATAGAGCAGTTCTATATAGACACTTTTCCATGTAACAAAATGGCGACTCCACTGGGGAGATAATTAGTTTGTTTGTTTATCATTCTTTGTGGTCTATTTCATAAACTTATAAGTAGCATTCGAACTGCATTTGCCATAAAAAATGCAAAGTAGATAACTGCTACTTCAATCCATCCACTGGATCTGTTTATGATTTAAACAACTGATTCACAAACTATCTGATTGCCCTTGTGATAGCTCTTAGATCCTCCTTAGATCTACCTCTGGTTGTTGCATTACTGATTGCTTTTTACTCGGCCAAAAACCAAGAACTGAACTGCAAACTGTGACCCGGAGACTGAACAGAGTCTCGTTTCTGGCCCAGCGCAGGTACTGTTCAGAGATTCTGAATTTCAGCGCACTTCCCGAGTGGGCAACCTGCGTTGCATTTCAGATTCTCTGTGTTACAGGTGCGTTGATCAGACTAGCTCTGTGCAGTTGTGGTTTCTGTGGATCATTATTTCCAGTTCTATTCCTGAATTTTGCTGCCTGTGATCAGTATATGTCTGTTTGAAACCCCTTTTCCTTGCTGTTTTTCCACCTCCTTTGTACAAAAGAACTGTAGATGTTTTTGTGTGTTTTTTGAGTCGTTTACAGTTCTCCTTTGCAAAAGTAGCATAATCGTACTGTCGCCCTTTGATTTGAAACTGTCGCAAGCGTTGATTTCAATCGTAGGAAAGAGTTTGATTGCTGTTGATGGTCGATTATCCTGTTACTATTGCTTTTGGTCTGAATTTGTAATTTTCTAGTGTCAAGAACAAGTATTCATTTCAAAATCGTAAGGTGTCGTAATCGTCTCCATTTTTTATTTCGAAAAGAAGCTTGTTTATATTTTTCGCTTGAAAAGAAATTCAGATTTGTTTATCAGCTTTCTTTTTAGCATCCATATACTAAGAAAGTCGAAAAACAAATACATACATGTGCATTTGCATATAGACAGTCTGTTTGGCTTGATTTAGGAAAGTGCATTTACAGTGTGCTCTTTGCTCTTTGTGAAAAGATTCTGTCTTTCTTTTCCCTAGTAGCTAGGATTTTCAGTGCATAAAAGAGATAAAAAGTTTGTTTATCATCTTAGATTGCATTTTAGGAATTACATCTACATATTGTGGTGAACCCGAAAGGAAAACTTCATAAACAGGATCAACTTAAAATAAATTCAATGAATCTAACAACGCTTTGGAACTTAACGCACAACATTTAGAAGTCTAGGCTAGAGACGTATTCCGGCGTCGTAAAGCCTGGTAACTGTTGTTCTCACTGATGGTTGGGTGATTCCTCCACTTTGAGACGATAAGTGCCAGTACGGACTTGTGCTCCCACGTACCGTCGAGTATATTTTGGGAGACACCTATAGGCTTAAATCCTTTATCCATAGGAAGCCGTGTCTGCCGCCCTATCGATCGCAATGCACTGAACACAACATTCGGGAAGATTGACTGCTGTACCGTAAAACGTATTCTGCAGTTTTGCGATTGGTTTGGTACTCCCTCTACCTAGATTTCCAGAGTAGTCCCTTTCGTTCCTTTTCAGACTCCTTAACGGAAAAGGTCCATCTGAGCACTTGTCACTTCAGGCTCATTAAAAATCGAAGGCGACTAGAGTCATCTTTTGTTTTTTCTTGACTCTTAAAAACTGAAAAAACAAGTTGTGTCAAAGCGTCTAAAATTTATTTTAAACGGAATATTCATTACCCCTTTCCTACGTTGATCTTGGGTTGAGAAAATGGAATCCACCAACCAAGGAATTCCCCTTGGAGGAAATCCTAGTCCTTTCTCCTCTTGGGGAGATGTTGGTGCACCCCATATGGCCACATTGTCGCTTCCAGGACTGAAAATTGGTTTACCTGTATGGCTCTTCTCAACCTCTGTCGTTCAGAACACCACAATTCCTGAACAATCGAATCAGCAATTAGACGAGTCCAGAGTTACCCACCAACCTTCTACTTCCTCTAATTCTTCCTCTCCTCCTTCCTCTTCGCTTGATGCGGCTGGTAAAGCCAAAAGTCAGGTACCTAAGGAGAAGAAGGAAAAGAAGAAGAAAGAGAAGAAGAAGAAGGAGCCAAAAGCGAATGGGGTCAAACGAGTGTCGTCTAGCAAAAATCCACACACTGCACCGACTAGGCCAAAATCGCCATGTGTCATTTGCAAAGGAGACCACTATCACAGAGATTGTCCTTGCATCCCTCGGATATTAAGGGACTGGTCTCCTTGTTTGCACAACCCGGTGTCATCAACCTCTGATGATCATGTTGAAAACACACCGTCAACTAGTGAAAGTGAAGCCCCAGGACAAAAAGGAAAATATAGATTTCCTTGTAAATTGTGCGAAGGCGATCATGCCGTCCACCATTGTCCCTTCTTAGACGAAGCTAAAAGATTTTTGGACGATCATCCAGTTTCACCGTTACGACGTCCTCCTGGATATAAAAAACTCTTGCCGAGTCCGTCACTAGTTGAAAATCCGGCTGGCCTGCTCAGGTGGTCGACCGAAGCACCTATCATTGAAGATAAACCATCTGAATCCATACCAGACGAAAGTCAAAAGGTCGAGGTGACAGTTGACCCAGTCTTGCCTTCAGAGGTTCCATCTTCAGATGATACAGTCACTGAAGAGAACAAGGATGACACCGTCCAAATTCTTTTCATAAGCACAGACTCAAACGAACATGGGGGAAATTTACCCGTTCCTTTACTGCAGGAAGGAAGTTCGTCAGAGTCGTACCCGACCGTCTATTCGGTCCCACCTTCAAGCAACCTAGTTGTCTCCTTCGACTGGAATCAACTAGGCAGATCCCGTTTACCAGCTAGTATACCATTCTGAATTATTGTTCAAATATATAGAATGGTTATGGCTGGTACCATCTTAGATGAGGGGGCTTCTGTGAGTATCCTTTCCTCAACTGCTTGGAAAGCGCTTGGTTCGCCATCGCTTTTGCCTGAGATGAGAAATCTGACAGGCTTTGATAAAGGAACCATTCGGCCGTTAGGGATCCTTCCCAATGTGCCTATAACATTGAGAGGGAAAACCGTTCACATGAACGTGATGGTAGTTCAAGGACCCCTGGATTACAATCTATTCCTTGGACGAGACTATATTTATTACATGGGAGCAATTGTCTCCTCACTCTTTAGAGTAATGTGTTTTCCGCACGAAGGAAGAGTGGTCAAGCTCATAGACCAACTTTCATTTCCCGGACCATACAGAGGAAATAGTCATACACCATCCCTAAATGGTCTTTTCATGCAAGAAATGTCTCAATCCCCAGTCCGCCCACCCGATGAGCACAAGTGATTCAGGGGGGCATGACTGAATCCCAGGGGGCATGCACCCTGGTCTGCTTCGGCAGGAAAACTTCGGGTATAGGGTAGGTTTCCGCGAGAGGATATGACTAGTCTGTACTCCTGTCCGTGATTGGAAGAGGGGGTTATTCTAGAACAAGATTCTCTTGTCAAAGTTATGTGAGTTGGCGGGCATCGCCGCTCACCTTTGTTTATCTCGATAGACATCGCCGAAGAAGTGTTTTGTTTACGCCGTAAATAGAACAATCTTTGGTAACCTATAAGAGGTAGGCCTCTCTCGGTAAAACAAATGTTTTAACGGACTAAAGAAGGGGTAACCTTGAAACTCTGTTTTATACCTGGGGGCATGCAAGCCTTTTGGCATGCAAGCGAAGAGCGACTATTTATTTTTTAAATTTTTAGGACCTCTAACCCTTTAAACTCGTAGGATTGGTCGTTTCCTAACTTGCATAAAGAAAGGATGTGGGGAAAAACTGTAAAAGTTGCCGTTTTTGTATGAGACATTCTTATCACACGACTAGATTGATCAAGCAGTTTTAGCACATAGTTCAAGCTCGTTAAAAAATAAACATAAGACATGAGCAAATGTTTCCACCCACGTTTAAGCTCATTAAAAAATGAACTATTCCCCGGTAAATAACCATCGTGAATGTAGTACTTCAGTCGTTAAAGCCTTGGTCGTGTTTGCACCGTCACCTCCACTTTTCCATTGGCCAATCATTCACCTCCATTTGATTGTTTACCCATTTTGAGGAACAGCTACGAAGAGTGATTTCACTAGCCATCCTTGTGACACTGCCGTGATTGGAAAATTCCAAACCTTACCTGGAATCAGCTGCTACCCGTTTTATCACTCGTTCCTCAAAAGACGAGTCTCCTTTAAGCTCTTTTCAACTGACTCGTAAAATATGGAAAGATTGCTGAGCCATTGGCCTCTCCAGCTCGTTAAAGGGACAGGAAGTGCTATCCCTCCTCTAGATTTTAATCTTTTTGGACCTGAGGGATTATTACACAAAAATATCGAGCGTTTGTTTTGTTCGGCTCGTTAAAAGTATCAAAAATTCATCCCTTCTGTATTGTTTTATACTTTTTTGGACTTAAGGGATTAGATGACGAAAAAGGAATTTCGGAGTTACCTTTATGTTCCTTTTCAGACTCTCTAAAATTGAAAAGGACCGAGTTATCTTTGTCGTTAAACTCGTTAAAAAGATTAATAGCGACAAACTTGTCTATAGACGAGAACGAGTTTCACTATCGCTAGGCTTGTTAAAACATAGCGATGGGTTTGCCCGAAGGGCAAATTATAGAACAAGCATATGTTATCCTCCTCAAGCTTGACAAAAATAAAGAGGTATTGGTCAGCAATGACTGGGGAAAAATTGGGAAGAAAACTCAAAGAAACTTTGTTGGTAGCAAGTCACTCTTGAACATGACACTTCCGCTCCGTGTCCGAGTCGAGTTGGGTTGTTTCATTCACCGGTCACATCACCATGGTCATGCCATACCATCCACATTTGGTGTTAACGCTACCAATCCATCACATCAGTGTCGCCGATATGTTCAAGAGAAGTCATTCAGAGAATTCACCTGTGTCTCACCCACTACCATACATTATACTCCATTCTTTCATGAGCGCCACCCTGAACCTTATATCACCAGATCGTTTTCACCTCCATTAAAATCATTTACTCCATTCCGTGTCATTGATTTGGGATTCATTAAGGCCCTCCTGTGACGGATCACTTCTTGTCGACATCAGCTGATTATCCAAGAAGTTGATCTAGGAACACCCCATTCAGTACTTTGAAGCTTGCATGCCTCAATGGCAAGTTTCTCACTTCCAGCGACAAGTTTACATCAATGGCCTTCGACCGAAAGATTTTGCGTGGTGTTCGACGCCAAGTCCTTTATTCACACCACGTGAATTGTACTGTAGTACCTTCAGGGTCATTATCATTATCGGTGATTCCTCTCGCGCTTCTTAATAGTTTACATCATTGACTGGTAATCAAGCGATGTCTTTCCATGTTCGACTTCAGAACATAACTCACATGGATCGACTTGTACTTCGAGTGAAGATCAGACGAGGTTGAAGACCCCGAATCTAGTTTCATCCATCCCGACTGCGATATATATTCAGGGAAATAAAGATATTAAATGTACATCATTGCAGCACAGATAATCATCCTACCAAAAGGATGGTGGCTCCACCAGAATCACCAGTCTACACTCAGACGATTGTCTGTCATATGTACATCAGGGAAAATTTTAAGAACGCCCCCTATATTTATAAATATAATAAATGGGCGAATCTCCATGGTATATAGGAAAAATGGAAGGCGATTTTATCAATAATATAATATGTATATATAATTGTTTGGCGAATCTCTCACCAGGCATGGCGAATATTTTACTCAATTATAAAATCTTGTCAGATCTTGGCAATTCTTTCACTAAATAATAAAACTTTGTAAAGTCCTAGTGAATCTTAGCATAGGCTACATGTTGGTTTAATTCCCCCATTTAAATAGGCTACATTCCAGGTCAATACCATGGGTCAATACCATGTGCCCTTTTGTTGAATACCATGGGTCAATACCATGTGCCATTTTTATTTTTATTAATTCTAATATTAGCGTTAATAATGGTTTTTTGCATGGTATTAATAACAATCTAGTCCATGGTATTTGTCCCATAGTATTTTGGCCATAGGTTTCACCTAAATATAACCCATTTTTTGAGTGTTCGTAAATATAAGGTGACTTATAGAGTAAATATAAAAATTGTTTTATTTGTTTACCATACCTCTCGTTTATTTATATTTTTATTAATTTACCATACCTCTTTTACAAATATGGTATTTGGCCCATAGGATTCACTTAAATAAAACCTCTTTCTTGAGCCTTCATAAATAGAACGAGGGTTATGGACTAAATATAAAAAGAGGTTTTATTTATTTACGATATGTCTAGTTTATTTATATTTTTATTTATTTACCATACCTTTTGAGTAAGTATAAAAAGACGTTTTATTTATTTACCATACCTCCACTTTACTTATATTTTTATTTGTTTACACCCTTACATGTATATAAGGTGACTTATGGAGTAAATATAAAAAATGTTTTATTTATTTACCATACCTCTCATTTATTTATATTTTTATTAATTTACCATACCTATTTATTTATATTTTATTAATTTACCATACCTCTTTTATAAATATGGTATTTGGCCCATAGGATTCACTTAAATAAAACCTATTCTTGAAAATGGGCGAATGGATTCACTTAAATAAAACCTATTCTTGAAAATGGGCGAATGGATTCACTTAAATAAAACCTATTCTTGAAAATGGGCGAATGGAAGGTTGTAAGTCCTAATTTCAAGGGCTAAATTTACCTTTTTTACCCTCTCCCTTAAAATAAGGTGGGCTATTTGAGGTGATTTGTAAAAATGTACTATGATACAAAATATTCGCCCACTAAAAATTTAAAACCCCTTAATTTCGCCAAAGGGCGAACATTCGCCCCTAAAATTATCCTTGATGTACATGAAAATGAATTTATAAAGCTGAGCATGGGAATGCCCGCCTTAGCTAGATCATGAAAATATTATGAAGATAATGTATTGTATTGTATCTTATTACAGGTCTCCTCCCAGCATTGAAAGAACTTCGGATCCTCATAATAAAGCATTTCACCCGACACCAAAAGGTTAACGGCCTCATACTTTAGGGGGCAACTGTTATAGACATTTTTGTGCCCTACAACCCCAAGCATGAAATGTCCATAAACCAACGGCTCCTAAGTCCCTAAAAGTGTTGTTCTAACCCCTAAAGGAACAAGGTCGATAGATTACAGCTTCTCCCAGAAGTTCTCCATGAAAAACAACTCAGAATTGGTCAAAACAGGATCATTGCAGCTGCTCCACTGGCTAAGTGCATTGCATCTCACCTAAATACACTGTGAGGGTGCGTTGCATTTCAAAAGTCCCTTCTGTGGGGTGCGATGGGCGAGAAATGACAAATGGCAGTGTCATTCCGCGAGGTGGAGAGGCAATGGAAGCTTCCAGAATCTTCCCCTGTGACACTTGCCTCACTGAATTCGACCAAGGATGAGTAAGAGACCCTCAGTCTCCAAGTGGAAGCCAGAACTGTCAAAGAGAAGACACTTATCAAATCACAAGCTGACTCATCCCCCTTACAGATATCTATATATGGATCCATCATCCCAGAGATCCAGAGGCTGGAATTTTGCATATTGTAAGGAATTATTGTTGGTTTCTAGAGACAAACATCAGATTGTTGGGTGATCTAAGCTTTGTTTGAGGTGAAGAGGGGCTTCTTTGCTGGGAGGTTGATGCTGGGTCGAAACAACTGGTTGTAACTCCTCCTGGATCTTTTCTTGTTTATCAATAAAAGCTATTTGAGTTTTCCTCCATGCTTTTGTATCATTGATGCTTGTTACATTTGTATGGTCAATTTACATCTGATCCTAGATTGTTTATGAATATAGATCCATGTCTTTGTATAGTGCTATGCTTCTGTGATCTTACAGGTACTTTGTGAAGCTGGGCGCGCAAGGGAACAGGTAGTTGGGGACTATCAAAGAAGAGAGGAATCGAATCAAAGGATTAGCGCAAGACAGAGGTTGGTCTTTCTATTCCTCTCTATCTATAATTCATAAAGGAAAAACATAAGTAGCTTTTCTCTATTTGTTTCTAAGGTAGTTGTCACACCCTAGTGGGATAGAGCAGTTCTATATAGACACTTTTCCCTGTAACACCACTTGAAACAAAAATAAACATACTCAAGGAAAATGACTCGCCAAGAATGGATTCAAAATATGTGCACAATGTTATGAAACCAGCTCAAGAAAAGATAGAAAAGATAGATCAACGCCTTAGAATTCAGCCTCTTCGAGGGGGAAACCTCCTTTACGTTATATAAATGAACAATTCTTTGATGATTCAAATGAAAAAACCTCCTTTCTATATATAGGAGTCTAAGGAGTCACAATATAATCCAGCCAACTTAACAATAATAATATAAAGCCACAAAAATAACAATAGAGGGATTCTATGGGGCACAGAAATAACAATATGGGGGTAATAGGGGCACAAAAATATAAATAAGGGGTATAACTATAATAGTAATGGGGTAATCACTAGTATTATAGGGACCCAACATGCCCCTCTCCTTCAAAAAAGTGTTGTCCTCAACGCTTGAGTAATTCTGGATACTTCTGCATAAAATTCTCATCCTCCCATGTGGAATCTTCAGCGGATAAGTTCTTCCACTTGATAAGATACTCTGAAATTGATTGATTTCGTAGCTGTCGAGTTCTTGTTTCTGTGACTGCTTCCGGTTCCAATATAATTTTTCCTTCCTCGTCAAGTTCTGGCAATATTGTTTGAATTGGGAGCTTGTCACCTATAACCTTCTTTAAACATGAAACATGGAAAACTGGGTGCAATCGAGAAGCTGCAGGAAGCTCCAATTTTTATGCCATAGTACCAATCTTTTGCAACACCTTGTACGGACCATAATACTTTGGTGATAGTTTATTATCCTTCTTAGCTTGCTTTAGGGACATTTGCTTATATGGTTGTAGCCGTAGGAATACCCAATCACCTACATCAAAACTTCTTTCACTGCGATGTTGATCTGCCTATTGTTTCATTCTATTTTGTGCCAACACGAGGTTATCCTTTAAGAGTTGGAGGACTTGTTGTTGATGTTTGATGTGATGTTCCACTGCCTGAACCTTAGAATTTTCTCTTAAATATGATGTGATGGATGGTGGTTGAT
This sequence comes from Pinus tabuliformis, assembly GCA_031772625.1. Lineage (NCBI taxonomy): Eukaryota > Viridiplantae > Streptophyta > Pinopsida > Pinales > Pinaceae > Pinus > Pinus tabuliformis. Next base: position 272,733,878 of record CM062805.1, on the reverse strand, counting down.
ACCCATAAAGTGCCATAAATGGGGTCATTTTTGTTGCTGTATGGAAGGAAGTGTTATACCACCATTCAGCCAGAGGCAACCATTTGACCCATTGTGTCTGTTTATCAGATACAAAGCAATGAAGATATCCTTCCAAAAATTTGTTTACTATCTCAGTTTGCCCATCAGATTGAGGATGATAAGATGAGCTATGAGCTAACTGAGCACCAAGACAAGAAAATAATTCTGTCCAAAAATTTCCAGTGAAAATGGGATCTCTGTCACTTATAATAATCTTTGGGTTTCCATGTAGCTTTTGAAATGTTTCCATAAATGTAGAAGAAACTGTACTGGCTTTAAATGGGTGTGATAATGCACAAAAGTGTGCATACTTGGTAAGTCTGTCAACTACCACCATGATGACACTCTTTCCCTCAGAATTGGGTAAACGTGTGATAAAATCCATTGAAGCCTCCTCCCAACGTTGGCTTGGAATGGATAAAGGTTGTAATAGACCCGGTGTCTTAATTGTTTCAACTTTATTTTGTTGGCAAACCAAAAATTCCGCCACAAACTTTTGAATATCTGATTTAAGGCCATCCCAAAAAAATTCCTTCTTAAACCTGTGGTAAGTTTTTAAAATCCTGAGTGCCCTCCTAAGGGAGAAGTGTGCAATTCCATAAGAATCTTTTGTTTTAGCTGGGAATTCTTACAGAGGTATAAGCGATCTTTGTACCATAACGAATCATTTTGTCAGCTAAATGTATCAGAAGTACTGGAATCTTGTTGTAGCTTTCGAATAAGTGCCCACACTTCTTCGTCATTCTTCCATTCCTCCCTTGCTTGATTTATCTAATCTGGTTGGATAATAGAAATGGCACACAACAATGCTTCCACATCCTCATCCTTTCTTGAGAGTGCATCTGCCACCACATTTTGCTTCCCTTTTTTGTAGATGATTTCAAAGTCATAACCCAACATCTTTGTGACCCACTTTTGTTGCTCTTCAGAGGATAATCTTTGTTCTAAAAAGTATTTAAGGCTATCATGATCCGTTTTTACCTTGAAGTGTCTTCCCATTAGGTAGGGTCACCATTTCTTAAGTGCATGGAGTATTGCCAACATTTCCTTCTCATAAATAGCTTTTCTTAAAAACTTTCCCTTGATTGGACGACTTTCAAAAGCAATGGGTCTTTCATCTTGCATTAGAACAGCACCAATTCCATTTCCTGAAGCATCACATTCCACAATAAAGGTTTTTGTGAAGTCCAGTGTAGCTAAGACCGGTGCTTGGCACATTGCCTCTTTAAGATGTTCAAAGGCCTTTGTTGCTTCCGCAGTCCATGAAAATGAATCTTTCTTCAATAATGTTGTTAGAGGTGCTGCTATTCTCCCATAATTCTTAACAAACTTGCAATAATACCCTGTCAACCCAAGAAATCCTCACAGATGCTTTATGGATGTGGGGATTTTCCATTCCTTAATGGCTTTAATTTTGCTAGGGTCTACCTTAACTCCTTCATGAGATACAATATGACCCAAATATTCCACCTCTTGGACTCCAAAGAAACATTTGGATCTTTTTGCATATAATTGTTTCTCCCCCAATAGTTGTAGCACCCTGTCAACATGTTCAACATGATCCTTCCAAGACTTGCTGTAGATTAGTATATCATCAAAAAATACTAACACAAATTTTCTAAGGAATGGTTTGAAAATTGAATTCATCAAACCTTGAAATGTTGAAGGTGCATTGTTAAGGCCAAAAGGCATGACAAAAAATTCATAATGACCCTCATGAGTTCTAAATGCTATTTTCGGAATGTCTTCAATCTTCATTCTGATTTGATGATATCCCAAACGAAGATCCAACTTGGTGAAGTAAATTGATCCATGCAATTCATCCAGTAATTCATCAATGACAGGAATGGGGAACTTATCTTTAATAGTGAGCTTGTTGAGCTCCCTATAATCTGGACACATGCGCCATGATCCATCCTTCTTGTGTACCAATACTACTGGAGCTGAGAAAGAACTTTGATTCGGTTGAATTATACCAGCCTCTAGCATTTCTGCAACCATACGTTCAATTTCACTTTTTTGGACATAGGGATATCTGTACGGCCTGATGTTTGGAGGAACACTTCCTGGAATCAGATGAATAGCATGATCATGATCATGCATAGGTGGGAGACCTTTGGGAGTCTCAAATACCTTGGAATGATTGTCCAGGACTTTTTGGAGATCTGGAGAAATAGATGATTCCAATGTGGAAACATCTAGCGAACATAATTGTGCAATTACACCTCTTTGCTCCTTTTTTAGAAGCTTAGTCATGCCATTAGAGCTGATTATCTTTCCTGGTTTCCATGCAATACCCCTTAATTCAACTTCCTTTCCTTCCGTAGAAAATTTGATGAAAAGTTCTTGAAAATTAAAAGTTATTGTACCCAAGGATTGTAGCCATTGGACTCCTAGTACAACATCGGTACCTCCCATTGGAATGGAAAGCATTGGGCTAGTCAATACATATTCTCCCATGGATAGCTTGATATTATGGCACTTTCCAGAGAAATTTATTGTTCCTCCATTTGCAATCATCACTTGACACTCTGGTGCTGGATATAGGAAGCAATTTAATTCTTTTGCTACCCTACAATGAATAAAATTGTGGGTGCTTCCTGAATCCATCAACACTATTACCCTTTTCTTCTTGATTTGTCCTTCTAACTTGATGGTTTAAGGAGTGGTAATTCCCGCCAATTCATTACAAGATATGGTCGGATTTATTTGTTCTTCATCTAGGCTTTGTTCCTGGAATATATCCTCTTCTTTTGACCTTTCTTGCTCCTTTTCTTCTTCCTCTTCACAATCTATGTAGAATAATTTCTTCTCAGCACACTTATGACCTTTTATGTATTTGCTATCACAATTGTAACAAAGCCCTTTTGCTCCTTTTTCTTCCAATTTTTGTGGTGTCAACCTTGTAGGTTGTGGAAGACTAGGGGCAACAACACTTCCGTATTTATAGTTGTGAGTGGTATGCTTCTTAGTTGCCATAATTTTGCTTTCCATTTTTCTTGCTAACCTGAATGCCTTCTCTAATGAATCAGGTTCCCAAAGGTGAACATCATGTTGGATATTATCCTTTAAAGACCCTATGAACACATCAATCCTATGCTCCTCTGGAATATCTTTTACACTTATGTTCAATTTTTGGAACTCCTCAATGTGCTCCATTATTGAACCCTTTTGTTTGAGACTTATCAATTGGCTAAAAAAAGTGTTGCTTTTTGTATCCTCATAATGTGCTATCAATTCTTCCGTAAAAATTGCCCAAGTGATAAATTGTTTACGAGAACAAATCCATTGATACCATACAAACTGATTTGGTTCCAAATATACAGTTGCCATACGTACCTTTTGTGTGTTTTGCACATTATTGAGATCGAAGAATTGCTCCATCTGTAATATCCATGTGGCGGGATCCTTGCCATCAAACTTCCTCATATCGATTTTTGGAATATGGTGATTCTTCGATCCAACATTAGCATCTATGGAATCATGATTAACATTTCTTTTGTTCTCATCATGAGTTTCCTTTACTACCTTTTCACCATTAGTAAGTATTTTTTGTAGAAAATTTGTCAAATCTGTCTTCAAATCTGCCATGCCTGTCTTCAAATTTGTGTTCAAATCTATCTTCAAATTGTCCATCTTAGCTTCCATGCCATTCATCTTAGCTTCCACACCATTTATCTTAGCTTCCATGCCATTTATCTTAGCATCTGTTAACTTTTGTGAGCGTGCCATTTGTTGCACTTGTTCTTGTAATTTTGATATACCATGTAGCATTTCTTCCTCTTCTTCATGAGTCATGCTAGAGCTTTTAGGTTCCTTACTAGGTGTTTGCATTTTCTTTCCTCGGGGCATCAGTTACCGATAATAATGCTCTACTATGCCCTTTGAATTCCTTCAAAATAAATTTTCAAACCAAGCTTAAGCAAAAATTTAAAAAAATCTACACACCTTTTTTCACTTTGTAGGAGCTTGTTATTGCCTCTGATGTATCTTTGTATTTGCCAATCGTCTAGTTCTGAATTTGTGACCTATAGTAGCTCTCTGTGTCCTCTTTCCAATGCTACCAGTCTGATCCAAATTGGATTTTCCAAGAAAGAGTTATGCACAATCTCCCAAGATGACCTGATTATAGACCTTTCGAGAAGAGCGAAGTTGTATGAAGTGCCATGTGTACAATTTTCGATATTTGGCTCTGAAAAAGATATACAAGAAACTACAGTCCGTCCTCTTTCTGTACCTTCTAACAAAATTTCAATCTGATTCCCATAGAGAAAGTTATGACAATTTTCCCCTGGTCACCTGTTTTGAATGTAATTGAGGAGTCTGCTAAAAGACCAACTTCCTCAGATCATATCTCCGAAAATATCGCACGAAAAGCTCTGAAATTTGGATCCAAGGTTCAGCGCGATTTATTCTCAAATGGGCTTTTTTTGCGACTTCTGAAATGTAACAGAAAAAAAGTTATAGCGAAAATTCCACGATGACCTGTTTGGAGCAACGAAACCCTAGAATCCAAAGCTCTGATACCAAATGTTATGAAACCAGCTCAAGAAAAGATAGAAAAGATAGATCAACGCCTTAGAATTCAGCCTCTTCGAGGGGGCAACCTCCTTTACATTACATAAATGAACAATTCTTTGATGATTCAAATGAAAAAACCTCCTTTCTATATATAGGAGTCTAAGGAGTCACAATACAATCCAGCCGACCTAACAATAATAATATAAAGCCACAAAAATAACAATAGAGGGATTCTATGGGGCACAGAAATAACAATATGGGGGTAATAGGGGCACAACAACATAAATAAGGGGTATAACTATAATAGTAATGGGGTAATCACTGGTATTATAGGGACCCAACACACAACCTATAATACTTCTTCCCTTCATTGTTCTACTTGTTCTTGTATGTTTATCACTACTCTGCCCCTCTATTTCCCTTTTCATAGAATTTTTCTTTAAAAAAAAAATTTTATAGGCCTCTCTATAGACATTGAAATCCTTCTATGGATTTTTAAAGAGATGATCGTACATGCTTGTATTGGATTTTTCCCCATAAATTTCATGAAAAGTTGCTTTATCTTAAATTTTGAGGACATCTGGAGTTGCTAGTAATGTTACTATCACTCTCTCCTAAAATTATTGCATACATATCTTCTTGGACTATAGGATCTAGCTATAGGTGGCAAGCTTTGAACCTTTCTTAAGGAATTTGAGTAACCTCCATACCCGTTGTTGGTGATGTTAGTATCACTCTCTCCTAAAATTATTCCATAACTATCGCCACCATATCTATTAAAAAATAAAGAGCACTAATTAAAATCATGCATTAGGCCGAATTCAATACAAACAAGCGATGAACTACCTAAAAGATTATATTGTATATATAATGTTAGTATCACTCTTCTAAAATTATTCCATACCTATCATTGCCATATTTGTTGAAAAATAAAGAGTGTTGATTAAGATGACACATTAGCTTGGATTCCATACAAATAAGAGATGAATTCCCTGAAAGATTATAACGTATCCACACTAATTAAGATCACACATTAGCTTGAATTTAATGTGAACAAAAGAGGAATTGCCAAAAAGATTATAAATACAGATATGTTTTATATTAGGTGTATAAATACAAGGAGATCAACTTTATTTATAATACAGTTGGAGGAATCCAGCACTAAAAATACAATGGGAGGAGCCCAATGTTAAAAAGAGGAACTGCCAAAAAGATTATAAATACGTATATATTGTATATTAGGTGTATAACTAAAAGATCACCTTTATTTATAATGCAATGGGAGGAATCCAGCACTAAAAATACAATGGGATGAGCCCAACATTAAAATGACAGGTGGTTGGGTAGTTCACTTTCCAAGCAATAATAAGTCAAATATGCATAGTAATTAGACATTGACCTAAGTAATTTTAATTAAATGGTGTATCTACACCAAAAATACCTTCTTTTACTGGAGTGTCTAATGGTAGAAGGAAAAATTTTCACGATAAAATGTGTGATGACAGTGACTCATACTCCATATAAAGTGCATGCAATAGGGAAAATTGTCAATAATGGCGTTAACCCTGTGAGGAGTCATGGAGTATAGCATATGAAAATGAAATGAAAGAGTCCTAAAGCATTTCAAAAGTTTCAGTTTATTCCAAATTCCTTCCTGAGCAAGTTTTTCCTCTGTACTTTACCACATAAATAAAATATATAATGAAACGTAGAATTAAGGTACCCTAGCAGACCAACTACGAAAGTCACATGATATGGCTTCACTCCTAACTATTGCATTTGGTGACAAACGGTGAGAGCATCATCACCAAGACCATGCATGCCATAGTTTGCTATTATATAATAATGAATATTTGAAATATTCAAATATAATAATGTATAATCATTATTGTAGCAGAATTAAATAACTCAAATAAATGTATCGTACTTCAACATACATATCCTTTAGATATTCATCTCATCATCCTAGTCAAACTAGATTATTCACCTCAGTGTCATTAATACATTTTATTTTATAGATCAATAAAGAAAAAATTGAACAAGTATTGTCCTCCATGATCCATCCTTCGTAATCTAGTTGTACTGAGTACTTGTTTTTCTTGTGGAAAAAGTGAACAAGTATTGGCATCCATGATCCTTCCTTCACAATCCAATAGTATCAAACACTCTTGTTCTTCATCTGGAAAAAGCAAACAAATAATTACCTCCATGATTGAGTAGTATTGAATATTGGTTCTTCTCACAGGGTTGCGAATGTTAAAATTGCATGTTATTTATTGCAGTTTTTTACTTTAAATTAATTTGGTTGTGAATGCTAAAATAGCATGTTATTTCTTTCTATTTTTTTGCTTTAAATCATTTTTTGTACATTAAAATGGGTAGTGTCTTGCATACGGTAAATTGTGTCTAGAAGGCTAAAAAAATTCCAAAACACAAAACACAAATGGAAGATTATATAATTCTTCATAAATAATTTAAATGGTCTTTTCATCATGAGTACATATCTTGTAACCAAAAATTAAGAGATATATAACTAACCTTCGTACGGATTCCACATAAATCTTTGGAATCTAAAATTCTAATAAAATTTTAGCATTGATTGCTATTGTTGCCTTCAATATTTGTTTGAGAGAGTCCCTCTGATTCATCAACAATATTTTTGTATTGTCTGAGAAACCTGCATGAGGAATTTTTGGAGTGGGAAGCCACCGTTTATGATCCTTTTACTGTTGATTTCCTCTCCCTTCGAATGAATCATCATTGACCTATCCTTCTACCAAAATTCATTTTCCCTGAATTTCTCCAAAACTTCTTACATGCCCATAATGGTAAATAGACAATGAATTTCTATATAATTTCTTCAATAGCTTGGAAGGAAATTGAGTTGTAAATCTTACAAGAAGCATTGCATCCAATTTATCCAGTGCTGGGATTTTGTCTAAAGGTCTTACCACACTTTAGTAACCATGATCTGATGAACAACAATTTTCCAACTCTTTACTAATCAGATTATGAATTCTTCTAGTCATTATTGTTGAAAATAGCAACAAAAAATGCTAAAAATAGAATTGCTAAAAATAGCACTACTATAAATAACAGTTCAGCCAGCGTTGAACTTAGCAACAATGGATGAAAAAATGGAAGCACTAAAAATAGCATTCTATAAATAGTATTTCAAGATACTTTCCTATTTTAGTCAGTCCCTAAACTAAAATAGTGAAGTAAAATTCGAATTTGATCTTAGCAGTTGTTTGTAAAATAATTAATTAATTCATCTTGAGTTAATTAGTTAAGGAAAATCAAACATGAAGTCTATGTGGGGACATGCAACAGTTTCTCCATTAATTGAGGAATTTATCCATCAGTTAAAGAGATAAGGATGAATTGTAATATTGAGTTGTAATTAGTTGGATCAGTTAACTGAGTCAAGTCTAGTTAGATTAATTCAAACAGTTTGTTGAATTAATGTGAGTTCAGTTAGTTAATTCTTGCATGCATGTAACTACTACACTTTAAATAACTGAGCATTCTCTCATAAATAACTCATGCATGTCAGTTCAGACAGAGACCTAGTTGAGATTAGATGGAGGGAAATGTACTATCAGTTGTTAGAATATTCCATTATGAATATTACTTGCATGTAGAGGGAATTATTTCCTTGAGGATTGCGTAGTTATTTCTTCAGGTTTAGTGAGTGTGATGAGGCCAATTCACACATGTGACATCATTTGACCCCAAGGAAAATTGAGCAAGGAAATAGGAGGCTTGGAGGGCTTGAGGAGGAAATATACTATGTCTATTCAGTATGTGAGTTGTATTCTTTGATTGCAGAGAGAGCATGATAGCTTGAGAGCTGATTCTTTTTATAACTTGAACAAGATTTCCACTTGTATGATAATACAGAGATTGGGGTTTTAGGCTGAGGTTTTCCTGAGGTTATTTCTTCTGTGTTGATTTTTCTCATTCTCAGTTATATGTGTTCTCTTGATCTTGCTCAATTCGATTAAACTTCCGCAAAGTGTTGTAGAAGTAGATCTTGTATTGTGTTTTAGTATATTGCATAATCTGTTGATCTACAATGGGAATTTCTACATGGTATCAGAGAAAAGGTGATCAAGACGAAGAACAATATACAAGAAGGAGAAGTTCAAAGTTTGTGGTTCTTGAATATAGAAATCGAGTTCTTATCACAACTCAATTTCATTGATGGCGTTTAGTGGTTTAAGACTCAAGTATGCCCTTGATGGCAACTCGAATTATATAGCCTGAAAGGATTGCATGGAGCCAGTATTAGAGGATAACGGTCTAAAGGACTTCATTGATCAAGAAGTCCCCAAGCTGACTGACGCTACTCAACTGGTGGAATGGAAGAAATGTGTGGTTGGAGCAAGGAGAATCCTCCTACAGGGAGTTTGAGACCACATTTTCTTGAGCCTCCATGGGAAGGAGACACCGTTTTCGATGTGGAAAACATTGAAAGATCTATATAAGAACAACAACGATCAGAGGAAGCTAGCGCTGAAAGAAAAGCTTCGTAAGATTAAGTGTGAAAAGGGCGACACAATCTCTACATATCTGAACAAGCTCACCACCTGTAGGGATGAGCTTGGAAGTGTAGGGATCACGACCGTTGATGATGACATGGCGAGTCTTACACTCCTCAGTCTTCCTAAGAGTTGGCATAGCTACCAAGACTCGGTTAATGGAAGAGAAAAACTGTCAGATTGGGAACGAATTTGGTCGATTCTGATGCATGAGGAAATAAGAAGAAGCATCGGAGATGGATCCTCATCGAAGTAAGATGATGAGGAAAATCTAACCTTAGCGAGTAAGGTGAGGAAAGGGAAAGGTAAAGTGTCCCATTCCAAATTTGGTTCTTCCCATTGACAAATTGAAAGTGCGATGCTTTCATTGTCATGAAGTGGGCCATTATGCCACGAATTGTCCACAGAAGAAATCGAAGAAGGGTTCCTCAAAGGGATCTAATGGTGAGGCACTGGCCTCATAGTTTGAGCTGGATTTCTCACTTATTGCATGCATGGTTTCATCCATGGTGGGATGTGGGTGGTACCTGGACAGTGGAGCTTCATTCCACATGTCAGGTGACAAGAATATTTTCAGTACCTTGGAGGAGAAGGATCTCCTGATGTGGATCGAGATGGGCGATGATGGAAATTACCATGTTTCAGGTGAAGGTATGGTTGTGTTTCAGAGGGAGCATGGAGATCCCCTCACCCTAACTGATGTAAAGCATCTACCAAGTCTGAAGAAGAATCTTCTGTTTGTCGCTATGTTAGAAGATAAAGGCTATGATGTAGTATTTATTAAAGGAAAGGTATTCCTGAGGCATATCGGTACTGGACAGACAAAGCGAATAGGGATTCGATTCAAGAATCTCTACAAGCTAGAGGTAGACGATTGTGTTGCTTTGAGTTCCAAAGCTGAGATGGTGCAGAGCCAAGATGTTGGCGAGCTATGGCATAGAAGACTGGACCACCTGCACCATGGAGCCCTGAAGATCATGTAGACAATTTCTACGAGATTACCCAAGGGAAAACTTGAGCAGACGACTACATGCAAAGGTTGTACCTTGGGTAAGTATGTGAAATCTTCCTTTCCGGATCGAGGTAGTAGAGTTGGAGCAATCCTGGAGAGAGTTCACTCAGATGTTTGTGGACCCTTCTCTACATCCTCCACCATTAAACAAAGGTACTATGTTATTTTTATTGATGATTTTTCTCATAGATGTTGGATCTACTTTATGAAAAAGAAGGATCAGACATTCTTGAGGTTTTGTGAGTTTAAAGCCTTGGCAAGGAAATATTCTGGAAAGAAAATAAAAGCCTTGCATAGCGACAATGGTGGAGAGTATGTCTCCCAATAGTTTAAATACTTATGCTCTGTAGAAGGTATTAAACAGGAATTGATGGCACCCCATAACCCACAGCAGAATGGGGTAGCCAAAAGGAAGAACAGATCAATTGTGGGAGCAGCTCGAGCAATGTTGCATGACCAAAGCCTACCACTACATTTATGGGCTGAGGCATGCAATACAGCAGTATACTTGTAGAACAGAAGCCCGCATCGTAACTGGGAATGAAGACACCTATGGAGGCCTATTCCGAGAAGTGACTTGATGTAAGTCACTTCCGAATCTTTGGATCATCAGTTTACTATCATGTGACCAAAGATGCTAGGAAGAAGCTAGACCCAATAGCTAAGATGGGAATATTTTTGGGGCACATGGATACACCCCACAACTATCGGGTGTACTTGCCTTCCACTCAGAGGACAATGGTACATAGGGAACAAAAATTCGACGAGAAAAAAGCCATGCAAGTATTACTTGAGAAGGAGCTCAAATTGCATGCAGATGAGGAACCTTCAGTTCCTAAGGAGGAGGAGCCTCAGATTGATGCGGAGCAGTCGCATGCAGAGGATCCGGGAGTGGAGACATCCACTCATGCTGAGACTTCCAGAGATGGGCAGAAACGCTCAAGGGAAGATGACAGGTTGATGCTGAATGTGCGAGAGAATGTAGGACAACCATCTTCTCAGTGCAGACAGAGGAGGTCACCCGAGTGGTACACTGGGTAGATGGCCCTGGTTGGGGAATGTGTAGATACTGAACCTTCTTCATTCGAGGAGGCAGTGCAGTAACCAGTCTGGGTTGATGCAATGATAGAGGAGTACGACTCTATCATTCGGAATAGTGTGTGGGATGTTGTCCCAAGGCCTCAGGGCAAGTCAGTGGTGAGTTCCAGATGGATTTACAAGGTAAAGCATGCAGCTGATGGTAGTGTTGAGAAACATAAGGCAAGGTTTGTTTCCTGTGGCTTCTCACAGGTCAAGGGGATCGACTACGATGATACTTTTTCTCCCGTAGCAAGGTACTCATCGATTAGATCAATATTGGCACTATCAGCTCAGATGGGGTGGAAGATCCACCAGATGGATGTGAAGACAACATTCCTCAATGGGAAGATTGAGGAGGAAGTGTACATTAAGCAGCCAGAGGGTTTCGAGACCTTCGATCATGAGTCGCATGTGTGCAAACTCAAGAGGGCTTTGTATGGGCTGAAACAAGAACCCCATGCTTGGTACACCAGGATCGACAACTATTTCACTGGTTTGGGCTTCACCAAGAGTGAAGCATATGTGAACCTTTAACACATCAAGTAGAAGGTAAACCATTGATCATTGTTCTTTATGTCGATGATCTGGTTTTGACAGGTGATGATCAGCTGATACAGTCTTGGAAGGAGGACCTTGCAAGAGAGTTTGAGATAAAGGACATGGGCCTTGTGCACTACTTTCTAGGCATGGAGGTGTAGCAAAAATATGGTGAAGTATTTGTGTCTCAAGGCAAGTATGCCAATGAGATACTCAGGTGCTTTCACATGGAGAAGTGCACGCCCATGCAGACTCCTCTAGCTGGGAACTAAAGGAAGGAGGATGCTACTTCAGGTGAGGTAGTCGCTGCTAATGTTTATCGGAAGTTGGTGGGTTCCCTTATGTATCTACTGAACACACGACCCGACTTATGCTTTACGGTGAACCAGTTGAGTTAAGCTATGGTTCAGCCTACCAAGCTGTTTTGGAAGATAGTGAAGCATGTGCTGAGATACCTCAGAGGCACTTCTCAGTTCGGATTGTGGTACAGATAGATAGAGGGAGTGAAGGTTTAGGGCTTCACAAATGCGGATTGGGTAGGGAGTCCATCCGACCGGAAGAGCACTTCTGGAGGAATCTTCAACCTTGGTTTAGCTGCAGTTTCCTGGTATAGCAGGAAATAGAGATCAGTTGTACTCAGCTCAGTAGAGGCTGAATACATGGCTGTTAGTTAGACTACATGCGAGGCCATTTGGATGCGAAAGATTGTAGTTTGAGTGTTTGGTTAGAGGATGCATCCTACAATGATCTACTGTGATAACCAGAGTTGTATCAAACTCTCCGAGAATCCATTTTTCATGACAACTCTAAGCACATTGATATCTAGTATCACCATCTTCGAGATTATGTGGTCAAGAGGATCTTGTTGTCGCTGTATGTTTCGACCAAGGAACAGTATGCAAATATTTTGACTAAGGCATTGTGAAAATGCAAGTTCGAGCTCCACAGAGACAGGATTGGGGTTACGGATAATCCCTTTCTTGTTGAGAGGGAGTGTTGAAAATAGCAACAAGAAATGCTAAAAATAGAATTACTAAAAATAGCACTGCTATAAATAGCAGTTCAGCTAGTGTTGAAGTTAGCAACAATGGATGAAAAAATGGAAGTGCTAACAATAACATTCTATAAATAGCATTTCGGGATACCTTCCTATTTTAGTCAGTCCCTAAACTAAAATAGTGAAGTAAAATTCGAATTTGATCTTAGCAGCTATTTGTAAAATAATTAATTAATTCATCTTGAGTTAATTAGTTAAGGAAAATCAAACATGAAGTCTATGTGGGGACATGCAACACTTTCTCCATTAATTAAGGAATTTATCCATCATCAGTTAAAGAGATAAGGATGAGTTGTAATATTGAGTTGTAATTATTTGGCTCAGTTAATTGAGTCAAGTCCAATTAGATTAATTCAAACAATTTGTTGAATTAATGTGGGTTCAGTTGGTTAATTCTTGCATGCATGTATCTACTGCACTTCAGATAACTGATTATTCTCTCATAAATAACTCATGCATGTCAGTTTAGACAGAGACCCAGTTGAGATCAGATGGAGGGGTAATGTACTATCAGTTGCTAGAATATTCCATTGTGAATATTCCTTGCATGTAGAAGGAATTCTTTCTTTGAGGATTGCGCAGTTACTTCTTCAGGTTTAGTAAATGTGATGAGGCCAATTCACACATGTGACATCATTGGACCCAAAGGAAAATTTCGAAAGGAAATATGAGGCTTGGAGGGCTTGAGGAGGACATATAATATGTCTATTCAGTCTATGAGATGTATTGTTTGATTACAGAGAGAGCAGGATAGCTTGAGAGCTGATTCTTTTTGTAACTTGAACAAGATTTCCACTTGCATGATAATACAGAGATTGGGGTCTTAGGCTGAGGCTTTCCCGAGGTTATTTGTTTTGTGTTATGTGTGATTGATTTCTCATTCTCAGTTATATGTGTTCTCTTGATCTTGCTCAATTTGATTAAGCTTCCGCAAGGTGTTGTAGAAGTAGATCTTGTATTGTGTTTTAGTATATTGCATAATTTGTTGATCTACAGTGGGAGTTTCTACAATTATATTGTCTAAACCATGTACCTAATACAAATTAAATACATATAATTGGTATGGTAATTAAAGCAAAACAACTTGCAATTTAATATAAAAGTGAGGAGGGTGACATAATTAGCTCAATTTGGGTGCCATCCACTAAGCATTGATGACATGGAACAGATTCTACTATATAATTAGTCACAGATAGTAACCTCAGCTTATTTCCACAACATTGTCTTGGACTTTGGAACCAGGGGCTCCAACCTCCATAGATCTCCGAAAATGACAACTGCATTTGACTAATTAAGTGAAACAACCAAAAGTGAAATAAGTTCAAAGCAATTGGATCTAAAGGAAAATTTTCATTATTCCAGGATATATATACCTAACAGATTGCTTATTGCATTGGAAAAAACAGACACCCTTGCCTCCACCAGACATATCTTCTCTGAGAAGTAACTTGGCAACCCTTTCTTTCATCAACTCCTTAATTTTGCAAGAAAACCCTAATTATTCAGTCAATAATTAAGAACCAATATTTGTTGTACTATTTCAATCATTAGAAACCCCAATTTTGCAGAGTTCTCAGATTCCTTATATCAAAATAAAAGTAAAATATGCCTTCTCATAGCCTCAAAATGATCTTAAAAATTAGTCAATGTTTGAGAACTATCAATATTGAGGCATACCATTTTCAGTTTCTGTAATGTTCTTAGAAAACAAATTCTGGATTTCATAGCCTTGTAGGAACATAATGGATTACAAACTCAATAATATTTCCTTTAATACATAGAATGAAATTATTCATAAAGGTCAAATAAATGGATTATAATAAAATCTTAATTCTTACCGTGCTAGAGAATGCTTAATAGAGCTCCCACTCTTGTCGTGGCAAGCTAATGCCTGCTACAAAAACCTTTAGTGCTCGGATGGTGCTCGAAAGCCTAGAGTAAAAACCTGGGTCAATTTCAACTCTTTCAAATATCTTGAACAGTTCCAACTACCTTCACCTAATCGAACAACTGAAGATTTTGTAATGGTCCAACATATAACCGAATGGTAGAGAGCAATGAAAAGCGGGCTATAGGGAATTCTTCTCAAAGGGAATGCCTTACAACGTAAATATAGATAAAAAAGAAATTAATCACGGATTTAACAAGGATGGAGAGATCAGATCTGTTAAAACTATTTTAGAAAAAATAATCACAAAATATATTTTTAAAAAAGAGCAAAATGTAAAATAAAAACTCTACTTAAAATGTTTTAACCATTAAAATTTATATTTTTATTTGTTTTATATGATATATATATACACTTGAAATTAAAATATTTTAATTAGTACGAGCATTTGAATATTTTATTTATGATTTACATTGCATTTTTTATTATTATTAATATTTTTTAAATATAACATTAATTTTATATGAAAAATGAAATAAATGATACACCTCTCTATTATTTATTTTTAAAGATATGATTAGAGGTTTTATATTAACAAAGACTAGATTATGTACAAGAACCCTTATCGGAGTATTTTCAGATTTGAACCTGAAAATATTCATCTACACATATAATCAAAAAGCCTTTCTTGGCAATGTAGCTCTTTCTTATATACAAAAAATAAAATAAAAAATTGTCACTAATAATTCTAAAGCAAAAAGGACCCACAATCAAATAATAATTTTACGGAAACATAAGACAAATTAATAATTTTACGGAAACATAAGACAAATTAAGATAACAAGAGAACCAACAAAAAAAATGAAAGCTTCCACCTTCAACTTCATCCATAGAAAAATGAGCTTTCCGACGACGACCAATTATTTTCTTCTCTTGAGCAGAACTAGAGCCAATGCCACCTTGTCCAAATTGAACAATTCCTATGACAAAATATCCCAATAACGAAACTCGAGCATTGAGGGAAGAGATCTACCCACATAACCTATTCAAAGAAAGTTCCATATTACTGAGGTGCTAAAGAATTTTTTCTTCCAAGAGTTGGAAGGACTGGCTTTGCTTCTCTACCATATTATCTCGTCATTGCCTAGCATCCATAAATGCTTTAGTTGAGTCCAATTTTTTTCCAAACAACATACCATCATTATCAGGCTCTTAGAGCTTTGAAAAGTTCATCATGGCCAGAGTGAACTACGGAGAGCAGATAATTGACACAAAGAACGAGTTAAACCATTATTCATGGCTAGCAAAATTAACACAACTTAGATTCCTAAGGGAGCTCGAATTATCAATAAATAACCCACAGAGGTATGTTGGCATGAGCCGAGTTGTGACTTAGAATCCATACATGAACCCAAATCCATGAAAGGGCGATCATAAGACTGTTGATAGGAGATACGTGACGGTGATATTAAGAATCCATATATGAACCCAAATCCATGAAAGGGCAATCATAAGAATATTGATAGGAGATACGTGACGGTGATATTAACTCCAACCCTCTACTCAATGAATGCATTGTTTTGTCCATGGTAACTCCCACCAAGTCCAACGAACAAAAAAATAAATATAAGTACCTCTCTGGACAAAAGATAGATGTGAATTCAATCCACTTGTTGCAGGGAAGATGTAACGAGCAAGAAAATTTGAAAAAACGTGGTTGAAATTTAAACTACTTCCAGTGCATAACATTCATTAACCTTAATAGTCGCGGCAATAATACAATCTCAATATAATACAAATTCAGCTTTTTCTTTCTAAAAAACGAAGATGTGTAACATGAAAGCACAACCAGAGGACAGTTAATACCCTAATGTCAACCAACATCTGAATGTCATTCATATATCTTGGTAAGCTTTGCATGATTAAGGAATACGATTGTAGTTTATTAATCCATTATTCATTATTACATTCTATTCTAGCTTGGATGAGGGAGGGACCTTTCTTTACTAAAACATCAACCACCGAGTTTAAATGTCTGTACATATCAATAAGCTCCAGGAACTCAAATTGCGAGACAATTAAGGAAATCCTTTGGCAAATGGGAAGATGCTCTGGACACATCACTTCCTTATTTTTGATGACTTGTCGGATGACAATATTTGAGTAGCCAAAGACAAATTACTTATTGATTTTCTTGGATAAGGCTGACTCGAGACCTTTCCACAATGCTAAGAACTTAGCTTGATAACTTTTCGTGGGGTCAAGACCCCAAGCAAATTATAATACCATTTTTCCATCAAAGTTGAGCAACACCCCTCACACTCCTACCTCCCCATCTCCTTACTATTATGGACATTAAGAAGTGATTGAATTTTTTTTACTTGATATTATTTTTTTTAGCATTCTATTTATTATGTAAAAAAATTGATATGAATTTAATATTTTTTTACTTCTTTTTTATATATGTAAAAAAAGTTGATATCAAAATTAATTAATTAATATACATATTTAAATAATATAGTTGAAATCTAAATAAATTAGTTAACATGGATATTCTTAATAGTTTATTCAAACTATATTAAAATATTTTTTAAAAAATATAAAATTATCCTTCCTATATAAGAGTGATATTAAAATAAACTAATTAACATAGATACTTAAATTTAAATGATATAAGAATTATACATTTTTTTCCTACTACATTATATATATATATATATATATATATATATATATATATATATATATATATATATATATACTTCATAAATACATTGAAATATTTTATTAATAGTTGAGTATAAAAATGATGTTTTTCCCACATCTCTTTAGTACTTTCATACTAAACTGTAGTTTTAATAATAAACCAAAAAAATATAGTGAAATTAAAATTATTAATAATTTTTTTTCTTCTGAATTTTTCTACTCCTATATTGATACAAAAATAATATTACAGAGAGGCAAAGGCCTCGAGAGGACTAGCCCATAGAAGCGGCATTCTTACCAAACCTCGCTTGAAGACTGACAAAGAGGACTTGCTTAATGACTGACCCAGAAACAAAGATAAATCTAGAGACTATAGCGGAAGACTGACCAGAGATATATCTGTACCAAACCAAAATGATTAAGCCGATTCAAGTAATCATTAAAGCGTTGCCCTTACTAAACTGGAATCTGACCCAAAAACAGTTTGATATGAAACTGAGACCCAAAGATAGGAGAATGCCGCCCACGCAAGGGAAACCGGCAATTTGACATTGGAGGAAATGGTTTGATCCTGAGAACTGTAAAACATGTAATGACTGTGACCCCAGAGGAAATGAGCATCTTCTTACAGCCGAAAAACAAAAACCAGTAAGCACAGACCTGATTAAGCTTCATGAGAGGTTGGAGGCGTCTTTTCAACAATCTGACATCCATATTGGTAGGGGTCTTCATCCTCAGAGGGATGGCCCTCTTTGCTTGAAGAACCGCCACCTATAGGAACGCTCGAGCCTGCCTGGATGTTCATGTCCTGAGTTGCAGAGCCCCCAGGGTCCTTTCTCTGCATGTTGACAATCTGCGAATTGTCATGCTTGTCCTCCATCCTCGGCTCTGGAGATACCCCTGGAGTAACAGCAGCCGAACCAAAAGAGTCCTCTCCCAGCTCAATTGTAACTGAAGCGATGAAGGAGGAATTGCTGAGAGTGCAAGGGAAATGAAAGCGAGCCATGTGAGATTGGGAGTGTTGAGAGCTCGCTTCTATGCCAAGTTGCCCACGTCCTCGACCTCGAACGCTTCTGGTCATGGGATAACTGTCAAGGAAAAAGTCCAAGGTAGGGAAAATTTTAAGAACCCCCCCTAAATTTACATGTATAATAAATGGGCGAATCTCCATGGTATATAGGAAAAATGGAAGGCGATTTTATCAATAATATGATATGTATATATAATTTTTTGGCGAATCTCTCACCAGGCATGGCGAATATTTTACTCAATTATAAAATCTTGTGTTTATTGAATACACAAATGAAATCATTGCATTTCTTTAAAATATCTTTTGAAATCAAAATTACCGAAATTACATATCGATAACCTAGTGGGTGTAGGATAAAATTCACCCATGCCATTCACAGAAAGCATGAGAAAAAACCTAATACTATATATAAAACCAAGAAAAATTCAAATTCATCAGTTCTAGGGACCTCGTAACCAACCTGCCAATACATAGGTATGTTCCTATTTGCAATTAGAAAAATTACCCAAATTACAATCTGTTTACTACAGCATATGTTGGAAAGTTATAGAAGGATGACCAGTGCAATCAATCCATTCCTTTTAGCCCTGGATTTGTTTCAGTTTAAAACAGAAGTATACAAATATACTTGTCCAATGTCTATGCTTTAACCATTCACCTTAAGATGTTTTTACAATATAATTTCCTAAGTCTATTTAATATCTTCATTATCATAAAAACCAACCTATATCCATCTTAACTCCACATCTACCACTCTTAGGGGGATGAAATCTATTTATCCCTCTCAACACTTGGTAGACCCAAAATTAAGATGGATCTAAGATGATAGAATTTCCCCTTTAAATAGTCTATGCTCACATGAATACCATGTTATTTCCATGGGTCAATACCATGGGTTATCATAAACCTGGAGCTTAAAAATTACTATTAGTAATTTATAAAAATTAATAAAATTAATAGTTGATTTTTATTTTATTTTTTATTTTAACCAAGCTAAAATGTTTAACATACATTAAATTACAACATCCATTTTTACTCTTGATCGGATCAAATATTTTTTCACTCTATGCTAGTTTGCATGTCACGATATTTGATACCTCTCGGGGGTTAGTAGATTCATAAAGATGGATCTATGTTGGTTTAATTTCCCCATTTAAATAGGCTACATTCCAGGTGAATACCATGGGTCAATACCATGTGCCATTTTTAGTTTTATTAATACTAATATTAGGGTTAATAATGTTTTTTTGCATGGTATTAATAACAATCTAGTCCATGGTATTTGTCCCATAGTATTTTGCCCATAGGTTTCACCTAAATATAACGCATATTTTGAGTATTCCTAAATATAAGGTGACTTATGGAGTAAATATAAAAAAATATTTTATTTGTTTAACATACCTCTCGTTTATTTATATTTTTATTAATTTACCATATCTCTTTTACAAATATGGTATTTGGCCCATAGGATTCACTTAAATAAAACCTCTTTCTTGAGCCTTCATAAATAGAACGAGGCTTATGGACTAAATATAAAAAGAGGTTTTATTTATTTACCATGCGTCTAGTTTATTTATATTTTTATTTATTTACCATACCTTTTGAGTAAGTATAAAAGGACGTTTTATTTATTTACCATACCTCCACTTTACTTATATATATATATTTTTTTCACCGTGCATGTATATAAGGTGACTTATGGAGTAAATATAAAAAATGTTTTATTTATTTACCATACCTCTCATTTATTTATATTTTTATTAATTTACCATACCTCTTTTATAAATATGGTATTTGGGCCTTTGGCCCATAGGATTCACTTAAATAAAACCTATTCTTGAAAATGGGCGAATGGATTCACTTAAATAAAACCTATTCTTGGAAATGGGCGAATGAAAGGTTGTAACTCCTAATTTCAAGGGCTAAATTTACCTTTTTTACCCTCTCCCTTAAAATAAGGTGGGCTATTTGAGGTGATTTGTAAAAATGTACTATGATACAAAATATTCGCCCACTAAAAATTTAAAACCCCTTAATTTCGCCAAATGGCGAACATTCGCCCCTAAAATTTTCTATGGTCCGAGGCTTCAGACGAAGGGTCCAAGGAAGTGGAGGAGGGCTGGCGGGTGACACGGCCTCTAGAACTTCCTCTTCTGCAACTCATTCTTGAGCGCACTCTGGGCATGCTGAAATGTGCAGAAGGAGCAGAGCAGACAGCTAAGGAAAAGACTGAGAAGGGGCGACAGCGGAAATGGCCAAAGGGACTATGAGGAGCATGAGAACACTGCGTAGAATCAGCACAACAATCCAGAGCCAGACGATACCCAAGGCTATCTTTAGAGCGAGGAGCTGCTGCAACACTGAAACGACCAGAGCGCATGGGAGGAGCAAACATGAAAAATAAGAAGGGCGCCATAACAAGTAAACTCACATATTGGAGAGGGGGAAGGAGCTGCATAAATGCGGCATTGAATTTGTTTGCTGGAGACATTAAACCTTGCTGCATGCGAGGCCGGATGGCGGTAGCATGAAGCCACGCGCCCACCCTCCCTGCCGCCTTCGTACATTTTGCCATGCTACACACCCGCATTCGAGGTATTAATATTTAATATTCCTTTTAAATAAAATTAAATAAACATAGATATATATAAACTCTAAATTAAGCACAAAAAAAAATTATACATCTATTTTATACTAAATTACATACTAACTTATATTTTAATAATTTAAAAACAAAAAGTTTATCTAAATCATTTAAAATCAATAAAATTGTAAATATTTAAAAATATTAATTTATTTTTATATTTTAAATAATAATATTATTAATATTAAATTCTGCGGCTTTTCTGCGGCTCTTCGCATTACGCGGCTTTTCTACGGCTCTTCGCAGCTCTTTCGCATTAGTTCTGCGGCTCTCCGGTTTGTGATTATAAACACGTTTAAGGAGCGGAATCTCGTCTGTCAGCCGCCTCATGAACTCCTGCTCCTGGATCTGGGTTCGCACAAACTCAAGGGTCGTCTGCAAGCCTACTGAGGGCGTTGGCGACCTTCGGCAGAGCCTCCCTCTCTTCACAGTATTTCGCTTCCCCGCACAGACACAACAGCGCATTGCAAGGGAAGAATAGGAGTGACCAAATGTCAAACTTCGCGGCCGCTGAGCAGTCAATGTACATGGCATAAATGAAAACCAAGCGTTCGAGAGGCAGAAGACCATGTGATTCGTAGTATTCATGGCGAACTATTTTGAATGAGAAATCTCCCGTGCCACTGTAAAAACCGTAAAACGACCTCTTCTGCCAAACTTTTCCTGGTACATTTTGGGTTTTAGATTTAATCTTCTGCAGCTAGATCTGGATCTAGGCGGCTAGGTTTCTAGATCTAATCTTCTGCGGCTAGATCTAGATCTAATCTTATCTTCTACCTTATTTTTCTGCGGCTGGGTTCTACGAGGAAGTAAAATATGGCTCTTAGCTTCGTGAAAATAGCTGCTGGCTCATCTGGTTCTGGAGGGCAAACTCCTGCCCATATTGTCAGTGAAGCCCCAGCTCCCACTGTCCAGGTGGTCCAAGCCTCACTCGATGAGGCTTTGAAGTTTTCCGAAAGTGCCCTAATCTGCCGATTCAATGGTTTTTGGCCGCAACTGAAAGCTCTCCACAATTGGATCTCGGAGGTATGGAAGCCTGTCATTTCTGATGAAATTAATATCTACCCTTGTGCTAGGGGTTTTTTTATAGTAGATTTTGAAAATCCTGAAAGCAAACAATGTATTCTAGACTCCGGTCCTTGGTTTTGGGAAAAATCAAGGCTATTCATGAAGCCATGGAACCCATCATTCGATCCCTCTACAGCAGTCATAACCTCAGCACCAGCTTGGGTGAGATTACCAAGCCTACCCTTGCATCTCTGGAGTCTCTCCTCACTAAAAGCCATTGGAAATGCAATTGGGAAATTTTACTGCAGGTGCCCAGAAACAGAGGAATATGCCAGAACCACCTATGCACGCATCTGTGTGGAAATGGACTTCAGTGCTGGATTCCCCGCTGAAATAATCCTAACAAGTAAAGACTATGTGTGGAACCAGAAACTCGATTATGAAAGTGTCCTCTTCAGATGTTGATCCTGCTTTGAGACAGGCCATCTAGCCAAAAATTGCCCAAAAGCCTCCTAGAAAAATTCTGCTAGAAGAAACCATCATAGATCTACATGGTGGGAAGGAGCACAGAAAGAACACTACACTGTCATCAAAGAAGAATACTCTAGAGAAAGCTCTGAATCACAAGAAATCGGGCAAGAAAGAAACAACTCTCAAGATAAGCAGGGAGAAAGTCCCGCCCAACAAATCAACGGTTATGAGGATTCGAATACTGCACAAAATAAATCTTTATTTAACAACAAAGTAGATCTCCTAGACCAAACTTCTTTTCCGACTATCTTCAAAAGGACGAACACAATAGATCGCGAAGCTAAGACACCAATGTCCCAAGAACCAGAAGAGATGAAGGAGATGCAAGATAAAGGAAGTTGGAAAACCGTAGAGAAAAAAAAGAAAGTCACAACACCAATCTCGCCAAAAAAGACAAGGAGCCAGATAATTAAAAACTAAAAAAATTGTAAGTCCGATAGATCAATTTAGTCTTAGTGGACGTTAACCATCATCATTATCATCATCAATTAAAGCTTTAAAATAATAAAATAAAAAGTGTCTGACATATTTGTTTGCCTTTAGACAACCATGGTTAAAAGATCAAATTAAGAAGTTAATAAGCGATATCACAACTCGGAAGACTTTGTCCTATCTCCCGTGCATCCATTTGGCTTAAGCCAAAATTCAAATATTTTTTATGCTTTAATCTTTAAGATTAATGTATTAATCTAAAACGCCAATTCGATGTAGTCCTGAGAGTCTATAGCGTTGGGGATCGAAGAACTGTAGAAATGAAAACGAAAGCCTACCTTCTCGTAAAAAAATTGATTACTGATGAGAACGCTATCCGCGTCCTGACATAATCACGTGTTTCTTATGGGCGTTGTATACAGATACTTATACAATTTCGTTTAGATGGTCATTTAAAGTTGGAATTTGACTATTTTATTTTTAAAATATAGTATTGCGATCTTTTGTGGGGAGGAAATGGATTCAGTATTATAAAACAAAAAAATGCTGCGTAGCCAAAATCTTTAAACTAGAATATTATAATTTAGAAATTTCTCAAAATTTGGCCACAATTTTTATGGTTTTTCGGCGAAAACGTTTACGCGGTTTAGATCGGTTTATTATGATATAATTGAATAGAAAGTCCAGTCTTTGCGCGATAACATAGTCCAGCACAGCGGCTCTGTCATATAATTTATTAACCAATCCAAAATGTGCGTAGTCAAGCACGGTGGCGTATTTCCCAATTCTTTGCGTACATGCAGGAGGTTGACCTATACATTTTAGCCCTTTAAATTTTTCAGCCCATCTGAGTATGCGCACATGGGTACGGGTAGGCTGACAATATTAATTGTTAGGCAGGAAGCAGAGGGACTTGAGTTCCTCGGCATCATGGGAATCGTTGGGGAGGCCCTCAATGTCCTCCTTTTCTGCGCTAAACTGCTACGGGCTCTCGCCCTTACCCTTATTCTCCCCCTTTGTTTTGTAATTCTGTGGCACGAATTGGACTTTGAATATCCGCTCTATAAAATCCATTGGAGCGCAATGTTTTATCAGACGGAAAGCGGGAGCCCCACTGGCCAGAGGATAATGAAAGAGTTGACCTGGGAACGGACAGAGCTCCTCATATTTGTAGCAGCCTATATTGTATTCGTTTTGGCCTTGTCGTTGTTGTCCACGGTGGCGTATATCATGGCCTCTATCTACACGGGAAGGCTAGTCAAATTGACATCAATGTAGATAATGCTAGTCAAATTGACATAAATTCTAGTCAAATTGAAATCAATCAATTCTAACACACTTAATGTCATGTACAACACATCTATAATCTGGCAAGAGCTAACGGGCATACTAGAAGGCATTAAATGCCCGGCTACATGCGTCCTTATTAGCTCTTTCGGGCATACTAGAGGGCATTAAATGCCTGGCTACATGCGCCCCCGTTAGCTCTTTAACACGCTCACGTATTTTTTATTTATCTATCACCGCACACGCGTGTTACAGAGCTAACGGGGCGCATGTAGCCAGACATTTAATGCCCTATAGTATGCCCGTTAGCTCTTGCCCATCTATAATACACTTAATGTCATGTCCAACACATCTATAATACACTTAATGTCATGTCCAACGCATCTATAATGACAATGTTGTCATTTAAATTAACTCCAACAGATTCACCAGCGAACTTCAGGAAAAATATGCCTTCTCTTTGAAGTATCAAATATTTGTTGCCTAAATTTTAAATCTGAAATGTCGGTAGCTTCAGAAGTGATTGATCTTGTCAATGACTTAGCTGCTGAGACAAACAACTAACTTTTCTACATTTCCTCCCATATGTGGAAATATGCTACGAGTCCAATCCTTTGGTTGATGGCATAACTACCATGAAGGAAATTTTGTTGTCACCAGTTGCTTTGTTGAATACATTACACTCCCCTAAAAGAACAACATCTAGGCGAGTTGTATCAATACTGGTTCTTTCTTGTAAACTGCCAGATATTTCACTGAGCGGCATAGGAGCTATGGTGTTGATAACAATGAAATTGGAACCTCTAATTGGATGCGGAGAACTTGCTCTTTAAATTGCACATTATTCTTCACAATATCAAAAATAATACTTGCACCCCTGCATCTACCTCAAAATCATTTTGACGGTTAGTTGAAAAAAGAGCCTAAACAAGCATACTTCCAAAGAATATATGATTGCGATCTTTAGTAAAATTTCCATTATGAAGATTTGGATGTGGTGATGAGTTATTGTGGAAATAAGCATGGTCTCTCCATATGGATTACCCTTGCAAGAGCACTTGAAAAAGCATTCAGCTGCAAGACATTCTTGTGAGCTTGATGTGCGGAGGAAAATTCTCAGAATTGAATTTAGTGTAAGTTCCATGTTCAAACCCTTTCCAAAGACTTTGCTGCCAAGAGAATCACAGTTCTTAGTATGCCCAAGAACCAAGTCTCCAATGTATCTTAATGTTGTACAACCACTAAGCTCCATGGTGAGACATACAAAACTTCCTGTCATGAAAAAAAATTCGTTCATAGACCACATTTGATAATAATTAGAATGTTTTAATTTGTTGATCTAAGTAATGCAATAGGAATGACCATGGAAACTTTTAAAAGAAAGGTGGGCACAATAAACTTTAAATGTGTGGGGGTAAAATTGTGTGGAGGTTGTTGTAGGGCTACAACAAGATATTAATGGACTTCATTACATGGTTACCAAAATCTGAAGGTAAATATTATATCTTCTCGTTGGTGATAGAATTAAAAAATATGCATATTTTGTGGAATTTAATGTACATACACATCATTCCAAGTGGTAGAAATGTTCATGAAGAAAATTCATAGACTCCACGGTGCTCCTTAGGTACTTATAATTGATAGAGATCCAAAATTCATACGCAATCCTTGTAAGGAATTATGGAAGATAAGTGGAACAACACTATCCATGAGTGCAACATATCATCCAAAAATAGATGGTCAAGATTAAATAGTTAATAAATGTTTAGAATGATCTACAATTTTATTCTTCACATAAGAAATATCAATGGACGAAGTCACTTCCTTTGCCATAATGGTGGGATCATAGTACCTAACATCCATCTACTAAAATGACCCCATTTGAGGTTCTTTATGTAAATGGAGCTCCTAGTACCTCATGATTTTTACAAGATAAGTCCAAAGTACAGGGATTAGAGTCACATATGGAGAAGTCTAAAGAAACATTGGCAATTCTTAAGGAAAACCTTCATATGGCGCAAACCAATATGAAGCAACAAGCAATTCAACATTAGAATGAAAGACAAGTTGGGGAGGGGGATTGGCTATTTCTGAGACTAGAAACTTATATGTATTCCATATTCAAGAAAAAGAAAATTTAAAAATTAGCTCAAAAAATTTATGGAACCTACAAAATTATTCACAAGATTGGACAAGTGGTGTATGCATTAGATTTCCTTCTTTCCCCATTCATAAGCCATTCATATATATTTCCTACAAAAAGGTTGGGTGACAAACTATGCCATGCAAATAAAACTTCCAAAATAAGATGAAAAAAGAGAAGTCGATTCTTGAATTAAATAAAATTATCCATTATTGTTTTGTATCTATTCATAGCATAACCATTCGACATTACCTAATAAAGTGGAATAATATGCCTTTAGAAGAAGTTACATGGGAAAATGAGTAGTCCATGAAGAAATATCCTCAATGACAAGACTTGACGGAAAAGCTCTTTTAAAAAGAAGGAAACTAGATGTTAAGGTTGTTGTGGTTGATATATCAAGACCCAAAAAAAGGAAACTAGATGTTAACGTTCTTGGGGCTGCTATATCAAGGCCCTAAAAACATTCATTATTAATTGATTTATTACATTAAGAGCTTTGCTAAAACCTCTCATTGTACCCTTTGTCTCCTATACCCTTCCCTATGTTTGCAAACACAATCGAGCCCTTACCTAACTCTTTTATGGAAGAATGCATATATGATGTGGGTTGCAACATATATTTTGAGCCTTTGGCAAGTGACAATCTTTATATGGAAATGCTTATTTCTAGTTCTTATGTAAAAGGTTTGACAAAAGGGTCGAGATATTTCTTCTTTACATGTACTGGTTTATGTTTGGTGTTGCTACCCATAGTCTTGTAGCTTCCCCTTGATGAATTTGTAGATATAGCATTGTTTACGATGACATGATATAAAAAAAAAATTAAGCCAGCGAAACAAAATTCATGATATTGATGATGGAAAAAAAAAAAATCCTTGCTACTAAAAGCAACCTAACATCTTTTTGAATTAAATATATTAAATTTGAAGTCATATAAGTATGATTTCTATATTTTCCCACTATTCTTGATTTTTAAAACTTGCATATATACTAAATCTAAACACTCAATCCTTACATCGGTAAATACTTAATAACTTGGAACAATTATTTCATCCCATTTGATTTTATTCTATTGATCTCTCAATTCCAAAATGATTTAATAGGCCAATTTTAACCCCTCTCACAAGATCTTATTAGTCTCTGCCTACAAAAACAGGACTATAACGATCGATCGCCAATTGATTTCATATTAATTTGGGTGGACCAATCTATTTAGCCAATGTTTGTAAAAAAAAAAAAATATGTCAAGAAAATCTTTTATCCGAAATTTTGTTTTGGAAGCCTTATTGCCCGGTTTCATTTTGATATCCAATTTTTTCTACTCTTTTTAACATATCCTAAGTTTCTAAACACAAGGTAATTTTTCTTTGTTTTGTGCCTGAACATTTTCAATGCAATCTATATAGTGGATCCTTTCCCAAGGTGATCTTAGCCTTACTTTCCAGAGGTCATCTTAGCCTTACTCTGAGAGCCCTAAATCTAAAAACTATCAGTCATTAGAGTTGGAAACTGGTTTCCTGTAATAAGCTGGAGCTGGCTCACATGCGCCCTCTTCGACGTCAATGAAAACTTCACAGAAGCTTGAACTTCCCATCGATAAACTCACCCTGTTCCGGAAAACTTCACCTAAGGTTGAACATGCAATCGGTAAACAGGAAAGACCAAAGGCACTGGAGTGTACTCGTTAATTGTTCCCCATAAAGGAGACATAAGCATGTACTTGTTGACAAGTGCTTTTCAGAAAAACCTAATTACTTACCTGACCTCATACTTCTCTTGCTATTTCTAAAGACTCATGGCAAGTCCATGACATGAATCATTACCTTTGTTGTCTCAATTATGCATCTATTCTTATTCTATGCAGAAAAATAGTCTTCAAACTTCATCTCTACTAGTAAGTTAAAATTAGAGAGAGCAAAGACACAGAGATGCACACACAACCAACTCAGAGCTTACTTTCATTCGATGTCTAAACAAATATTTATATACAATAGAGAAACTTCTGGAATTTGGTGGGATAGTGGCTTCTTCAGGAAGCTTACTCATTTTGTCAACCATTTCTAGAAACTATGCCTAAAATATCTACTGAATTATAGAACAGTCCAACGACTACATTAATGAGGGTGGTTGGAATTAATGTCTTCCAACACTCCCCCTTAATTCCAACAATATGAAAAAAGCACAAGACACTATACTCTTAATTGTCATGCCTGCTGGGCTAAGTCTCAGCTAGGCTTACAACAAAACATTTCCATTTTGACTTCTTGCTAAGGGGTCCATGCTTGTTCATTCGCAGGTGTAGTTTCATATTCACCTTTTTGGCTTTCCTAAAAGAATTCCTCTGCTCCTTGCTTATGTACTTAAAATCAACAACCTTTTCCGGATTAGGATGCAATGCAAGACTGCAAGACCCCGAACAAGGTAATCTAATTCAAGTTCTTCCCACTTTTCCTAAGGAACCAGCAAATGAGCCATCAAAATGTAGTCATTTTTGAACATGAGCGGCCTTGAAGAACATCTATTGTAGTATCCTCCACAGTAGCAGTCATCTTGAAAGCAGATCCAATAAAACTTCTAACAATTTGGTTTTTACTCTGAGTGATTTCTTCAACAACATGAATGATTTCTTCAACAACACGATCTTTAACAACATGAGTAATTTCTTCAACAACACGATAATATTTGTCAATGAACTCAAAAATACTACCAAACCCAAACGGGTTCCTGAGAAAATGGTCATCGAAAGGATCATTGTCAAAAAGGTCTAAAAAGATAGACATATCAGCTAGGCTTAAATTTTCCTTAAACTCTAGCAAGCTTTGACTTCATAATAGCACCACTCTTGGAATAGCACCTCTCGGCTCAGCCTCTCACTTCTTATCCTTGACCACTGGTTTTAGCTTTACAATTACCATGTGCAAAAGAGACACACCTTGCAAGAACTTGTTAGAAATCCGAGTCTAATCCTGTTGTTCCTCTTCTAATATCAAATTAGGATTATGGAAAAGACTAATTTCATTCCTTAAATTGCCTCATACATGACAGCAAACGATACTATAAAAATCAACACAGTTACTGCAATGAGTCTGAGTGATTTTATGCAACTTGAAAAGGGTAGGTAATTTTGTATGGATTTTAACATATTCTACTCCAGTATTGTACTTTGCTAAGGAGACAAAATTACTTATGAGAAATAACTGAATGAAACTCGCACACAAATTGCTTACTGCCTTTGGAAACCAACAACAACAAGTTTTTTTTTTAAACCGAGCTTTACACTTCACCTTGGCATATACATTCACTAGCAAAAATCTCTACGTCCACAGTAACGCGCTCATCATAACATCGAAATAGAATTTCCACTGTCAGCTTTCACCAATTCTGCGGCATTGAATGGAGCTGCCCACTGATCTGCAAAGATTTGCTTGAAATCCTTCGGGAAACAATTTTTACAAACAATAGCATGAAACCGACAAATTTACACAACATACAACAAGTTTTACTTTAGAACCAAAGCTTCTTTCATGGGCCTTCGCCTCGACTGCAATTAAACACAGAAATTGCATAGCTGGACAGACTTACTCTGCTTCCAGCCTCACAAATCTCGGCCCTCTCGGATGCTCACAAGCCTCAACCACATAGCACCACTGGCCCCAGCAGCCACACATGCACAGGCGGGCACGCTACGCGCCCTGTCACTTCTCCCAGGTCTCGACTCAGTGATGCACAGGTCTTTGACTCCACGTCGCGACTCAATTTATCTTCCTGCCTGGTTAGCTGGTCCTTTCTACCTGGGGTTACCCAAATACAAAGAAACTAGGTATGAACAATGCCTCTCACAACTCCAACACTGCAACAAACAAATTCACAACACTCCCTGGTGGCACACAATCCACCACTATTCACACACAAATCGGATCTCGCTCCCCGAGACCTTCACAGCTGTCTCCACTCCTCGGCCTTTAAGCTCCTTCAGATCTCTCCTTCTCAAGACTCAATGAAACGCAAAACCTCTAGCAAATACACCTTCCACCAAAACTTATGTTCTGGACACTCTGTAGCAAACAATCACGACCACAAAAATCTCTCCACTGATCACTCACAATCACAGCCATAGCAATCTCAACAGATCACTCATTGAGAAACTTCACACTAACTGGCTCTCTCAATCTCTGTATGCAGTCTCTTTGCAACAACACTTCACTAGCACACCCTTACACTTTTCAGCAACTTCGGTTCTCAAACATAGATTATCAGTTGAACATATTTGCTCTGGACAGTGGCAGACTACACAGGCAACGACAACTCCACGACACTGCTCTGTGCACACCAGGCCAAAAAACACAACACAAAGCAGACTCTCCTTCGCATTTACCGAGCCCTCACTACCTAGGATGGGCCTTCGTCATTTCCTATCCAACACCCTAGGCTCTGATACCAAATCAGAGAGAGAAGAGACACAGAGATGCACACACAACCAACTCAGAGCTTATTTTCATTCGATGTCTAAACAGATATTTATATACAACAGAGAAACTTCTGGAATTTGGTGGGGTAGTGGCTTCTTCAGGAAGATTGCTCATTTTGTCAACGATTTCTAGAAACTATGACTAAAAGATCTGTTGAATTATCTAGAACAATCCAGCAACTACATTAATGAGGGTGGTTGGAATTAATGTCTTCCAACAGTTAAAATATTAGATCTTTCTAACTTCATTTCCATTGCTTTCTTGTAGTGCAAATAATGGGATTTACAGGATTCAAACCGACGATGGACGAGCATGTGTAATTTGAGCGTGCCTGTTTTATGGAATCTATCTTTCTCTACCGAATTCAAACTACTGGCCGTGGGAAAATTGATGCGGCATTGTTAGTTTTTAGTTTGTTTCAATAAATCCATGAGATGATATTAATTTTGCGTTAGAGAGGCAATGACGAGCTTTCCTTTTGTACGCATGCATTAAAGGCTTTCTTTCTTACCAAGAAAGGCATAAAATGAGATAGCCGAATTCATCACTTATACCTAGAAAACCCTTATTTGTCTGATCTTTCAATGTTTAATTAGGGTAAATAATAATCATGACGCTTACAATTTACTGGTGGAATGGGATTTGAAAAGCGAATTATTTGAATTTGTCCACTGATCTAATTCAAAAAATCGCATAACTATGACAAATGTGAAGTTTAAATTGCATAAGACGAGATTATAAAAATTGTAACATGGGAAATCACACTTTTAGAATGAAGGTAGAGGGAGGTTATTTGTTTGACCGCTAAATAGGGGTCAAATTCGAGTTCTGATGAACTTTGTGAAGGTAATTGGGGTTCTGCAGATGGGAAACATTGAGTAGGTGGTGAGACTTACATATACACGGTTGGATGACCGCCAAACCAGGACATTGTTGGTTGGTGGTTAGAAGGAGTGGCCTTCACCAGTCCTGTATAGACCACGCTCCTTGGTAGTCAAATGCAAATAAATTTTGGCTCGGAAAGCATGGCTTTATGCAACCTCTTTAGGACCCATGCCTCTTTTGATATTCAACCATGTGAACCAAAAATCAGAGGAATCCTTTTTCCCACAAACTTCGTTCATTTGGATCCAGGTTCGACATAACGCTCCATTTGGGCCTTCTTTTCCTTGTTGCACCAAGTATGAAGGAGTAGGCATTGTCTTTTGGTGACTTATCCATATTGAATTGCTACAAACTAGTAACTGGTCGTGGGTATATCATTGCTCATATGTTTTCCATAACGTGTCCCTCTAAGGAGTATATGGGTGCATAAATGTTGGCCGCCCTTATATCATGGTTGGTTTTCTACATTTAGTAGTATCCAAAACAATTTTTGTGAGAATTCAAGGCCCCAATATGAAATGCATGCAACAAGCTCAAGTAAGAAAGGGATGGTTGTGCATCCTTTTCTCTTGTCATGTTTTATGGTAAAGATGCAAGCCATAATAAATTTAAGGTATATTTTTGTATAAATCATACCACCTCCACTACTTCTAGACAAAGCAAATTTAAATCCTTAATTAAGAGACAATTTCCTTGAACAATGCTCTTTTTGTGTGCAGCATTTTGGTTCCCATCTATTTCACAAAAGAACGTTAATGTGGGTGGGTTGAAAGAGAGGAGATTCATCACATCCTTCATTAGGTTCTGTCTACTCTAACCTCAAAGATGTATTTTAATGCATATATGTTGGGATTTGATATCATGTGCATAGGTTCCCCCCTTCGAGTTCTGGAGTTGATAGTAATCTAGCTTTCCTGTTATCATTTGGGTTGGGTCTATGACCCTTGAGAATTTTTGTTAGCACTCTTTAACTCTTATTGTAAGGCTTATATGTAGGCTTTGGGTTAGTTTCATTGTATTCATACTAATTGGTATCCATTGAGCCCACTGTTGGGATTTAACGAGATTGAATGATTAAAACTTCTACAACAAAAGCATGTTTTGGAAGTTGTAATGTTACTATACCAAATAGGCTGGTAGAGAAAATTTGTATTTATCTGTATATAAATAGACTTTTTAGGTTCTTTGGAGGATTGACCTTTGATCATTCAAATGGGTGTTTTACAACCTTCAGGTGCATGACATATGGATACACCTATCAGTCATGCTAGGTGATCCAAAAACAACCAGAAGTTGGTTAGCAGATTGAAAGAAGCTCAATCCAAATGGAATGATGAAGCTTTATTACATTTGTAGCAGAGAACCCTTTAAATGATCGAGTGAACACTACAAGGGTGTTCCAATGGAAGTAGGGGTTGGACTGTAGAGCTTTCATGTAAGAATCAGTTTCCCTAAAGTTAAACATGAAATAACCTTTCATATATTTTTGGTTGTTTATATGCCAACCATGTTAATCCATCAACTTGTAATCAAGAATCACAATAACAGCTTGTGTTAACCTTCTTGAGAGAATTTGTAGGATCATATCAACTTAGAGAAAGGTCTTATCATGAGAGCATGGTAGCCACTTATTCTTAAAGATACAAATCAACTTGTAACTCATTTTGTTTTCAATTATATTGGACTCGCTTTCATGAAAAATAATGTTCGAATTCATAGGGAGACCTAGCTTACTTAAGCTAAATCCTGAATGACATGTATAGATGAGATGCATCACACGAAGGTGATTTTACTAATTTTTTAAGACGAAGTATCTACTTGTTGGAGGTTTCTTAGTTAGTAAGCAAGGCATTAGGAGGTTGTTTATTTTGTAAGAAAGGTATGTGGAGGTTTTCTTGGACATAAAAAAATTGTATTTGGCCATCAATATTGAAGAGGGCTTGTTTTCGCATGTTAGGATCAGTTTACCTCATGATTTGACATTGTCGCTAACAAAGAACAACAATCTTAGCCATTGGAAGTTAGCACAAGTTCCTTGCATTCTGACAAAGTGTCAGCTATGTTTCGTAGAGTTTTTTATGAAATCTTACAACCATTTTACCAATTAGAATTGCACCTGGCATGTTGGTTTTGTATAATATTTGTAGGAAAGGAATATGACCATGCTTTAAGATCTCAACAACATTATTTAGAAGATTGATTTTGTTTTGGGGGTTTCTTACTCAAGAAGCAAGTTTTGCTTGGAATCCAGTAACTGAAGATGCTTTGCTAAACATTGGTTTGTTGAGTGATTAGTAGGCCATTTAATATTATTTCAGATTAATAAGGCAAAGTGTTGTTGATGGAGATGTCATATTGATGCTTTATATGAAGATACTTACAAGAACAAACAACGTTACCTTCATCACTTAGTGAAGCACACTTTCTATAAGTACAGGAAATTTAAACCTCGAACCTTGTCTTCATCATAAATTTAGATTGGAAATGGGTGTTTTCTAGCTTAAGAAGTAAGCATGTTTTCAGACTCGAGAGAGACAACTCATCATAGTTGTGTTCACCTTGCTTTTATTATAGCAATAACAACTTACCCTTGTTTATTTCATTCAGGATGCTTCTTTGGAGTTAGTTTTAGAAACTATGAATATAACTTAAACCTTAAAGAAATGTGTGCTTCCACTAGGGGATAAGATCATCATGTTGCATAAATGATTCTAAGTTAAAGAATTGTTCTTTCATTCAAATTGTCCTTGGTTCCTTCATTCAAATGGTTTTTTGTTTTAGGTCGGGAGTTTACATTTCAACAACTGCTCATGTCTAACTACTACAATTCATTTTCTATTCTCAGAGAACGATCTTACACCCTTTTCTATTCTTGGAGAACGATCTTACACAAGAACTCAATGGTTGTCACCCTCGAATCAACAAGACAGTGTTACAAGTTAGCTCAATGTATGGTCTTGTAGAAGACACTATTTTGTTTATTTTGTATTTAGTAGGCTAATTTGGTCACAAGGCCTCATTATGCTTGGCTTTTATGCAGAATGTTGTAAAATCCATTATACTAAATATGTGTGACTTTGACAATGATGTTTGACTCTGTTAGATGTAGAAAATGTATCAAATTATATATCTTGCACAATTATCTATTATACACATTTTACAAATGATTTGATTTCCATAAATATGCAGTATAGCAAATGTAAAATCTACTCTCAAATTAGTAGAGACTACCATTGCATGCCATCCTTGTTTTATATATACATATCATTTCAATACAAGCCTTTCAAAAATACTGAATACTCTTTATTTCGCTTCTCCCGCTCTATTGTTTATATCCTATGGTGATTTTAAAATTACCATGATACTTTGAGCATATAGTTTGTTAATTTTTTTAAAAAC
The DNA here is from genome assembly GCA_031772625.1 of Pinus tabuliformis. Lineage (NCBI taxonomy): Eukaryota > Viridiplantae > Streptophyta > Pinopsida > Pinales > Pinaceae > Pinus > Pinus tabuliformis. The sequence continues at coordinate 272,698,642 of CM062805.1, read as the reverse complement.
ATTTCAGTCTTTATACAATTATCATTAATTCTACCTAAAGTTTTATGTTCGAAATATTTAATACATGAGATTAACTCATTTTTATTTTTAATACTATATATTAAATAAAAATTATGTTTTTTTTGGGATGTAGTTTATTAATATAGATTCATTTGAACCATTAGTCTAGTAAATTATAAGAGGATGAAATGTATTGAAGTGCATGTTTTTTTTTAATAAAAAAAATCATGTTGAAAAAATTGATCCTCTTAATGCCAAATAAATCCATGACCGAGACAAATTTATACTATATATATATATATATATATATATATATATATATATTTCCTTTGTTTAAATTGTAGTTTTCATCCCATAAAAACTACATATGTTAAATTTGCAATTCAAACAAATTTTTATTAGGTTCAAATAGATTGACTACAAAATATATTTGAAAATGTATAATATTAAGACTACTTGAATTTTGTATCTATAAAATTTACATTTTTAGATTACTTTATATAACATATCTATAGTATTTTGTTTAATTATATATAGTAGCTTTATAGTTGGCATTAAAATATTTTATTTAATATAAACATTAAAATAGTTAATTTATCATTAACATTAATTTTTATTATTATTAATGTTTCTAAATGAAATATATTAGTTTCATGTTAAGACTCAATGTAGAATAGTAAGACTACTTGAATTTTTTTATCCATAAAATTTACATTTTTAAATTACTTTATATAACATATCTATAGTATTTTGTTTAACTATATATAATAGATATATAGTTGACATTAAAATATTTTACTTAATTTAAACATTAAAATAGTTTATTTATCATTAACATTAGATTTTATTATTATTAATGTTTTCTAAATGAAATATATTAGTTTTGTGTTAAGAATCAATATTAGTTTTATGTTAAGACTCAATGTAGAATCGTAAGACTGCTTGAATTTTTCTATCCATAAAATTTACATTTTTAAATTACTTTATATAACATATCTATAGTATTTTGTTTCACTATATATAATAGACATTAAAATATTTTACTTAATATAAACATTAAAATAGTTTATTTATCATTAACATTAGTTTTTTTATTAATAATGTTTTCTAAATGAAATATATTAGTTTTATGTTAAGAATCAAATGAAGTATACATGTCTATTCGGTTACTGGAAATAACTACATTTTTCTACTTTTAATTATCTTTTTTTAGGTATTGAAATATATATATAATATATATATATATATATGTGTGTGTGTGTGTGTGTTGGGAACTGATAATATGAAAATATATATATATATATTTGTTGGGAACTGATAATATGATTTGAACTTGGAACTTAATACAACATAGCACTTCATTATCAAGTACTTCACCAATTGAACTACTCCTTATGGGCTATTAATGAAATCTTTTGCTCTCTTAGTCTGAGGGCTAGAGTGAGGTTGTTGATACCAGGACAACCCATAGGTATACTCACTTATGACTCAAAGTCAATAAAACAATATTCATAGGAATGAAGCCGTACAACAATCTTCAAATGCAGCAAGTCATCATTAGGAGAACTTTGAGGTGAAAAATAAGTATAAAACAAAAATTTACTAACAAAATTAACTTTAAAAAAACCATTAGGATTCAACAAGATGATGTCATCCTTAGGAGAAACTATTTTTGTAGGAAAAAGTACAAAACTACTTATTTCATTGTATTCCTAGCTTATTTCCTTACAGGTTTACTCAAATTTGAAGTGGAACACTTATTGGATGCATAATTAAATTCCACATCCAAGAGTACCCACTCAGCACACATCTTAGTAGACCCACATGAGAAAAAAAAGTTGAAAATACAGTTAAAAAAACATGTTCAACGTATTTTTTTCAGTTTTTTTGGATATAGATCTACTCTGGATTATGAAAAGTGGATACTCAGAATTATGAAAAATAAGTACTCTTTGGATAAATAATTTAATTTTACATCATGTGCACTTGAAATTTGAATAAATATCTAAAAATAATAATTTAAAAACACAATTTAAAAAGATATTTTATTTTCTCTCTTTCAAATTTTATTTTATTATTTTAACTAACATTTCATTATTTTGCTTAGAAAACCATTTTATTCTTCCAATTCCTCCCCATATACCACAATATCAAATATTAAAATATTTGATAATTTTGTATTTCCTTTTTATATTCCACGATTTTATTTTTTATATAATTATAATTTTTCCTTTTTATATTCCACGATTTTATTTTTTATATAAATATAATTTCAATACATTCGTTTCAAAAGTATTGAATGCTCTTCGTTTAACTTTTCCGTCGCTATTCTTTATATGTTATCATGTAATATACGCAATTGGAACATACATTTTGCTAAAATTTTAAAAACATTTTTTTTTGGTTTACACTTATCATTAATTCCACGTAAATATTCTATGTTTTAGAATACTAAGATGATAAATTTATTTATTTTCATTAGGTTAATTTTTTTTTCTTTTCTAAATAAGATTAATCTATTAACATAAAAGGAGTAAAATTACAACGTGACCGAAGTCGAAAACACTGCTTTGAAGAGAGGCAAAGTTGTCAAGATAAGCATAGAATGAGACTGCCCCATGTCAGGGAGCTCAGTCTTGAACCATTTATCGGAACCCATGCAGGGGAACAACTTATGAGCTTCTTGATATTACAGAGTTTGTACAAAAATTCAAAAATGAACTAAAATTGCACATAACAATTTGAACAAAAACTTGCCCAATAGTATGGGCTGCATGGCACGATAACAAGGCAACAGTGAGCAAAATAATCAACTGGAGGTTCTTCAACTATTTGGCACCAACCTATATCAGGCATATCACCTACAAGAGCTGCTTCAAAATTGGAAGGACCAGGATCAGCCGGCACCATCACCACCGCCTGAGCACTGTGAGCTTGGGCATCTGGAACCTGCAAAGACGCGTTGCCAATCCCCCTCTGGAGGTTCGAAGATGGAACAGTGACAGATCCTGGGCCCTCCTGATGAGAGCTAGACTCTCCCTCCCGGGCTTCCTCATGGAAGACCACTGAAATGTTAGTGGTAATCCTTGGGCGGTTCAGAGAGGAGTTGATGGTGAAGAGCGCAAAGCTAGACGAGGGAGAAGGCACAGGATAGTGGCTGGCGTCAAGAAGATGCCCTCTCCCACTTCGAGTGTGAGGGTAGTGGCCGACAGAGAATTCGCTTGAAAGGGAAGGCGACTCGGAGGAAGGGCTGGAAGGTGCGCGCCGAGGATGGCCTCTGCGAGACCGCATTCTATGGCGATGGCGAGGCATTGGGAAGACAGAAGCAGCGGGAGGAAAGCGAGGCGGGGCTGCAGCAATAACAGGGCCAGAGCAAATCAGAAAAACGACAACGCGAAGGCCAGAGGCCCAAGAGAAAAACCAGGGGATTGACAGAGGCTGCTCCACTGAAAGACCAAAGCAAAGCTTCAAAGCAGCCTCCCCTTTCAAGCTACAAGAGGTAGCGGAGATGACGGAGCCCACATTATATAAACAGAGACCATAGCTGAGACCAGAAGTGGGATAGTTCTGCGGATGAATCGACGGAAGCTTCTCCACAGCAAGCTCATAGCTGAGCCTTAAAGTGTCAACCTCCTTCATGCATCGAGAAGCATCCGCCATAACTATAGCAATGAATAGAGCCGAGGTCTGAGACGTGCCAGAGTGTACGAAGGCATTAACCAGAGCATCGGACAGGATGGGAGATCCAAAGCTACTTAACATAAAACAAATGAACACTGCACATTCCAAATACCGAGAGCCTCCATTCATAAACCAATTTACCATTTTGTACTGTGGGCAGGTGTCGTCCCACCTCGCGCCACCGCTGTCCCATCAGAATTGAAACCTGTCTATACACCCGCATCTGGGGCATTTTCATTAACCTATTTTCATTAGGTTATTAAATATTGATAATTTTTTATATTATTTTTCTAGAATGTTATAGTTTGTTAGTATATATCTAGTAAATTTTAAAAAATCAAATTTATTGAGATAATTTTTTTCCCAAAGATAAAATTTGAATAAAAATTATATTAAGAAGTTTGATATTTCTTAATGCATAATAAATCTATGATTAAAACAAATTTATACTTATTTTATATATAATGTAAATATTCATTGTTTAAATTGTATTTTTGAATAAATAATAATTATATAGCTTAAACTTGAAATTTGAACAAATCTTTATTTGATTTCAAAAAATTGAACCACAAAATATACTTGAAAATGTATGAAAATATAGTACAATAGAAGTATTTGAAATTTATAAAAGAGAATTTTTTTTTACCATAAAATTTATTTATATATATAAAAGAAAGATAATTGATATTGAAATAATTACTTATTATTAATATTGAAATATTTTATTTATGATTTTTATTAGAGTTTTTTTTAAAATTGATTATAAAATATGTGTGACAAAAAGTCAAAATATAAAATAGTAAAATTACTTCTATTTTTTACTATAAAATTTATATTTTCTAATTATTTTATTTAATATATACATAATAGTTTATTTAAATATATATAATAAATATGTATTTTATATTATTTATTTATTTTGAAATGGTTTATTTATTATTTATATGGAATATTTATTTATGGTTTAGTCACGTAGAGTATCTTGCGGTGCTTGTTTCAATTATTGTGTCAGATTATCTTTTGACGTATTATCTTGTGGGTCAAAGTACTTTCCATCGCTACAAGATTGATGAGTAGCTGCCCCTTGTTTAGGCTATTACCGTTGTTAACTTACAAGGTTTTTTTGAGAGGTTTGCATGTGCCTTATCTTGATATCAGTCATATATAATATAGGGTAATTTTAGAGTAATTTTAGCATACATTTTATATACATAATTGCGTAAACATCTATTTATTTTAATAGAAAATTATTTTTTCTTCCCTAATATATAATATATAGTTGAAATCAAAATAAATTAATTTAAATTAATATTCAAATATTTTTTTAAAATATATATAAATTAATTTAGACATTTAAATAATTTATTTAAATTCCATAATAAATATTTAAAAAATATATAAATATTATACATTTCTCGCACATATTTTATTATTTTTAATTACTTTATTTTTCTCTCAATTCCAATCTCTCTTATCATTTTTCCTCTTTTATATATAATTATAATTTCAATATTGAATTCTCATTGTTTAGCTTTTCTATTTCCTATAATCTTATTTTATATATAATTATAATTTCAATACCTTGTGTTGAAAAGTATTGAATTCTCTTTGTTTAGCTTTTCCATTCCTATGATCTTATATTATATATAATTATAATTTCAGTCCCTTGTGTTGAAAAATACTGAATTCTCTTTATTTAGCTTTTCCATCTCTATTTTTTATTTTTTATATGCTAAGATGTAATATACTTCATATACTCGGTGATTTCAAAATTACTACAATAATTTGAGTATATATTCTGTGAATTTTTTAAAAACATTTCGGGTGTACACTTATCAGTAATTCCAGCCAACGGTTCTAAATTCCATCTCCATTTTTTATATGCTAAAATGTAATATACTTTATATACTGGGTGATTTTAAAATTACTACAACAATTTGAGTGTATATTTTGTTAAATTTGTAAAAGGATTTCGGCCATACACTTATTAATTCCACCCAAAGGTTCCATGTTTTAGAATGGGTGAGTGTATATATTTAATGCATAATATTAATTTATTGGTAGTTTTTTATACATATCTTTTTTATGTTGTAGTTTAATAGTGTAGATTTATTTTAATGATTCATTTAGTAAAAATCAAGAGAGATGAGGTGCAATTTTTTTTTAATAGAAAATTTGAAAGCAAAAAATTATGTTTATAAATTTAATTCATTTTAATCCTCAATAAATTTATATAACTAAGATATATGTATTAAATTTACTTTTTGAATAAAAAAAATTTAGATAGCTTAAATTTGCAATTCTAACAAATATTTATTAGATTTCAAACAAATTGACCATAAAATATACTTGCCATATAGTCAAAATATTATAGAATAGTAAAACTATGTGAAAAAAATTAACTATAAAAAATATGTTTTCCAATTTCTTTATATTATATATACATAATATTGTGTTTAACTATATATAGTAGATATATAGCTGACATTAAAATATTTTACCTAATAAGAACATTGAAATATTTTATTTATGATTCATATTGAATTTTTTTATTATTACAACTTTCTAAATGTAATATATTAATTTCATGTTAAAAATGAAATGAATTACACATGCTTTTTCTACTTATTAGAAAAACATTGACTTTTTCTACTTTTAGCTATGTTCTTTTTTGGTATTGAGATATTTTATAATGGTAAACATCAAAATATTTTGTTCCCTCCTTTTCCTATATGTATTAAGTTGATATCAAAATAAATTGGTTAACATAGATATTGAAATAGTTTATTTATTTAACTCACTCACTCACACACATAAGAGAAGCTTGATATAGAAATAAAATAGTTAATATGGATATTCAAATAGCTTATTCAGGTTTTGTACTAAAAGACTTTTAAAATATGTAGGAATTATATATCTTTATAATAAAAAGGTAAAAATATAAGATTTTTATCAGTTTTAATTACTTTATTTCTCTCTAAATTCCAATCTCTCACACAATATTATTTTATATATAAATTTAATTTCAATACATTCCTTCGAAGATTAATGAATGGTCTTTGATTTAGCTTTTTCATCTCTATTTTTTATATGTTAAGATGCAATATACTCTATGATTTTAAAATTAATGCAACAATTGTTGGTAGTATGGTGTAGGCATTGATGTTAACCATATGAGCCAATTAGCTTGGCATTGATGTCAACTAGATATTGATGGTCCTGCTAATGATTAGAAGTGTTGCAGAGGTTGTATAGGTTCTATAGAAGTGGCTTGAAGAGTAGCTTGAAGATCTGGGCAGTTGAACTTTGTTTTTACTATGTTTACATCAGTGTCAGTAGCAACCCATTGTCATAGTGTGGCACTACCTTAGTGATACAGGGTTTCCACATCCTAAGCATGGAAGTTGTTGTAGTCTTGCAGTTCAAAGCTTGTTTCATTACCTATAAGTGTGCAAGAGAAAACCATGAGCTCCTACCAGAGGAATTTCCCATGGAATTGGCTGAGATTGGAGTGCTTATTGCTTCTACAACATTGAATTGATTTGGTCTTGATATGGTCATCAATGAAGGTGTGAACACATTGATTAATCAATTTATGGTGTTAGTGCTTGAATTGGCTCATCCACCTAGCCCAATAGTTAGTTATTATGGTTGTTTGATCTATTGATGCCTTTATATGGTCTGAGTAACATTGAATTTGTCCTTGATTGAACTGTTAGCGATCGATTTGGTTGATTGAGAGTGATGGGAATTGTGATTAAATATCATTGTGTGTATCAATCCCAAGGTTCAAATGAATGTGAATTGAGCCATAATTAAGGAGGATACCATGTGTTCATACACCAATCCAGAGGTAATCATGTTTTCCTGTTAGATAGAGAGAGGATTAAAAATTGAATTACTAGAGATATATATGTGTGTAAAGAAGAACATTTGAGACAGAGCATGAATGGCATAGGTTTGAAGGTCAATTACTGACATGTTACGACACAGATCAATTCACATATATAATCGATAGAGGTATGAATGGAACTTAGTGTTTACACTTTTGGAGAGACTGTTTGCTAAGCATGTTGTTTGAGTGCATATGGAAGAAGGTTGATAACTAGGCATTAATAGTGTGCATATGAAGAGAAGAAACACATAACTTCTACACCTATGAAAATGATAGAAGTAGAGGTGGATCTCACATGCATTTGGACATAGATTAGAGGTACACACACATGGGTTGATGAGATATTTGGGTGAAGTGTGCATTGTGTTGATCAAGGGTGAATTTGGAACCAAATTATTTGCAAAGATTGATGGTTGAGTATTTTTTCTGTGCTAAAAGTGTCATTTTAATCTTTATTGTACTATTTGTGTTGGTGTAGTTTTTGCATTATGGGAGGAGTATTGAGTGGATAGGGACTTGAGTATTGCACTATTGTTGCATTCTTTCTTTAGCCCTATATATGTGTTGATGATGTTATAAATATGTTAACCAAGGGATTTTCCTTTGTATGAAGTCCCAACTAGACCTCACACCATTTGGAGTAGGAGCCCTAATGGGAAATAAGGTCAGTTGTCATTATTATTAGGGATTTGCGTTAGATGCAATTATAAGAAAGTGAGTTAACATTGTGAAGCATACAATTGCAATGTATATAGGTTACTTTCATGGAAGGGAAAAGAGAGTGAGCCTCTAGAAGAAAATTTATAGCACTTATATGCTAAAAGAGACACACAAGAGCATGGAAAGAATCCTTAGTTAACTTGCAACGTAGTTCACAAGATAACAAAGATCATAATAGAAAGTAACAATGCACATTCAACAATATGCATACTAAATCCAATGAAATAGTTCATTCTCATTAGTATGTGTTAACATAAACATACACCACAAACAATGAAATAATAGTCTCACAATCATTCATAACATATTCATGAAAGTGTGTCAACTTTGAGATCTTCATATATTAAGTGAAACTCACAAGATATACAATTACAGTGTTATCATACTAACCCTAATAGTGGAACATTAATTCACTACGTGCTCCTCCAAAGAGAGATCTTCTCTCCTATGCCAAGCTAGAGAAGCCAAGACGAAAAGTCCAAAGTCCAAAGTCCACTTTTCTTGAGCTATGAGGATGTATTTATAAATAATGAGGTGACTCTCCACCTCCCATGTGACCCTTGAACTCTCTCATGACTCTTGATCTTCTACAATGAATTTTCAAATTCTGATGTGACTTTCGAACTTCTAATGACTCTAGAACTTTTCATGTGAATTTTCACATTCCATGTGGGACCCTTGGGTTTCCAAATATTTTACATTTCCTATTTTTAGAAAATAAAATAATTACATTCCATAAATGATGTGGTGAAATACACTAACACATATGATTTTGTGATGACACTTGGACAAGCCATGACAAGTCATTGATTAGACGAAACTTTATTATGATGTGTCTAGGCCAAACCTTTCTCCTTGTTGCTATTAATTGACTTCTTGATGATGGATTTTTACTTGTCCTTTATCTTCATATGTGTGTTCTTGCATGATCTCCTTGGAATCCTCCTTGAGCATCATCCTATCATGTCAAGATATAGTACCCGTAGATGAAATTCACTCATGACAAAATGAAATCAGTATGAAAATATCCTAATCTAACTTCTTCATGTAATTCACTGATTCGATCCATGACTGAATGTAGTACTAAGTATAAGGCTGAGGTATTGCGTAGTGCCTAATTCCAAGAGGCAGTAATGGATTTATTATAACTATGACTGGGCATTGTGCAGTGCCTGAGGGGCTGGGAGACATAACTACGCAGTTGAAGGAGACAGTGACACAGTAAGGTAGGCTTCCTCCCTTTCATTGAACAAAGTGCAGTTCAGGGAAGACTAAGCCACAAGATTACATAGTTACTCAAGTGAGGGGGGAAGTCAGTCCTGACTATTTATTGAGATTGTGTAATGTGTAGTGGAAGACTCGATGGGAGAGATAGTTACATAGTTTCCAGGGACAGGAGGTAATATTTGAGAATTATGAATGTGCAATGCATAGTCTTTGGAGGAAATGACTCCGCAGTCCATACTTCCAAGAGGAAAGGGTGCTTCAATATGAGCTAATATTGCACAATGTGTAATTCTATAACGTAGAAAAGTTTATCAAGTTGCAAACATAGTGAAATCTCTGAAAAGACTAACTGTGGGATCATTCAGACAAGAGAGAAGAAAACATGCAAACAAGCTTCAAACCATGAGATATCACACTCAGATAGCATAAAAACATCCCAAATGAATTATTAAAACCAAAAATCAATAAGCATACCTTGATACGATAACAAAGAAACACTTTTTCAAAGTGCGAGAGTTGAAACGTCACTTTGTGACACTTGGAATACAAGTTACGATAAGAGTGTCGACGACAACCAAAAAGTGTGTTGGGCCATGGGAGAGTGTATAATGTGCATTCTTATGATATATATGGTTAGAAAATGCAAAAGAGTGCTCTAGACCTTTCTCTAGTGATGTGCTAAGGTGTGACACATGAAGGAGCGCAAATAGTTGAAAGTGACACTTACAACAGTAGGAAAATGTGAAAATGACACTTAAAAAAGCTAAATAAAGTGAAAGTGACACATGATATATCCAAGAGAATGCAAAAGCGCCACTTGTGAAAGTGAAATCAAGATAAAAACGATAGTTGTGAAAGAAAAAGTGACACTAATAAAAACTAAAGCACATAAAAGTGACAGTTGAGAAAATTCACTAGGGTGATGATACATTTTTAAGTAACAGTTAGAGATTTGTCACCTTGGAATTACATATTGACTGTCAACAAGGAATATGCAATTTATGTCTTTAGGAACTGCATAATCATTGTCACCAAGGACTGTGGAATACATTGTCTTTTGGGTTTGCGTAGTCATCATCCACAAAGAAATGTGCAACCAATTTCCTTAAACATTTCACAGCCACTATCTTCAGCATCTTCGTAATGACTATCAGTAGTGATCACATAGTGATTGACTATATAAGTTACTCATTGACTGTTAGGCATGTTGAAAAGAAGACCACTTGTAAATGCATTAAAGGTTGAGCATGTGTATGAAATTGACTTCAATAGTTAGAATCTCATAATAAAAGTATCAACCGATCAGGAAGTGAACATGAGCAACTTGAGGTGACCAGTCATGAGATGATATATATGCTCCAAAATTCAAGTGTGCGAAAATTTTTGAAGGGTGTTTATCGGAGTGACAACACTTAGTGACACATTGGAGGAACTCCAGCTTCTCTTCTTAGGTCTACCCTTATGCGTAGAGTCTAATATTTTAGTAGGTATTGATTCATTGTGTGGACCACATCAACTTCCCCAGTTATACTAGTTATAAGCATAGTATCCTTTATTCCCTTACTCAGTTAAACCCACTTACAAAGCTTACCTTGTAACAATTGTTTCTATCTAGGATGAAGGTAAAATGTAGTCGTGAGTTTGAAATTATCAGAGTCTTGGTTTCATCTCTGGTGTTGTTGCATTGACATGAGGCCGTTTTAGTACCTAGTGGATTCACTACAGGAACAAAATCATTTCTTCCTTGCTAGTGAGCATATTCAATACCATGAGGAAGTTACTTCACCTTTCTACACAAGAAGCTTTTCTCTTCTTTCAGCCCTTATTTGTTTTCAATATTATTGTTGGGCATGGAATCCCCCCGAGGCATGTTTTGGGGCTCAAAGCCCATGTTGTGACTGAATAATGTTGTAAATTCCAGCAAATTGTGGGCACAAAAGTATGGTAGAGTCATAGGGTTGTCTGCCCTAGCTTGTAATGTAATGCTAGCCTAACCATGCTCCACGGACCATGGGATTGTATGAATAGAGTGAGGCTCTAAGTGTAAAAGTAGTGAAGAAAGTACGAAATAGAGAAGAAGTCTAAGGGATTTAGTTGTAAGTGTCTAAGTGTGTCTTTGGGTCGTAGAGTAGGAAAAGGATCTGTAGCTGAGTGTGTAGAGGCCTAGTTGTCTGCAGCTGAGTGTGTGAACCCCTGCAGCTGAGTGCACAAGGAAGAGTCGAGTCCGTAGCCAAAGAAGAGAATAATAAAGAGAAGTTCTATCCAAATTCTGTGTAATCTGGTCTTCAGTTATTACATGTCTGATATCAATTCAAAATAAACTGTTTATTTACTGCGCGCACTTGTATGATGATTTATATTGCTAAGTATACTTTACACTTGCAAGTAAGTTAAATTAATCAAGTAACAGTGGAATAATAGTAAGGACTTGGGTAATAACAACGTTTGGCGCCCAAGTAAGGCTGCGTGAAGGCAATATCTCAGGCTGTGAGGTACGGATAAGTGCGCGTAGACACCTACACGCAGGGTCGAACCACTGACCACTTGAACTCATCAGACATCTCCAGGGTGTGGAAACTTGGTTCTAGCACCCTCCCATACTACTTCAGGTGAAATCTCAGTCTGCTCTCTACAGACTGTTGGCGAAAGGGCCAGTACCAGGATTTGTTTAGCTAAATCACCTTTGAACCTGGGTCAGGCCCCAACAAGCCAACAGATGGTTCTGTTGCCAAGATCGGGATTTGCATAAGGGATGTTTGATGTCGCGTCACTGGAATTCGACAAAGAAAGAAATTGAAGGGTGTTCGACAAAAAAATTCACGAGTTCATGGCACAGTAAGACAAGAATCTATGAGTATCGAAGGAATAGTGGTTAGAGCGCTACTTATATATGGAAATCCATGAAATTTTCTTTGCATCCTTCCCCTCTCAGTTGTACGAGTGGATCGTGAAGCTAGCGGACAGTAAAGGAAGGTGTAGGCTCGACAAACCAATTGTGTGGACTCTAGAGTTGGTGCGCAGGCTAGAAGCATCGCAAGATATGATCGCGAGCATTGGGGACCATTGGCTCGATCGAATTATAAGAGTTTTTATCACCGAATTCACGGTAGACTCATCATTCAGCTACAGCGAGGCAGAGTGACACTTCTTCAAAGGACCATGAGGTAAGTACATTAAATCTTTGAATAGTTGGATTAAAATGCTACTGTGTGAAAAGCTGGTTATGCGAATAAAATGATGTTTGAGGCTACGTGAAGTGGGAGGATCTATAGAAATGAAGGTAGCATAAAGATAGAAACTATCCCCTTGATTTCGCCTCGGCGAGAAAGTGAGGAAAAGCTCGCGAAAGTTTCACCAGAAAGTGCGATCAGTATGATAAGGCAGTGAATTTTGCGAATACCACCTCCACCTACACCACCACTGGTTTCACCATCTTCACCCCCATCTTCGCCCACACCACCTCTGCCACCACCACAATTCAATATGGCGAGCGCGATAAAAATTTTGGTGTTCGAAGGAGTAGGGAACAAAGATCCAGACCAATTTTGGTTCGTGGTAAAGGTTGTATGGGAAGCATAAGGAGTCATGGATTACAATATAAAGAAGGAAATGCTAGTAAGCATGTTGTAGGATGTGCATTGACATGGTACATTGAGCACTCTAATGACAATCCAAATGTGGGGATCGTGGATATCCAAGTTGCGCTAAACAGGGAATTTAGCATGCCAAAATTGAAGACACAACCAATTATCAGGTTTAAGGAAATCACGATGCTTCCAAGTGAGTTCCCCTCAGAGCTAGATCAGAGACTGAAGGGTATGATTTGTGAAGCCAACATGACCTTGATGGATGGGTAGCACCGCGCATGGTTTGTAGCATCACTAATTCCGCATATAAGGATGGCGTTGTTGCAGCAGAAGTTATCCACCCAGGCCGAAGCTTTGGAGATTGCAATGAGACTACACGAGACCCCGATACAAGATCCTAGCCTGAGAGTCCAACAAATCCAGGCACAACTGGAAAACTTGTGTCTGGAGATGCAGAGTTTGAAACAAGATAGGACAACTCGCTTAGAGGCACGCGAGGAGGTATGGTGCATAAAATGCAAAGGCCAGGGACATGACAACAACCATTGTCTACTCTTCGTGAACTACTTGGTGGGAGGAGGGTCGATGCCATTGAGACTAGAGGTACAAGCAGGACCGAGTGCGGTGCCTACATTATGGGGGGCGATTTGTCAGATAGGAGGGAAGCACGCTATGGATAACTGTCATCTATTATAGAAATATACACAGACGTCCTAGTAGTTATTCTGTAATTTCTGTAGGTCAGTAGGCCATGATGAGCATACTTGTAGAAGTTATAAACTAATGATGGATCAGACTCCTACATACAGAGTTCAGACCGAAAAGTGAGCCCTCAATCAAAATGTAGGGATGGCGCACACTAGATTTTAGGGGTGCAGACGAGGTTGAGGTGGAATGGGACCAAAAAGGGGTCGCAGACAATTGATTTGTTATAATTGCGGAGGGCCAGGGCATTATGACTGCGATTGTACAAATCTGATGAGAGCATCATGTTTATTTTGTACCTAGTTTGATCATGAGATGGAAGACTACCCTACACTGATAGCAAAGTTACGTGATAAATGAATGCTCTGGCCTCCCCTGACTCAGAACCTGCAAATGATGAGGTCTAAGCCACGCGAGGAGGAATAGAATGTAAACATCGTGGTCCTGAGCGGTATCATGACAGGAGATGACAAGGGAAAGCAACCCAGAGAGAGTGCTTGGGTTCCCAAGGCTCTTACAAAGGAACCAAAGTTCGATTTGGAGTGCGCGGACGAGAAATTCATGGAAGCTAAGAAGTGCTTCACAGAGGCCTCCATTTGAGGTAGTAAAGACAAAATAGAACAGAAGATGGACCCATCAATGCTTACTACCTTTCTAGATACATGCATGAAGCTGCTACGCGAAAAAAAGGCTGTGCAGGGACTGTAAGTACTCATCACTAGGTGCGTTGGGTCAGGAGAACTGCGTGTAGTCCAGGAGCTCGGGAAGCACACAATGTGAACAGGAAGGGAGATGAGATTGACTACACAAATTGGGGAATATGAAATGGATCAAGTGATTTTGGATTTAGGATCGGACTCAAACGTACTACCAAAATAGACATGGAAGAGCATGGGCAGACCTGCATTGCAATGGTCTCCTATTCAATTGCGAATGGTGAACTAGCAAAAGATCCAACTGATGGGAAGATTGTAGGGAATAATGATAGATATCGAAGGTGCGAGCACACTTGCAGATTTCGAAGTCATAGAGATTGTCGATGACAACAATCACTATCCCATGCTACTGGGAATAGATTGGGCCACTGATATGAATGGAGTCATAAATATGAAGAAGCACAAAATGATTTTTGAGAAAAAGTCACTATGTGTAGTGGTACCTTTAGAACCCGAGGAAGGATCGTGCTACATAGAGCTAGTGCTTGACGATGAGAGCGACAACAATCTAGACTGTATCTACAAGATAACCACCTGGGAATAGGACTGGGTGAATCCAACAGCGGATGGCAGGATTTCGTGGGAGCGAAAAATCTCCTGCACATCAGATTCAGATGAGGAAATAGAACGATGGTAGAACTGGTTACATGAGGTAACCATGCTCAATTGCAACATGATGGTAAGATCACTACACTGCGTGACAACAGAGGTAAGGGATCTACCTATGTATGATGGGTTGACAACGGTGGATGATTTCCTTACCAAATTTGAAAGAGGGGTGTCGGAATAGCATTGTTTTGACGCTATGAAATGGGCACTACGCGCTATGCTTGCAAGATGGTGGGGTACGCATCAAGGGAGTTTTGAGGACTAGCGCGGATGTAGAAGAGTGATGCACCTATGATTTTGGAAACTGCAGATTCGACTGACAAACAATTATGACGGACGGGATGTTCCACGTGCACACCTCGCGAAATGGACCAAGGTCTACAGGGAAGAGCCACAACTTGAATGGGTGCATTTGTTCCATCATACCTTAGATATCATACCCGTGAATTGGTATATTGAGACAGAGCTTTGCCATAGCATGAGCGAATGGGATATCTTGCATGAAGGATTCTTGTTAACCTTCACGTTTGAAGATCATTGGTGTGATACTGTTGATGATGCACTACAAGCAGTGAAAGCAGCTATCCTCAAAATACCCCAAGAACCAATGGAAGTGCTTCAACCAGAATGGGCGACCCAGATGAGTTGTGAATTAGTGTTACAATGTAAATATTGAGCACGATGATGAGGATCCAAAGAATATTAACATTCAAGAAATTGAAGGTTGCCGCGAGGTTCAAGTACCATTGATCAAGGATCCTGACATCACCGTGCTACTAAAAATAAAGCAGGTAAGCATTGGGATGGACGTGGACCCAATGTATGCAACACTCAGTGACTATTGGGATGTTGCCACGGTGGACAAGGTCGCTGAGTTACTCCGCAAGTACTAGGACTTATTCTTGACCAAGATTACAAACTTAAAAGGGACCGTTGGCAAGTTAGGGATGATGAAGATCACCCTAAAACTCGACGCAAAGCCGGTTAAGCATAGGCCTTACCACTTGAATCCAAAGTATAAGGAAAAGGTCTACATAGAACTAGACAAGATGCTTGTAGCAGGAATTATTGAGCCAGTGGAAGAATCTAACTGGGTGAGCCATATGGTAGTGTAGGAGAAAAAGCAGAAGGGCGAAATAAGAATATGCGTGGACCTCAGGAAGCTGAATGAAGCCTGTGTACAGGACCCATTCTCGACACCATTTATAGATGAGGTATTGGAAATTTTTGGTAGACAAGAAGCATACTCGTTCATGGATGGATTCTCAGGGTACCACCAGATCAAGATTGTGCCAGAAGATAGGAGCAAGAGGACCTTCACAACAAAATGGGGCTGCTTTCAATACACCGTTATGCCGTTTGGGTTGAAGAATGTGCCAGCCATTTTTTCACGCATCGTTGTTGCCACATTCAAAGAATACATCTATAAGTTCCTAGAGGTCTACCTGGATGATTAAACTGTCTTCGGACTAGTTAAGCACCATGTAGCAAGCTTACACTTGATGCTGGATACTTGCCGATGACACCTGATTGCGCTTAACCTTAAGAAGTGCACATTCCTCGTTCCCTTTGGGAACTTGTTGGGACATGTGGTGTGCAAACAGGGACTGATGGTGGACCCTTAGAAGATTGCAGTGATTCTAAATTTGGAAGCACTGCGAAGTGTTAAACAGCTACGCGCTACCTTGGGACATACAGGGTACTACAGGAAGTTCATCAAAAGCTATGCCCAAGTCACTGCACTGATGGAGAAATTACTAAAAAAGGATGTCACATTTCGCTAGAATGATGATTGCATGAAGATCTTGGATGTCCTAAATGGGAAATTGGCCTTCGCTCCAATCCTAGTCTTCCTGAAATGGGATGTGGAATTTCATGTCCATGTTGATCCATCATGTATCATGTTGTCTTGTGTTCGTCCATTCTAGACTCTTCACTTGTTGTGAATGAGGAACAACCCACTGACAGAGTTGGTATTGCGCAACCACCATGTTCTATCATTCATGAATAGTATGAGTGGGAGCTTGAGCATCAACACTTGGCAAAGGATGACTCCCTTCCATCCAAGCCCCCTCCATTCTTTCCTAACATTGTTGATGAACTTGCCATCCATGATTTCGCATGTGTGTCTTCATCCACAAATGCACCCATTGTTCATCCTTCATAGGACACAATGTATGTTAGCCCATAATCTAACAATGGAGAGGACCAATTATTCATTAAAAATCCACTTGATATTTCATCTTCTCTTTCCGGAAACGTAGAGGGCGAACATCCTTCCTTCTCATTTGCCCCTCTATGTGATTCATCAAACCATGAGGATGCCGACCAACATCAAGAATTTTCCGATCTTGGCTGTCGTGATCTCTTCACCTCATCATCTGATCATGACGTTGATTCACTCATTGTTAATCCATCTAAGCCACTAGTCCACGAAGATCCATCTGTCAACGAAGTTGAAACCCCACAGACTGTCGAGGCACTTCAACCTGAGCTAATGGTTATGTCAAGCCCTCACTGTCCTGAGGCTGGTTTCACTTCCAGTCAGGAAATTTCTCAAATTCTCAAGGCTCCTCGTCACTCATCTATATGCACTAAAGATCAATCTAACCATCAGATTTTACCTCCTCCACTCGAACTACATGATCCCTTCGCTCATGCATTGGAAGAATCTTACACAACAAGCACACTTGTGCAACATAAGTGGTCTACCTTTCTCACTTTTTCTTGCATATCACGGTCAAGGGAATGCATACACTCAACATCTGCATGCAGTGTAGCACAACACCATGGAAAGTCCACAGAGTGCATGACATGTGCTTTCATTCAGTTTTGTTCTCTAGACACTTGTAAGTTTGGAGTGTGTATGTTTTAATTATTGTATCTTTCACATTTTCTGATTCGCACAACTGGGTTGCTCCTGGACCAACCCTTTACCAACATGGGTCAACCTTAACCACAACTCTGGAAATAAGAAATAACAAAAACATGACAACTTAATTGGTGAGATTCAATAAATTAGGCATAAAATTAGGATAATAATACCTCAAGATGCATGCCTACGAAAAAACCTCATATTCCATACAAGTATTAGACAATATTCCTCTATGAAAATTAATATAATCGTCAAAAATTGTATTTACTGGGGCCAAATATATTAACCCTCACAGAGCCTACAAAAGAAGAACATTGGAACAAGTTAGAAAAATTAATTGGGATAGAAGAAAACATCAAATATAAACCCTGTCAAAATGAAAAGAATGGACATGACATTTTGTTTGAATGCCATCCATTTTGGCCTTGTGGGGAGAAAATTGTTGAACCAAAAAGGAAAAATCTGAACCCAAAATGGCTAAAAGGCACAAATAACACCTGTCATTAGTGAAATGCGAAGGGTTGAAACCTCATTTGGACCTCTACAGCGAAAAATAATGGTGGCAATCAAAGAAACATAAAAAACAAAAATAAACAGTGGTAAAATGACCATACCCTAGTCGTATATCCCTCCTTTAATCAAATTAGTCAAATCACCTTGGTTCATGACCATTGTAGAACATGGATAACATATAAACAAGGTAGATTGGCCCATTGATAAGTTACCAAGTCGTAACAGTCACATGGGTATCAAAACAAACCAACAACCTCAATATGAAATGCATGCAACAAGCTCAAGGCAGAAAGGGATGGTTGTGCATCCTTTTCTCTTGTCATGTTTTATGGTAAAGATGCAAGCCATAATAAATTTAAGGTATATTTTTGTATAAATCATACCACCTCCACTACTTCTAGACAAAGCAAATTTAAATCCTTAATTAAGAGACAATTTCCTTGAACAATGCTCTTTTTGTGTGCAGCATTTTGGTTCCCATCTATTTCACAAAAGAACGTTAATGTGGGTGGGTTGAAAGAGAGGAGATTCATCACATCCTTCATTAGGTTCTGTCTACTCTAACCTCAAAGATGTATTTTAATGCATATATGTTGGGATTTGATATCATGTGCATAGGTTCCCCCCTTCGAGTTCTGGAGTTGATAGTAATCTAGCTTTCCTGTTATCATTTGGGTTGGGTCTATGACCCTTGAGAATTTTTGTTAGCACTCTTTAACTCTTATTGTAAGGCTTATATGTAGGCTTTGGGTTAGTTTCATTGTATTCATACTAATTGGTATCCATTGAGCCCACTGTTGGGATTTAACGAGATTGAATGATTAAAACTTCTACAACAAAAGCATGTTTTGGAAGTTGTAATGTTACTATACCAAATAGGCTGGTAGAGAAAATTTGTATTTATCTGTATATAAATAGACTTTTTAGGTTCTTTGGAGGATTGACCTTTGATCATTCAAATGGGTGTTTTACAACCTTCAGGTGCATGACATATGGATACACCTATCAGTCATGCTAGGTGATCCAAAAACAACCAGAAGTTGGTTAGCAGATTGAAAGAAGCTCAATCCAAATGGAATGATGAAGCTTTATTACATTTGTAGCAGAGAACCCTTTAAATGATCGAGTGAACACTACAAGGGTGTTCCAGTGGAAGTAGGGGTTGGACTGTAGAGCTTTCATGTAAGAATCAGTTTCCCTAAAGTTAAACATGAAATAACCTTTCATATATTTTTGGTTGTTTATATGCCAACCATGTTAATCCATCAACTTGTAATCAAGAATCACAATAACAGCTTGTGTTAACCTTCTTGAGAGAATTTGTAGGATCATATCAACTTAGAGAAAGGTCTTATCATGAGAGCATGGTAGCCACTTATTCTTAAAGATACAAATCAACTTGTACCTCATTTTGTTTTCAATTATATTGGACTTGCTTTCATGAAAAATAATGTTCGAATTCATAGGGAGACCTAGCTTACTTCTTAAGCTAAATCCTGAATGACATGTATAGATGAGATGCATCACACGAAGGTGATTTTACTAATTTTTTAAGACGAAGTATCTACTTGTTGGAGGTTTCTTAGTTAGTAAGCAAGGCATTAGGAGGTTGTTTATTTTGTAAGAAAGGAATGTGGAGGTTTTCTTGGACATAAAAAAATTGTATTTGGCCATCAATATTGAAGAGGGCTTGTTTTCACATGTTAGGATCAGTTTACCTCATGATTTGACATTGTCGCTAACAAAGAACAACAATCTTAGCCATTGGAAGTTAGCACAAGTTCCTTGCATTCTGACAAAGTGTCAGCTATGTTTTGTAGAGTTTTTTATGAAATCTTACAACCATTTTACCAATTAGAATTGCACCTGGCATGTTGGTTTTGTATAATATTTGTAGGAAAGGAATATGACCATGCTTTAAGATCTCAACAACATTATTTAGAAGATTGATTTTGTTTTGGGGGTTTCTTACTCAAGAAGCAAGTTTTGCTTGGAATCCAGTAACTGAAGATGCTTTGCTAAACATTGGTTTGTTGAGTGATTAGTAGGCCATTTAATATTATTTCAGATTAATAAGGCAAAGTGTTGTTGATGGAGATGTCATATTGATGCTTTATATGAAGATACTTACAAGAACAAACAACGTTACCTTCATCACTTAGTGAAGCACACTTTCTATAAGTACAGGAAATTTAAACCTCGGACCTTGTCTTCATCGTAAATTTAGATTGGAAATGGGTGTTTTCTAGCTTAAGAAGTAAGCATGTTTTCAGACTCGAGAGAGACAACTCATCATAGTTGTGTTCACCTTGCTTTTATTATAGCAATAACAACTTACCCTTGTTTATTTCATTCAGGATGCTTCTTTGGAGTTAGTTTTAGAAACTATGAATATAACTTAAACCTTAAAGAAATGTGTGCGTCCACTAGGGGATAAGATTATCATGTTGCATAAATGATTCCAAGTTAAAGAATTGTTCTTTCATTCAAATTGTCCTTGGTTCCTTCATTCAAATGGTTTTTTGTTTTAGGTCGGGAGTTTACATTTCAACAACTGCTCATGGCTAACTACTACAATTCATTTTCTATTCTCGGAGAACAATCTTACACCATTTTCTATTCTTGGAGAACAATCTTACACAAGAACTCAATGGTTGTCACCCTCAAATCAACAAGACAGTATTACAAGTTAGCTCAATGTATGGTCTTGTAGAAGGCATTATTTTGTTTATTCTGTTTTTAGTAGGCTAATTTGGTCACAAGGCCTCATTTTGCTTGGCTTTTATGCAGAATGTTGTAAGAGCCCTTATACTAGATATGTATGACTTTGACAATGATGTTTGACTCTGTCAGATGCAGAAAATGTATCAAATTATATATATTCCACAATTATCTATTATGCACATTTTTCAAATGCCTTGATTTCCATAAATATACATTATAGCAAATGTAAAATGTGCTCTCAAATTAGTAGAGACTACCATTGCATGCCATCCTTGTTTTATATATACATATCATTTCAATACAAGCCTTTCAAAAATACTGAATACTCTTTATTTCGCTTCTCCCGCTCTATTGTTTATATCCTATGGTGATTTTAAAATTACCATGATACTTTGAGCATATAGTTTGTTAAATTTTTTAAAAACATTTCAGTCTTTATACAATTATCATTAATTCTACCTAAAGTTTTATGTTTCATACTGGGTATGTCGAAATATTTAATACATGAGATTAACTCATTTTTATTTTTAATACTATATATTAAATAAAAATTATGTTTTTTTTGGGATGTAGTTTATTAATATAGATTCATTTGAACCATTAGTCTAGTAAATTATAAGAGGATGAAATGTATTGAAGTGCATGTTTTTTTTTAATAAAAAAAATCATGTTGAAAAAATTGATCCTCTTAATGCCAAATAAATCCATGACCGAGACAAATTTATACTATATATATATATATATATATATATATATATATATATATATATTTTCCTTTGTTTAAATTGTAGTTTTCATCCCATAAAAACTACATATGTTAAATTTGCAATTCAAACAAATTTTTATTAGGTTCAAATAGATTGACTACAAAATATATTTGAAAATGTATAATATTAAGACTACTTGAATTTTGTATCTATAAAATTTACATTTTTAGATTACTTTATATAACATATCTATAGTATTTTGTTTAATTATATATAGTAGCTTTATAGTTGGCATTAAAATATTTTATTTAATATAAACATTAAAATAGTTTATTTATCATTAACATTAATTTTTATTATTATTAATGTTTCTAAATGAAATATATTAGTTTCATGTTAAGACTCAATGTAGAATAGTAAGACTACTTGAATTTTTTTATCCATAAAATTTACATTTTTAAATTACTTTATATAACATATCTATAGTATTTTGTTTAACTATATATAATAGATATATAGTTGACATTAAAATATTTTACTTAATTTAAACATTAAAATAGTTTATTTATCATTAACATTAGATTTTTTTATTATTAATGTTTTCTAAATGAAATATATTAGTTTTTTGTTAAGAATCAATATTAGTTTTATGTTAAGACTCAATGTAGAATCGTAAGACTGCTTGAATTTTTCTATCCATAAAATTTACATTTTTAAATTACTTTATATAACATATCTATAGTATTTTGTTTCACTATATATAATAGACATTAAAATATTTTACTTAATATAAACATTAAAATAGTTTATTTATCATTAACATTAGTTTTTTTATTAATAATGTTTTCTAAATGAAATATATTAGTTTTATGTTAAGAATCAAATGAAGTATACATGTCTATTCGGTTACTGGAAATAACTACATTTTTCTACTTTTAATTATCTTTTTTTAGGTATTGAAATATATATATATATATATATATATATATATATATATATATATATATATATGTGTGTGTGTTGGGAACTGATAATATGAAAATATATATATATATATTTGTTGGGAACTGATAATATGATTTGAACTTGGAACTTAATACAACATAGCACTTCATTATCAAGTACTTCACCAATTGAACTACTCCTTATGGGCCATTAATGAAATCTTTTGCTCTCTTAGTCTGAGGGCTAGAGTGAGGTTGTTGATACCAGGACAACCCATAGGTATACTCACTTATGACTCAAAGTCAATAAAACAATATTCATAGGAATGAAGCCGTACAACAATCTTCAAATGCAGCAAGTCATCATTAGGAGAACTTTGAGGTGAAAAATAAGTATAAAACAAAATTTTACTAACAAAATTAACTTTAAAAAAACCAATAGGATTCAACAAGATGATGTCATCCTTAGGAGAAAAAACTACTTATTTCATTGTATTCCTAGCTTATTTCCTTACAGGTTTACTCAAATTTGAAGTGGAACACTTATTGGATGCATAATTAAATTCCACATCCAAGAGTACCCACTCAGCATACATCTTAGTAGACCCACATGAGAAAAAAAAGTTGAAAATACAGTTAAAAAAACATGTTCAACGTATTTTTTTCAGTTTTTTTGGATATAGATCTACTCTGGATTATGAAAAGTGGATACTCAGAATTATGAAAAATAAGTACTCTTTGGATAAATAATTTAATTTTACATCATGTGCACTTGAAATTTGAATAAATATCTAAAAATAATAATTTAAAAACACAATTTAAAAAGATATTTTATTTTCTCTCTTTCAAATTTTATTTTATTATTTTAACTAACATTTCATTATTTTGCTTAGAAAACCATTTTATTCTTCCAATTCCTCCCCATATACCACAATATCAAATATTAAAATATTTGATAATTTTGTATTTCCTTTTTATATTCCACGATTTTATTTTTTATATAATTATAATTTTTCCTTTTTATATTCCACGATTTTATTTTTTATATAAATATAATTTCAATACATTCGTTTCAAAAGTATTGAATGCTCTTCGTTTAACTTTTCCGTCGCTATTCTTTATATGTTATCATGTAATATACGCAATTGGAACATACATTTTGCTAAAATTTTAAAAACATTTTTTTTTGGTTTACACTTATCATTAATTCCACGTAAATATTCTATGTTTTAGAATACTAAGATGATAAATTTATTTATTTTCATTAGGTTAATTTTTTTTTCTTTTCTAAATAAGATTAATCTATTAACATAAAAGGAGTAAAATTACAACGTGACCGAAGTCGAAAACACTGCTTTGAAGAGAGGCAAAGTTGTCAAGATAAGCATAGAATGAGACTGCCCCATGTCAAGGAGCTCAGTCTTGAACCATTTATCGGAACCCATGCAGGGGAACAACTTATGAGCTTCTTGATATTACAGAGTTTGTACAAAAATTCAAAAATGAACTAAAATTGCACATAACAATTTGAACAAAAACTTGCCCAATAGTATGGGCTGCATGGCACGATAACAAGGCAACAGTGAGCAAAATAATCAACTGGAGGTTCTTCAACTATTTGGCACCAACCTATATCAGGCATATCACCTACAAGAGCTGCTTCAAAATTGGAAGGACCAGGATCAGCCGGCACCATCACCACCGCCTGAGCACTGTGAGCTTGAGCATCTGGAACCTGCAAAGACGCGTTGCCAATCCCCCTCTGGAGGTTCGAAGATGGAACAGTGACAGATCCTGGGCCCTCCTGATGAGAGCTAGACTCTCCCTCCCGGGCTTCCTCATGGAAGACCACTGAAATGTGAGTGGTAATCCTTGGGCGGTTCAGAGAGCAGTTGAAGGTGAAGAGCGCAGAGCTAGACGAGGGAGAAGGCACTGGATAGTGGCTGGCGGCAAGAAGATGCCCTCTCCCACTTCGAGTGTGAGGGTAGTGGCCGACAGAGAAATCGCTTGAAAGGGAAGGCGACTCGGAGGAAGGGCTGGAAGGCACGCGCCGAGGATGGCCTCTGCGAGACCGCATTCTATGGCGATGGCGAGGCATTGGGGAGACAGAAGCAGCGGGAGGAAAGCGAGGCGGGGCAGCAGCAATGACAGGGCCAGAGCAAATCAGAAAAACTACAAAGCGAAGGCCAGAGGCCCAAGAGTAAAACCAGGGGAATGACGGAGGCGGCTCCACCGAAAGACCAGAGCACAGCTTCAGAGCAGCCTCCCCTTTCAAGCTACAAGAGGCATCAGAGATGACGGAGCCCACATTATATAAACAGAAACCATAGCTGAGACCAGAAGCGGGATAGTTCTGCGGATGAATCGACGGAAGCTGCTCCTCAGCAAGCTCATAGCTGAGCCTTAAAGTGACAACCTCCTTCATGCCTCGAGAAGCATCCGCCATAACTATAGCAATGAATAGAGCCGAGGTCTGAGACGAGCCAGAGTGTGCGAAGGCATTAACCAGAGCATCGGACAGGATGGGAGATCCAGAGCCACTTAACATGAACCAAATGAACACTGCACATTCCAAATACCGAGAGCCTCCATTCATAAACCAAGTTACCATTCTGTACTGGGTGGGCAGGTGTCGTCCCACCTCGCGCCACCCCTGTCCCATCAGAATTGAAACCTGTCTATACACCCGCATCTGGGGCATTTTCATTAACCTATTTTCATTAGGTTATTAAATATTGATAATTTTGTATATTATTTTTCTAGAATGTTATAGTTTGTTAGTATATATCTAGTAAATTTTAAAAAATCAAATTTATTGAGATAATTTTTTTCCCAAAGATAAAATTTGAATAAAAATTATATTAAGAAGTTTGATATTTCTTAATGCATAATAAATCTATGATTAAAACAAATTTATACTTATTTTATATATAATGTAAATATTCATTGTTTAAATTGTATTTTTGAATAAATAATAATTATATAGCTTAAACTTGAAATTTGAACAAATCTTTATTTGATTTCAAAAAATTGAACCACAAAATATACTTGAAAATGTATGAAAATATAGTACAATAGAAGTATTTGAAATTTATAAAAGAGAATTTTTTTTTACCATAAAATTTATTTATATATATAAAAGAAAGATAATTGATATTGAAATAATTACTTATTATTAATATTGAAATATTTTATTTATGATTTTTATTAGAGTTTTTTTAAAAATTGATTATAAAATATGTGTGACAAAAAGTCAAAATATAAAATAGTAAAATTACTTCTATTTTTTATTATAAAATTTATATTTTCTAATTATTTTATTTAATATATACATAATATTTTATTTAAATATATATAATAAATATGTATTTTATATTATTTATTTATTTTGAAATGGTTTATTTATTATTTATATGGAATATTTATTTATGGTTTAGTCACGTAGAGTATCTTGCGGTGCTTGTTTCAATTATTGTGTCAGATTATCTTTTGACGTATTATCTTGTGGGTCAAAGTACTTTCCATCGCTACAAGATTGATGAGTAGCTGCCCCTTGTTTAGGCTATTACCGTTGTTTACTTACAAGGTTTTTTTGAGAGGTTTGCATGTGCCTTATCTTGATATCAGTCATATATAATATAGGGTAATTTTAGAGTAATTTTAGCATACATTTTATATACATAATTGTGTAAACATCTATTTATTTTAATAGAAAATTATTTTTTCTTCCCTAATATATAATATATATATAATATATAGTTGAAATCAAAATAAATTAATTTAAATTAATATTCAAATATTTTTTTAAAATATATATAAATTAATTTAGACATTTAAATAGTTTATTTAAATTCCATAATAAATATTTAAAAAATATATAAAAATTATACATTTTTCGCACATATTTTATTATTTTTAATTACTTTATTTTTCTCTCAATTCCATCTCTCTTATCATTTTTCCTCTTTTATATATAATTATAATTTCAATATTGAATTCTCATTGTTTAGCTTTTCTATTTCCTATAATCTTATTTTATATATAATTATAATTTCAATACCTTGTGTTGAAAAGTATTGAATTCTTTTTGTTTAGCTTTTCCATTCCTATGATCTTATATTATATATAATTATAATTTCAGTCCCTTGTGTTGAAAAATACTGAATTCTCTTTATTTAGCTTTTCCATCTCTATTTTTATTTTTTATATTCTAAGATGTAATATACTTCATATACTCGGTGATTTCAAAATTACTACAATAATTTGAGTATATATTCTGT
The DNA here is from genome assembly GCA_031772625.1 of Pinus tabuliformis. Lineage (NCBI taxonomy): Eukaryota > Viridiplantae > Streptophyta > Pinopsida > Pinales > Pinaceae > Pinus > Pinus tabuliformis. The sequence goes on along the minus strand of CM062805.1, from coordinate 272,671,459 downwards.
GAATTTTTTAAAAACATTTCGGGTGTACACTTACCAGTAATTCCAGCCAACGGTTCTAAATTCCATCTCTATTTTTTATATGCTAAAATGTAAAATACTTTATATACTGGGTGATTTTAAAATTACTACAACAATGTGAGTGTATATTTTGTTAAATTTGAAATGCTTTACTTTATATACTGGGTGATTTTAAAATTACTACAACAATGTGAGTGTATATTTTGTTAAATTTGTAAAAGCATTTCGGCCATACACTTATTAATTCCACCCAAAGGTTCCATGTTTTAGAATGGGTGAGTGTATATATTTAATGCATAATATTAATTTATTGGTAGTTTTTTATACTTATCTTTTTCTATGTTGTAGTTTAATAGTGTAGATTTATTTTAATGATTCATTTAGTAAAAATCAAGAGAGATGAGGTGCAATTTTTTTTTAATAGAAAAATTGAAAGCAAAAAATTATGTTTATAAATTTAATTCATTTTAATCCTCAATAAATTTATATAACTAATCCTTATATATAAGTATTAAATTTACTTTTTGAATAAAAAAAATTTAGATAGCTTAAATTTGCAATTCTAACAAATATTTATTAGATTTCAAACAAATTGACCATAAAATATACTTGCCATATAGTCAAAATATTATAGAATAGTAAAACTATGTGAAAAAAATTAACTATAAAAAATATGTTTTCCAATTTCTTTATATTATATATACATAATATTGTGTTTAACTATATATAGTAGATATATAGCTGACATTAAAATATTTTACCTAATAAGAACATTGAAATATTTTATTTATGATTCATATTGAATTTTTTTACTGTTACAACTTTCTAAATGTAATATATTAATTTCATGTTAAAAATGAAATGAATTACACATGCTTTTTCTACTTATTAGAAAAAAAATGACTTTTTCTACTTTTAGCTATGTTCTTTTTTGGTATTGAGATATTTTATTATGGTAAACATCAAAATATTTTGTTACCTCCTTTTCCTATATGTATGAAGTTGATATCAAAATAAATTGGTTAACATAGATATTGAAATAGTTTATTTATTTAACTCACTCACTCACACACATAAGAGAAGCTTGATATAGAAATAAAATAGTTAATATGGATATTCAAATAGCTTATTCAGGTTTTGTACTAAAAGACTTTTAAAATATGTAGGAATTATAGATCTTCATAATAAAAAGGTAAAAATATAAGATTTTTATCAGTTTTAATTACTTTATTTCTCTCTAAATTCCAATCTCTCACACGATGTTATTTTATATATAAATTTAATTTCAATACATTCCTTCGAAGATTAATGAATGGTCTTTGATTTAGCTTTTTCATCTCTATTTTTTATATGTTAAGATGCAATATACTCTATGATTTTAAAATTAATGCAACAATTGTTCGTAGTATGGTGTAGGCATTGATGTTAACCATATGAGCCAATTAGCTTGGCATTGATGTCAACTAGATATTGATGGTCCTGCTAATGATTAGAAGTGTTGCAGAGGTTGTATAGGTTCTATAGAAGTGGCTTGAAGAGTAGCTTGAAGATCTGGGCAGTTGAACTTTGTTTTTACTATGTTTACATCAGTGTCAGTAGCAACCCATTGTCATAGTGTGGCACTACCTTAGTGATACAGGGTTTCCACATCCTAAGCATGGAAGTTGTTGTAGTCTTGCAGTTCAAAGCTTGTTTCATTACCTATAAGTGTGCAAGAGAAAACCATGAGCTCCTACCAGAGGAATTTCCCATGGAATTGGCTGAGATTGGAGTGCTTATTGCTTCTACAACATTGAATTGATTTGGTCTTGATATGGTCATCAATGAAGGTGTGAACACATTGATTAATCAATTTATGGTGTTAGTGCTTGAATTGGCTCATCCACCTAGCCCAATAGTTAGTTATTATGGTTGTTTGATCTATTGATGCCTTTATATGGTCCGAGTAACATTGAATTTGTCCTTGATTGAACTGTTAGCGATCGATTTGGTTGATTGAGAGTGATGGGAATTGTGATTAAATATCATTGTGTGTATCAATCCCAAGGTTCAGATGAATGTGAATTGAGCCATAATTAAGGAGGATACCATGTGTTCATACACCAATCCAGAGGTAATCATGTTTTCCTGTTAGATAGAGAGAGGATTAAAAATTGAATTACTAGAGATATATATGTGTGTAAAGAAGAACATTTGAGACAGAGCATGAATGGCATAGGTTTGAAGGTCAATTACTGACATGTTACAACAAAGATCAATTCACATATATAATCGATAGAGGTACGAATAGAACTTAGTGTTTACACTTTTGGAGAGACTGTTTGCTAAGCATGTTGTTTGAGTGCATATGGAAGAAGGTTGATAACTAGGCATTAATAGTGTGCATATGAAGAGAAAAAACACATAACTTCTACACCTATGAAAATGATAGAAGTAGAGGTGGATCTGACATGCATTTGGACATAGATTAGAGGTACACACATGGGTTGATGAGATATTTGGGTAAAGTGTGCATTGTGTTGATCAAGGGTGAATTTGGAACCAAATTATTTGCAAAGATTGATGGTTGAGTATTTTTTCTGTGCTAAAAGTGTCATTGCAAGCTTTATTGTACTATTTGTGTTGGTGTAGTTTTTGCATTATGGGAGGAGTATTGAGTGGATAGGGACTTGAGTATTGCACTATTGTTGCATTCTTTCTTTAGCCCTATATATGTGTTGATGATGTTATAAATCTGTTAACCAAGGGATTTTCCTTTGTATGAAGTCCCAACTAGACCTCACACCATTTGGAGTAGGAGCCCTAATGGGAAATAAGGTCAGTTGTCATTATTATTAGGGATTTGCCTTAGATGCAATTATAAGCATAAGAGATTATGATTTATTTTTTTGAGATAAGAAAGTGAGTTAACATTGTGAAGCATACAATTGCAATGTATATAGGTTACTTTCATGGAAGGGAAAAGAGAGTGAGCCTCCAGAAGAAAATTTATAGCACTTATATGCTAAAAGAGACACACGAGCATGGAAAGAATCCTTAGTTAACCTGAAACGTAGTTCACAAGATAACAAAGATCATAATAGAAAGTAACAATGCACATTCAACAATATGCATACTAAATCCAATGAAATAGTTCATTCTCATTAGTATGTGTTAACATAAACATACACCACAAACAATGAAATAATAGTCTCACAATCATTCACAACATATTCATGAAAGTGTGTCAACTTTGAGATCTTCATATATTAAGTGAAATTCACAAGATATACAATTACAGTGTTATCATACTAACCCTAATAGTGGAACATTAATTCACTACGTGCTCCTCCAAAGAGAGATCTTCTCTCCTATGCCAAGCTAGAGAAGCCAAGATGAAAAGTCCAAAGTCCAAAGTCTGCTTTGCTTGAGCTATGAGGATGTATTTATAAATAATGAGGTGACTCTCCACCTCCAATGTGACCCTTGAACTCTCTCATGACTCTTGATCTTCTACAATGAATTTTCAAATTCTGATGTGACTTTCGAACTTCTAATGACTCTAGAACTTTTCATGTGAATTTTCGCATTCCATGTGGGACCCTTGCGTTTCCAAATATTTTACATTTCCTATTTTTAGAAAATAAAATAATTACATTCCACAAATGATGTGGTGAAATACATTAACACATATGATTTTGTGATGACACTTGGACAAGCCATGACTAGTCATTGATTAGACAAAACGTTATTATGATGTGTCTAGGCCAAGCCTTTCTCCTTGTTGCTATTAATTGACTTCTTGATGATGGATTTTTACTTGTACTTTATCTTCATATGTGTGTTCTTGCATGATCTCCTTGGAATCCTCCTTGAGCATCATCCTATCATGTCAAGGTATAGTACCCGTAGATGAAATTCACTCATGACAAAATGAAATCAGTATGAAAATATCCTAATCTAACTTCTTCATGTAATTCACTGATTCGATCCATGACTGAATGTAGTACTAAGTATAAGGCTGAGGTATTGCGTAGTGCCTAATTCCAAGAGGCAGTAATGGATTTATTATAACTATGACTGGGCATTGTGCAGTGCCTGAGGGGCTGGGAGACATAACTGTGCAGTTGAAGGAGACAGTGACACAGTAAGGTAGGCTTCCTCCCTTTCATTGAACAAAGTGTAGTTCAGGGAAGACTAAGCCACAAGATTACGTAGTTACTCAAGTCAGGGGGGAAGTCAGTCCTGACTATTTATTGAGATTGTGTAATGTGTAGTGGAATACTCGATGGGAGAGATAATTAGATAGTTTCCAGGGACAGGAGGTAAGATTTGAGAATTATGAATGTGCAATGCGTAGTCCTTGGAGGAAATGACTCCGCAGTCCATACTTCCAAGAGGAAAGGGTGCTTCACTATGAGCTAATATTGCACAATGTGTAATTCTATAACGTAGAAAAGTTTATCAAGTTGCAAACATAGTGAAATCTCTGAAAAGACTAACTGTGGGATCATTCAGACAAGAGAGAAGAAAACATGCAAACAAGCTTCAAACCATGAGATATCACACTCAGATAGCATAAACACATCCCAAATGAATTATTAAAACAAAAAATCAATAAGCATACCTTGATACGATAACAAAGAAACACTTTTTCAAAGTGCGAGAGTTGAAACGTCACTTTGTGACACTTGGAATACAAGTTACGATAAGAGTGTCGACGACAACCAAAAAGTGTGTTGGGCCATGGGAGAGTGTATAATGTGCATTCTTATGATATATATGGTTAGAAAATGCAAAAGAGTGCTCTAGACCTTTCTCTAGTGATGTGCTAAGGTGTGACACATGAAGGAGTGCAAATAGTTGAAAGTGACACTTACAACAGTAGGAAAATGTGAAAATGACACTTAAAAAAGCTAAATAAAGTGAAAGTGACACATGATATATCCAAGAGAATGCAAAAGCGCCACTTGTGAAAGTGAAATCAAGATAAAAACGATAGTTGTGAAAGAAAAAGTGACACTAATAAAAACTAAAGCACATAAAAGTGACAGTTGAGAAAATTCACTAGGGTGATGATACATTTTTAAGTAACAGTTAGAGATTTGTCACCTTGGAATTACATATTGACTGTCCACAAGGAATATGCAATTTATGTCTTTAGGAACTGCATAATCATTGTCACCAGTAACTGTGGAATACATTGTCTTTTGGGTTTGCGTAGTCATCATCCACAAAGAAATGTGCAACCAATTTCCTTAAACATTTCACAACCACTATCTTCAGCATCTTCGTAATGACTATCAGTAGTGATCACGTAGTGATTGACTATATAAGTTACTCATTGACTGTTAGGCATGTTGAAAAGAAGACCACTTGTAAATGCATTAAAGGCTGAGCATGTGTATGAAATTGACTTCAATAGTTAGAATCTCATAATATAAGTATCAACCGATCAGGAAGTGAACATGAGAAACTTGAGGTGACCAGTCATGAGATGATATGTATGCTCCAAAATTCAAGTGTGCGAAAATTTTTGAAGGGTGTTTATCACAGTGACAACACTTAGTGACACATTGGAGGAACTCCAGCTTCTCTTCTTAGGTCTACCCTTATGCGTAGAGTCTAATATTTTAGTAGGTATTGATTCATTGTGTGGACCACATCAACTTCCCCAGTTATACTAGTTATAAGCATAGTATCCTTTATTCCCTTACTCAGTTAAACCCACTTACAAAGCTTACCTTGTCACAATTGTTTCTATCTAGGATGAAGGTAAAATGTAGTCGTGAGTTTGAAATTATCAGAGTCTTGGTTTCATCTCTGGTGTTGTTGCATTGACATGAGGCCATTTTAGTACCTAGTGGATTCACTACAAGAACAAAATCATTTCTTCCTTGCTAGTGAGCATGTTCAATACCATGAGGAAGTTACTTACTTCACCTCTCTACACAAGAAGCCTTTCTCTTCTTTCAGCCCTTATTTGTTTTCAACATTATTGTTGGGCATGGAATCCCCCCGAGGCATGTTTTGGGGCTCAAAGCCCATGTTGTGACCGAATAATGTTGTAAATCCACGCAAATTGTGGGCACAAAAGTATGGTAGAGTCATAGGGTTGTCCGCCCTAGCTTGTAATGTAATGCTAGCCTAACCATGGTCCGCGGACCATGGGATTGTATAAATAGAGTGAGGCTCTAAGTGTAAAAGTAGTGAAGAAAGTACAAAATAGAGAAGAAGTCTAAGGGATTTAGTTGTAAGTGTCTAAGTGTGTCTTTGGGTTGTAGAGTAGGAAAAGGCTTTGTAGCTGAGTGTGTAGAGGCCTCGTTGTCCGCAGCTGAGTGTGTGAACCCCTGCAGCTGAGCGCACAGGGAAGAGTCAAGTCTGTATCCAAAGAAGAGAATAATAAAGAGAAGTTTTATCCAAATTCTGTGTAATCTGGTCTTCAGTTATTACATGTCTGATATCAATTCCAAATAAACTGTTTATTTACTGCGCGCACTTGTATGATGATTTATATTGCTAAGTATACTTTACACTTGCAAGTAAGTTAAGTTAATCAAGTAACAGTGGAATACTAGTAAGGACTTGGGTAATAACAACGTTTGGTGCCCAAGTAAGGCTGCGTGAAGGAAATATCTCGGGCTGTGAGGTACGGATAAGTGCGCATAGACACCTACACGCAGGGTCGAACCACTGACCACTTGAACTCATCAGACATCTCCAGGGTGTGGAAACTTGGTTCTAGCACCCTCCCATACTACTTCAAGTGAAACCTCAGTCTGCTCTTTGCGGACTGTTGGCGAAAGGGCCAATAGTGCCAGGATTTGTTTAGCTAAATCACTTTTGAACCTGGGTCAGGCCCCAACAAGCTAATAAATGGTTCCATTGCCAAGATCGGGATTTGCATAAGGGATGTTCGATGTCGTGTCACTGGAATTCGACAAAGAAAGAAATTGAAGGGTGGTTGGACAAAAAAATTCACGAGTTCATGGCACAGTAAGACAGGAATCTATGAGTATCGAAGGAACAGTGGTTAGAGCGCTACTTATATATGGAAATCCATGAAATTTTCTTTGCATCCTTCCCCTCTCAGTTGTACGAGTGGATCGTGAAGCTAGCAGATAGTAAAGGAAGGTGTAGGCTCGACAAACGAATTGTGTGGACTCTAGAGTTGGTGCGCAGGCTAGAAGCATCGCAAGATATGATCGCGGGCATTGGGGACCATTGGCTCGATCGAATTATAAGAGTTTTTATCACCGAATTCACGGTAGACTCATCATTCAGCTACAGCGAGGCAGAGTGACACTTCTTCAAAGGACCACGAGGTAAGTACATTAAATCTTTGAATAGTTGGATTAAAATGCTACTGTGTGAAAAGCTGGTTATGTGAATAGAATAATGTTTGAGGCTACGTGAAGTGGGAGGATCTATAGAAATGAAGGTAGCACAAAGATAGAAACTAGCCCCTTGATTTCGCCTCGGTGAGAAAGCGAGGAAAAGCTCGCGAAAGTTTCACCAAAAAGTGCGATCAGTATGATAAGGCAGTGAATTTCGCGAATACCACCTCCACCTACACCACCATTGGTTTCACCATCTTCACCCCCATCTTCGCCCACACCACCTCTGCCACCACCACAATTCAATATGGCGAGCGCGATAAAATTTTTGGTGTTCGAAGGAGTAGGGAACAAAGATCTAGACCAATTTTGGTTCGTGGTAAAGGTTGTATGGGAAGCAAAAGGAGTCATGGATTACAATATAAAGAAGGAAATGCTAGTAAGCATGTTGTAGGATGCTCACTAACATGGTACATTAAGCACTCTAATGACAATCCAAATGTGGGGATCGTGGATATCCAAGTTGCGCTAAACAGGGAATTTAGCATGCCAAAATCGAAGACACAACCAATTATCAGGTTTAAGGAAATCACGATGCTTCCAAGTGAGTTCCCCTCAGAGCTAGATCAAATACTGAAGGGTATGATTCATGAAGCCAACATGACCTTGACGGATGGGTAGCACCGCACATGGTTTGTAGCATCACTAATGCCGCATATAAGGATGGCGCTGTTGCAGCAGAAGTTATCCACCCAGGCTGAATCTTTGGAGATTGCAATGAGACTACAAGAGACCCCGATACAAGATCCTAGCCCGAGAGTCCAACAAATCCAGGCACAATTGGAAAACTTGTGTCTGGAGATGCAGAGTTTGAAACAAGATAGGACAACTCGCTTAGAGGCACGCGAGGAGGCATGGGGCATAAAATGCAAAGGCCAGGGACATGACAACAACAATTGTCTAGTCTTCGTGAACTACTTGGCAGGAGGAGGGTCGATGCCATTGAGACTAGAGGCACAAGCAGGACCGAGTGTGGTGCCTACATTATGGGGGGTGATTTGTCAGATAGGAGGGAAGCACGCTATGGATAACTGTCATCTATTATAGAAATATACGTAGACGTCCTAGTAGTTATTCTATAATTTCTGTAGGTCAGTAGGCCATGATGAGCATACTTGTAGAAGTTATAAAGTAATGATGGATCAGACTCCTACATACGGAGTTCAGATTGAAAAGCGAGCCCTCAATCAAAATATAGGGATGGCGCACACTAGATTTTAGGGGTGCGGACCAGGTCGAGGTGGAATGGGACCAAAAAGGGGTCGCAGACAATTGATTTGTTATAATTGCGGAGGGCCAGGGCATTATGCCTGCGATTGTACAAATCTGATGAGAGCATCATGTTTATATTGTACCTAGTTTGATCATGAGATGGAATACTACCCTACACTGATAGCAAGGTTGCGTGATAAATGAATGCTTTGGCCTCCCCTGACTCATAACCTGAAAATGATGAGGTTTGAGCCGCGCGAGGAGGACTCGAATGTAAACATCGTGGTCCGGAGCGGTATCATGACAGGAGATGACAAGGGAAAGCAACCCAGAGAGAGTGCTTGGGTTCCCAAGGCTCCTACAAAGGAACCAAAGTTCGATTTGGAGTGCGTGGACGAGACATTCATGGAAGCTAAGAAGAGCTTCACAGAGGCCTCCATTTCAGGTAGTAAAGACAAAATAGAACAGAAGATGGACCCATCAATGCTTACTACCTTTCTAGATACATGTATGAAGCTGCTACACGACAAAAAGGTTGTGCAGGGACTGTAAGTACTCATCACTAGGTGCGTTGGGTCAGGAGAGCTACGTGTAGTCCAGGAGCTCGGGAAGCACACAACGTGAATAGGAAGGGAGATGAGATTGACTACACAAATTAGGGAATATGAAATGGATCAAGTGATTTTGGATTTAGGATCAGAAGATTGTAGGGAATAATGATCGATATCGAAGGTGCGAGCACACTTGCAGATTTCGAAGTCATAGAGATTGTCGATGACATCAATCACTATCCCATGCTACTGGGAATAGATTGGGCCATTGATATGAATGGAGTCATAAATATGAAGAAGCACAAAATGATTTTTGAGAAAATGTCAGTACGTGTAGTGGTACCTTTAGAACCCGAGGAAGGATCGTGCTACATAGAGTTAGTGCTTGACGATGAGAGCGACAACAATCTAGACTGTATCTACAAGATAACCACCTGGGAATAGGACTGGGTGAATCCAACAGCAGATGGCAGGATTTCGTGGGAGCGAAAAATCTCCTGCACATCAGATTCAGATGAGGAAATAGAACGATGGTAGAACTGGTTACATGAGGTAACCATGCTCAATTGCAACATGATGGTAAGATCACTGCACTACGTGACAACAGAGGTAAGGGATCTACCTATGTATGATGGGTTGACAACGGTGGATGATTTCCTTACCAAATTTGAAAGAGGGGTCACGTCGGAATAGCATTGTTTTGACGCTATGAAATGGGCACTACACGTTATGCCTGCAAGATGGTGGGGTACACATCAAGGGAGTTTTGAGGACTAGCGTGGATGTAGAAGAGTGATGCACCTATGATTTTGGAAACTGCAGATTCGACTGACAAATAATTATGACAGGCGGGATGTTCCACGTGCACACCTCGTGAAATGGACCAAGGACTACAGGGAAGAGCCACAACCTGAATGGGTGCATTTGTTCCATCATACCTTAGATATCATACCCATGAATTGGTATATTGAGACAGAGCTTTGCCATGGCATGAGCGAATGGGATATCTTGCATGAAGGATTCTTGTTAACCTTCACGTTTGAAGATCATTGGTGTGATACTATTGATGATGCACTACAAGCAGTGAAAGCAGCTATCTTCAAAATACCCCAAGAACCAATGGAAGTGCTTCAACCAGAATGGGCGACCCAGATGAGTTGTGCATTAGTGTTACAATGTAAATATTGAGCACAATGATGAGGATCCAAAGAATATTAACATTCAAGAAATTGAAGGTTGCCGCGAGGTTCAAGTACCATTGATCGAGGATCCTGACATCACCGTGCTGCTAAAACTAAAGTAGGTAAGCATTGGGACGGATGTGGACCCAATGTATGCAACACTCGGTGACTATTGGGATGATGCCACGGTGGAGAAGGTCGCTGAGTTACTCCGCAAGTACCAGGACTTATTCTTGACCAAGATTACGAACTTAAAAGGGACCGTTGGCAAGTTAGGGATGATGAAGATCACTCTAAAACTCGACGCAGAGTCGGTTAAGCATAGGCCTTACCACTTGAATCCAAAGTATAAGTAAAAGGTCTACATAGAACTAGACAAGATGCTTGTAGCAGGAATTATTGAGCCAGTGGAAGAATCTAACTGGGTGAGCCATATGGCAGTGTAGGAGAAAAAGCAGAAGGGTGAAATAAGAATATGCATGGACCTCAAGAAGCTGAATGAAGCATGTGTACAGGACCCATTCCTGACACCATTTATAGATGAGGTATTGGAAATTTTTGGTAGACAAGAAGCATACTCGTTCACAGATGGATTCTCAGGGTACCACCAGATCAAGATTGTGCCTAAAGATAGGAGCAAGAGGACCTTCACAATGAAATCGGGCTGCTTTCAATACACCATTATGCCGTTTGAGTTGAAGAATGCGCCAGCCATTTTTTCACGCATCGTTGTTGCCGCATTCAAAGAATACATCTATAAGTTCCTAGAGGTCTACCTGGATGATTAGACTGTCTTCGAACTAGTTAAGCACCATGTAGCAAGCTTACACTTGATGCTGGATACTTGCCGATGACACCTGATAGCGCTTAACCTTAAGAAGTGCACATTCCTCGTTCCCTTTGGGAACCTGTTGGGACATGTGGTGTGCAAACAGGGACTGATGGTGGACCCTTAGAAGATTGCAGTGATTCTAAATTTGGAAGCACTGCAAAGTGTTAAACAGCTACGGGCTACCTTGGGACATACAGGGTACTATAGGAAGTTCATCAAAAGCTATGCCCAAGTCACTGCACTGATGGAGAAATTACTAAAAAATGATGTCACATTTTGCTAGAATGATGATTGCATGAAGAGCTTGCCTAAATGGGAAATTGGCCTTCGCTCCAATCCTAGTCTTCCTGAAATGGGATGTGGAATTTCATGTCCATGTTGATCCATCATGTATCATGCTGGGAGCAGTGCTCACACAAGAGGGCGGAGAGGGCTTGGATCATCTTATTGCATTTGCAAGTCATAGACTATCCAAAGTCGAGAAGAACTATTCCACAACCAAGGGCGAAGGGTTGGTGATGGTGTATGCGCTCCAAAAATACCAACATTATTTTCTAGGAGGACATTTCGAGATGTACACAGACCATTCTATGCTAAAGTACTTGGTCAATAAGCCTATGTTGGGGGGGCACATATGTAGGTAGCTCTTATTGTTCCAAGAATATGACTTTGAGGTTGTGGTCAAACCTGGATGCCTGAACATAGGAGGGGATCACTTGTCACATATTGGAATGGGCGAGGAACCTACTAGTTTGGAGGAAGGATTACCTGATGCACATCTCTTTGCGGTGCAAGTCACACACAGGCACTTCGAAGAGATAGTCCACTTTCTAACAACAGGGACAGCACCGAAGGAATACTCCATCCAACGAAAGAAGGAACTGGTGGTGCGCACAGTGGATTTTTCTGTCATCGCAGGGCACCTATACAAAATGGGAAATGTTGAGATATTGCGAAGATACGTACTTGAATTTGAATGAAGTCAGATCCTCGCAGAAGACGACCACACAAAAGATTCTTCATGTAGGGTTGTGGCGGCCAACCCTTCACTAGGATTTAAGAGCACACTATAAGGCCTACGGTATATGTCAAAGGATCGGAAAACCATCGCAGAGGGATGAGATGTCATTGAATCCATAGATGACATTGCAGTTGTTCGATAAATGGGCAATTGACTTTGTGGGACCTATCAAACCTCAGGGAAATATGGGCGTGCGCTACATCATCACTGTGACGGAGTACCAAACCCCATGGGCTGAAGCGCAGCCAGTTAAAGATTTCATAACCATTACAGCTGTAAAGTTTTTGTTTGAAAATGGGTTGACCCAATTTGGTTGTCCGAAAATCTTAATGAGTGATCGCGGAACAAATTTCCTGAATGAAACCATCAGCGCGCTCACAGAAGAGTTCCAGGTGTATCATCAAAAAAGTACACCATATCACCCTCAAGTCGATGGGACAATAGAAGCATTCAACAAAATACCAGAGACTATGTTCACCAAGGTGTGCAACGCGTAGCGAAGCGATTGGTACCTACACGTACCTGCAGTGCTATGGGCTTATAGGACAACATGGAAGAAACTAACAAGACAAACACCTTTCTGGTTAGTTTATGGCAAGGAAGTTGTTATGCCAATGGAATATATCGTACCTAGTCTACGTATAGCGGTGCTCACTGGGATGATGGACCGTGAAGCTTTGGAGGAAAGACTCACACAATTGGAAGAACTTGAGGAGGAATAGTTCCTGGTTGGTTTTCATCAGCAAGTACAAAAGTAGAGTGAAAAGGCCTGGCATGATCACCATATTAAGTTTTGCACCTTCAAGGTAAATGACTTAGTACTGTTGTATGATAGTAAGTTTGAAAGGTTTCCAGTCAAATTCAGAATGCATTGGCTGGGACCATACATGGTTAAGGAGGTCACAGACAGAGGTGCAGTCCAACTAGTCAAACTAAATGGAGAACCCTTCCCAGGCAAATTGAATGGCAACCACTTGAAGCCCTACATGGGTGGGCTGGCTATCTGACTAGCCAGTAGAAGCATAGTCTTGGCGCTCTGAGGTGCCAGACAAAGGCATGGGACTATAAACATATACAGAAAATACTGGTACACAGTTATGGAGGAAATTCAAACACAGAGGTCTCAGAATAGAGGATGCAACAAATTCAGCAAACAACAGTGTAGTGCACTACAAACATGAGCACAGTTTGAGGACAGTTGGAGGAACCCCATGCCAGGATCGTCGTGTTGACAGAGTGACTTGAGGGTGAGCCGTGATGTTTGTGTTGGGGTCCTGTTGGGCATGGAACACCCCCCGAGGCATGTTTTGGAGCTCAAAGCCCATGTTGTGACTGAATAATGTTCTAAAGCCCCGCGAATTGTGGGAACGAAAGTATGTTAGAGTTATAGGGTTGTCCGACCTAATTTGTAATGTAATGTTTTCCTACCCATGGTCCGCAAACCACGGGATTGTATAAATAGAGCGAGGCTCTAAGTGTAAAAGTAGCGAAGAAAGTATGAGATAGAGAAGAAGTCTAAGGGATTGAGTCGCAACTGTCTAAGTGTGTCTTTGGGTCATAGAATAGGAGAAGGTTGTACAGCTGAGTGTGCAGAGGCATAGTTGTTTGTAGATGAGTGCATTGACTCCTGTAGCTGAGTGTGCAAGGATGAGTTGAGTCTATAACTAAAGAAGAGAATAATAAAGAGAAGTTTTATCCTAATTCTATGTAATCTGGTCTTGAGTTATTACATGTCTGATATCAATTGCAAATAAACTATTTATTTACTCCGCACACTTGTATGAATGATTTATATTGACAAGTATACTTTACACTTGCAAGTAAGTTAAGTTAATCAACTAACAGTGGAATACTAGTAAGGACTTGGGTAATAACAATGTTTGGCCCCTAGGTAGGGCTACGCGAAGGCCACATCTTAGGCCATGAGGTACAGATAAATTCACATAGCGACATGCATGCAAGGTCAAACCATAGACCACTTGAACTCATCAGACATCTCCAGGGTTCGGAAACCTTGTTCTAGCATCCTCCCATACTAGTTCAGCTGAGACCTCAGTCCGCACTCCGCGGACTGTTTTCGAAAGGGCCAGTAGTACCAAGATTTGTTTGGCTAAATCAACTCTGAACCTAGGTTATGCCCCAACAAGCCAACATTTATTTATTATTTGTTATACTTTATTATACTAGGGTGGAATAGGGATCTCAAACTATTGAAAGAAAGAGAGGTTATTCCTTTAGACACTATTATTATCCTCTTCCTTCTCTACTTGATTGAATCAGAAATAAAAAGACCATTCAATTACCATAACAAGTCAAGAAATGAAGGTCCTACAATATATATGAGTATCATGGTTTCTCCTATGCTTTCTTTTCTAATGGATCATACTTTCCATTCAGACATTATTGAATTTAAATTATATGTAAGAAGAAGAAAACATGTTAGTAAAGAGTTGGTCATCATCAAAATCTCCTTTTCAAGTTTTGCCACATTGTTCTCTTGATCTAGACAAGAGAATTTTTCATGCATGGTCTTATTGAATAAAACACAAAGGAACAAACATGACAAAAAAAAACGCATGAAAAGCAACATGCAAGACAAAAACAAGAAACAAAGAAATAGTGACTAGCTTACTAAAAACGTTAGTCATTGTATCTTTTCCACGTGAAAAACTAGAAAAAAATGAGCAATCTTTAGTGATAGAACTAAAAAGAACTAACATAAATGACTAATTTAGTCACAGGTTAAAATATATCACTAGATAATAAGTAATACAAATAAAAAGCACTAACGAATGACTAATATAGTTTGGGAACAAAAATATGACTATCTAAGAAGTACTAAAATAATATAAATCAATTGTTTATGTTAGTCATTTCAATTGTGTCACTTCAACAATCTAAACTTATAAGTCAATGTACCTCATTTGCACACTAATTTTTTTCCCACTGACATAAATATGGTTTAACAATGTCAATTTCTCTCCATATTGACATATCTCTTCATGATGTAATCAAAATACTATTCATACTCCTCCTTTAAATTTATGAGTATTATGTTGACACTTAACAGCTTTAAAATGAACTCTCCTAGTTTCATATACACAATTAGAGTTCCATTACTTTAATCTCATTCATTGTATATCCATGTCTATGTTCTAATTAGAGACATAAGTAATAGGTAATGTCCTAATTAAGACCACTTTGTCCCCTCTTGTTCACCCAACTCCTACCTCTACATACTACACCACAATAATATTATGCCACTTAAAATTATTGGTGTCATTTACATTATGTACACATTAGAATTTATAATATATGTATCTTATGTTTTATATATACTACACCATAGGATTGTTGTCTCCCTTCAATCCTATCACAAGATATATATATATATCTATATCTATATATATATATATATATATATATATATCTATATATATATATATATATATATATATATATATATATATATATATATATATATATATATATATATATATATATATGGCATATATTTATTTAAACATTTGAACTATACATATGCCCACATGGGCTTGAGGTTGTTGGTTTGTTTTGATACCCATGTGACTGTTACCACTTGGCAACTTATCAATGGGCCAATTCACCTTGTTCACATGTCATCCATGTTCTACGGTGGTGATGAACCAAGGTGATTCGACTAATGTGATTAAAGGAGGGATATACGACTATGGTATGGTCATTTTACCTCTGTTTATTTTTGTTTTTTTATGTTTCTTTGACCTCCACCATGATTTTTCTCTGTAGAGGTCCAAATGAGGTTTCAAACCTTCGCATTTCACTCATGACAGGTGTTATTTGTCACTTTTAGCCATTTGGGGTTCAGATTTTTCCTTTTTAGTTCAACAATTTTCTCCCCACAAGGCCAAATGCATGGCATTCAAAGGCAATGTCATGTCCATTCTTTTCATTTTGACAGGGTTTATATTTGATGTTTTCTTCTATCCCAATTAATTTTTCTAACTTGTTCCAATGTTCTTCATTTGTAGGCTTTGTGAGGGTTCATGTCTTCAGCCCCAGTAAATACCATTTTTGAGGATTATATTCATTTTCATAGAGAAATATTGTCTAATACTTGTATGGAATATGAGTTTTTTTCGTAGGCATGCATCTTGAGGTATTATTACCCTAATTTTATGCCTAATTTATTGAATCTCACCAATTAAGTTGTCATGTTTTTGTTATTTTTTATTTCCGGTATGGTTAAGGTTGACCCATGTTGGTGAAGGGTTGGTCCAGGAGCAACCCAGTTGTGCGAATCAGAAAATGTGAAAGATACAATAATGAAAACATACACACTCCAAACTTACAAGTGTCTAGAGAACAAAACTGAATGAAAGCACATGTCATGCACTCTATGGACTTGCCATGGTGTTGTGCTACACTGCATGCAGATGTTGAGTGTATGCATTCCCTTGACCGTGATATGCAAGAAAACGTGAGAAAGGTAGACCACTTATGTTGCACAAGTGTGCTTGTTGTGTAAGATTCTTCCAGTGCATGAGCGATGGGATCATGTAGTTCGAGAGGAGGAGGTAAAATCTGATGGTTAGATTGATCTTTAGTGCATATAGATGAGTGACGAGGAGCCTTGAGAATTTGAGAAATTTCCTGACTGGAAGTGAAACCAGCCTCAGGACAGCGAGGGCTTGACATAACCATTAGCTCAGGTTGAAGTGCCTCGATAGTCTGTGGGGCTTCAACTTCGTTGATAGATGGATCTTCATGGACCAGTGGCTTAGATGGATTAACAATGAGTGAATCAACATCATGATCAGATGATGAGCTGAAGAGATCACGAAAGCCAAGATCGAAAAATTCTGGATGTTGGTCAGCATCCTCATGGTTTGGTGAATCACATAGAGGGGCAAATGAGAAGGAAGGATGTTCGCCCTCTACGTTTCTGGAAAGAGAAGATGAAATATCAAGTGGATTTTTAATGAATAATTGGTCCTCTCCATTGTTAGATTATGGGCTAACATACAGTGTGTCCTATGAAGGATGAACAATGGGTGCATTTGTGGATGAAGACACACATGCGAAATCATGGATGG
Organism: Pinus tabuliformis; assembly: GCA_031772625.1. NCBI lineage: Eukaryota > Viridiplantae > Streptophyta > Pinopsida > Pinales > Pinaceae > Pinus > Pinus tabuliformis. Next base: position 272,654,175 of record CM062805.1, on the reverse strand, counting down.
CATGTTCACCAACAATGTTAGGAAAGAATGGAGGGGGCTTGGATGGAAGGGAGTCATCCTTTGCCAAGTGTTGATGCTCAAATTCCCACTCATACTATTCATGAGTGATAGAACATGGTGGTTGCGCAATACCAACTCTGTCAGTGGGTTGTTCCTCATTCACAACAAGTGAAGAGTCTAGAATGGACGAACATAAGACAACATCATCCAAAGGAACATGCGAGTGCGAAGACAGAGGTCATCGAAAAGAAAGTATATGAAAACATGAAGGTCTCACAACCAAATTTGCACGAAAATTGAGTGAAGTGACAATGGGAGAATGTGGAAGATGAATAGGTGTGTGAGCATGATCCTCAACATCACAGGGCAATGGTGGAGCTATTGAATGAGAGGGAGGCAGATAGTCAATAGCGACAATGGCTGCATCCACATGAGATTGCACAGCTCCATCAATGAAGAATGTTGAGTGAGGCTTGATTTAAAAATTTCTCTTGGGATGGGAAAATTTCTTAAGGAAGTACTTGAACCGATACCAGAGATAAACAAATTTCATTTGGCTCCTCGAAGCTTTAAACTGCAAGTCATGGAAGCACTACCAAGAATCCATAACTGATTCATGTGGAGTCGTCCGTTGCTATAGCTGTTTCCTCTCAAGATGGTCTGGATCAAAATGATAGAAAATGTCTTCAATAGGATCACATAAGTGCTCAAATGAGTTCACGTTGTCAGCGGGTAGGTTGAGCAACCAACGAAATGGAGATTCACGAAGTGTGTAAGCAAGCAACAAACTGGACTGTTCGTCAGAAAACTCATCTTCCTCATGAATCATGGAAAGAAAGTTATGTATGTGCTCAAGCCAGGCCACTTTTCCTTCACCATCATATGTGAAAGTGGACAAGAGATTGAAAAGCTTCCCTAAGATGGAGACATCTTCACGATTCGAAAAACATCGCAGGGGAAGAAGAGTACAAGACTCCATGAAATATATGTAGAGGTTCAAAACTAGATGAGAGGACACAGCTTGTCATTCAGCCCTCCTAGTGCTAGAATGTTGACAGTGCTACACCCATGAACTTTGAGGGGATCACCCCGGTATGAAGTCCCAACTAGACCTCACACCATTTGGTGTGGGAGTCCCATCTAGTATGATGGTCCAGTTGCCATTGTCTTAAGGATTTTCCTCAACTCTTGCTTGTCAGCATAGGAGAGTGGTCTGCTTTGTCTTCGGGAAGTGATGTTCACATGCCTGGTGAGCATAAGTGTACTTTTGTCAATGGTTCTTTCACTGTGAGGGGAAAGAGAGTGAAGGTGAGTTCTAGGTTGAAAGGGATCAATCCCAACTCAACTAGGAACACACAACACAAAAGGACATACACATATTCTAATGGATCATTCCACTCGGATGTGGAAGTCACAACATACAATGTAATATAACATGTACAACACTCACAGATCAGTCCAAACGAGTGCAATGGTTGCTATAACAAGGTTCATGTGAAAGATTTGTCTGATGTCTGGCAGAGAATTTGACACAAATGGGACAACATTAACAACATATACAACACATTTCCATTAATATATTATGCATTACAATAAATGAATCAGTTCAGATGTAGAACATGGGTAAAAGAAACATGCATTACAAGTGTTAAAGATATGTCTTACAAAAAATACAATACATGTGTGAAAACGTGTTGACCTATTAATAGGCTTCTGAATTAAGTGAAAGTTCCAAGTCACATCATTACACCATACATCACTAGCCACATCAGTGGAGCATTGGAGCCACTACTTACTCCTCAAAGAAAAGATTATAGTCTCTCTTGGCTATGCGGAGGTGTTGACGTGAAAAGACCCTCCATGTACAAATGAGGGGGGTAATTATAGCCAAGGGCGAAAATGACACTTGTCGTTGTTCGACTACCCTCATGATCATTTCACTTCCATGAATGTCCAACTTACATGACTCTATGTTCAATAAGTGGGTCTCTTAGACTTCCACATTACATCACACTGATTGACAACAAGCCCATAGTGGAGATGTGGGCAACATGACTCATGACTTGACTCGACATGACTTGACTAGACAATGCTGGTACATTCTACTACTGCTAGAGTGCATGTTAAGCTATAGCGCTGCTGAGTAATGGATGCCTTCATGGTGTATCATAACTTCAATTCCGCATAGCGAAATGCACGGAGTCTTCGATGGTCCTTGGTTCACTTTATGAAGCTTTAGCATGTAGTTCCTTTCTTTCATGTTGGAAGGCTTGATAGGCTCACTTGTTCATGAAGGTGCATGTTCGTCATGTTCGTCTGCTTCACATGCTTCATTCGTTCATCCGTTGGTGAACCTATCCATATGCATGTTCTCCCTTCATTCATCACATTCGTTGTCTTGGCATGTTTGTTGGTGTATCTGTACCTGTAGTCACTCATGATGAGATGACATCAAATCCAAAACTTGCTAGTCTACCATGACATATGATCATTCAGATGGAGGTGACGGGGAGAGGAAGTAGGGCTATGATGCGGGATAATGGATTCGAGAAATTGTTGATGAAAACTGTGCAAGGGTCACTGAGAGATGGAGAGAGACAATCTAAGTTGACACTGAGTGTCTACTAGGTCTGGCTTAGCTTGGAGGAAAAATTGTACAAATTATGGGAGGGAGAGTTCAGGCTGTTGGAGGGAAAGGTAGGCATGCTTTGCACATTTCCTGAAACAAACAATAAGTAGGGGCTGGATAGCCATATTTATGCAATTTTCTCGAGGAATGGGTCAGTCTTGCATGAAAGGTCAACAGGCATGGATTGCATAGTTTTTCTGGGGAACTGTCTCGGAGACTAGTAGCCATAACTGCACTATTCCTGAAGGGAACTTCTAGTTGGCTACTGGGGCACTCGCAGCTAGAACTACACAATTCCCAGAGGGAAATTATAGTTGGATGTTGGGGTCACTGGTAGCCATAATTGCACAATTCACAGAGGAACTAGCAGTTGGCTACTTAGTCACTGGTAGCAGAATCTGCGCAATACCTAGAGGGAATAGCCAGTCTGCTACTAGGAATTACTGGCTAGGAAAACTACACTGATGACAGAGGCTGGCCTACTGATGATATCCGTGCAATTTCTAGGTTGAGATGATTGATGGGCAGCTGAAGGCCTACTCATGAGCACTACGCAATTTCTGAGATGAATAGTTGGTCGACTATCCTTATGACTGACTGGGGAAACTACACAATTTTCTGAAGGAAACAGGGATGAGAACTTAGTATCTGTCCAACCTATCTGTGAAATATTCTCAGTCAATTGAATGGGTGAGGTCAATGGCCTCTGCGCAATTTTTTAGAGTCAGTCTTGGGGTGACTGGTGGGTCCAACTGTCCGGGTGACCATCATGAGAGTTGATTGCGGGCATCGCAACTTGAAGGACTAGATTGGTGGTTCTGTGCTATTCTAGTTGATAGTCAATTGAGTTGAAATTAGGGTGATGGTTTGGCTATCAATGAGGAGTCTAGTCATCGTAACTTCAACAAAAAAATGACTAAGTGTGTGAACAGTTGAAAGATGCATAGGTGATCATACAAACACACACTCACATGACTTGATGAGAAAAAAACCAAACCATCCAAACACACATGTTCAACATGATTGATTGACAGTGCAAGCGGCAAGAGCGACACTCATGATTGATTGTTCTTGATTGAGACAATGCTCGCGTGACAGTGAATGTGATTCTGTGTGTGAGTGTGACAAATGCTTTAGTGGTGAACACAATAAACACATACGAAGCAAGGACTTTGAGCATAACCAAAACACGGTCGCTAGCGTGACTTAGACATCAACATGGAGAGACTTGAATGTAATAAACAAGCAAGGTGAATATAAAGACTCACTTGAGCTCATGGAGTGAACCTGAGTGTGTGCAGTCATCAAGTGAAACTCTTAAACGGAGGCACTAAAATTGTTACAAGCCAAAATTTTGGAGGATGGTTGTAGCCACTACAACACTTCCATAAAGGAGTTCCTCCACTGATGGCTGATTGTATCCTTTAACTAATATGTTATATTCTTAAGTTTTATATGCATGAAAATGTACTATTGAAATTGATAGTGTTCTTGTATTTGAAACCTAAACAATAATTTTGATTTGATAGGAAGCTACTGTATGGAACTTCATGCTTTGATTGTAAATTATTTGTATTATCATCTTCAAGGAGAGTTAGAAGGTTGAAAAATTCCCCCAATTTCCTTTAAGAGAGTTTCAAAGTACCTAATAAAGTTGGAGGTAGAGTCAATTTTGTAAACTGATAAACAATTATGTTTAAAGGAGATTCATCCATTGTGTGAAGATAAGTATTTTTATAATACCAAATCCATTGAAATAGAATTGGGTATAGAGTGGTGGTCTCACTTCGATGACAAAGGATTCACCGTTGCAGAAGAATGCACATTATAAATCTTTAACTGTGTAAACAAGGCCCCTTGTCTTGCAGATTTTCAGTTGAATGCATTAAAAACGTGGATGACTATGTTAGCCTTGTCAATATTCATCAAAAATGTTGTAATTTCAACAATGCTTGAGAACTATCATGCTTATCCAAAACAATTTATGTGCCTGTTATCTCTTTAGACTCTACCTACATTCCTTGTTTATTGTATAACATTTCTGGATCAATCTATTTTGGTGCTTATCCTTTTGTTTATAGGACCTCATAATTTGTCTTTCTGAATAATGGACAAAGTTGGAATCATGCAACCTCATCAGAAGAATCAATAGGGTTGTGTATTGAAGATATTTTCAGTTATCTATTGGCATCAATATAGTTGTTAGTCCCTCTTGGTGATCCAAAAAATTACATGCTAAATTTTCTCTTAAAACAGGCCCATCTTTTGCTTATTTATGTGAGATGAATGTCTAGCTGTATAGTATAAACACAAAATAGGATGACATCTTGGACACTTTATGCATAGTAGATCAAAACAATGATCACTAGCTTAATATCATTGACGGATATCAAGCCATTTATTCCAGATGGATTTTAAACAATGCTTAGATGTCTCCTAAAAGTGCTTCTAACATTATTAAAGCTTATTCATTCTCAACCCAAAAAGTACGAGGAAAATGGAGAATCAGAGACAGATAGGAAGAATGTGGGAGATGTCCTTTCTTATGTTTCTCTTATGAGTTTGGGATTTCTACATGTTCTTTGCACTTGTGTTGAAAGAAACAATGTTACAAACTAATGTTTAGCTATAATTGATATGCTCCTAAAAGGTTTCCTGGCACCTAATACCTAGATTCCTATTTTTCAAAAGCATTTTCCCATACAATGTGTAGTTAGTCGGCTTTGACATGATAGTTGGAGAGATTTAGCTCTTGTAATATTGAATTTTTGTTTACCTTTAGCATGTGTTAGAGGAGGTGCTGAGATTTTGTATTTTGCTAGGATTTTTTCAAGCTTGTCAACATTTATTCACTTCCTATGGGATGAACTTTCATCAAGCTCGAAAGACAGAGAGGGTCCATTCTCTGTGTGGCATAAAGATAGACAATGTGATGAGTTATGGGGCACAGGGCTAGAAGATGTAACAATGATGGTGAATTCTCTTGGAGAAAATGCTACTGAAGATTCAATTACTCATGGAAGTTAGAATGTAACAATGGTTGTCCTTTTAATTTTAAGAAACATCTTATATATAGTTTTCATTGAGGCATGTTGGCACAAATGTTTTGGATACAAGTTGCAACACATTATTTTGTGAGTACTTTTAGGCAGTCACCTCTACAGAGAAAAATGATTATTCTGAAACAAGCATTGCACATTTCTAATATTTGAAGTTTGAACCCTACACATAGTTGGATATTTTATCGATTTGTCAAAATGTTAGTTGGTGTTAAACCGATATGTATAACTCCATTGGATGTTTAATGATTTCCATTAATGTGCAATCAAATTTATCTAGACTAAGTGACTCTTCACTTCATTTACCCTCAAAATGATAAAAATTAGACCCTTGTTTAGCATAAAGTCCTCATGGTCATCATGGCACAGTAAAATACCCATCTGTGATACCCTGTGCATACCCATTTAACATGACATCACCAAGGTATTCAGTGCAGCCAAATGGGTGTCTGGATATGGTTAAACATCCCATAATCTGGATTACTCCCATTGCCAACACACTTGGATATTCTCATGATGCAAGGATTCCCTCAACTATAGTCCATTCCTATGTATACCATTTTCTGGTAGGGCACTTCACTGCCAGATTATCCCATTGTGAAATATGGAAATACCTCTTTAGCCATGTTCATTTTCTTTCAATGCATTTTCACCACCCACGATGTACCATGCCGCCTCCTATATAGTATTTACACCTTGCATGTCATTGATCCTTCCAACTAACCTTTCTTTGTGGGAAAATCTTAGCATTAATGTCCCTGCCCTTCCCTCAACATCTGGAACTGATCACATCAATTTCCCCTCCCTGACATGCATAAGAAAGTTCCGTATTGTCATGTAAGCATGGTTTTCCTTGGCCATGATAAAAGGATTAATGTTGTAACCTTTTCAACATCTACATATGTTCTTTCTCCTTAGTTTTCTCTATTCATGCCTTCTTTTACTTAGGAGTAGTCTCTGAAGGCTCAACAGAGATGGATCCGTCAACTAAGGTCTATAGAGATCCACTTTGATGTGTCTTCTTCTCAGATATCTATAAGGAAAAAGTCAAATAAACATCAATATGCTATTTCAGCATCGTCCAAACACTTTTAGTTGTTTTGGATGATAGTTTCATTGAATTTCATAGGTTTACATTCTTATTCAAGAGATAAGTGGTGTTGTTTTCGTCTATGGGGTGAGCAACAAATTATTGTCTAGATGTGAGCTGCCATGGCCCCTATGGTCAAAAACATGCCATATTACCTAAAAGAGGACAAAACCATCTTAAAAATATTAATTATACATGTTCAAAAGCATGTGTATCGAAATAAGAAAAGATTTACTACATGGTTTCTACAAGAGCAAAGGATTATTGAGGTCAAATAAAAGCAGTTGCTTCTAAAGCTCATGAGTATCAATGGGAGAATAATGAGTTTGGAGATAAAAATGGCAGATTTATGATTCTTTGAATACTTGTATGACTAGAAATCCTCCTCAATCTCTTCTAATTTTCTCCTTACTTAAAATAAAGTAAAAAAGTAGGTGATTTTGTTACCTCCTTTTAGAGGATATTGAAATAGTTTATAAAATTGTACATCTTCAAATCACTACAATTATAAATTGTGTTGGCCAACTGTCCAAAAGATGAAATATAGTTGGATTTTTTACTAATCATGTAATAACGTATATGGATGGAATCTCTTAAATAGAATAACCCAAGACCACTGACAGCATATCAATGTTCTCCTTCAACTAGTAAAGGCCAATTCACAATTTGGAAGAATGGTATCTCTACTATCTGTATGTTTGTATGTTAGGTCCCTATACTACTAGTGTAACTCGTTATTGTTATTAGTGCAACCCCTTTATTGTATTATTGTGCCCATATAGTCCCCATGTTGTTATTATTATGCCCCATAGAATCCCACTATGTTATTATTGTGCCCCTTCAATATTATTGTTATGTAGGCTTTGATTGTATTGGGACCCCTTAGACTCCTATATATAGAAAGGATGTCTTTTCATTTGTATCATCCAAGAATTGTTCATTTGTGTAACGTAAACAAGGTTTGCCCCTCAAAGAGGACGATTTTTAAGTCGTTCATCTATCTTTTCTATCTTCTTGTGAGTTGGTTTCATAACATTTGGTATCGGAGCTTTGGATTATAGGGTTTCGCTACTCCAAACAAGTCATCATGGAATTTTCTCTATAATTGCTTCACTACAAAGTTTCATAAAGTACAAAAAACTCATTTGAGCCGAAATCGCTCTGAATCTTGGGTCCAAATTTCAAAGCTTGGCTCGCTATATTTTCAAAGATATGATCTCAGGAAGTTAGGGTTTTTGCAAGCTAGAAAATTCCATTACAAATAGGTTATCGTGGAATTTTTGCTATAATTCTTTTTATACGAAGGTTTAGACACTGAAATTAGAATCCATTTGAGCCGAAATCTTGATGAAGCTTGGGTCCAAATTGCAGATCTTATTTAACTATATTCTAGTATATATGGTAACATACATTTAGGGTCTTTCTAGGCTCCCGAATTACATCCCAAATAGGTGACCTGGGGAAAATAATCATAACTTTCTCTCTGAGCATCAGATTGAAATTTCATAAAACATTACAAAAATAAGACGACTTATAGTTTTCTTTGTACCGGTTTTAGGTCCTAAAGTCAAAATAGTGACACATGGCACTTTGTACAAGTTCTCTCTACTGAATGAGTCTATAATAAGGTTATCATGGGAGATTTGTCATAAATATTCCTTGGAGAATCCAATCTTGGTTCGACTTGTGGGGTTGGAAAGAGGACTTAGAGGGCTACCACATGACACAATTGTAGACCTTGGAGAGCTAGATTTATAGAGATACCACAGATTCAATATAGAGATCCTACAAAGTGAAAAAAAGGTGTGCAGTTTTTTAAAATTTTGCATAAGTTTGGTTGAAAAATTAGTTTGAAGGAATTTAAAGGGCATAGTGAAGCATTTTTATAATTAATTGATGCCCAGAAGAAATAAAATGGAAACACATAATAAGAAACTTGAAAGTTCTAACATGACTCATAAAGAAGAGGAAGAAATGCAACATGATATATCAAACTTACAAGACCAAGTGCAACAAAATTCACTCTCACAAAAAGTAACAGAAGATAAGATGGATGGTTTAAAGAAAGGCATGGAAGCTAAGATGGATGGCATGGAAGCTAACATGGATGGTTTAAAGAAATATGTGCAAGCTAAGATGGATGGTTTAAAGAAAGGCATGGAAGATAAGATGAATGATGTGGAAGCTTAGATGGATGGTATAGAAGAAAAATCTAAAGAAAAAATGGAAGATTTGAAGACAAATTTGACAAATTTGCTACAAGAAATGCTTACTAATGGTGAAAGGGCAGTAAAGGAAACTGATGATGAGAACAAAATAAATGTTAATCATGATTTCATAGACTCTAACATTGGACTGAAGACTCACCATGTTCCAAATATCGATATGAGGAAGTTTGATGGCAAGGATCTTGTAACCTGGATACTAAAGATGGAGCAATATTTCAATCTCCATAATGTGTAAAACACACAAAAGGTATGCATTGCAACTTTATATTTCGAACCATATCAGTTTTCATCGTATCGATGATGTTGCTTTCATAAACAAATTGTCACTTGGCCAATTTTTACGGATTAAATGATAGCACATTATAAGGATACAAAAAGAAACACCCTTTTTAGCCAATCGATAAATCTCAAACAAAAGGTTTCAATGATGGAGCACATTGCGGTCTTCCAAAAATTGAATATAAGGGTAAACGATATTCCAGAGGAGCATAGGATTGATGTTTTCATAGGGACTTTAAAGGATAACATCCAAGATGAGGTTCACCTTTGGGAACTTGACTCATTACAAAAGGCATTCAAGTTGGTAGGAAAAATGGAAAGCAAAATTATGGCAACAAGGAAGCCTAGAACTCACAACTATAAATATGGAATTGTTGTTACTCCTAGCCTTTCACCACCTACAAGGTTGACACCACAACAATTAGAAGAAAAAAGAGAAAAAGGGCTTTGTCACAATTGTGATAGAAAATACACTAAAGGTCATAAGTGTGCTGAGAAGAAATTATTTTACATAGGTGGAGAAGAGGAGAAAGAAAAGGAACAAGAAACGTCAAAAGAAGAGGATATACACTAGGAACCAATCCCAGAGAAAGAAGAAATGAATTTGACCATATCTTGTAATGCATTGACAATTATTTCCACTCCTCAAACTCTCAAGATAGAAGGGTATATCAAGAATAAAAGGAAATAGTGTTGATTGATTCGGTTAGTACCCATAATTTTATTCATTGTAAGATAGCCAAGGAATTGAGTTTCTTCCTATATCCAGCACCAGACTGTCAAGTAATGGTTGCAAATGCAGGAACCATAAATTGATTTGGAAAATACCATAATATCAAGCTATCCATGGGAGAATATGTCTTGAATAGTCTAATGCTTTCCATTCCAATGGGTGGTGCAGATGTTGTACTAGGAGTCCAATGGCTACAATCTCTGGGTATGATAGCTTTTAATTTTCAAGAAATTTTCAAGAAATTTTTTTGGGAATAAAAGGAATTTTAACTAAGGGGTATCATAGGGAAACCAAGAAAGATAACCAGCTCTAACAGAATGACAAAGCTTCTAAAGAAAGAAAAATGGGGCATAATTTCACAATTATGTTCAGTAGAGGTTCCCACATTGAAATCATCTATTTCTCTAGATCTCCAAAACGTTTTGGGCAATCATTCCAAGATATTTGACACTCCCAAAGGCCTACCACCTATTCGTGATCATGATCATGCTATTCATTTGACTCCAGGAAGTGTTCCCCCAAACATCAGGTCTTACAGATATCATATGTGCAAAAGAGTGAAATTGAATGTATGGTTGCAAAAATGCTAGAGGTCGGTATAATTCAACCTAGTCAAAGTTATTTCTTTACTCCAGTGGTATTGGTACACAACAAGGATAGATCATGATGCATGTTTCTAGATTATACGAAGCTCAAAAATCTTACTATTAAAGATAAATTTACCATTCCTGTCATTGATGAATTATTGGATGAACTACATGGAGCAATTTACTTCACCAAGTTGGATCATCGTTCAAGATATCATGAAAATAGAATGAAGACTGAATATATTCCAGAAACAACATTTAGAACTCATGAGGATCATCATGAATTTTTGGTCATGCCTTTTGGCCTTACTAATGCACCTTCTACATTTCAAGGTTTGATGAATTCCATTTTGAAATCCTTGCTTAGAAAATTTGTGTTAGTATTTTTTGATGATATACTAATCTACAACAAGTCTTTGAAGGATCATGTTTATCATGTTCATAGGGTGCTCAAACTATTGGAGGATAAAAAATTATATGAAAAAAGATTGAAATGTTTCTTTGGAGTACAAGAGGTGGAATATTTGGGTACCCAGTTAGCTCATAACTCATCTTATCATCCTCAATTTGATGAGAAAACTGAGATAGTGAACAAATTTTTGGAAGGATATCTTCCTTGCTTTGTATCTGGTAAACAGATACAATGGGTCAAGTGGTTGCCTTTGGCTGAATGGTGGCATAACAATTCCTTCCATACTGTAGCAAAAATGACCCCATTTATGGAACTTAATGGATATCATCCACCATCCATCACATCATCTTTAAAAGAAAATTCTAGGGTTCAAGTAGTGGAAGATCACATTGATCATCAACAACAAGTTCTCAAACACTTAAAGGATAACCTCACTTTGGTGCAGAATAGAATGAAACAACAGGCATATCAACATCATAGTGAAAGAAGTTTTGATGTAGGTGATTGGGTATTTCTACTACTACAACCATACAAACAAATGTCCCTCAAGCAAGATAAGAAGGATACTGAATTATCACCAAAGTATTATGGTCTGTATAAGGTTTTACAAAAGTTTGGTACTTTGGCATACAAATTGGAGCTTCTTGCATCTTCCCGAGTGCACCTAGTTTTTCAGGTTTCATGCTTAAAGAAGGTTATAGCTGAGAAGATCCTAGTTCAAACAATATTTCCAGAACTTGACGAGGAAGGAAAAATCATAATGGAACCGAAAGTAGTCACAAAAACAAGAAATTGATAGCTACAAAATCAATCAATTTTAGACTATCTCATCAAGTGGAAGAAATGACCCGCTAAAGATTCGACATGGAATGATGAGAATTTTATACAAAAGCATCCATAACTACTCAAGTGTTGAGGAAACCACTTTTTGAAAGAGAGGGGCATGTTAGCTCCCTATACTACAAGTGTAACCCCTTATTGTTATTATTGCAACCCCCTTATTGTATTATTGTGCCCATATAGTCCCCATGTTGTTATTGTCATGCCCCATAGAAGCCCACTATTGTTATTATTGTGCCCCTACAATATTATTATTATGTAGGCTCTGATTGTATTGAGACCCCTTAGACTCCTATATATAGAAAGGAGGTCTTGTCATTTGTATCATCCAAGAATTGTTCATTTGTGTAATGTAAAGGAGGTTTCCCCCTCAAAGAGGCTTATTATTAAGTCGTTCATCTATATTTTCTATATTTTTGTGAGCTGGTTTCATAACAATGTAAAAATGGTGAAAAATGTTTATTCAAAAGTTGGGACAATCTCACTGAGTAGGGAGAAAATCATGGGTGTTTTAATCTAGATTATAAAATTTTTTTGGGCCCATTACTATCTCCTTTCATATGGACATGTATTTTAATATGTTTTATCCTCTAATGTGTCCAAGCGGTTTTCTAACTCCCATTTAGTAATTAGAGTATTGTCTCTCTAGGTAGTGGGAAGTTATATTATTTATCGAAAATATGGAAGGAAATTTTTCTCTATTTAAAGAACCAACTTTTGTAGGTACATGTATTTTAGTATGATTTGTACTCTAATGTGTCCAAGTATTTTTGTAACTCTCATTCCGTAATTATAGTGTTGTCCTTCGAGGTAATGGTAAGTTATGCTATTAAAAAAAATGGAAGTCTTTTTTGAGCGTGAAGACCAGGATATGTGCTACATGGTCTGATAATATTTCCTTAAGTTTTCTTTCCCCTTTTCTATGAAATGGCCCTTCTCCAACAAATCAGATAAAAATTTATTGAGAGCATTAAAGGAATGGATCACTGGTGGTGGCTTAACATTCCATTGACCTCACTAGTGAATTTCCATCATGTTGGCTAGTATCATATGCTTTTTAAGTGTACAAAGTACTTCAACCTATGATTGTGTTCTATCATTTGATATAATTTCAGTTAGAATAGGAGTCGTAAAACCATGAAATATGGTGTCATATTTGTGGTACTATATTGATTGCAACTTCTTTATAGAATCAATTGGTGGTACAATATCATTGCAAGAGAATTTTGGTTGGGAAGAATGGATAGCTACCATATATACACTTTTAAGGTCTTCGCTTCACCATACAAACACAATTCAACAGCAAAACATTGCCACTTAATGTGATTCTTTCCACCGGGAATAAAGAAGTGCATATGGTATTGGGAAATGGTACATGTTTAAAAATGTCACTTACAAATTTCTACAAAACTGGGAAATGGCATGATGTAATAATTAATTTGTAAATGAAAAGCTGCTATAAATGCATTTCAAAGTAACTAGTCTAGCATAGGAGTATAGGAATAACAATTTTTTTGAAAACAATACAAATACAATTGCCTAGATTTACTATGTGAACACGTTTTGAATCAATTTTTGTATTACAAAAGCCTCCACATGTATTGAGGATTTAGTCAACATGTCAAGTTTTGGAGCCATGACGTTTTTTATAGTGGATTTCTAGGACTCTTCTCACGATTGAGTAGATATATGCATTGATACTGTCTTGATAGAAAGCCATTTTTGTAGTATAGCACATGAAATTCCATGAGGGCATAAATAATCTAGGCTTACTTGATTAACTCATAGGATAAATAATCTAGGCATATATATGGATGATCATCATTAACTCCAAGTTGTCATTAATTCAGACATATTCTTTTGGTACCCCGACATTATGTTTGACATTTTCCTATGTGACATTATGTTTGACATCTTCCACTTCTTTTGTTTCCACTTTTCTATTTGCTAATACTCCAAGGTTGGACTTAATAGGATCCCCTTCTTCTTTGCCTGATGGTTTTCTATTGTAAGCATTCTGGACAGCCAGGATAGATTGGATTCCATAGTCTCCAATTTTTTTATGTATTGATATTTTGATCATAGGGACAATATTGCCATCAACATTTTGTATAGGCAGGATTTCAATGCTCGCAGGGGTTTCTGAGAGGGAGAAGACATTATTCCTTGTATAAAATGAGTTTTTTTTTAATCTAAAGTGCATCCTCTATAGCGAGCATTGGCCTGACATACATTTACTGGTGTGTAACGATGACAACAAGAGCATGCATTATATCTCCCCAACGAACTTTGATGTCATATGCAAATGCATTGACAAAGTCTAGAGTTGAAATTCCCAATATCTTATTATGGCTCTTTCCATATCAAACATTTTATGATAGACGTATCCTAGAATAAGAGCCAATTATTTTGTCTTTGAAGTACGATAAAAGTATGCTTCCTGATGATCCTTTTCACGTGCACAAGAAAACTCTGTGTCTTTAATATTTTCCAATTCTTTAGTCTAGAAAGGCACAATTGATAACTAGTTTGAGGTATATACACAATGGACACATGTTTGGGATTATTAGGTTGGCATGGGAGGCATTTCAGCTTAAGTGCTGAAATATCCTCAAGCAAGCCCTTGTATATTTCCTTCAATTCATCCAACTCTAGACAAATCCTAGATGCAATCATCATTCCATATTTGTTTACATTGCTTTGATTAAAGTCAAAGGCTCCATTTATCAGTTCAAACTTCATAGATATGGACAAGCTCAATTGTAATGCATGTAAAATTCCATCTTACAATATTCAAATTGAACATTCCTACATGCTGAAGCTATCTTTTTCAAATCCCAATTTCAAAAATTTTCCTTGTATGTAAAATGGAACTCATACTCTTTGACATTTTTGTCCAATCATCAAATGTTGACAGATAACCTAAAGACAAAAATCTTGAGTACATGTGGAATATCTTTTACATTTTTCAAAGTGTGCTGTAGTGCTGGCATAATTTCATCACAAAGATGGCATAGCGGTATAGTGTTGAGACGACCATTCAAAATGTTGAGATATAATATATGCCTTAAGAACCAAGTCTTTAAATCATGTCAACCCATGACAATGACACACTTGTTAAACATGCCAAACAACAAAAATCCTTCCTTGGCTTTTGCAATGAACATGCTACTTGGATTCTTATTAACTTGAAAAATTTGCAAGGCATCATAACCTGTAGCATCAATTTTTAGAAATTTGTTTAACGAGATCTCTGAAACCCTATCAAATTTTATTGGTGCGGTGACATATTCCTTCATTTCAATAGTGTTGACAAGGATTTCTTGTTGTAGGCTAGCAAGAAGGTCCCCAACAACACGAACCTGCACATCAATTTAATTTTCATCATGGAATTGAGTTGTCCATGAGCACATGCACACACGACCAAATGCTCTTGTTCATTCAAAAATTCTAAACAGTTGTTTAAAATCTTAGAATGCCTCAACATGTTCTTTGGGACCTTTGAAAGTAACAACCTGTGAGCTAGCCAATACTCAAGTCTTCTGGAAATTCCTAAAAATATAGCTATTAGATCACCATGATTAGGAATTTCAGAGTTATCACTCCCAAAAATGTCTTAATACATAAAAAGACTAGGTGCAATAAATAAAAAAAAAATCATTGTTTATGCAATCATCCATATAAAACTTGAGAACCTATTCCAAGATTGATAAGACTAAAGTGACTGCCCATATAAGCATCTCCAAGAGATCTAGACAAAATTTGCAAGAAAGCATCTCTTTGTCATAAAAGTCCTATTTTGAGAGCAACATGGAGTCTACATTTTTATCGATGCCTTGAGATAATTTACCATTTATAATGTAGATGCAGGAGTTGGAGGATGGTAATGATTTTGCATGTTATTTCTCACACAAAATCAGTATTGCGAGGCCCGAAAGAAAACTAAAATTTTATATTCCCAATTGAACCATGATGCAACCAGACATGTTGGTATCAAGTGAATTCATTTCTTTGGTATTTTGTGTGTAAGGGTTTCTATGCCCAAACTTCATTGGTTCTACATCCAAGGCACCAAATTGAAGAATAATTGGTTTGGCTTCATGTAGACATGGTAGTACAATTGATCTAATGGCTATTGATTGAGTGCCATCCAGAAATAGCTTGTACTCCTTTGAGAGCAGACACATATGTTGAAGTGTATGATTTTGGAAAAGCCCAATCCAACATTGTTCAAGAAGGGTTGAATCATTTGACAAAATGGTACAAATTCATGATATTATGTAATGTCAATCCTCCTCTTCATGCAACAATATGCATATGCATTAACAACTATGTGAGGTTCAAGAAGTCTGATTTTCACCTTACATCGAAATTGTTTTATAAATGAAGGGTAATAGAGGCCTCCAGATGTTAAAAATGGTGATGCAACCAAAGTTTGCATCTACCTTCTTTAACACACAGAGGAAACTAGTCCAGGATAGATTAGATTTCTTAGTCTCCAATTTTTTATGTATTGACCTTTTGAAGATAGGGACAATAGTGCCATCAACATTCTATATGTGAAGGTTGCCAACGCTTGCATGGATTTTTGAGAGGGAGAAGACATTATTCCATACATAAAATGAGTGCTTTCCATTTTTTTTTATCTCATGTGCGTCCTCTGTAGTGAGAACTGGCTTGACAGACATGTCCTCGTGTGCAACTAGTGCCAACGAGAGCATGCAATCTAGCTCCCCAATGAACTTTGATGTCATATGAAAATGCATTGAGAAAGGCTAAAGCTACACTTCCAAATCTCTTATTAATGCTCTTCCCGTAGATAAAATTTTATGACATACGTCTCCTACAAGAAGATACAAGTATTTTTCTTTGAAATACAATAAAAGTACACTTCTTGATGATCCTTTTCACCTGCATAAGAAAATATTGTGTCTTTAAGATTTTCCAATTCACTATCATTGAGTTTTAATCCAGAAATGCACAATTGATAACCAAGTTGGGGTATATACAAAATTGACCTGTGTTTGGGATTATTAGCTTGGCATGGGAGGAATTTTAGCTCAAGTCTTGAAATCTCCTCAAGCAAGCCCTCGTATATTTCCTTCAATTCATCCAACTCTAGACAAATCCCATATGCAATCATCCTTCCATATTTGTTTCTATTGCTTTGATTAAAGTCAAGTCTCCATTTAATAGTTCAAACTTCATAGATATGAAAAGCTCAATTGTAGTTCAAGTAAAATCCTATCTTACAGTATTCAAATTGAACATTCCTACATGCTCATGCTATCTTTCTGAAATCCCAATTCCAAAAAAATTCCTTGTTTATGAAATGGAACTCATACTCTTTGACATTGTTGTCAAATCATCCAATGCTGATAGTTAACCTGGACACTGAAATCTCGAGTAGATGTGGAATATCTGTCATAAATTTCAAATTCTTGTGCAAGGATGGCATCATTACGTCACACTAATGGAGCAGTGGTATAGTGTTGACATGCCCATTCAAAATGTTGAGATATAATATAGGCCTTAAGAATCAAGTCCTTAAAATATGCCAAGCCATGACAATGAAACACTTATTAAACATGCCAAATAAAAAAAATCCTTCCTTGGCTTTTCCAATTCCCATGCTACTTGGATGCTTATCAACTTGAAAAAATTGCAAGGCATAATAATCTGTAGCATCAATTTTTAGAAATTTGTTTAATGAGATCTCTAAAACCCTGTCAATTTTTATTGGTGCGGTGACATATTCCTTCATTTCAATAGCGTTGACAAGCATCTCTTGTTGTAGCCTAGCAAGAAGGTCCCCAATAGCACGAAATTTCACATCACTTTTAGTGTTCGTTGTGGAATTGAGTTGTCAATGAGCACATGCACACATGACCAAATGCTCTTGTTCATTCAAAAATTCTAAAAACTTGTTTAAAATATTAGAATGATTCAACCTGTTCTTTGGGACCTTTGAAAGTAACAACTTGTGAGATAACCAATACTCAAGACTTCGAGAAATCCCTAGAAAGGTAGCTATTAGATTGCCATGATTAGGAATATCAAAGTTCTCATTTCCAAAAATGTTGGAATACATAAAAAGTTCAGGTGTAATAAAAAAAAAAATCATTGTTTATGCAATCATCTAGATAAAACTTGAGAACCCATTCCAAGATTGATAAGACTAAAGTGAATTCCCATATAAGAATATGCAAAAGATCTAAGAAAGATTTGTTAGAATGCATCTCTTTGTCATAAAAGTCTTGTTTTAAGAGAAACTTGGAGTCTACATTTGCATTAATTTCTTTAGATAATTTCCAATTTATAATGTAGATGCAGGAGCTAGAGGATTATAATGATTTTGCATGGTATTTCACACACAAAATAAGTATTGTTATTCCCCAAAGAAAACTAAAATCTTATATTCCCAATTGAACCATGATGCAATCAAACATGTTTGTATCTAGTGAATTAATTTCTTTGGTATTTTGGGTGTAAGGGTTCCAATGCCCAAACTTCATTGGGGATGCATCCAAAGCACCAGATTAAAGAATAATTGGTCTAACTTCACATAGACATGGTAGCACAACTAATCCAATGGCTATTGATTGAGTTCCATCATGAAATAGCTTGTACTCATTTGACAGAACACACGTATGTAGAAATGTATGATTTTGGAGAATCCCAATCCAAAATTGTTCAGGAAGGGTTGAATCATTTGAAAAAATGGTACAAATGCCTGATATTCTGTAATGTCAAGCCTTCTCGTCATGCAACAATATGCACATGCCTTAACAACTACATGAGGTGCAAGAATTCTGAGTTTCACCTTACATCCAATCTGTTTTACAAATGAAGGGTAATAGAGGAATCCACATGTTAACAATGGTGATGCAACCAAAGTTTGCATCTAGCCTCTTTATCACACTCAGGAAAGTAGTCGCGGATATATTAGATTTCTTAGCCTCCAATTTGTTATGTATTGACCTTTTGATCAAAGGGACACTAGTTCCATCAACATTTTGTACAGGCAGGTTTTCAATGCTTGCATGGTTTTCTAAGAGGGAGAAGGAATTATTCCCTACAGAAAATGAGTGCTTTCATTTTTTTATTTCAAGTGTGTCCTATGCAGTGATCACTGGCGTGACATACATGTATTGGTGTGAAACTCATGTCAACGAGAGCATGCAACCCATCTCCCCAATTAACTTTGACGTCATATGAAAATGCATTGAGAAAGGCTAAAGCTACAATTCCAAATCTCTTATTATGGCTCTTTCCATAGATAACATTTTATGATAGACATCTCCTAGAAGAAGATCGAAGCCTTTTGTCTTTGAATTGTCTTGATGATCTTTTTCACCCGCACAAAAAAACTTTGTGTCTTTAAGATTTTCCAATTCACTATCATTGAGTTTTAGTCCATAAATGCACAATTGATAACCAATTTGGGGCATATACATAATGGACCCATGTTTGGGTTTATTACCTTGGCATGGGAGGCATTTTATCTCAAGTGCTGAAATATCCTCAACAATACCTCATATATTTCCTTCAATTCATCCAACTCTAGACAAATCCCAAATGTAATCATCCTTCCATATTTGTTTCTATTTCTTTGACTAAAGTCAAAGACTCCATATATCAGTTCAAACTTCATAGATATGCACAAGCTCAATTGTAATGCATGTATAAGCCTATCTTATAGTATTCAAATTGAACATTCATTCATGCTCATGTTGTCTCTCTGAAATCCCAATTTCAAATAATTTCCTCGTATGTGAAATGGAACTCATACTCTGTGAAATTTTTTTCCAATCATCCAATGTTGACGTTTAACTTGGACATTGAAATCTCAAGTAGATGTCGAATATCTTTCATAGATCTCAAGGTGTTGTGAAAGGATGGAATGATTTCATCACACTGATGGAGCAGTGGTATAGTGCTGAGACGACCATTCAAAATGTTGAGATACAATATAGGCCGTAAGGATCAAGTCCTTAAAATACATCAGCCCATGACAATGAAACAATTGTTAGACATGCCAAATAAAAAAAATCTTTCCTTGGCTTTGCCAATGCCATGCTTCTTGGATGTTTATCAACTTGAAAAATTTACAAGGCATCATAACGTGTAGCATCAAGTTTCATAAATTTGTTTAATGAGATCTCTTAAACCTCGTAAAATTTTATTGGTGCGGTGTCACATTCCTTCATTTCAATAGTGTTGACAAGCATGTCTTATTATATCACAGCAAGAAGGTCCCGAAAATCAGAAACTTGTGTATCACTTTCAGTGTTCATCATGGAATTGAGTTGTTCATGAGAACATGCACAAACCAACAAATGCTCTTGTTCATTTAAAAATTCCAAACACTTGTTCTAAAGATTAGCATGCTTCAACCTATTGTTTCGGACCTTTGAAAGTTTAAACCTATGATCCAACCAATACTCAAGGCTTCCAACAATTATCTAAAAGATAGTTATTAGATCACCATGATTAGGAACATCAGAGTTATCATTTCCAAAAATGTTGCAGTATATACAAAGTTGAGGTGCGATAAATAAAAAAAATTCATTGCTTATGTGATCATCCAGATAAAACATGAGAACATGTTCCAAGATTGATAAGACTAAAGTGACTGCCCATATAAGCATCTGAAAGAGCTCCAGAAAAAATTTGCATGAAACCATCTCTTTGTCATAAATTTCTTTTTTTGAGAGCAACCTAAAGTCTACATTTGTACAGATGTCTTCAGCTAGTTTTCCATTTCCAATGCAGATGTAGGAGCTAGAGGATGGTAATGATTTTGCATGGTATTACTCACACAACACTAGAATTTCAAGGCCCCAAAGAAAACTAAAATATTGTATTCCTGATTGAAACATGATGCAACTAGACGTGTTAGTATCCAGTGAATTAATTTTTTTGGTAATTTGGGTGTATGGGTCTCCATGCCCAATCTTCATTGTCGCTACATCTAAAACACTATATTGATGAATAATTGGTATGAATTCATGTAGATATGGTAGCATAACTAATCTAGTGGCTATTGATTGAGTGTGATCCAAAAATAGCTTGTACTCCTTTGAGAGCACAAATGTATGTAGAAGTGTATGATTTTGGAGAAGCCCAATCCAACATTGTTCAAGGTGGGTTGGGTCATTTGGAAAAAATGGTACAAATACTTGATATTCTTTAATGTTAGGCTTGCCCTTCATGCAACAATATGCATATGCGTTGACAACAACATGAGCTGCAAGAAGTCTGATTTTCACCTTACATCCAATATGTTTTACAAATGAAGTGTAATAGAGGCCTCCAGATGTTAACAATGGTAATGAAACCAAAGTTTGGGTCCGCCCTCTTTGGCACACAAAGGAAACCAACTAGCCATTGACATGATATACCCCTTAACCATTCATTGGGTCTACACATCTCAACCGATAAGGTGCCACTGGTATTTTAAAATATTCATGACACACAAACACCTCATTTGACTTTGAACCAATAGAATTTTTCCTATCAACAAATTTTCATTTTATGCCAAGAATATGTCAGAAGAGGGTTGCAAAGTACATTTCTTGTACTTTTTTCCAGGTTCCAAGGCTTGGGTGGACCATCAATTGAAGTTGAGGCAAGGTTGGTCAAATCAAGAGACTTGACATTATCCACAATTTTCTTGTGATGTTCTAAAATGAACCATGGTGTTTTTATCTTTCGAATATTGTCACAATATATTTTATAATCTGTAGATCTGGATGCAAGTAGCCATGCAAATCCTGGTGGAAATTAAACAACTCTTTCTTCCTAATTAATATTCCAAAGTTTCACATAGCCATCACTCATTTTCACAATGCTCATTTCGAATAAAATAGTGCAATTTGTTAGACTCTCAGGCCTTTTTGATTGCTTAAGAATGGGTTCCAGTATGTTTGTTTCAGATTTTATTCTATTATTTTGATATCATATACTAGCATATCATTTTACTTCTTGCATTTTTCGAGAAACCATTAGCCACTTAACTTGCAGGACTGGAAAAATTGGTATTGCGTGTGTATAATGATCCAACTCTTATGGATTATGGCACTGTAGCTTCTTTGCCTCCAAATCATTTATAGAATGGGCCACCTCCGTAGTTGAGAAATCCTCAGAGAGACTGCAACCTCCACTTTTAAGCATGTATCTTCCATTGCCTCGATCCTAAACTATAAGTCTATTGTTAGATAACTGAGTAGAAGGATTTTGGTTAGCAAACAATGACACTAATTCATTCGTTACTGAAATTGCTTTCCCATTTTTGCAATTGTTTGTCACATAATTTTCTTCAACGGGAAAAATTCCTCCAAATTTTTCTTTGATATCTCGATCTTGGACTTCACCTTCAAATATAGGTGTTGTCTCTTTTGTAGGATTTAACATCTTTCCCATATCTTTATTTACCTTTTGGCTCCCTCTAAATGGATTTTTCAAAGCTTCAACTACATTTGGATCCTCTACAGAATCAACTCCTTCCATGTCTTCATCCTTATCAGTCTTCTCAACTAACTCTACTAAGCCTTCAATTCTGCTTGTATCAACTTCAAGTTTTTCATTACTTCTTCCCTTCTTGGAAGCCCTTAATGATTGGCATGCTTCCAAGAGTTATGTTTCCTTTATGAAGGCTTGGCTATAGTCTTCAATTTTTTGATTTGGAAACAAACAAAAAAAATTCCTAGTTACCTTAAACCTTTTTATTCTGGTTCCACATTTTTTCTTTTCAATATGTTCTAGTCCCATGGCTAGCCAAGAGCATGCTCTGATACCATTCTGATGTACCAATTCTAAATTATGAAAATTTTTCCTTCATAAAAAAAATTTCTTTGACAAATTTTTACAAATACTTAGAGTGCAATAATTTCATCAAACACTTGGTGTGCATAGTAAGGGAAATACGACAACAAGAGTAAATAAGAGGAAATCATTAATTTTATTGCTTAATTGAGAAAGTTGTTATAGTATAGGAAGATCAAGGAAATTGGAGCTTCACTTGGTGATAAATTTTGACCAATCTCGACTGGTATAAATTGGTATAAACTTAGATAGAAGGTACAGAATGTTAGCCTCCTTGAGAAATTATGAACTCTTTAATGATGTTGCTCAGTACAAATAATTTGGCCTCAAATTTCTACAGGAAACATATGTATTATCTCAACTTTAGAATATGATGATTGATATCCAATCTACCCTCTTAGAAACATTGATATATGGTGCCAAATCTGAGAACAACCACCCCTGAAATCTCAGCCCTCCCTCGGGAATATATTATTAACATATTAGTCTTTTTCCAAAAGTCTTCTATTGAACCCCATTCCAAATACATATTTCTGATAAAAATACTCTATTTTTACTAAATACCTTTTTTAGAACCCCCTATTCATATAAATTCCCCCATATAACTGCAATATATTGACTCTATTTTTTAGAATTGTAAAACCCTCTATGAATGAATGTTTAGAGATTGTGGTCAACAATGTGAAGTACTTGTGCACAAAGATTGGATATGTTTGTTACAAAAGCTAGTTTCTGATCTTCAAGGAATCCAAAAGAATTAAAAAAGGTATAAGGCTTGAGCCTTAGGTATAGGCTTTAATGATTCCTATACCTCTTGTCTCCTCGAATGCAATATGTGTTCCTGTTGATGTGATGGAAGCCTTTGCCTCTTCCCTTATTAGCCCAAATATTTTTGGAAAGATTTCTCATGACATTGTTATGCATTAGATGATGAAACCGAACATGATGAATGTAGATGGGGTGGAAAGTAGAACCTTAGTTCATATTTGAAGTCTAGTAGTGTTAGCCATTACCTTGGTCAACAATTTTTGTTTTCATTTTCCACTCCCTGAATGACCATGCCCAAAATATTCTTGTGTGAAGCCTGGAAGTTGAAGGGGATACCAATGAATTTACATCTTTGACCTTGTTGAATTCAGGATCAAAGTTGATTAGCTAACAAACTGGTATGGTCTCATAAACATTGTCTGGAACACTTGGTTGTGTTTTGACACATTGAATTCATGATCCTGAATCTCTGTAGGTTTGAAGGCATTCCATAATATTTTCCACTCATTCATGTTCGTCCAAAATGTGTGGAATCATTTGTAAAATGCCCATTAATTCATTGCCTGGTTACTTGTTTAGGGAGGGGAGTACATTTGATTAAACCGTCTCCACTCTATGTGATATATATTAGGTATCAAAGGGATTCAACTCCCGTTAATTATAGAGCTAGGGTTAATAGGATCTCCTATTAGATAGATGTAACATGCCCTACTTATATTTCTCTTTTGGTGATACATACAAAATAGAAAAAGGATTAATAATTTCTTCATTAACTTAGAAAATTCAACAATTTATCTGTTAACCATGTTACGATCCGAGTTTGTGGAAAATCATACCAAGTTTTGTGGTTTATTGTCCAAGAAAGAGTTTCAACATTTGTTATAAAAGCTAGATTCTGAACCAAGAGAAATCTACAATACATAAAACAAGATATAACTTATAATGTGCTAAATTAGGTTGAATGAGAAATTTATATAGGCCATCCAAATAAGGTGTAGGAGCTAGACAAAAAATGGAGCCAATACTCATAATAACCCATTTTTTTCTTTCTATCAAAACTTTCTTTTGAGGCCTTAGGCCTAGTTGATTTGGTCCAATATTTATACATATGTAAGTTTATTACAATGAGGTGGGTGAAATATTATCACTCTCCTAACCCATAAAATATTTTTGTCGACCAATTTTATACTCTTGTATATGCCTAATATAATATAGAGTGTATAGTTTGATTTTCTCTTGCACTTTCCTTCTTGTGCGATTGTTCTCATTTCTCTTTCAATTCATGCACATGTATATACAATTTATTTTCTCGTTTCTATTGTAGTATGAGTTTTATTTTGTGTTGAGCTATTATTTTTCTTTCTTCTAATAAAATGTATTCCTATTTATTCAGTTTAATTGTCTTGCATTCAATTCTTTCAATGAGTGGGTATTGGCTACAGGATCCATAGACAAAACAATGAAACTTTTTTATCTGTGCAAGATAACCAATGCTTTGCATACCTTTTCTTGTCACACATATGTGATTTCTTTGGTTCTAATTCATTTTCTTGTTTATGGAAGTATCATCCTGAATTTCTATGATGTATGTGGAAACTTGAAATGTTATATCTCTTTATGTGGAGGTACTTCGACATTGGAATGAAAATGGATTTCTTAAAATATAATATAAGGAATTGAATATCCATTTATTCTTGTTAAAATTCATTGTAAAGAAAAGAGTTTTCCTCATAGTATTTTTACCATTTTACTTGGTAGAACACATGGTAGAGAATGATGCAATGCTCATTTTCTCATTATGTTTGGAATCTATATCAATTGACTGAGTATTTTGTGTAGCTTCATTGTTGTTTGTTTTATACCTATAACTTCATTTCTATTTTGTGTAGTTACCAATAGATATTAAGCTTCATTATACTAATAGAAATTAAGCTTCATTGGGTAGCTTCATTGTTTGATTTATACCAATAGCTTCATTTATGTTTTATACAAATAGTTAGTTTTTTGTTACATCATTGTTGTAGAATGTAGATCATAAGAGAGTATTAATTCCTATGGTTTATGGAAAATATGGATGAACATTAGGATCTAGAGATATTGGGGTTGTCTTTGTTTTTGAAACAAATATTTTTAGTATGTAAATGAATATGAAAGAATAAAATAAAGTGGGTACATTTGGTTAGATACAATTTTTGAAGCAATTCCAAAATGCCATTTGTTTTGCATATATGACATTTTTGGTAGGTATGTGGAGATAACATGCAAAAATGATACTATGGAGTACAACTAGTTAATGATGGACTTATTTTTTTATTTTTTTGGATTCACAAAGGAGAGGCAAGGCCAAGATGTAGCCAATCAATCATTATGCTAATAGGAGGTTAACTTCCTTTGGACCCTAAGGATCATGGCATATTGGGGCATGTTATCCACCCACATGTATGGGTAGCCATAGGAGAATTTTTTTCTTCTATGATTCAATTTCCCAGCTAGCTGTCATACATTAATTATTATATGTTGTCTTTTTCTTTCCATTTGTTTTCACAAGCTATCTACAACTTGATATTTTTATATTGTAACTTAGTTGACATGATTTTTATTAAGTTCCCAAGATGTTATTTTTCTATGGTGACATTTTATTTGTTTTTTTTATATAGGTCATTTTGCCACTATCACCAACTAAAGAAAACTTGTTCGATTTTCTTACTTTTCTCGGAAAAATTGACATTGACATAGTTGATGTTGAGGTATATGTCACATAAATCTTTTATATTCTACTTTAGTTTATATTCTAGTGTTCATCGTGTTTCATGTCTTATACTCTACATTATATCTTCTTTCATTTCAGAAGAGAAACTTAGTGTTGATGGTCAGAAGAAGGAATTGAATAAAGATGAGAACAATAACACTAGAGCGACAAATGCAGAGAGAGACAGAGAACAGAACCAGTCTAGTGATACACTTAAAGACAATATCTCGCATGAAACACACAGATAGAGAGTGATGATCAAGTCTTCAGAGTTGGTGAATTCACCTACAATTCATTGGTAACACAGTGATAATGTTTTGAAGTGATGAAACAATATTTCATGCACAAATTGTAGTCCAGCCAATATGAAGTTGGAAACTCATATTCTAATATTTGGCATTTCATATCATATAATTTATGTTGTTGAAGTTATTTATAGTTGCACTTGATATTATTTAGTATTGTAATTAACATATGTAACTTTGTGTTTTCATATTAGATGAACATGCACATTGTATAACATTTTTTCTTTTTTAATTAGTTGTAAAATCATACTAATTTATTTATGTTAATTAATAATGAACACATAAAATCAATCTAAAACTACTAAGTTAGTACTTTATATTGATTAATGATGAACACAAATAAAATTAATATATGACTAAATTGGTCATTTATAATGATTATTAATGAAACTAAATGAAATGAATATAAACTATTAAATTAGTCATTTATATAATGAATATGAAACTACCAAAAATAGATAAATGACTACTATAAATTATATATTTGTGATTACAAATGATGACTAAATTTTGCATATATACAACTATTAGTAACTAATTTACAGTATCTTATAACGCGACCAAAATTTAGTCATATTTCTTTAGTCATTAATTAGTTTGAAATGATGACTAAAATTTGCATATATATTACTATTAGTAGCTAATTTACAGGATATTAAAACACAACCAACATTTTGGTCATTAATTTGTTTTTTCAGGTAATCATATAGTAATATATTTTGTTGTATATTTGGTCATTAATTGTGGAAATTAATGACTAAATCAATGACTAAATTAATGACCAAATTAATGACTAAATATAATACTAGATGATAAAATTGAGACAACCAATTAGTAACTAAACTAAAAATGACTAAAAATTGGTTGCATTATAAGATACTGTAAATTAGCTACTACTGGTCACTGATTGAGATGGCCATTTATATGCAAAATTTAGTCAATTTTTTTGTAACTAAGTAGTCATTTTGTACTAGTGGATCTTACGGCACAGATAACCTCTGGAATGCAATAAAAAATATAAATATATGGCCATATGAGATTCTTTTGGAAAAAATGTTTCAAAGGTGTATCATATTTGACTCTCACCAATTTATGCCTAAATCCTAACTGATCAACATGTGCATGTATGATCTTAAATTCCATTTCACACCACCCCTAGCACTTACAGTACTTGTCAAATGTGTATCCAAATTCATCTGAAGTGCCTCCCACAATACAAGTTCAATAAAATAAATGCATAGTTCCTACCCTACAGGTTGAAGAATTCAAATTCACTTATATCCAGTGCCACAAGGGAATGCCTTCCGAAGGGTAGGGAATGCATTCCCATAAACTGGGTACTTCGAGGGAGATATCTCCCATGCCCGATTTTATGGGTGACTTGAGGGGATGCAATAGGAACATCCCACAAGAAATTAGAGGTTCCCATTCTACCTTTTGAGTAAATTCAATCATATTGAGGGAAAAAATGAAAAATAAAAATAAAATGTGTGTAAACCTAGTGGACATGTAGATGCGAAACTTGAACAGGCATAAATCAGGGTGGTTGGTGTTCCATGAGTAATATTGATAAACCAAATTATTCTAATTCAAATCAAATCAAGATCACGATAATTGTTATACTCCACAACCTAAATTGACTATAGACCTTCCCAACAACCTAGATAAGAACAACCCACTTGACACAAAAATAAACATACTCAAGGACAACGATGGGCCAAGAATGGATTCAAAATATGTGCACAACATGTAAATAATTCTTCCTTTAATTGTTCTACTTGTTTTTGTATGTTTATCACTACTCTACCCGTCTATTCCCCCTTCCATAGAATTTTTCTTTCAAAAAAATGTTTTATAGGCCTCCGTATAGACATTCAAATCCTTCTAAGGATTTTGAAAGATATTACCTTGCTTGCTTGTATTGGATTTTTCCCTATAAATTTCATGAAAAGTAGCTTTATCTTAAATTCTGAGGTCATCTGGAATTGCCGGTAATGTTACTATCACACTCTCCTAAAATTATTGCATACACATCTTCTTGGACTATAGGGTCTAGTTATAGGTGGAAAGCTTTGAACCTCTCTTAAGGAATCTCAGTAACATCCATGCCCATTGCTGGTAATCTCAGTATCACTCTCTCCTAAAATTATTCCATACCTATCACTACCATATCTATTAAAAAATAAAGAGCACTAATTAAAATCATGCATTAGCTTGAATTCCATATGAACAAGCAATGAACTAATAGAAATATTATAACGTATATATAATATTAATATCACTCTCCTAAAATTATTCCATACCTATCATTGCACATTTGTTGAAAAATAAAGAGAATTGATTAAGATGATGCATTAGCTTGAATTCCATACGAACAAGAGATGAATTGCCTGAAAGATTATAGCATATCCACACTAATTAAGATCATACGTTAGCTTGAAGTTAATGTGAACAAAAGAGGAACTTCCAGAAAGATTATAAATACATTTCTATTGTATATTAGGTGTATAACTACAAGGATATCACCTTTATTTATAATACAATGGGAGGAACCTAGCACTTAAAATACAATGGGAGAAGTCCAACATTTAAATCACAGGTAGTTGCGTAGTTCACTTATCAAGCAATAATAAGTCAAATATGCATAGTAATTAGACATTGACCTAAGTAATTTTAATTAAATGGTGTATCTACACCAAAAATACCATCTTTTACTCGAATGTATGATGGTAGAAGGAAAAATTTGCAATAAAACATGTGATGATAGTGACTCATACTCCATATAAAGTGCCTGCAATAGGGACAATTGTCAAAAATAGTCTTAACTCTATCAGCAGTCATAGAGTATAACATATGAAAAATAAATGAAAGAGTTCCAAAGAATTTCAAAAGTTTCATTTTATTCCAAATTTACAATCCTGAACAAGTTTTTCCTGCGCATTTTATCACATAAATAAAGTAGACATCCAAAGGTATAATTAAGGTACCCTAGAAGACCGACTACGAAAGTCACATGATATGGCTTCACTCCTATATGTTGCATTTGGTGACAAACGGCAAGAGCATCATCACCAAGCCCATTGATGCCATAGCCTACTATTATATAATTTTGAATAGTTGAAATCCTCAAATATAACAATGTATAATCATTATTGCAAGAGGATTAAATAACTCAAATAAATGTATCGTACATAAACATACATATTCTTTGGATATTTGTCTCATCTTCCTAGTCCAACTAAATTTTTCACCTCAGTGTCATTAATACCTTGCATTTTATAGATCAACAAAGCGAAAAGTGAACAAATATTGTCCTCCATGATCCATCCTTCATAATCTAGTTGTACTGAGTACTTTATTTTCTTGTGGAAAAAGTGAACAAATATTGGCATCCATGATGCTTCCTTCAGAATCAAGTAGTATCAAACACTTGTTCTTCATATGGAAAAGGTGAACAAATAATGGCGTCCATGATCGAGTAATATTGAATATTGGTTCTTCTCATAGGGTTGCAAATGCTAAAATTGCATGTTATTTCTTGCAGTTGTTTACTTTAAATAAATTTGGTTGTGAATGGTAAAATCACATGTTATTTCTTTCTAGTTTTTAACTGTAAATTAATTTTTATACATTAAAATGAGTAGTGTCTTGCATACGGTAAATTGTGTCTCCAAATTAAATGCATATAATTGGTATGGTACTTAAAGGGGAAAATGGAATTTGATATAGAAGTGAGTAGGGTGACATCATTAGTTCAATCTGGGTGCCATCCACTGAGCATTGATGAGATGGCACTAATTCTACTATATAATCAGTCACAAAGAGTAATATTAACTTCTTTCTGCCATATTGGCTTACACTTTGGAGCCAGGGGATCCAACCTCCATAGATCTCTGAAAATGGTAGCTGCATTTGACTAATTAAGTGGAACAAACAAAAGTGAAAGAAGTTGAAAGCAGTTGGATCAAGAGGAAAATTTTCATTGTTCCAGGATATATATAATTGACAGTTTTTTTATGGCACTTGATAAAGCTAGGGACAAAGAGACACCCTTGCCTCCACCAGACATATCTTCTCCAAGAAGAAACTTGGCAAAACTTTCTTTCATCAACTCCATATTTGCACAAGAAAACCCTAATTATTCATTCAATAATTAAGATCCAATGTTCATTATATCATTTCGATCATTAGAAACAACAATTTTGTAGATTTCTTGGATTCCTTAGATCAAAAGAAAAGTAAAACATGCCTTCTCATAGCATCAAAATGATCTTAAAAATTTGTCCGTGTTTGAGGACCATCAATATTAGGCATACCATTTTCAGTTTCTGTAATGCTCTTAGAAAACAAATTCAGGATATCATAGCCTTGTAGGCACGTAATGGATTACAAACTCAACAATATTTCCTTTTAGAGACATAATGAGATTATTCATAAAGGTCAAATAAATGGATTATAATAAAATATTGATTCTTACCCTACCAAAGGATGCTAAATAGAGTGCCCGCTCTTGTTGTGGCAAGCCAACGCCTGCTACAAAAACCTTCAGTGGTCCGATGGTGCTTGAAATCCTAGAGAAGGAACCTAGGTCAATTTAAACTCTTTCAAATATCCTAAGCACTTCTAACTACCTTCACCTGATCGAACAACTGAAGATTCTCTAATCGTCTAACATATAATCCAATGGTAGAGGGAACAACTGACGACTCTCTAATCGTCTAACATATAATCCAATGGTAAAGGGTGAGAAAAGTCGGGCTAAGGATGGTGGTGGAGATCTGAATCTAAATTAAAAATATAAAATAATCTAAAAAAAACTTAAAAAAATTTAAATAAAAACTAAAAAATTTAAAAGGGGCTTCACATTTATTTTATTCTAAGTGACTTTGAGTCATCCTAAATTTTTAAAACAAAAGTAAATTTTTAGCGTTAAAATATTTTAAACTTTTTAGGTGGCCTATGGCCCATTAAAAAATTAAAAAATTATTTAATCTTTTGATTTACTTTAGTCACATTAAGAGAAAATATTGATTAATCATTTACTACATTAAGTCTTGCTTAGCATATTGAAAAAGGTTTTCCTAAGGACTACTCAAATTTGTCAAGGATAAAATCCAAAGGAGAATTTTTGTGGTATCAAAATTTCTTTTTCTCTATAGTTAAATGTGCTTAAATTTTTATATCTAAAGATTAACTATAGGAAAGCGGTAAATTTTCCTAGATTTGGGTCAATAAGCATACATATTTTAATTCTAGGATCGAAATTTGTCAGCATTTTAAATTTCATGGTTGTTTAAAGTATTTGGATCTCTAGAAATTTAATTGCTAGAACATTGTGCATCTGTTGAATATATTGCATCTATATATCGTCATCACTAGGATTATTTAATGCTCATTACATGCTAGACATTTTACAAATGTTTTCAGGTGATTGTTAAAGAATCTCATTGTAGAATTACAATAGATTATCTTTGTTTCCCAAGCTAAGCATACTTTGAGCATTTGTTGACATTGATATTGAATTGCAAAGTAACTTTTGTTCTCTTTGAGCTAAATTGTATCAAGAATATTTGAAATAAGCTGGTGTTTTAATTGTAATATCTTCAAGAGTTTATCATTTAAGTCTTCATCTAATAAAGCGAACATCTCATTTGTATAATTGAAGGCTTTAGCAACGTAAGTGTTTCCCCATCCTTGAATCTCACTTCATCTCATATTCCAATGCATTTGCACATAAGTTAGTTTTGCATAAATAAAATTTACTTCCAAGCATAAGCTTGGTCAATACACAGATAGATCTCCATCTATCTTTTCTTGAGAAGCTTGTTTTAATAGTACTCAAAATGGTGACCTTGAAGTTGTTAAAGCCACAACTCTCTGCAGTGCTGGAGGCATCGAGTATGTTAGAAGTTAAGGAGAGGTATCGTTAATCACACCTTAGTGTGCTTCTCCTAACCTTCTCTCTACCAATTACTACGAAATCAGGCTCAACACAGAAATGATTGAAGGATTCAAAATCTAAGTAGCCATTTAACTAAAATCAACCAAGATTCTTGCATCTCACATTAATTTTAGGATTTTCATTTCATATAAGATAGTCATTCACCTAATCAACAGTCGCTAATCGACTACTTGGTCTCATTTCCCTAGAAATATCATTGACTCCATAAGGCACTGGTATTAACCATTTAAAATCTAATCAAATTCTAAGTCTTGCTGAATCTTAATCAAGTACCTAAACGCCTCTCTCTGTCTCCTGAACTGGTTTGTTCCCAGCTAGTTCTTCTTCATTCCATTTTTTTCATAGGGTCTACCCCTTTACCCTGTTGTAGGGAGACAACTTAAACAGAGAGATTGGGGATTAGGGAAATAGCCCCCAATCTAAGCATTGTCACGGTGCCTAGACATTCTATGCAACAACACAACCAAACTTTGTTTCCCACCTAAAACTTATGTGGCACATGATGTTGATCATGTCTTTGTTTGTACCTGGAATTGGCTTTACCCAAGATGTCCTTAACCTGCTGGCGGATCTATTGAATACACTCAATAAACCTTGTGGCTTTATCAACTTTGGACTTAACATGTGCAGATTCCTCCTGTGTAGTGGCAAGAGGCAATGCAACATCAATGGGACATAATGGTTGAAGTTCCAAGCCAGCTTGAAAGCGGTTGTGGCCAGTTGAGCTATGGAGAGCTCTATTATAACTATGTTGCACGTAAGGAAGACTCTCATCCCATGTTCACAGATGTCTAGAGTTGTACATGCATAGTATGTGCATTATCATCTTGTTGATGACCTTTGTATGACCATCAGTCTGGGCGTGGAATGTAGTCGATTTGGTGACCTCGGTGTCCAACAGTGACTAGAGGCTCAACCAGAATGTGCTTAAGAACCTGCTATCTCAACTTGATATAATGGTCTGTGGGATCCCAAAATGTACCCACACTCATTCAAAGAAAAGTTTGACAGTGGATTCTGTTGTGATACTCTTCTTGTAGGCAGCCAATATGGCCTTTTAGAAAATCTGTTGTCGACCACAAATAGATAGTCATTTCCATGCTTGGTAGAAGGAAGGCCAGACATATAGTCGATGGAAATGGATTCCTAGGGTCGATTAGGAGTAGGAAAAGGAGTGTACAGGCCTTGCTTTTTAATGGTTGGCTTGGCGATGGCATAGGTAGTGCAGGATCTGATATATTTTCTAACATCCTGTCGGAGATTTGGCCAATAAAAATACTTTGCAGTATTGCCATTTTCTTCTCTAAACCAAAGTGTCCTGCGACCCAACTATAGTGCGCCTCCAAAATCATCTTGGCACACTCACTTGAAGGAACACAAAGGTGACCCAGATGGCATAACAGTGCATCCTGGAGGGGAAAATTGGAACTTAATTGCCATCCATTAGCATCTCACATGTGATAGCGAATTCTTGATCATTTTTGTAAAGTTGCATCCATCCAAAAGTCTCGTGCCCACAAGAGATGAGAACAATGGTCAGTGCCACAACTGGTGGTCGACTGAGGAAATCTTCAACATTACTGGTGTTTCTCTTCTTGGAATTAATGTTTAAATGAAATTGTTACAGTTATGTCGACCATCTCTTATGGTGGTCATTCTGCAACTTCTCTTATGTTTGTATGAACTAATCTTTTCAAAGGCAATGCCTTACAACGTAAATATAAAAAAAAAAAATCGCAGATTTAACAAGGATGGAGAGATCAAATCTATTAAGATTATTTTAGAAAGATTAATCACAAAATATATTTAAAAAAAAATGTAAAATAACAACGCTACTTAAAATGTTTTAACCATTAAAATTTATATTTTTATTTGTTTTAATATATATATATATATATATATATATATATATATATATATATACATACATACATACACTTGAAATTAAAATATTTTCCTTAGTATGAATATTTGAACATTTTGTTTATGATTTACATTGCATTTTTTTTTATTATTAATATTTTTAAAAATAACATATTAATTTATATTTAAAATGAAATAAATTATACACCTCTCTACTATTTATTTTTAAAGTTATGTTTAGAGTTTTTATATTAACAAAAGCTAGATTATGTGCTAGAACCCTTATAACCTACAATTATAGATACTTTACCATCCAAGGATTATTATTATGAAGATTATCATTAGAAGAAGTTTTCACTAGTAATTATGAAGAAAAAAGAACCAAGGATCCAATAATACTAGGAAACATAAGACAAATTAAGATAACAAGAGTACCAGCAAAAAAAATGACAGCTTCGACCTTCAACTTCACCCATTGTTAGAAGGGTCAGCTCCCCGATGATGACCAATTTTTTTCTTCTCTTGAGAAAAACTAAGCCAATGCGACCTTGTCCAAATTGAGCAATTCCACTTATAAAATTTTCCATTAACGAAAACCTAGCATTGAGGGAAGAGAGCTACTCACATAACCCATTCAAAGAAAGTTCCATGTTACTTAGGTGCTAAATCAATTTTTCTTGCAGGAGTTTGAAGGATTGGCATTGCTTCTCTACCATATTATCTCATATTATCTCATCGTTGCCTAGCCTCCATAATTTTTTTTAACTGAGTACAATTTTTTTCAAGCAACAAACCATCATCATCAAGCTCTTAGAGATTTGAAGATTTCATCATGGCCAAAGTGAACTGCTGAGAGAAGATAATTGACACAAAGAATGAGTTAAACCAATATTCATGGATAGGAAAAACAAAACACCTTAGGTTCGTAAGGGAGCTCAAATTATTAATAAATAAACCACACAGGGATGTTGGCATGAGCCGAATTGTGACTTGGAATCCATATCTGAACCCAAATCCATGAAAGGAAAATCGGAAGACTGTTGATAGGAGATACATGACAGTGATATTAACTCCAATCCTCTACTCAATGAATGCATTATTTTGTCCATTGTAACTTCCACCAAGTCCAACCAACAAAAAAATAAATATAAGTACCTCTTCAGACAAAATATAGATGTGAATTCAATCCTCTTGTTGCAAGGAAGATGCAACCAACAAGAAAATTTGAAAAAACATGGTTGAAATTTAAACTACTGCCAGTGCATAATGTTCATTAACCTTAACAGTCAAGCTAATAACATACCAAGATGCGTAACAGGAAAGAAAAACCCGAGGAGGGTTAATACCCTAATGCCAACCAACATCTAAATGTCATTCATATATTTTGGGAAGATTTTCATAAGGAATACGTTTGTAATTTATTAATCCATGATTTCTTTCTATTCTAGCTTCCATGAGCGAGGAACCTTTCTTTGCCAAAACATCAGCCATCGATTTTAAATGTCTGTACATATCAATAAGCTCCAAGAACTCAAATGAAGAGGCAATCAATGTTTGTACATATCAATAAGCTTAAGAAACTCAAAATAAGAGGAAATTAAGGAAATGCTCCGGTGAATGGGAAGATTCTCTGGACACATTGCTTCCTTCTTTTTTATGACTTGTCAGATGACAATCTTTGAGTTGCTAAAAACCAATAATTTATAGATTTTCTTGGACAGGGCTGACTCGAGACCTTGTGGACTCGAGACCTTTCCATAATGCTAAGAAATTAGTTTGATAACTTTTCATTGGGTCAAGACCCCAAGTGAATTGTAATACTATTTTCCCATTGGGGTTGAGCAACAGCCCTCATGCTCCTACCTCTCCCATCTCCCTACTATTATGCATATTAAAAATTGATTGATTTTTTTTTTTTTCTTAAAAAAGTGTCGATAATTCTATTTCATTAAGCCAAAATTAGTTTACTAAATATACAAACATCCACCCGACACCGAGAAAACAGGAAAAATAAAAAACTAGCCACCTAAGGCAAAATATCTGGCCTTACAATGAAAACCTCCTAACCCAAGGAATACTAATCATGTTTGTATCCTGAGTTTGGAGGGAAAAGAAAACCCTTGGAATCTTTCGCACCCCAGCCCCACAAAAAGCCCCTAGAATCTAAGCCGTCCATCTCCACACCCAATCTGATGACCGAGGAGTAGATCATCCTGCAAAGATGAACGGTGTATAACGTTCTCGCCCCACAAAAAACATGAACTATCTTGACCATTGATCCGCATTGCGAAATCCAACGGATGAGATGGATTTCGCATTGAACAAGATGACCGGACAATAGTGTGTGATGGAGGGCGGTATACGAAACCACCTCCCTGCCACGTGTTGGAAGCTGAATGGAATCGCTCCAAATTCGCAAAAGCCATCTTTCGCTTGAGAGCAGTGCGAACAGCTGAAAACCACCAAGGAAGAGGTATTACTTCCCAGAACCCAAAATTCTGTGTAATCCGACTTCTAGAAAGTTTGGAGTCATGATTCGCGTTCGTTTTCCTTTGCCTAAACCTAGAACCAAGTAAATATGACGGTCTCCCCACTGATTGACAATCCGATAAACAGTGATATCCATTTCACTAACCCCTGGGTTTTTTGCAGCCAATAGTGGTTTGTCTCCCACCAAAAAATAGAATGCCAGAAACATTAGATGCATGTAGAGGATATTCATTTCGAGCTTGCCCCCGTGGCTTTGTTTCTAAACACGACCCTGTCTTCTTCTGCTTGCTTGAAACAAAGTTCTCTCTGTCTGCTTTGGCTCAGCTCCTACCACTCAATCGAAACCATATCTTCTGTGCAGCTGACACCTTCGTTGGCAAGAAGATCCGCCAGTTTATTGGACTTTCTACGAACATGGTAGAAACTAACAATGCGAAGAACTTGGAGATGACCTTGAATTATTTGGAAAACTTGGATTAGTTTCTAGTGTTTGAAGACTTTCTTCGGTGTTGTTCCACTACTAATTTTTTTCACCGAGTTAATGATTAACTCAGAGTCTGCTTCTATTATTACATTCAAGCAGTTGTTTTGACTCAACAATTCTAATCAATGCCCCAAAGCCATTAGTTCAACCATATTATTGGCGGCTATTCCTAAGTGAAAGTGGAAGATGCAGATGATGCTTCCCTCTTCATCCCTTAAGACTCCTCCATACCCAGTAGTTCCCAAGTTTCTTTTTGAAGCCCCATCAATGTTGTATTTCAAATATCCTTCTTGGCGAGGATGCCAGAAATCCTTCTCCGTGTCCTTTGAGATAACCTTCTTGTCAAAGCCTTGAAGAGTGAGTCCCTGCATACCTAGCTGCCTGAGAATTTTTAAATCTATTTCTAAGGGAGGATTTTTAGGGTAGTTACGAACAGAGGAACTCACTGTCTCCTTCAGTTGTTTCAGGATCAGCTCCAACAGTCGTTGTGGAGGATTCTTTTCATCCTTAAATATCCTTTTGTTCCTCTCTTTCCAAACATTCCATATGATGAAGCTTGGTGTTAGGGCCCAAGCTGAGTTGAGAAAATCATGATTCAAAAAATCTCTTCTCCAATTATTGAGGGTATTAATGATACTCCCTCTATCCCTTTCAGTTTGTTGAAAGATAGTGGCAAATATGTCCCATAACTAGGAGGTAAAAATGCAGCTATTGAGTATATGCTCCATTATTTCCTCTTCAGCTTCATAGAGCTGGCATCTTGAAGGCCCTAGAACACCCCTCTTCCTGATATTATCCCAAGTTAAGATTTTCTTGTGATGCACCAACCACATGAAGAGTTTGATTTTCATCCACCCTTGGTGCCTCCATAAACTCTACCATTTTTTGTCCAGAACCTAGGGGTCCCATGCTTGGAGAATACCTTTTGCTTCCTTAAGATTGTAGGTTCCCTCTTTATTATTGCCCCATCTTAGCTCGTCTTGCCCCCCTGATACTAATATCTTCCTTTGTTCCACCATTTTCATGAGTTCCTCTACTTTTGCTTTCGGGGGACTATTATTTTTGCAGTCAAGGTTTCTCCAGATTCTCCATTTTTCTGTATGATGAGTATGATCCTAGAAGTCCTTTACCTTAACTAATTCTTGGGTATCTGTCTCCTGCTTAAGATCAAAGAAGCCCTCTTTTAACAGAATTGGTTCTTGTCGCCACTTGTCTTCCCAGAAAAGAGCTAGATCTCCCTCTCTCATTCCCATAAAATATTTTCTTGAACTAGACTTCTATTCTCCCAAGCTTTGTTCCAGATGTGTGAGCCCTTTATGTTTCCTGACATTCTTATGAGATCACTATTTTGCCAGGAGCTAGAATATTTTTCTTTCCATATATTTGCCCATTGGGCCTTTGGATTATGAACCCAACGCCACCAAAGTTTGGCCCCTAAAACATTGCTGAGAATTTCCTAATCATCCAAGCCTAGCCCTTCGTGGTTCTTGTGTTTACAAATTTTATCCCAAGACACTAAGGCCCATTTTTTCCTATTCTCCTCCTTACCCCAAAGAAAGTTTCTTTGAATATTTCTGAATTGCTGTAAGACTCCTTTTGGAGCTGGGAGGGCTGATAACATAAATATATGGATTACTTGCAGAACTGCTTTTGTAAGCACCAACCTGCCAGCAAGATTTAAAGATTTGTTGGTCCATTTACTGACCTTATCCTGCAACTTATTGATCAATGGTTCCCAAATGCTCTTGAGCATTGGTTTAGCAGTAAGAGGGACCCCCAAATATTTTGAGGGAAGAAAATCCCTTTGAAAGCCTAGAATTCTGGAGATATTTTTCTGAATAGCAATATTAGTATTGAAGAAAAAGATTTTTTATTTGCAAAGATTAACTTCCATACCTGAAGCCAAGGCAAAGAGATTAAAGATTGTTTTGTAGGCTGAAGCTTCTTTTACTGTAGCAATTCGCTGTAACATGGTGTCATCTACAAATTGTTGGTGAGTTAGGGCCTGACCATTATCAATTAGTTGTAGGCCCTTGATCTTTCTTGTAACTTTGGCGTGCTTGATAGACCATCCTAGTCCTTCCATCATGAGGATGAAAAGAAAGGGAGAGAGCGGGTCTCCTTGTCTGAGGCCTCTTGAAGGATTAAAAATCTTAGAGGGAGAGCCATTTACTAAAATTGAAAAGCTAGGAGAAGTCACCAGTGCCATTACCCATATGACCCAGTTATGATCAAATCCAAAAGCAATAAGAATTATTTTGATATAGATCCAGTTCACCTTATCATAAGCTTTGGCTATATCTAATTGCATAATCATGTCTACCTGCTTCTTGCTTGATAAAGAGTGAACCACCTCTTGAGCTTGAATGATGTTGTCGAGAATTTATCTACCTTCTACATAACTGGATTGCTCCCCTGAAACTAAAACAGGGAGTAGAGGTTTGAGTCTGTTGGCCACTACCTTGGATATTATCTTGTAAACCACATTGCATAAAGCTATGGGTCTATAATTCTTTGGTGTTTGAGCATTATCCTATTTAGGTATCAGGGGGATGAAGGAGGTATTGAGCACTCTCACGATGGTTCTGTTCAACCTGGAATCCTCCACAACTTGCAAAATATCTTGTTTAACAATATTCCAGCAAGCTTTAAAAAAATCCACATTGAACCCATCCGGGCGTGGTGCTTTGCCATTCTGCATATCTTTGAGGACTTCACTGATCTCCTCTTCCATTACTGGTCTGTTAAGGTTGAAATTATCCTCTCTGGATACCATCTTCGGTATATGACTAGTTACCTCCCTGATGAATTGCTCTCTATCTGAATTGTTCTCCTGAGTTATACCTTGGAAGCGCTGAACTAACACTGCTTCTGTGGCCTCATGGGAGTTCTGAAGTTCCCCCTCCTCATTCTTTATCGAAGAGATTCTGTTGTGAGCTCTATTGGCAATGGTGGATCTGTGAATTTTTTTTGTATTATGCTCTCCTTCTTTTAGCCATTGAACTCTAGACTTTTGTCTCCAAAAAATTTCCTCTTGTTTACATAGATTTTCCCAATCTTGATGATGCTTATCAACTTGATCACTTTTGACTTTATCAAAGCCTTCTGTGATCAGAGCTTGGTTGAGAGCCTGCATTTTGTTTTCAACGGATTTTTTTTCCTCAAAAATATTACCAAAATCATTCTTGTTCCAATCTTTGAGCTGGAGCTTGATGTGGTTAGTCTTTTACGAAGTAGGAACATCTTTGTCCCCTGGATTTGCAAATCTTCTAACCACCATTTTTCAATATTGCTTATGAATTCTGGGTGAGACAGTCAGATGTTTTCAAATCTGAAAGGTCTGTTCCTAGGAATACCAATTGAACTGGCCGGTGATCTAAGCCTCCAAACGGAAGAACTCTCGCTAAAAATTCCTGATCTGTTAGCATAAGATCCTCTAAGATAATAAATCTATCTAAATTGGAGGCTACGTGAGCTTCTCCTCCTCTTTTATTGTTCCAAGTGAAGTGGCCCTTATTCATATTTGTATCCACTAGTTTCCTATTATTTATAAAGGTTTGAAACTCTAAAGAGTCTTTACTAAGAGTTCTAGTTCCCCATTTTTCTCCGAAAGCGATTTGATCATGTTGAAGTCCCCTTCCATGATCCAGGGAATTCCTATATGTCTGTCCCTAAGGTCCACAAGAGAATCTAGGAACCTGAGTTTATCTTCAATTCTTTGAGGGCCATACA
This sequence comes from Pinus tabuliformis, assembly GCA_031772625.1. Taxonomy (NCBI): domain Eukaryota; kingdom Viridiplantae; phylum Streptophyta; class Pinopsida; order Pinales; family Pinaceae; genus Pinus; species Pinus tabuliformis. The sequence continues at coordinate 272,613,138 of CM062805.1, read as the reverse complement.
CATTTGTGACTAGATAGGTATCCCTCTCTCCTACAAGTTGAATAACTACTGATAAACAATTCCTTGATGCCTCTGAATCTATTATGGAAATTTTCAAGGGATTCCAAAGGCTGAGGATGCCCCCCACTGCGTGCTCTGCTTTGACTTCTAAAAACTCAAATCTACTGAGCCATTTGCTATGAATTTGTCTTAATTTTTGAATGGAACACTTCATTTCTTGGATGAAGATAATATCCGACATTGCCTGTCTCATTCTATTACTAAGCAATCTTTGCTTTCTTTTACTTCTTAGACCCCTAATATTCCAAGATGTGAACTTCATAGTTAGAGTTTTGTAAAGGAGTAGTTGGTTAGGTATTTAATCTTACCTAAGTCTATCATTAGCTTTCCACACTCCATCAAGAGTTCATTATGCTTTTTCTACCTCTTTTCTTTCCTGGGTTTCTAGTAGCTAATCGAGGAGTTGTTTTCATTGTTTTCACACCTCTGTTGTCCTACTTGTTAATGTTTTTCCCCTTCTCCACACTGTTGGCCTAATTTTTCCATAAGAACAGTTGCTGTATTCTGTTGAGCTCTTCTTGAGACAACGAGTCTACCCCTCCCGTGGTTCCCTGAATCAAGAACCCTTTTAGATATAGGTGTTCTTTATCAAGAATCTCCTGTTGTTCATGATCCTCCTGTTCCATTTCACTCTGGGTCATTTCCTGATCCATCTCCAGTTCTGTATCACTTATCATGGTCGCTTTCTGGAAATCAATATCCTCCATTTGTTCCCCATTTTCTTCTACCTCCTTTTCCTCATGACTTCCTCCCATTACTTGATCTTCTTTTGTGGTCTCTTCTTCTTCTTCAAGAACGTCGAATTTGTTCTGACTAACCTGTTGCTCTTCATTTTTATGTAACTTTGTCCGTCTCTTGCTACCTTTTCCTCTATTAACCACTTTGTGAAAGCTGTCAGTATCCTTCATTGTGCTAGCTTTGATTTTATTTACTGCTTTACTAAGAGGGCAGTCTCTAAATAGGTGCCCATGTTCATGACATCTACGGCATCTAAAAAAAATATGCTCATAGTCTATTGTTTGTACCCATTCTTCATAAAAAACTTCCAAGATCACCTCATCCAGAAGAGCTCCTGATAGGTCCATTTCCACACAAATCCTAGCAAAGGAAGTGAATTTTCCCTTTCTGGTGGCTTTAGAAGCTTTGACAAAACACCCTAATTTATTGCCTATGGCAGCTAGCAATTCAGTTTGCTAGTAATCAAGAGGTAGAGAGTAGAGCCTTACCCATACCCGTACCGAAGAGGAAGTCTCCCGTTCTGGGACAAAATTCATCATCCAAGGGCACATATAGAGGCATGTTGCTGCATAAAAGTAGGGCCCTCCTTCAAACACTCTGTCTTTATCTTCAATATTTGTAAACACCACCGTGAAGAAACCCTTTGACCCAAGATGTAGGTCAATGCTCCCATTAGGTTTCCAGTGGTATTTGATCCATGTCTGTAAAGATTTTTCAGTGGGCCATACTCCCATGAATTTACAGATGATAGCATAAGTCTACATGTGATCTCTATGCGCCTGCAGAGCTGGATCATTTCAGAATACTCTGTGTGTGAACTCAGCTTTGGGTCTGTAGGGTCCCTTTTGTTTTTTATCTTGAGATCCCTGTTTTTTGTCTTCTTCCTCCTTGTCTTTAGTGCAGATATTTTCCTTATTTTTCGTTCCTTTTGTCTCTTCTTACTCATTCCTTTTCCCTTCTATAGCAATGCCTCTGGCATTCTTCAGAGGTTTCTTGCCTCTGCTTGCTACGACCTCCTTATATGAGGGAGTGGGGCTCCCTCCTCTGCGGATCTCCATGAAGATCAACACCTAAAACTTGTCTGAAACCCTAGTTGATCGCCTTGCGTTCGACGGGTTCTTCTTCACCAAACAATAAGTGATTAAATTTTTTTACTTAATATTAATTTTTTAATTTTTTTAACATTCTATTCATTATGAAAAATTTAAAAAATGATATGAATTTAATATATTTTTATTTCTTTTTCATATGTAAAAGAAGCTGATATTAAAATAAATAAATTAATATACATACATAAATAATATAGTTGAAATCTAAATAATTTAATTAGCATGGTTATTCTTAATAGTTATTCAAACTATATTAAAATATTTAAATATATATATATATATATAATTATTTTTCTTATATAAAGTTGATATCAAAATGAACTAATTAACATAGATATTTACATATTTTATTTAAGATATGCATGTAAGAAAGAAATTGATATCCAAATAAATTAATTAATATAGATATTAAAATTGTTTGTTTAAGTTTTATGTAAAAATATATTTAAAAGACATAAGAACTATACATCTTCTTCATATATATATATATATATATATATATATATATATATATATAATTTAAATACGTTATCTTTGTTTATTTTTTTTTATGATTGAGAATGAAAACCATTTTTTTACCACATCTTTTTAGGACTTTAGTATTGAATTATAATTTTAATAATGAACCAAAAAATTATAGTGAAAATGAAATTATTAATATTTAATGTTGCTTTTAAATAAAATTAAGTAAACAAATAAAAGTATATATATGTGTGTGTGTCGTTCTAAATTAAGCACAAAATAAATTATACATCTATTTTATACTAAATTAAGCACACAATATACAGTTTGAGTGGATTTAATGGTTAAGAGCACGTGTTTCCTCTTAATAGGTTAAGGGTTTAAAGCTAGAGGGGGTAGAGAGAAATAGGGTGTATATGCCTTCATTTTGGGTCCCTTGTCCCACAAACAAAAAAATCTTAAAATTAGATAATAATAATAATAATATTTTAATAATGTAAAAATAAAGTTTTAAATAAATTATTTAAAATCAATAAAACTATAATTATCTAAAAATATTAATTTATTTTTATATTTTAAATAATAATATTATTAATATAAAATTGAATTTTGACACACAAAAAAAATCCTATAATTAAAGCTTTATAATAATAAAATAAAAAGTCACTGATATTTGTTTGCCTTTAGACAACCATGTTTAAAAGATCACATTAAGAAGTTAATAAGCGATATCACTACTCGGAAGACTTTGTCCTATCTCCCGTGCATCCATAATATTTTAATGATGTAAAAATAAAATTTTAGCGTATTAATCTAAAACGACAATTCGATATAGTCTTAGAATCCGTAGCGTTGGGGAAGCGAAGAACTGTAGGAATGAAAACGAAAGCCTACCTTCTCGTATAAAAATTGATCACTGGTCAGAACGCTATCGGCGTCCTGACATAATCAAATGTGTTTCTTATGGGCGTTGCATACCGATACTTACGCAATTTCGTTTAAATTGTCATTTAACGTTGGGATTTGAATATATATATTTTTTAAAATAGCATTGAGACTTTTTTTTGTGGGGGAGGAAATGGATTCAGTATTATAAACAAAAAGTTTGGTAATTACAATTTTCAAATTAAGTTATTTGTTTTGATATAATTGAATAGAAATAATGGAGAAATTGGGTAGCTGGAATTTAGAGGACAAAATTCAAAAAATAGGCAGTGTTTTAATCATGTTTTTGATGATAGAATTTTGATTTTTGGAGCATTTAAAATTATGAAATTTGACAACATTTACTTGAATTTACAAAAATCTCTGCAGATTTTTTAGAAATATAACCTGAATTTCTATAACTTTGGGGGTAAAAAAATAATCTCATTAGAACGTGAAACAAATGTTTTTGGGAGAGAAAATGAATTCGTATAATAAAACAAAAAATGCTTGATAACCAAAATCTTGAAAGTGTACTACTATAATTTAGATTTCCAGAAATTTCCCAAATTTTGGCCACAATTTTCATTGGTTTTCAGCGAAAAACATCACCCCTTACACTAAGCGGTTTATTATGATATAATTGAATAGAAACTCCAGTCTGTGTGCGATAAAATATTCAACCACAGCGGCTCTGTCATATAATATATTAACAAATCCAAACTCTGCGCGCAATGTACATAGTCAAGCACGGTGACCTATGTCCCAACTCTTTGTGTACTTGAAGGAGGTTGACCTAGACCTTATATCCCTTCAAATTTTCATTCCATCTGACTATACGCACATGGGTCGGCAGAAAATTTTGATTCTTAGCAGGAAAATTTGGGCAGAAAAGGAAGAATGTATTTCTGGTATCAGCGTCCAGAACAGAGCACAGAAATGGATAAAGAACAAGAGGGTCTTGAGTTCCTCGTGGAAATCGTTGGGGAGGTCCTCAATCATTTTGGTAGCCTTGATGTAGAAACCGCTGAGAAAAACTATTAACAATTTTGCGTTTCCTCCCATATGTAGAAATACGCGCTGAGTCCAATCCTTTGGTTGATTACATGAACTACCATGAAGGCAATTTTGTTGGTCTCTGGTTGCTTTGTTGAATACTATACACTCCCCTAAATGGACAAAATCTAGGGCAGTTGTGAACAACATCTAGGCCAGTTGTATGAACACTTGCTCTTTCTTGAATGTGATTGGAGAGGAAGAACTTGGTGTTTGAATTGCACATTTTTCTTGACATTATGAGATATAATACTTGCAACCTTGCATGTGGCCTCAAAAGCATTTTGACCATTGATGAGCCTCATTATTGAGTAATTATATGGACCTTAATTGGACTTAATGTACCTCCTAGCTTAGTCAAACCAATTATTCTCACAATTTATTGCATACTTTTGATTATATTTTGTTTATGAAATGAGTTAGAGTTGGATATTTGGCTTTGTGGTCTAAGGTGTATTTAATACATGAATAAAGAATAAAAGCAAGGAAAAATGCAGGTATACAGGATAAAAGCAAAGAACTATGGCAAAGACTTTGGTAAAGACTCCAATGGGACAAAGGAAAGTAACTATAGGAGGTAAATCCTCCTCGTTTACTACCCCTCCATTTGAAAATTCCACCATCAACTCAAAATGCACACAACCATCACTTTGAAGACTAAAAGACAACCAAGCAAGGGAAAGGGACAAAAAACAATTTATCTTAAGTTGGGAGCCAAGCTTCCCTAATGGGAAGGAAGCTGTTAGAGGCTTCAAACGTATAAATAGAGAGGCTTAGGACCTCACTAGGATTCGGACTTCATTTGTAAAACTCTATTTTATTTCTGAGCTGCAAAGACTTGTGGCAATTTGCTTTATAATACATGGTTTTTCTAATAAGAATGAGTTCTGTTTAAGTTAGCTCTGAGTTAACTCTGAGGGTTGAAGCTGTTGGGTTAGGACCCGACCCAAACAGCCAAAGCTCCTCTTCATTGTACATATCTGCTAGCATAAGAGTTTTGTTCTGTTTATTTGCTTAAGTAGTTTCATGGTTTGTTGATTCATTTGCTCAAGTAGTTTTCTGGTTCTGTTCATTTGTTTGAATAACTTCCTATTTCTGCTCATTTGCTTCAGTAGCTGCATTGGCTTTAAGTTTACCTCCATTTGTGTCGTTTTTAATTCACATGTTAGTTAGAGGAAAATATTACTATCAGGTTGTGCGCAGGTGTCTTAACCTCATCTCCTCCCTCTAGGACCATGACTTGAGGCAGAGACCCTTCAGCAGCCCCAAAAACACAAGTCTTTGGTTCTCACATGGGCTATGGAGTTCATTGTTTAAAGAAGTTGTTTGTTCACCTGCACTGGTTCTCTCTATCATTTTCGTTTGAAACCGCCTTCAAGACGTTCCTCATGCATCGCAACACAAGTCTTTGGTTCTCACATGGGCTATGGAGTTCATTGTTTAAAGAAGTTGTTTGTTCACCTGCACTGGTTCTCTCTATCATTTTCGTTTGAAACCGCCTTCAAGACGTTCCTCATGCATCGCTTCATCGTCGTCCGATCACCAACAAACCTTCACAATCACCGTCCGATTTACTATTTTTTCCAACTGTTGCCTCGCATGGAATCCACCACTCACTTTATGAACTTTAAGTCCCCACTATCGATCTCCCTTGCCTGATCCGATAGTTTTTGCTTCACCCGATCGCCAACTAGCTTGGGTGATCTCCAACATTAATCAGCCCCGCCTGATCCAATGGATATTGCATAATCTCCCGCAGATTAGTGCACGAATGTTATCCGCCTGAGACCACGAGAGAAAAGTGGTTTTCTCATGTTACGTGTCACACAGTAAAGCTAATTGTGTGAAATTTCAAAAAAATACTTATATCCTCAAGGGTGCGCGAGAAACTACTTAGTGCCTTAGAAACCCACTCCCTCATTTCCGCACATTTCTTTTCCTCGCGATATGATCTCGCCGTCCATCTCTTAACTTCACCCCCGCGATTAGATCTCATGTATTCATCTCCTTTGTTAGCCTTGTCCATCTATCTCTTGACTTCACCCCCGCGATTAGATTTCGGCCATTCATCTCCTTTGTTACCCTTGTTCGTCCATCCCTTGACTTAACCTACGTGATATGATCTCCACCATTCATCGTGTGCTTTCATCATGTTCATCCATCTAGTTGCTTAAGCCTTCACGACAAGACCTCAGTCGTTCATCATGTTCATTAACGTTGTTCACCTATCTATCTACATAACCTCCTGTGATTCAATCTCCACCATTCATTTTCCTTTCACCTGACTAATCCAATAGTTCTTATGCACTGTTGCTCCCTCACGTCCTTCTTTCACTAATTTCGACCTCCAATTTCTTTTTCTACTTGAAACCCGATTTAGCTTAAGTTTCTTTGTTACACCTTGGTCTAGTTTTGATGCTCTTTACTTCTGCAACTTAAATAATTAGCATTAGGTTAGTGTTAATCTAGCAATTTTTCGTAGCATATTTGTTTAATTGGTTATTTAGGTTATGGTGTAAGTTTAGCATTTTACGTTGTTTTCTTCATTACTACAGTAGAGTAGCTCTCTCTTAGAATAGGTTTGCTCTCATTCAATCAAATAATTATGCTTCTTCTGACCCTATAGAAGTTTGGCTGGGAACCCTTGGGGTCTCTTACCAAACAAATAGTGACAACAGGCAGGACCTTCTCTTCTACTTTTGCATATAGCACTGTCACCTTCAAGTTTGTACGAACCATGGGTTGATAAGTAAAGCTAGTAGCCCTAGGAGTTGCATCATTCTTGTTGCAATACCTAAGCTCATCACTTTTTAGCGCCGTTGCCGAGGAGGTGTCTAAGTAGAAGTAATCACTGCTTTCTTCTATTTCTAGTCTCCAAACTTTCTTTTCTTATACTTCTAGTCTTCAACTTTCTTCCATCAGTTTATTTCTGCAAAAGCAGTCTAGTTTATTTCTTTATTTCAGTTGTCATTATTTCTTTATTTCAGTCTGCTTTCCTTTCCATTTTGCAACTACTTTCTAGCTCGAACAAAATCTTACAAAAACCAACCCAAAAACATTTCCTTTCATGCCACGTAGGATTAGGGACACTTAGGGAAATTCTTGTCAAATACCCCCACTGCATCGAACAGGAAACCTTCTCTCTTCTTCAGTGATAGTGAATTGGAAGACCCTTTAGGTGAGCAACTTTACCTATTTGAGGAACCTACAGAAGAAGAAGAAGAGGAAACACATTCCTACTGAACCAATGACTGGAAACCAAAATGACAGGAGAGATAGAGAGAGAATTGAGAGTGTCTTCTTCATCAAGGAAACTAATGGGGAAACGAAGATGAAGAATATAAGTCCTTCTGCTCTACCACATTTCCATAGCCTGACCACAGAGGACCCTGACACTTTCCTATTTGAATTTATTGTTATATGCTGAACCTATGACTATACAAATGATGAGAAAAAGTTAAAACTATTCCCATCTACCCTCAATGATGCAGCATTCTGTTGGTTCTGGGTTTACCTGGAGATAACATCACAACTTGGGCTCAGATGCAGCAGACTTTTAACAAGAAATATAAGGACTAATGTAGGTCAAAGGTTACTAAAGAAGAGATTTTTAGGATGACCATAGGCCAGGATGAATCCCTAGAAGAATATGAAGAAAGATTCCATCTTAGTTACAAAAGGGCCAGGTGCACACTTAACCCTGAGTCACTAAAGCTGGTCTTTCTTAGAGGAGTAAGGGAAGATCTTTTGAATACCTTAAATATGATAGCAGGAGGATATGTCTACCAATCACCCTATGAGGATATTAAAAATATCTTTAGAAACCATTCTAGGGCAGCCAAGAAAAAGGGTAGGGGTAGTCAACCTATGGCCAGTACATCATCCTCTAACTTATCCATCAAGGGTGAAATTGGAAATATGCTAGAAGATTTCAAAGGTGACATGATGAAAACCCTTGACTTGCAATTGGACACCATGAACATCAAAAATAAGCAAGAGGAAGCAGAGAGAGCCTTGGCCATCTTTTGTCCTAAATGCACCAGGAGGCATCCTAGGGACGAATTTCCATTGAATTTTATTAATATTTTCTCAGTGTGTGAAGAAAACCACTCCACAAACAAGTGTCATTCTTTACTTGGACTCAAAGTTGTATATCAAGGAGCTAAAGGGGTCACTAAGCAGCGTTGCTACATCAACCAAAGGAGACCTCTTGGGCCTAGAACATACCAGAAGGGTATGCAAGGGCCATCCCGTGCATGTTACAACACAAACCAAACCACAACTATACCTTCTTGGGGACCCCCTACTCATCCTTCCTGGTCTACACCCCGTCCTTGGTCCTATGCATCTTAGTATCAATCTCAGCCAGCCAGCCAGTCATTTCAACCTTATGTTCAACCACAACATCAGTGGAATACCCCACCTCAGGGGTGGAGGCCCCAATTCAACAATGTTCTAGCCCTATTTCCTCCACCGCATACCTAACCACAACTCCTACCATTGCTCCACTTAAGAAACTCCAGATGTCTGCACAACCAAATCCCACCCCAAATAATAGGCAGGCTCAACAACCATACAGTGGAGAGACATCATACCCAACTTATGTTGTACAAATCCAGGAGATCAACCTAAGATCAGGGAGAATTCTCATTGATAACCAACCTCCCTATCCACATAGGGATTTTGAGGAAGAAAAAGAGGAAAGAAACCTTAAATTAAATCCACCCTTTCCTAAGAGATTAACCCAACCACTCGAGCCTACCCCAGAAGAAACTGAACTTCTGGGAGAATTGAAGAATCTATGTGTAAATATCCCCCTCCTCCAAGCAATCAAAGATGTTCCAATTTATACTAAGTTGAAAAACGAGAAGTGTTTCAAGCATCTAGGAAGAAGAGAAAGGGATGCCCCTACCATCAATGTCATTCAGCAGTTATCTGACTTAATGTTGGGTAGGTAATACATCCAAAGTATTTAAACCCTAAAAGCCTTGTGGTAGATGTGCACATCAATGGCACCATTGTCCCACACACTCTAGTTGACCTTGGGACTACCATTAATGTGATGACCAAGGACACCATGCTCAAGCTCAACCTCCAAGGGTCATTAAGGAAGACCACAATAGTTCTGCAACTTGCAGACCATTCCACAGTCACCCCTGAGGGAATTGTGGAGGATGTGATGGTCTCCATTGACTCCTTGGAGTACCCTATAGATTTCCTAGTTCTAAAACCTAAGGCTAAGATTAATGGTTACCCTCTCACCCTTAGGACGTCATGGTTGGCCACAACTGATGCTTACACTAGCTGTAGAGATGGGAATATGACTATCAAGAATGGGCATATGTCCAAACAATTAGTCCTATACCCTCCCGATCAACCTACCCTAGAGCATGATTTACTTTCATGGATAGAGGAGGAGGAAGAGGATGAGGTTTATTCTGCCCAACTTTATACTTTGGAAGAAATCATAGGAGGAGGACAACAAGATGAGGATGATTTAATTGAACACCTGCTCCAAAGTCCAACTCCTAGTTCACTGCCATTAGAAGAAGAAGTAAAGGAAACCCAAAACAATCATCCAATTGACTTATGCTTGGCCAATTCCAACCCACTCCATGTAAAAACCATAGAATTTGGCCCATAGAAGACTTTGAACATTAACTCATCTCTTTCTTCTCTAGAAGAGGAAAATCTATGCCACATGTTGAGAGAGAACCTAGAAGCCTTTGCTTGGAGTTATAAAGAAATGAAGGGAGTACACCCCTCAGTGTGTACTCACCACATATACATCAAAGAAGGTTGTAGGCCAGTTAGGCAACCACAAAGGAGGATGAATCTAGCTCTCAAAGACATGGTGAAAGAAGAACTGCAAAAATTGCTAGGTGCAAGATTCATTTACCCTATCTCAGACAGTGAGTGGGTCTCTCCTTTAGTGTTAGTTCCCAAGAAAAATGGGAAGTGGAGGATTTGTGTTGATTATAGGGAGTTGAACAAAGCCATAAAGAAGGATCATTTTCCCCTACCCTTCATTGACCAAGTCCTAGATGGCCTGGTAGGGAAGAAGTTCTTTTCTTTCCTAGATGGATTCAGTGGGTACAATTAAATCCCAATTTTCCCAGAAGACCGGGATAAGACCATGTTCACCTGTCCTTGGGGTACTTTTGCCTATAGGGTCCTCCCTCTTGGCCTATGCAATTCTCCTGCCACTTTCCGAAGAGTAGTCTTAAGTAGTTTTGCTGAATTAGTACATCATGTTGTGGAAATCTATATTGATGATTTTACACCTTATGGCTATGAATTCCAAGAAGCCGTAACTAACCTAAGCAGAGTATTACACAAATTCATTGAAATGAATCTATCTCTCAGTCCAGAAAAGTGTGAATTCTTAATGACTGAAGGGGATGTGATAGGTCATTCAATATCTCAGCAAGGACTGTAGATGGACCCAAACAAAATAGAAATCATCCAAAAGGTCCCACCTCCACAAAAGCAGAGGGATGTCAGAAGTTTCTTAGGATTGGCTAGATACTACCAAAGATTCATAAAGGACTTCAACAAGTTGACCTCTCCTTTGTTTCAATTGTTGGCCAAATATTCTGAGTTTATATGGTCAATGAGTTTTCAAGAGGCCTTAGACATTCTAAAGGGTAAGTTAACCACTGCACCAATCCTTAGAGGCCCAAACTAGGCCCTCCCTTTTCATATTCATCTTGATGCCTCACACAAAGCCATAAGAGCAACCTTAGGTCAGGAAGAGGAGAAATTTCCCTATTCCATCTATTTTATCAGTAAGAACCTATCAAAGGTTGAGCTAAACTATATTGTGACCGAAAAGGAACTCCTGGCTATTGTGCATTCATTTAATAAATTTAGGCATTACATTATAGGCTATGAAACATTTGTGCATACTAATCATGCTGCAATCAAATATTTAATGAAGAAACTAGATGTGAATGCTAGAATCATAAGATGGTCGCTTCTATTACAGCAGTCTGATATAACTATTTTTGATAAGCCTAGAAAGGAAAATGTTGTTGTTGACTCTCTATCTAGAGTAAATCTGCCTACAGGTGAAGAAGGAATGGTGGATGAATAGTTACCATATGAGCATTTATTTTCTATTTCAGTTCTCTCGCCATGGTTTGTTGATATAGAAAACTATCTGGTATCATCACAGTTCGCACCAAACTTGCCATCCAAATAAAAGAGCAAGATAGCCAGAAAGAGTGCCCCCTTCACCTGGATTAGGGCCAATCCGTTCAAACTTGGCTCAGATCAAATCTTAAGAAGGTGTGTAAGGAACTCTTTGACATCCTTCTAACCTGTCATGATGGGCCCTGTGGAGGTCACTTCGTAGCAAAAAGGACAACATTCAAAGTGTTTCAAGCATGCTATTATTGGCCTAGTCTTCTTGAGGATGTGAAAAAGTATATTAGTCAGTGTGATCGGTGCTAGAGAATGGGAAAGCCTACTCCAAGAGATGAAATTCCCCTACAAACTCAAGTGACTTTCGAACCATTTAACAAGTGGGGCATGGACTTCATTGGGCCAATCAACCCTCCTTCAAAGCAAAAATAGCACATCATTGTGTGCACTTATTATTTGACTAAGTGGGCTGAAACCAAGGCAGTTAAAGCAGCAACAGAAGAGAAGGTGGTTAAGTTCCTAAGGGAGAATATATTCTACAAATTTGGGTACCCTAGAGAGCTAGTCACAGAACAAGGCAACCAGTTTGCCTCCAACGTTATTGAAGAACTACTCAGCCATCACAAAATCAAGCATAGGACCTCCACTCCTTATCATCCACAAGCTAATGGGCAAGTGGAGGTGACCAATAGAGCACTAGAGAAAATCTTAACCAAGGTAGTGAGCAGTAGCAAGAAGGATTGGGCAGAGAGACTAGATGAGGCCTCCTGGACCTATAATACAACATGGAAGACCACCACTGTATTTACACCCTATGAGCTGGTCTATGGTAAAAAGGCTGTGTTGTCCATTGAATTTGAATATAACACATTGAGGTTGGCCACGCAACTAGATTTAGATCTTAGTCATGCACAGAAAGAAAGGTTGTTACATTTTAATGGCTTGAATGAATTCAGAATGCAAGCCCTCCTACATACAGAGATAGTTCAACTTCAGAGGAAGATCTGGCATGACAAGCACATCAAGGAGAAGCAATTTCAAGAAGGAGATTGGATATTGTTATATGATTCCATGTTTAAAGACTTCAAGGGCAAGCTAAAGATAAGATGGCTTGGACCTTATGTGGTGGAAATATGCCATGACAATGGTTCAGTGAAAATCAAAACTATTAGTGAAGAAGCCATTCCATTGCTAATTAATGGACACAAATTGAAAATGTACAAGAGGCCTTTATCAAAACAAGAGTTCAATGACAGTATCAACAAGGCAGTGATGATGGTAGAGCAAGTTCCAGCTCCTCCCTCATTAGGTTACTGAAAAAGGAAAAAACAAAAGAATAAGGATTCAGGTGAAAACCTCCATGAGGTGCCTAAGTCCCATCTTTCTGTTGAAAACCTCATAAGGCGGCCCAAGGATGAGAAAAATGAAAAAGAGTAAGAAGATCCCTGGGTGAAAAACTTCCTTGAGGTGTCTGGGGTAGATATCTAGGGTGAAAACCTCTCTGAGGCAGCCTAGGTGTTTCTTTATATATATATATACTAATAAAAGAAAAAAACATATTTGTTGTTTGCAGGTGGGTGAAAAAGACAAACAAGGAGCAAAGAGAAGATCCAGAGGGAATCCTTCCTCACATATATTCATATCCTCCACTCCTTACCATGCATCCCTCCATCAATTCTATTATTTTTCACTTCATTGCTTTAATGCAGGTGAAGATTGTGTTTTCTAACAGACTCACCTCAACCATTACCATCATCCCTGCATCCAGATATACTCTTACTCCCTCTGTCCATTCATTATAGAATCCTCACATCACTAGCCAACAACATGATCAAGAAATTCTAAGGGAGACATAAACATTTCCAAGTGGTAATCCAGGAGCTCCAAAATAGCAGCAACATCAAATCCAAGAGCTCCACAATAGCAGAAAAATCAAATCCAAGAGCTCCACAACAGCATCAACAACACCAAATCTTCAGTCACAGTCACCTGCAAAAGCTAATAAACCATCAGCAGGCAGCAGAGGAGTAATAACCATCAACAACACCTCTAATCTTTGAAAATTGCAGCATGGCATAAAGACCATGGGTAAGTATCCCATTCACTCACTCATATGCATCATTTGATCAAAAGTTGTAAAGGTTAAGAGGTAGTTGGTTTATAAGCGAAAATGTGGAAAAAAGGGAATTCTTTAATAAGGAAAAAGAGAGTGCAAGAGTCCATAGATACAATATTGTTGTGGAAACCATTTGAGAATGCTTGAAGAACTAAGATTTGGGGTAAAAACACCAGTGCACCAAAGACTTAGCATACCCTATTTCTTGATGCAATCACTCATAGACTCCAGCAGCAAAGTAAGGGAAGGAAATTCCTAGCAGTTAGTTCACCATGCGTTGATGAATATCCTCATTGAGGGCACCCTTCAAAACCTCAAGATCCCTATAAAATGGTCATTCTTCAGAGACTTACTAGCAGGGGATGACATCAAAACCCTCATCTATGATTTTAGTCCTTTTTTCAGTGAGGAGGAGGCAAAACAAGAAGAAGATATAGAGCTAGATGGGATGAGATGAGTAAAGAAGAAACTAATACAGCGAAACATGCTAAAACACAAGGAGGATGATGCTGAAACAAAAGAAGAAACTGATGGAGATGAGAAAGAATAGGAAAAGGAAGAAGATAAGAAAAACAGAGAGGACAATTGTAGGAAAAGGAAAACCAACTAGCATGTATTGCCAACCTCTCATTGGAGGCCATCCAGTGTAGGATGCCAACTAAATCCTATACTCCTTACCTCAGAGAACAATGGCTGCAATTTCATATTAAAACATTAGCACAAACGAGCACCATGCCATTTCAGGATTGCAAGAAGTTTATTTATCTTTATGATCAAAGTGCACTAGAAGATAGGGTCAAAATGGCCGAGTTTTACTTGCACAACATGGCCCTCATAGACATGAATATTTGGGATCCTAATGCAGAACTAGGAGATCTACAATTAATATCTTTGGCATCATGGATGAACCATGAGGAGTAAAGGGCTACAGAGATGAAAAGAATATTGGCACGAGAGAAAAATGAACCTCTTTTCATTAGAGTTGAATAATCAAATCCCATGGCCCTAATCATCACCCATAATATAATTTCAAATAATCCCCAGCTAGCACTTAGATAGCTTGTTGCCCAATAACAAGAAATTTCAAATTTTTAGGATATGTTTAGGCTGCTAAGAGATGATAACATACATGTCTGCTAAAGGAGATGAAACATTGCCACACATCTTGAAGATCATAGAATATCACTTCCTTGAAAGGTTGATAAAGGCACTCAAAAGGACACCTATGTATATGCAATCAATTCAAACATTGAAGGTCAATTGAATAGGCCTAAAACTCAGTCCACCACTACTCCTAGCGATGCTAGAAGGGAGAAAAGAAGAGGAATAGAGGCAGTGGGAAGAACTAGAAAGGAAATCAGGCTTCTACAAAGAAGAAGAAGAGACCACTGCAGAAATATCGAATGTCAGAGAGGCTACGAGAGCCATGAGGGATATGGACATTGACTAAGTTTTTCAGGGAATGAGCAACACTTTCAGTAGGGGGGTGATGATGAGCCTCATTATTGAGTAATTATATGGGATTTAATTAGCCTTAATTCACCTCCTAGCTTAGTCAAACCAACTATTCTCACAACTTATTGCATAATTTTGATTATATTTTGTTTATGAAATGAGTTAGAGTTGGATATTTCGCTTTGCGGTCTAATGCGCATGTAATACAGGAATAAAGGATAGTCTCAAGGAAAAATGTAGGTATGAAGGATAAAAGTAAAGAACTATGGCAAAGACCTTGGTAAAGAATCGAATGGGACAAGGGAAAGTAACTATAGGAGGGAAATCCTCCTCATTTACTACCTATCCATTCGAATATGCCACCATCAGTTCAGAATGCACACAACCATCACTTTGAAGACTAAAAGGCAACCAAGCAAAGGGAAGGGACAAAAAAGAGTTTATATTAAGTCGGGAGCCAAGCCTCCCTAATGGGAAGGAAGTCGTTAGAGACTTCAAATGTATAAATAGAGAGGCTTAGGACCTTAGTATGATTCAGAATTCATTTGTAAAACTCTGTTTTATTTCTGAGCTGAAAAGACTTGTGACAGTTTGCTCTGTAATCCATGGTTTTTCTAAATTATAAGAATGAGTTTTGTTTAAGCTAACTCTGAGTTAACTCTGAGGGCTGAAGCTCTTGGGTTAGGGCTCGACCCAAGTATCCAAAGCTCCTCTTCATTGTAAATATCTTCTTGCATAAGAGTTTTGTTCTGTTTATTTGCTTAAGTAGTTTCATGGTTTGCTAATACATTTGCTCAAGTAGTTTTCCGGTTCCGTTCATTTGTTTGAATAGCTTCCTGTTTCTGCTCATTTTCTTCAGTAGCTGCATTGGCTTTAAGTTTACTTCCATTTGTGTTTTTTTTAATTCATAGGTTAGTTAGAGGAAAATATTACTATCAGGTTGTGCGCAAATGTCTTGACCTCATCTCCTCCCTCTGGGATCATGACTTGAGGTAGAGACCCTTCAGAAACCCCAAAAATACAGGTCTCTAGTTCTCGCATGAGCTATGGAGTTCATTGTTTAAAAGAGTTGTTCGTTGACCCGCACTGGTTCTCTCTATCATTTTCATTTGAAACCACCTCCAACACGTTCCTCATGCATTGCTTCATCATCGTCTAATCACCAACAAACCCTCACAATCACCATCTGGTTCACTATTTTTTCTAACTGCTGCCTCGTGTGGACTCCACCACTCACTTTATGAAATTTAAGTCCCCATTGTCAATCGACGTTTCCTGATTTGACGATTGTCGCTTCACTTGATCGCCAATTAGCTTGGATGATCTCCACCCTTGATTAGCCCCACCTAATCCAATGGCTATCACGCAATCTCATGTGGATTAGTGCACAAATGTTATCTACTTGAGGGCACGTGAGAAAAGTGGTTTTCTCATGCTACGTGTCACTCAGTAAGGCTAATTGCATGAAATTTCCAAAAACTGCTTACAGCCTGAAGGGTGTGGGAGAAACTACTTACCACCTTAGAAACCCACTCCCTCATTTCCTCAAGTTTCTTTTCCCCATGATATGATCTTCGCTATCCATCTCTTGACTTCACCCTCATGATTAGATCTTGGCCATTCATCTCCTTTGTTAGCTTCGTCTGTATACCTCTTTACTTCACCCCCACGATTAGATCTTGGTCATTCATCTCCTTTGTTAGCCTTGTTCGTTGATCCCTTGACTTAACCCACGCGATATGATTTCCATCGTTCATCGTGTGCGTTCATCATGTTCATCCATCTAGTTGCTTAAGCCTTCATGATAAGACCTCAGCCATTCATCCTGTTCATTAACCCTATTCACCCATCTATCTACATAACCTCCTGTGATCCAATCTTCGTCGTTCATTTGCCTTTCAGTTGACTAATCCAATGGTTCTTATGCACTGTTTCTCCCTCACCTACTCCTTTCACTAATTTCAACCTCCGATTTCTTTTTCTGCTTGAAACTCAATTTAGCCTAAGCTTCTTTGTTGCACCTTAGTCTAGTTTTGATGCTCTTTACTTCCAAAACTTAGGTAATTAGCATTAGGTTATTGTTAATTTAGCAATTCTGCTTAGCATAAGTGTTTAATTGGTTAGTTAGGTTATGGTGCAGGTTTAGTATTTCATGTTGTTTTCTTCATTACTTCAGTAGAGTAGCTCTCTCTTAGAATAGGTTTGATCTCCTTCCATCAAACAATTAAGCTTCTTCTAACCCTGTAGAAGTTTCGCTTGGAACCCCTGGGGTCTCTTGCCACACAAACAGTGACAAGAGGCAGGACCTTCACTTCCACTTGTTCATATAGCACTATCACCTCTAAGTTTGTATGAACCCAGGGTTGATAAGTAAAGCTAGTAGCCCTGGGGTTTGCAACATTCTTGTTGCAATACCTAGGCTCATCAACCATTAGTTGAAACAAGAGGCTGAATAAACATACTTCCAAAGAATATATTATTGTCATTTTTAATGAAATTTACATTATGAAAATTTGTCTATAGTGATGTAGTTATTGTGGAAAAAAGCACGGTCACTTGAAAATGTATTCAGCAAGACATTCTTATAAGTTCGATGTGTGAAGGAAAATTCTCAGAATTTAATTTAGTGCAAGTTCCATGTCTAGACCGCCTCCAATGATTTTGCAGCCAAGAGCATCACAATGCTTAGTATGCCCAAGAACCAAGTCTTTGGTGTATCTTAATCTAGTACAACAACTAGGCTTGTCATTAGAATAATTCAGTCATGCATTGAATTTGATGATAATTAGAGTGCTTTAAAGAATTTTTATAACTAATGCCATAGGAATGACAATGAAAACTTTCAAAAGAAAGGTGGGGAGAATAAACTTTAAATGTGCAAGGTGAAAATTTGTGGAGGTTGTTCTAGGGGCTACAACAATATATCAATGTACTTCATTATAGTGTTACTAAAATATTAAGGTAAATATTTTATCTTGTTGTTATTGATAAAAATACAAAAATTCACATTGTTGTGTAATTTAAAGTACATACACATCAATCCAAGTGGTAGAAATGTTCATGAAGAAAATTCATAGACTCCATGGTCCTCCTTAGGTACTTGCAATGGATAGTGATCCAAAATTCATAGGCAATCCTTGTAAGGTATTATGGGAGATAAATGGAACAACACTATCGATGAGTGCAACATATCATCCAAAAAATAAATGGTCAAGATTAAATACTTAACAAATGTTTACAATTATCTACAATGTTATTCTTCACATAAGAAGTATCAATGGACGAAGCTGCTTCCTTTGGCATAATGGTGGTATCATAGTACCTAACATCCATCTACTAAAATGACCCCATTTAAGGTTCTTTATGTAAATGGAGTTCCTAGTACCTCGTGATTTTTAAAAGATAAGTCCAATGTATAGGGACTAGAGTCACATATGGAGAAGACTAAAGAAACTTTGACAATTCTTAAGGAAAACTTTCATATGGCGCAAAACAATATGAAGAAACAAGCAATTCAACACTAGAATGAAAGACAAGTTGAGAGGGTGATTCACTATTTCTAAGACTAGAACCTTATATGTAATCCGGAGTCAAGAAAAAAAAAAAATTAAAAATTAGATCCAAAAGTTTATGGAACCTACAAAATTATTCACAAGATTGGACAAGTGGTGTATGCATTAGATTTTCCTTCTTTCCCCATTCATAAGTCATTCATATATATTTCCTAAAAAAAGTTTGGGTGAAAAACTATGCCATGCAAATAAAACTTCTAGAATGAGATGAAAAAAGAGAAGTCGATTCTTGAACTAAAGAAAGTTATGGGTTATGTATAAGTATTTGGTATTACCTAATCAACTAGAATGATATGCCTCTATAAGAAGCTACATGGGAAAATGAGTAATCCATGAAGAAATATCCTCAATGACAAGACTCGATGGAAAAGATCTTTTAAAAAGAACGAAACTAGATGTTAAGTTTGTTGGGGTTGCTATATCAAGACCCTAACAAAAAGGAAACTAGATGTTAAGGTTCTTGGGCTGCTATATCAAAGTCCTAAGAAACATTCATTATTAGTTGATTTATTATATTAAGATCTTTGCTAGAACCTCTCATTGTATCCTTAGTCTCCTATACCCTTCCGTATTTTTTCAAATACAATCAGGCCCTTACCCAACTCTTATATGGAAGAATGCATATATGATGAGGCTTGCAACATATATTTTGAGCTTTTCACAAGTGACAATCTTTCCATGGAATTGTTTATTTCTAGTTCTTATGTAAAATGTGTGGCAAAAGGGTCGAGATATGTCCTATTTGCATGTATTGGTTTATGTTTGGTGTTGCTACCCATAGACTTGTAGCTTCCCCTTGATGAATTTTAGATATAGTATTATTTACGATGGCATCATATATATATATATATGAAGGCAATGAAACAAAATTCATGATATTGATGATGGAAAAAAAAATCCCCACTACTAAAAACAACAACATCTTTTTGAATTAAAGATATTATATTTGAATTCGTAAAAGTATGATTTCTATCTTTTCCCAATATTCTCAATTTTTAAAACTTGCGTATATATTAAATTTAAACACTCAATTCATACATCGGTAAATACTTGATAATATCGAACAATTATTTCATCCCATTTGATTTTACTCTATTGATCTCTAAATTACAAAATGATTTTATAGGTCCATTTTAACCCACCTCACAAGATCTTATTAGCCCCTGCCTACGACAGTGGGACTATAGCGATCAATCGCTGATTGATTTCATATTAATTTGGGTGGACCAATCCATTTAACCAATGTTTATAAAAAAAATCTGTCAAAAAAATCTTTTATCCAAATTTTTGTTTTGGAGGCCTTATTGCTAGATTTCATTTTCATATCCAATTGTCAAATTACTCTTTTTAACATTTCCTAAGTTGCTAAACACAAAGCATTTTTTCTTTGTTTTGCACATGAACATCTTCAATGAAAGCTATATAGTGGATCCTTTCCCAAGGGGATATTAGCCTTACATATGATAGCCCTAAATCTAATAGTTATCACTTATTAGAGTTGGCAACTAGTTTCCGAGAATAAGCTCTAGCTGGCTAACATGCGGCCTCTCCGATGTTGGTGAAAACTTCACAGAAGCTTGAACTTGCAATCGGTAAACGTCACCCTGTTCCAGAAAAATGCACATAAGGTTGAAATTGCAATCGGTAAACATGAAATACCAAAGGTGCTGAAGTGTACTAGTTGATTGTTGCTCATAAAGGAGACATAACCATGTATAGGAGGTAGAAGGAGCAAGTGTGCTTCAGAAAAACCTAATTACTTCCCTGACCTCGTTCTTCTCTTGCTATACCTAAATACTCATGGGAAAGTCCATGACATGAATCATTGCCTTTGCAGTCTCAAATACTATTCTTATTATGCGTGGTAAACCAATTTTCAAACGCTTACTATGTAATCTCTACTAGTAAGTTAAAATATTAGATCTTTCAGACTCCATTTCCATTGCTTTGTTGTAGTGAAAATGACAGGCTTCATGTGATTCAAACTAGTGATGGACGAACATGTGTAATTTGAGCATGTCCGTTTTATGGAATATATATTGCTCTATAGAATCCAAATTATTACCATGGGAAAATTGATGCGACATTGCTAGTTTTGATTTTTCTTTAGTAAATCCATGAAATGATATTAATTTTGCATTAGATAGGCAATTTTGTACACACGCATTGAAGGCTTTCTTTCTTACCAAGAAAGGCATAAAATGAGATAGCTGAATTCATCACTTATTCTTGGAAAACCCTTATTTGTCTAATCTAATTTAGAAAATCGCATAACTATGACAAATGCTAAGTTTAAATTAAATAAGACAAAATTTTAAAAATGTTAACATGTGAAATCACTCTTTTAGAAAGACGATAAAGGGAGGTTGTTTATTTGACCACTAAATTCAACCCATGTCTCTCCATGGTGCAAGGATCAAATTTGAGCTCTGATGAATTTTGTGAAGGTAAATGGGGTTCTGTAGATGGAAAACATTGAGCAGGTGGTGATACTCACATACATGCAGTTGGATGACCACCAAACTAGGACATTGTCAGTTGGTGGTTAGAAATAATGGCCTTCATCAGACATGTATAGACCATGTTCCTTAATAATCAAATGCAAATACATTTTGGCTTTGAAAGAATGGATTTATCCAACCTCTTTAGGACGCTTACTGCTTTTGAGATTCAAACATGTGAACCAAAAATCCGAGGAATCCTTTTTCCCACAAACTTCGTTCATTTGGATACGGGTTCGACATAAGGCCCCATTTGGGCCTTCTTTTCCTTATTGCACCAAGTATGAAGGAGTAGGCATTGTCTTTTGGTGACTTCTCCATATTGAATTGCTGCAAACTAGTAACTGGTCGTGGGTATATCATTACTCATATGTTTGCTAGAACATGTCTCTCTGAGGTGTATGTGAGTTCCTAAATGTTGGCTTGCCTTACAGCATGGTTGGTTTTCTACGTTTAGTAGTATGCAAACCAATTTTTATGAGGAGTGAAGGCCCTAATACAAAATGCATGCAACAAGCTCAAGTAAGAGAGGGATGGTTGTGCATCCTTTTCCCTTGTCATTTTTTGTGGTAAAGATGCACCCCATAAGAAATTAAAGTTATATTTTTGGAGAAATCCTACCACCTTCACTTTTTAAAGACAAACCAAATTTAAATCCTCAATTGAGAGACAATTTCCTTGAACCATGTGTTTTTTGCGTGGGATTTTGGTTCCCATCTATTTCACAAAAGAACGTTAATGTGGGTGGGTTGAAAGAGAGGAGTTTCATCAAATGCTTCATTAGGTTCTACCTACTCTAACATCAAATATGTCGTGTAACGAATATATTCTTGGCTTTGCTTTCATGTGCATATTTTCCCTTCTTCAAGTTCTGGAGTTGATAATAATCTAGGTTTCCTCTTATCATTTGGGTTGGGGCTATGAGCCTTGAGAATTGGTGTTAGTGCCCTTAAATGCTTACTATAAGGATTATATGTGGTATTTTGGTTAGTTACGTTTGATTCATACTAACTGGTATCGATTAAGCCAACTATTGGGATTTAACGAGATTGAATAATTAAAATTTCTACAACAAAAGCATGTCTTGGAAGTTGGAATGTTAGTATACCAAATAGGTTGGTAGATAAAATTTGTATTTGTATGTATATCAATAGGCATTTTAGGTTCTTTGGAATATTGACCTTTTATGATTTAAATGGGGGCTTTACAACCTTCAGGTTAATGACATATTAATACACCTATCGGTCATGCTAGGTGATCCAAAAACAAGAAGAATTGGGTTAGCAGATTGCAAGAAACTCAATCCTAATGGAGTGATGAAGATTTATTACATTTTTAGCAGAGAACCCTTGTTGGCTTAGTGGGTCCTCACCTAGGTTCAAAGTTAAGCTTTCCAAACAAATCCCTACACTACTGGCCCTTTCGGCATCAACCCACGGAGCGCAGACTCAAGTCTCACCTGAAGTAGTATGGGGGGATGCTAGAATCAAATTTCCACACCCAGAGATGAGTGTGATGTCATTTTATGCCCTATACCCACCTTCGCGTGGATTGATAAGCCCTTAGGGCTTATCAATATAAATTCCCTTAAACAAATCCTATACCTCTGTGTACATTCACAACTATCGTTCGCGGACCTTAAACAAGTGAATCAACCACTTACGCGCCTCTGTGATTACTCCTAATTCTGCATTTACCTAGATCAGATTAAGTGCGTGATAACTTTAGAATTCAGCAAGATATACTTCACATAAACAATTATTATTACTTGCATTCATACATTAACGTAAATCATGTAAAATCGTGCATCAATACAGTAATAATTCATAAACCAATCATTCATCCTAACATAATAGTGCATTCATTCATGATAGAAATAAATAGACAAAACACAGGAATTGTTGGAATACTCTCTGTATTAATGCTTCGGTTCTTCTTATAGACTCAAGACTTCCCTACGCACTTAGTTGTAGGGGTCCACGCACTCAGCTGCAGACTTTACTCTAGGCCTCTATGGACATAGTTGTAGAGCCTCTCTTCTACTCTAAGACGTCTTCACTCCTTCTTCTACTGACCCATTACATTCATCTTCGTCATCATCTACTATTATGCCTTAGACTCTCTAAGAGGCTCCATTTTATACAATCCCATGGTCCACAGACCATGGGTAGGTCTATACAAGCCAACACAACTTGTATAAAAGAAGGGTAAAACCCTTTATGACACTTTAAGGGCCAAACATTGTGATATAGTGACAGAGTGCACCATTTCTCTTGCTTCATCATACCACTGCTACAATTCATGGGCTTATGTATTTAACCTCTGCATGTTAGGATATTCCTGCAGTTGCATGACTCCCAACATGGATTGTTCAAAAATCAAGGTGCAATCCACCATCGCGACATCCACTACTGTGACTCCATCCTTCACAACAACTTCATGTTCTTCTCTAACCTCTGGTGGAGTTGAAAGTTATGACTTAAACTCAAGCTCTGCTATCTTCATGTTCAGTTAGAACTGAACCTTGGCCACTTCCATCTTTTTTTCACACACACCTGCAACTAGCTTCTTGATCTCCGCGTCCACCAATGCATCGTTCGAGATATGCAGTTCAGGGACTATCCTACGTGCCTCGTCCACTATGGTGGTAGTTTGTTCATTTTGGGCTTGGACCTTTCTCTAGGCTTCTAGTGCTTCTGTCTTCTCCATGAACATCTTTTCATTGTTAACCTTGTACTTGTTGATCATGCTCAGCGTGCACTACTCTCGGGCCTTAATCTTTCTGATTACACTTGCTTGCAGTGTGCGAAGGAACTCACTAGGGAGAATGGCCAAATTGAGGCCCACACTCTTCAAAGTGCTGACAATAGCCTTGTCAGCAGCCACCTCCATGCTCAAAGATCCATCAAGCAGTGCAATTGCTTGAAGATCCATTGAGCAAACTAGCTCTACTGCTTGAGTGGTCCCCAATTCGAAACTTGTTGATGCAGCGCTGCTTTGTCCCATAGTTGCTTAGAGTCTTGTTGTTTGGATCTATGGATTGTGCAAATCCATCTGTATGGAAACCAGTGCTTGCTTTTGCAGCTCGTGTAGACCCATATGTATGGCGACTAGTGCTTTCTTTTGCTGTTGATAAAACTATTGCGATAGTTTTGCTATTGTATCCCACACCTTATCTCCAATATCATCCAAGTTGCCCTCCATCAAGGTAATTGGATATAGTGATGACTTAGTGGTTGTTTTCTTTTTGCGTAGTCCTTCCATTTCCTGCTCCCTATATTGCTTGACTCGGAAGCGAGTGCTCTCTTGCTAATCTCGGCGCCTTGGTCTGGCCACTCTTCTTCCTATGTTTGGGGTGAAGGAGATTTTTTACTTCAGTTGGAGTTGCACTCCTATTGTTATTCATGTTCCTTTGCGTCACGCTTTGCCTACCCAGGCCTTCAACTGAGCCTCTTTCTTTCTCTTCTCAGCCAACAACCAAACCTTCTTTTTGGTTGCTTCCTGTTTCTTTTTCTTTTCGGACTAGCTAGTCCCAGTGGCCTCATTAGATGCAACATGCAAGTGTGCTAGCTAAGGCTTGATGACATCTGCAATAACGTCATCCCTGGCTAGGTGGCATAAGTCAAACCATTTCTGGTCGGGGTCCTTGCGCACTCTGATGTAAATATGGTGTAAGTCCGCTTTGGACTCTACGTACCTTGAGAGTTTCTCAAACACAGTTGGTGACAACTGTGGCTTTTGGTTGATGGCCATGTGAATACTTGCCTACATCAACTCACAAAAAACTTTGCTTTCTGTTACCTGCACAACATCTTTGGTGGCCTAAAGAGATGCGAACTTTGCTTCTTCTGGTAAATCCTTCTCCATAGGAGGAAATTGGCTATCCTTCGGCAAATCCCACCAGACCAGAAGAATTGAGAGCAACAACCACGAATAGTGAAAGGTATTGCTATTGTTCTGTGCCTATCTACACTTGGCGAGAAACTTTCTACATAGGTAGCATGCCCAGTTGAACTGTATGCCCTCTGTGCACTGAGCCACCAATGAAACTACCAGTGTTGGCACTTCATCCATACAACACTTCATCATCACCTTGCTAGCAAAAATTTGTGTGGAAATCTCGACCGTGGGGTTAGTGATGTTGGTAATCGAATACCCACATGAAATTTTGACAAGTTCAAACTTGTCCTTCATCTTCTCAGCAAGGTCATGCTCGCTCGTATTTCCACCAAACGCCTTCACCAGATTCAGTCCAAAGTTTAGTAATAATGTGGTCCAATGTATCAACATATTTGTAATAGGGATCAACTCATTTAACTATAAGCACCCTTTATGCACTGAGCACAACAACTTCTTGATGACAATTAGGTTGATATTTGACTGATGATAGTGTGGAACCCATACCAGGTTCAGCAACCCTGACTTGTTGACTCCGCGAATCCATTCCACCGACTCCAAAGTGGTGACACCAGACTCCTTTTAGAAAATCCTCTGCATGAAGGTGCCAGTAGCAAGGTGGGGGAACCTCTCGTGGTCCACCAAATCCCAGTCTTCAAGCTTCAAGTGCGGGACATGCACCAAGTGCGAACCTTCAAAGGTGATATTATTCGGCAAGAGGCATGTGTTGAGGGAGAAATTTCTGGCATATGGGTCCTTTGGGACCTTCACCTTCCCCTTTCAAGGAGGGATATACTATAATAGCTCAAAAATAGGGTCCATCCCTTCAATGTCAATATCCTCCACACCATCCTCTGCTTCTAGATCGAAAACCTTCTCGTTGTCCTTTGCGCTCGAGTTTTCTTTCCTTTGGGCCTGGGTAGCTACATGTTTCCTTATTGACTCACACATTCGAATAAAATTCTTTTGCTTATCCTTATTAAGCTTGGGGACCTCTCTTGTCGACGTAGGCTTCGGGCTATGCGACATTGGTTCTGTAGCCACTATTGCTGGAACCTCCATACTCACAACCTCAGGGGAAGATCCCTCAGACAAAAAAATCTCTCCAGTGCTTGCAGTTATTGTGGGACCTGCTCCTAACATGATGTCGTGTATAAGCTTTTTGTCTGACTCGAAAGAGTGAGAGAAAATGGAGCTTGCGAGCAAATCCTCAAAGAACTCAGAGTTCATGCGCAACAGATAAAAAACTCAGAAATTCTTAAAATGTAAAGTGTTTCTCGCTGGACAACCACATATAGTTTATAGGAAAATTCGAATTCAAATTCAACCATCCCCCCAAAAATTTATACATAAATGTGAGATTGGCGGCAAATTTCCAAACATTTCACTCTTGATTTCAACCGTAAATGCCTTAAATGCTGGCGGCATGCTCCTCCTAACCGTCTTGTAGCAGTCAAATCATGAACAATTATGGTAATGGTCACTTTCTGTCTACATTGCGTGGTCTCCCCTTTTATAGCACATCTCCCTTCATGCTTCTTCTGGTACTGTGACACCCTCCTATTTTGCGCAAATCCTTGTCACATAGCTTTACAACATGGGCAGTGTATTTTATAGTCCCACAGCTCCTTGTAGCTACATGGAGTGTGAAGACTGTGCTACCATCATGTAGTCATCTAGTCAGATCCGCGGTGTATGGCTTTAATCAACTTTCATTTACCTTTCTCGAAAATGGACCTCGATTCAATTTCATAAGCTGAACTGCTCCACCATCGGTAATCTCTTTGATCACATATGTCCTGACCTAGTGCATCTAAAAATTTCCTGGAAATTTATTAAACATGTTGTCATATAATAAAACTAAATCGTTTATCTTGAAGGTGCATAGTTTGATGTGCTGATCGTGCCATGGCTTTTTGCATTCCTTCTAAACCTACTGATGGAATCAAGCCAAAAACATATCTTGTTCGACTTTTGTCAACTGTGTGAGCCACTCTTCTAAGGTTATACGGTCCGACATCTCTATGAATATTGTTTTGTGTAGACTAGGCATGATATACTCCATAGGCATCATAGCCTCTACACCATAGACCAGCCTAAACAACATATCACCAACAAGCTTATCACAAGTAGTTCTATAGGCCCATAACACAGCTGGTATGTATACATTCAAATCATTCCTCTATGCATTGCAAACCTTTGTCAGTGTATTCTCCAATATCTTATTAAATGATTCAACCGTCCCATTGGCTTGAGAATGATATGGCGTACTCTTATGGTGATAAACCTAGAATTCCTCTGTTAGTGTGCTGATTATTTCATTGAGGAAGTGCATACCATGATCACTCATTAAAATCTTCGGGAAACTGAACCTGGTCAACACATACTCAAATAGAAATTTTGTTGGTGTTGCCCCTGTACATTCCTTTACCACGCATACTCGGTCAAATACTCAGTCCTAGTGATGATATACCACGCACCAGTATTCTTTCCTGGAGGTTGAATTGGTCCTACAAAATAAATTTCCCATTTCCCAAATGGTTGCAATGATACCTATCGATTCAAAGGCAACTCATCCCTCCATGATGGCCTACTAGTTCTTTGGCATGCATCGCACACCCTACAATACACTTTGGAATCCTTATGCAATGTTGGCCACCACAACCCAGTGCGTAAAAAATTCCGCGTTGTTGCATTTCCTAAATAATGGCCTCCCACATCCCATGAGCTTCAGTTGCGATACTGCTTCATTCAAAATCAGGCACATAGCATCGTAGTATCTTGTTTTATCCCATATTATACAAGTGACCTCCAATAACAGAAAAATTTGTCACGTGCACCACTAATTCCTTCTTTTGTTGACTAGTGTATCCTTCTGGAGCCAATCCTGTAGTCAGGAAGTGGATAATGTCTACAAAGTGATTATCTGCTACGTGCACCGCAAAGAGATGCATGTCAGGTAGCCTGTTACACAAAAATATCGTCACCATGATTATTTGCAGTCAGTATGGGTCTATCATCACTTGTACTGTCCTCCTAAGCAAGTCTCAGACCTCAGCTCTTCAAGTCAAGCTTTGAAAATGGGAGAAAGACATTAAAAATCAATGAAACTCTGGTTCCACACTTTCTCTCACTATCACCTACGGTCCCGCACCTTCTGTTTACAAAAACTGCGGACATGCCCGCTCTGTCCCTGAAGGTGTGGGTGCGGACCCCTTTGAAAGTCAAAAGGCGCAAGTTTTATCTTAAAAAACTCACTTTGGGTTAATTCTAGAGGATTCTAGAAGGAATTTTGACGTGGATTGTTTGCTCTGAGGTGGTTCATGCATCCCAAAAGAGAAGGAGCTAATCCCTTGATGAGAGGAGCTATCCCTTTGAAGGAGGGCTTTATCCCTTTGAAGGAGGACCTAGTAACCTCCCTCCATTGTACTATAAATTCAGGCATTGGGCTGGTTGCTAGGGAGGTTAGAAGCTGAACATTTTTGAGGGTAAATGCTCGTGAAATCAAGACTTCCTAGTTGAGCTTAAGAGGAGAGATCACATACCTTTTTGGCTTCATTGGGGAGTGAGTGAAACTTGTCAAAGTAGAGGAGACTTCTTGCTGGACCCTGGGAGGAGCTTGTACAGCGTCAAGGCACAGGTTGTAAAGTTCTTCTTCTTTTGAACTAATACAATCAAACTCATTTTTCTCAATAAGTATCTCATGTTATTTGTTTCATGGACTCCTTGACTTTCATGTTAAATATGTTTTATGATATTGGCTTTTCAGGTGCTATTTAATTTGTTTGCCTTGTTTTTGTTTGCAGATTCGTGACAAAGGAACTCATTTGGATCGAAGGAGCGAGGGCATCCACAAACTTGTGTTGGACCTAAGGTAGGCCCTAAAAACACTTGTTTGCCATTGTTTATAAAAGCATATTTAGAGAAAGTTAGTGTCTGGTTGGTTTGCTTGTCATTAGGTCTTCTTTAGATTCTAGGAAGGTCTATCTTGTCCGCAAGATCGACTTATTTCGTGTGACAAAATGGCGACTCCACTGGGGACTTGATTGTTTTCCTTGTTTTTACTTTGACCTGAGAAACTGTGTTTTTTTTTTTCTGTTTTTGGCTTGTTGTGTGTAAAATTGGGTAGAACTTGTAGATTCCGGGTTATTTTTTGTTTTTCATAGCTTTGGGAGAGGACCGTACCCTAGCCTTTTGACGCAGTGCGTACCTATCCGCACCTTTGCTTTTAGCACAGAGCGGGACCGCACCTGTGTTAACTGTGGGCCTGCGGACCCTGTCAAAATTTTGAAAAACCTAAGATTTCCTCTGTTAGTCAGCTTAGTTTTTGTTTAGAAATTGTTATCCACTACCCAAACCTGCATATAACTTGTCAGAAGCTTTCCTTAGGTTGATTTCATTAGTGTTAGGGTTTTAGGTGAAATTCCTAGGAGTTTTGCTTGTTGGTCTTGTTTTTCATTTTGGTTGTGTAGTTGCTCTGAGCTTAGAAGCTGTAGGGACCTCAGATCACCTTGGTGTCTATCAGCCTTCTTATGAGTCTGACCATTTATGAAATCTACCCTTGTTGAGGAATCCTCTTTGAGTTTTCTCTTTACAAAACTTCGAAAATCTTGTGTTTAAAAGTTTGGATTTTCATTTTCAAAAAGAAAACAAAATTGGTTGTTCTTGACTGATTTGTGATTCTGCATAAATTGGTCCTTAGCTTACATCTAGTTAAGTAAAACATCCTCAAAAAAGACATCTAGTAGGCTTTGAATTCAAATAGGTTTTTATAATTTATAGATCTCAAAGTTAGTCATTTCCATAGTTTTGAGTGTTTTATAAAAAATATAAAAAATCTCTTTTGAAAAAAAATTCGTTTTTTGTAGTGGTTGAGTGCTTTAAAACGAAAAGGGAAATTTTTGTGAAATAACTAGTTGTCTCGTTTTGAGTGCATTGGAAAGGATAAAAGCTCTTCTTTTAATTTGTTTCTTAAGAAAGATTTGTGTTTACAAAGTATTTGCATTCTCAAACTCTTTCTTAGTTTAGAAGTTCATCGAAGAGAAAAAGATTGTTTAAATCATCTTAGGTGCATTTCTAGTGATTTTGAGTTGAGTCTTCATACCACGAGTTTCATCTCCGCACCTTTTGACTTAAACAAAAACCAATAAAAATAATGCTTAAAGTAAAATTCATCTAGTAACATTTTTATTTCTAGGGCTCTGATACACAAACTTAGCTTAGGCTAGTGTCTTGGAGTAGGAGAGTAATTAACTCTCCAAAACAGTAAAAAAAAACAAGTAGCTGTATCTTGTGGTAGGAAAGAAATCCAATTGTTGCATTTATGCTCTAGGAAAGCTCCTCTTAAAGGAGAAGCACGAGATTGTGTCCGAACCAGTGTGGGAATCAATCCTTCCTCATTGGGAACGACGCCAGATATTCACGTATTAAAAACGGTAAACCTCGGATTAACCATTGTCGAGGAGCCTGGGGTCACTTGTTGGTAAACCTTGGATTATGTCAAGGAGCCTTCAAGGGGATTGAGCTTGCTACTCTGCCCTTGCGTGCGTATCGGATCGTAGATTGTTCCCCCAGGTATATTTGTTTCAGTTGGTAACCTTAGTGGCCATATTCTTTACGATTCTTCCTAAGGTGACAGTGGTGGGAAGATCCCATTGTACCTGGAGCAGACGTCGGCTAGACTCACTTGGATTTTCTGGGGGGTTCTCTTCACTCGAGACGGTTAAGTGGAGGAACTTGTGCCAGTCTATTCATTAAGCAGGTTGCCGGGGTAACTGTTCCAACTGCCATTTCTGTATTGAACTCGGCGACGTTGGATTTCATCACCCACTAGTGTTTTTAGTATGGAAAGTTACTGTTTGTGTGTGTTTGATCTCCTAGATTCTTTAGGAGTGTGATTCAAATTTGTTTGCTTCTTTAGAGACTTTCGGTGGTTTTCATTGAGATTTTACTTTGTTTACGTGTGAAGTAGCTAAAAGTTTTTAACTGTGGCTGAATTACCAAGGCAGTCCCGTAGACTTCGGGGCCAACCTCCTGAGTTTCTAAACGTGGCTGAATTACTAAGGAAGTCTCGTAGACTTCGGGGCCAACCTCTTGAGGAAGTCCCGAGCTAGCTTGAAGGCTTGAAAGTCCTCGTAACTCCTAGAGACAATAGAGTTGGGTCACCTGAAGAAGGAGAATCTTCTTTGATAGTACATCTTGATTTTCAAACGTTAATAGTAGATTATAATCCACAGTCAGTGTCTATTTCTGAATTGATTGGTAGCTTTTCATCTACTAGTGATATAGGTGAGGAACCTGAAATATCCGAGCCTGAAAGTGAATTTGTTGCTACTCCGACATCGGGGTTTGTTTCTCCAGCTTCTAGTGGTCCTGGTTCACCTAGGGTAGAAAGAGTAATCACCCAAGATCTTCCTTATGGACTTATTTCTATTGAAGAACTTGCTACTCCGGAAGAAGAAGTAGGCATCTCTATCCCTGAAAATCAACCTATTATTGAGCTAAGGGAGCGTGAATCAATTTTTTACAGTCCACCTAGGAGTAGTACTTGGTATCTTTCTTTGACTAATTTCTTAGAAAGCCCAGGGTTAGGTTTTTCACCACCTCACGCTCCTTATCACCCAACACCTAGAGGTTATTATCCTCCATTAAATATGTCAGGACAGTCGTCTGGGTTTACTCAATCGCCTGAATCCTTTTGTACGGCGGTCCTTCTATTCCCTCTGGGTATTAGTCCCTTTCTGGTACTTTTTCGGGAGCATTTCCTCAACCCATTGAGCAAGGGTTATTAACTGGAAGCAATGGTACTAAGCCATTGAGCGTAGAAGACATTCTTATGATGTCAGGTTCTATTCCAAATCCTGAACCTCAAGGTGGCCAGTTACCACCTGGGGGGCAGCCTCAATTATCGCCTGGGGGGCAACCTCAAGGTACACAATTTACATCTGGGGGGCAACCTCAAGGACAGTACATGCCTACAGGATAGTACGTTCCTCAAGGTCAACCCCAGATTCAATATGTACCCCAAGGTCAACCCCAGTATCAATTTATACCTCAAGGTCAACCCCAGTATCAGTACGTGCCTCAAGGGTATCAACCCCAAGGTCAGTACTCGAACCAAGGTTTCCAACCACCCTCTGGTCAAACGTATGTTCAAGGAACGGGAAATGTACCTTTCAATTATCAATCCTACCCTCGACCTGTTATGGGTCAGTACCCCAGAATGAATATAGTGTGGGATCCATCGCAAACTCAACAGGTGTTGCTGCCAAATGTACAGTTGTCATCTCAAACTGGACAATCCTTAGTTTCTGGTACACCCCAGCAACCAGTCCAGTCTAACATTCAAATTTCTGTACCTTCGGTAGTTTCTCAGCCTGGGCCTAGTACGCCTCGTACTCCACCTCAAACGACTGCTACAACTGCCGCAACATCTGTTCAATCTACCCCACCTACTTCCGGAGCATTGACAGCTCCAGTTTCTACTATTCCTGTATCTACTCCTCAGACATCTTTACCATCGTCTGGATATACGATTCAATCTTCGGTTCTAATGCCTATAGGACAACCTGGTTCAAGTACGGTTGTCACAAGTCAACCACAATTTACTTATCAACCGTACTAGGGACAGTACCAATTCGGTCCTGCTATGCAGCAGCCAGTCTATCAGTATCAACCGTACCCTGGGTACACTTATCAACAACCTCAACAACTCCAGTACGGTCCGGTTAATCCTGGTTTTCTGGGAGGATACAATATCCCAAACGCAATTCCTATTCCTAGTTATCCTGGATATCCTCCTCCTGGGGCTGGTCTCATGACACATAGTTTTAGGGACCCTAATCATCAGTTACCATTTATCGCAACTTTGGACTTACCTGACTTGTTGCACCTAACAAACGATCCCATTAATTATCTTCCGTTTTGGCCGCCAATGCCGAATAAGTTGCCCAGTGACATTCCTAAGTTCGAAGGTAAATTAGGAGAGGACCCGTTGAACCATGTAATGACTTACCACCTCTAGTGTGTGTCTAACTCCATTTTAGATGATTCAATCTGTCTTAGACTTTTCCAGCGCACTCTAATTGGTCTCG
Source organism: Pinus tabuliformis (assembly GCA_031772625.1). Classification (NCBI taxonomy): domain Eukaryota; kingdom Viridiplantae; phylum Streptophyta; class Pinopsida; order Pinales; family Pinaceae; genus Pinus; species Pinus tabuliformis. The sequence continues at coordinate 272,580,009 of CM062805.1, read as the reverse complement.
CAGCCAAGTGGTACATTGAGTTACCGCGAGGCACTTTTTATAATTTTAGTCAGTTAGCTACCTTGTTCTTAACTCATTTTCAGTTGCCAGTTCGATATGAAAATGGCACAGAATTGTTAACTTCGTTAAAGCAATCGACATCCACTTACATTTCAGATCATATTCATGAGTGGAGACGTCGACGACGTTTAGTGAAGGTGTTTATTCCGGATCAGATCTTGGCCGAGTGGTTTGTAAAATCTTTGTTGCCAAAGATCACTGAAGATGCAGCTAAAGCCGGAGTTGTTACTTAGGAGCAAGTAATTGCTCAAGCATAGTACCTTGACTTGGTCTATACTCAGTCAGGTACGTTACACCAGAAAATCCCCGATCTTCCCAAGCAAAATCAAATCGCTGCAGCTCCTTCGGATCTCATGCCGCCGATGGTATGATTGGTACAGTTAACACTAAAAGTAAGAAGAAATCTTCCAAGAATTATTCTCCTATCATAACCTTGCCTGATTCCCCAACAGGAGATTCTTCTGCAGAGATTTCCACCAATATTCATGTTGTAGAGTCATCTACAGCCAAATCAAAATCCGGTGGGAAGAAGAAAGGAAAGAAGAAGAATAAAATGAACAAAAATTCAAAGGAGAAACCTGAAAAATTGGAATCCAATGATGAAAAGCGCAAACCTCGTTATCCTTGTCTCATTTGTGATGATGAACATTTTACAAGAGACTGCCCTCATCATGCAGAGGTTGCGAAGATTGTCAAAGGTTCCCAAACTCCTACTGTTTTGAAGGATCCTTTTCCAGCTCAAGACAGTAAGATGATAGGTTCATCCTCGAGTGCCAATGAAGAACCCATACTGATGATGTCCCATGTTAGGATTGCGACTCGATCGCAAGATTATGGTAGTAAAAGTCCCGTTGATGGTAAAGAAGCATAATCTTCTCATTCTAATCCATCAAACTTAGCTCTCGGTTCCCATCCACTACAGATCGAGAAACCTAATCCAGACTTGGTAATCAAACCGCCCGCCAAGGGTATACTTCGAAAGTCAGCTTTCAATCCACATGTGAGAGTAGCTCAGAACTATAACATTGTTGAGGATTTAGCTGTTTCACCCTCAGCAATGTCGGCTTTGGAAGTGCTGCAATCATGTCCAACACAACGTAAATTACTTTTGTCGGCTATAGGAGCTATTGACGTTCAGGACTTGAACCTAATAATTTTCGATCTAGAAAATAGTACACCGCGTTTGCCTCATCAAATGGCTTTCCAGATCCCAGTGATAGTCAAAAACAGGCCTATTCATCAGACTGTAATTGATGAGGGAGCCTCAACGTGTATTATGTCGATATAGTGTTGGAGATCGCTTGGTTCTCCTTCGCTAAATCAATCCCTGATGATTCTAAAGGCCTTTGATGGCCGTGGGTTTCATCCTTTTGGCATTCTACAGGATCTGCCTATAGGGGTTGAAGGAAAAACCGTTAGTCTAGATGTGGAGGTGGTTGATGCCCCTCTAGATTACAACCTTCTCTTCGGTCGAAGTTGGTCTTATGCTATGACAGCGGTCGTTTCATCGGTATTTCGAGTAATAAAGTTTCCACATAATGGAAAGATCATAACAATAGACTAGCTGGCTTACTTTTCATCTGACCCAGCCTCTTCTGAGAGTGTTGAGCATGTCGGTAAAACGACTATCCCATATAAGGATGTTGGAGTAGGACTAGTTAAAGATGCCGGTTTACTGGGAACTTTTCCTTTTCCTCCGATCAACGCATCGTCTTCATTTGCAACCATTCATATGATCACATCAGACACCATTGTTTATGATGATCCTTGGATCATTCCTTCTGAATCTGAGATAGACTCATTTGGTGATGTCATGCCTTTGAGTCCATATGAAATTGCGTATGAGGCCGTGCAATCGTTTACTGACCCATCTTCAACGGAAAATGACTTCATGAATGTGGTCCGTGAGGAATCACTTTTCACTTCAAGATCGGATTTAATCACGTTTTCTGAACTTGTTCACTCTGATGAGCAAATTCGTGAAATCCTATGTGTAGATGATTTACCATGGGAAGATCTCCATCATAGATCTTCGTTTTTACCCGAGAATGATCGTTTTGAAAATGATTTCTCATCGATTTTTACGACTGAATATGTCAAGGAACCTCAGAATCCAATGAAACATCCTGATTTAGAGCTAAATTTGGGAAACATCTCTCGAACTATTCCTATTGACATTTCGGTTAAGCCCGGAATTGTTGAGAACATTCATATAGGTGCGTCGTGTACAGATGATGAAATTCAACTATATAAGGCCCTATTTCAAGAATTCCGTGACGTGTTTGCCTGGTCCTATGAGGAAATGCCAGGAATTGATGCCGCGATTGTTGTTCATGAGATCAAGACTTACCTGGATGCTAAATCCGTCCAGCAACGTTTGCGTCAGATTCACCCACGAAAAGCTGCTGCAATTAAAGCAGAAGTTGAAAAATTACTGAAAGCAGGTTTCATTTATCCGATCCCGTTAATGGATTGGGTATCGAATATTGTTACGGTTAACAAAAAGTAGGGAACAATAAGAATATGCATCGATTATAGAGACATTAATCGAGCCTGTCCAAAGGACAATTACCCAACTCCCTATATCGATCAAATTATTGATGATTGTGCCGACAGCGAAATATTCTCCTTCATGGACGGTTTTTCTGGATACAATCAAATCAATATTCTACCTGCCGATCAACCAAAAATGGCTTTCATTTGTCCATGGGGGACATTTGCTTATTGCAAGTTACCTTTTGGGCTCAAGAATGCCAGAGCAACTTTTCAAAGGGCCATGTCTTATGCATTTCATGACATCAAGCACATTGTGCAACCGTATCTCGATGACTTGCCTGCTCATTCATTACATCGAGCTGATCACCTCATCCATTTACGAGCAATATTTATGAGGTATAGGCATTATCGGATTCGGTTGAACCCACACAAATGTGTTTTCTATATAGAAACAGGTTGATTACTGGGGTTTGTAGTTTCGAAAGCCGACATTCACGTCGATCCCTCGAAGGTCGAAGCTATAGTCAAATTGCCCCCTCCTTTGAGTCTTCGCCAACTCCAAAGTTTGCAAGGGAAAGAAAACTTTTTACGACGATTCATTCCTAACTACGCCGAGGTTACAAAGGGTTTTACCCAGTTGTTGAAACAAAATACTCCATTCTATTGGGTTGAGATAGCTCAGAAATCTTTTGATGCACTTAAACACGCGTTGACCCATGCACCGTAATTGCATCCTCCCAACTACAACTAGGATTACTTCTTGTATCTCGCCGCCTCTCATTCCACCATTGGAATGGTCTTAGTTTAGGAAAATGAATTCGGAACTGAACATGTGATATATTACCTTAGTCGAACTTTAAATCCAACTGAGCTAAAATACTCACATGTGGAGAAATTGGCATTGACAGTTGTTCAAGCTGTCCAATGCTTTCGTCACTACCTTTTTACTACGTAAAACTACAGTAATTTCAGATTGCAACCCTATGATCTACATTTTGACCAAGCAATTGCTAGGGGGCAAGTACTCTAAATGGATTGTTATCTTGCAGGAGTTCGACTTGGAATTTGAGAAATCCAAGTCTAAGAAATCTTTAGTTTTTGTGGAGTTAATGTGTGACTTCCCGCGTGCTGACATGGAAACTGTGGCGGAAGAGCCCATTATGGACGAATCCTTGTTTCTAATCAACACTTTAGATCCATGGTATGGGGATATCATTGTTTATCTCCAAACCCAATCCGTTCGGCCAGAAATTTCAAGGTCAGAACGTCGGAAAATTCATTTCCAATCCCAACAATTCAGGATTATTGGAGATACTCTTTATCGCTGTGGGGCGGACTCTGTGTTTTGACATTGCTTAACTGATGAGGAAGCTGAAAGGGTTCTAAATGATTGTCACTCTGGAGTGTGTGGCGGTCATATGTCTGGGTATGCCACAGCCCAAAAGATATTGCGCGCTGGCTGTCTTTATTTAAAGATTGTATTACGGCGGTCCGAAAATGCCACAACTGCAAAATTTTTGATCGAAAGATGCACACTCCACCTGCTCCTCTCCACCCTATAATTGCCGTTGGTCCTTTTTCCAAATGGGGTATCAATTTTATTACATGTAACCCTCACTCGGTCAGGGGGCATGCGTATATCATCCTTGCGGTAGATTATTTTACCAAGTGGGCTGAGGCGATGCCTACATTTGAGGCAGACAGCAAGACAGCTGCAATTTTCGTGTTCAATCATATAATTGCTAGGTTTGGTGTCCCATAAGCGATAATCACTAATCATGGGCGTCATTTCGAAACGTTATGATGACCGAACTTACAGGCTAGCTTGGTTTACGTCACGATAGTTCAACCCCTTATTATCCACAAGCTAATGGTTTGGTTGAATCCATCAACAAAGTTTTATTTGTCATGATCCGACGAATCATTGGGATTCATCGGTCGAATTGGCATAACATGCTATTTTCGGTGCTTTAGGCGTACCGAACTTCAGCAAAAACATCAACAGGGTTCACTCCTTTCCAACTAGTCTATGGTTTGGAAGCTGTGTTACCCATTGAATGCGAAATCCCGTCACTGCAAATGGCCATCGAGTTACTCCTAGCCACTTCCGAAGAGGAAAAACGTTTGTTATACTTGGCTCAATTAGATGAGAATCGACGTGATGCTGCATTGGCAATCGAGACTCACGTAAAACGCATGAAAGCTCAGTATGATCGAAATGTGACCCCTTGAAATTTTTCGGAAGGAGATCTAGTCTTAGTTTACGATCAAGCTAATGATAAATTAGGTGCTGGAAAATTTGTTCCTATGTGGCATGGTCCCTATGTTGTTAAGCGAAAGCTAGCAAAAGGGGCCTATGAATTGGTAGACTTTGATGGGGACTCTTTGGGTAAACCCAGAAATGGTCTTTACTTGAAGAGGTATTATGCTTAAAGAATGGGTATGGAGATTTTAGTTAGGATAGTTTTTCTTTCTAGCTGGTGTGTTTTAGTTTAAACAGTGTGCTTAGCTTAGAGAGTGTTTTTTCGTCATTATTCTTGCTTATCTTGGTTTTACTCTTGATATTGCAGATGTCGATGCCTCTCCAAACATACATTGGTTTCGCTGATGTTGCTTGTCGTAATACACGGAACATTTCTTCCGTAGCTTGGGTTATCTATTCGCCCTCTAACGAGTTAGTATTTATGCATGGGGTAAGCCTCGGTCAAACAACGAACAACATTGCCAAGTATAGTGCAGTGATTGAATTATTATCTGAATCTATTTCATTTGGGATTCGGAGTTTGATAGTGAGGTTAGATTCTGAACTCGTTGCATTACAGCTTAATAGAGTGTATGCCATTATAAATCCAGTGTTATTAATATTATTTTTGAGAGTGCATCTCTTGGAACATGAATTTGATTATATTGAATATCAGCATATTCCAAGATCTTTAAATACATTAGCAGATGCAATTGCTTCTCGAATGTTAAATAGACATTTGCAATAATCATACATGTAAATTTAAAACCATTCCGTAACATGATCTACAAGATAAGCCAGTAATAGTGATATATATATATAAGAGTGTGTCAAAAAATACATCGTCCTCGATCATAGGTTGAAAAACACCTTATGATTGGCAAAAATGATAAGTACAAAAAACAAAAATGTCATATGTGCCCACAATAGGCGATCATCCTATCACTGGTGATGATCTCTATAAGAAACCACTGCATGGGCCACCTTGCAAAGGAACCTCCTAAAAGGTCCCGGGACCCCAATCACATAGCGCTGAATTCGACGAGGAATGTCATCTATAGTGGTCTCCGGAATATCTCCTGTCAAGCGTTCGAGATGACCCTCCAACTCGGCCAAAACCTCTGCTGATTCGTCTTGTGGGGCTGGCACGACTGCAACTGGTTGTTTCCTCTCGTAAGGCTGAAGAGCGGCTGGTCACTGTGGACCCACATCTGCATTTCAAACATTTGTTATCAGTTTTGAGACGATGGAAAAATAATAAAAAAAATTAAAATAGGAAAAATGTTGAAAATGATTTTACCTGAATCATCCCACTGTTCTCCTGGTGGAAGAGCCATGTCTGGGTCACCACGAAAATCTACCCCAGCGTAAGGGAAGTCCTAAATAGAAAAGACCTGGTTTTCCAGCCATTGGGAATACTTAGGTTTGAAACGAGCAACCTCTGTCCTCTCGTCCGGGTGACGGGCCATAACTGCGACCCATCGCATCAGTTTGGGCTCTCGAGGAAGCCCAACTCCAACAGTAAGGTGCTGCGGGATCAACATGGGAACCCTCTCCAGGCCAAAACTCACAACTAAAGCCCCATAACCAAAGGTCTTTAGTTGTCCATTTTTGGCCCTGGTCAGTTGGCCTTTTAGATTGGCCAACACGCCATCGCACCAGTTGAAGATGATGCCTCGAAAGCAATCAACTGCCATACGCATCTGGGATATGGTGGCAATATGTAATGCGGCAGCCCCGCAAATTCTGGTGACAGTAAATGTAATCACCATGAGTTCAAGATGGGATATGGTCTTTATGTCCATCCCTTTATCTCTAGCCTGGCTGTTGCAGTACTCTAGACGGAGGCTATCGACAGACTGGCCACCTAGCCTAGCCCCAAACAGAGTCAAGTCTTCGCCTCTCTTAGGAAAACCAGTCAAGAAATATATGTCCGCCGCCTCAATTTCGAGCTGGTGGCCACCAATGAAGAAGCACTGGTCCTGTATGCTCCATCTGTCAACCAGCTACTGTAAGAAATCCACCTGAGCCCTCATGCCAGGAATGGCCCAGAATTTGTACAAGCCGCATGCCCTCAAAGCATCAAGTCAAGGCTGATGATTCCATGCGGCAGCATCCACATCCTCATGCTCTCGTTCACGCCAATCTAGCATGATGTACTCTCTGCATCAAGTATAAAGATAAATTAAATTGCTAGAAATTATTTTGTTTGTTCCATTTTTGAGAATTTTTGGGTTAAAAACCCTTGTGACGAGGACCGCACCCTCCGGGTTAGACACAGTGTGTGGGACCGTACTTTGTCTACATGGAAGGTGCGACCCCTGGTTTTTTCCCAATGGAGAAAAAGTCGGGGTCCGCAGGCCAGCAGTGGTAAACCTACGGGCCCCCGCGCGCGGGTTTTAAGCCTAAAAACCCTCCAAAAAATAAAATGAATGACTAAAACAAGAAATGAAACGGTTAAAAATGAAGAGTAGGATGATGTGGATTACCTGGAGAAGACGACGTTCGATTCCGACGGTTGGATTTTCTACAATCTTCACGGGAAGTTTTCTGAACAAAAACACTATTTTCTCACCCAAAACTCAAACGGTAAAAATGAATTGACGAAGGACCTTTTTATAAGTTTTTTGAGTAAATAAATTGCTAATTTGTTTATGTTTCACTTTGGAAATGCGACATTTTTATCCATTTCAAACAGGTATGAGTAATGTTTGTGTTTTTGTGCAGGGTAACGGATTATTCAGGAAAAATCTATTGTTTTCGATGGAAAAACATTTAGAGTCACCTTTAAGCTCTTTTCTGACTCCTAAAACATGAAAATATCGCCGAGTTTTTCTTTTAAACTCGTTAAAATGGAATTAAAAGACGGTCCACTTACTGCTCTTTTCCGACCGTAAAAACATGAAAAGATTGCCGGATTTTTGTCGTTTCAAATTCGATATTGGTTATAAAATGGTGTGTCGTTGATCACTTTTTTACTTTTTAGGATCAAGGGCACTAATAATGAAAAGTACTCCTTGGTCGTAAAAGATCGAGCGGTTCTCTCAAGTATTATTTTATACTTTTTCGGGCTTGGGAGACACAAATTTACGAAAAAGGTCAATCCTGGAGTTTTCTTAAGTTTTTTCAGACTCTCTAAAATTGAAAAACGCCGAGTTTCTCCTATACTGGACTTGTTAAAATTTCATAGTAAAGGACCTGTTCAATTACAAACAGGAACGAACCACTCCTTCTTAGGGTTTGAATTTAAACTAAGTTGGACTCATCCGAAGGATGAGCTTATAATCAAGAAAATGTTATCCTCCTCAAGCTTGTCAAAAATAAAGAGGTACTTGCCAGAAATGGTGGGGGAAAAGAGAGAAAAATGAGCCTGTTTGTCATACTTTGTAATTGCTCTTGAACACGACACTTTTATTCACCTAGGTTGGGAAATCCTTTGCCTAACAGTTGATCAAACCACATTGAAAGTCTTCAGCCAATTTCTGGGTATTAACTTTGGGTCAATTGTCACCAAACCATCTGTCGTGTCATTATGTGTTCAAGAGGTCATTGACAATAAGCCATTCATCTGTAAAATATCTGTCATCCATCTTGACCATCCCTGAGTCAGTCCTTGCAACTAAATTTCTTCGACTTGATCTATGATTTCATGTTGTGGGCTTGCCTACAACGGATCGCTTTCTATCAACTTCAGCTCATTATCTAGAAAGATGATCTAGAAATTGTCAGTACCTTGAGATCTGCATGCCTCAATGGCAGGTTTCTCGCCTTTGACGACAGGTTGCATCATTGACCTTCGATCAAAGGATTCCGTGACATGTTCAACATCAACACATTTATTTGCATCTCATGGATTGTACTAGGTACTTTGAGAGCCATTGACATCCCTGGTGGTTTCTCTCACACTTGTTAACAGTTTACATCATTGACTGGTAATCAAGTGGTTTCTACCATGTTCGACATCAACACATTCATTCACATGGATAGAATCGTACTGTTTCGGGAAGTAGAAATGAAGACCCTGGATCTAGTTTCCACAATCCAGGATGCGAGGAATTTTGTATTCATTATATAATGGACTATTCATAAACAGATGATTGCATCCATACTGTGTCCACATGAGTCTATTCTTGTGATGTTTTACAAGATCATTCCTGTATCAGAGCAGTAGTTAGTTTTCTAGTCAGTTTTGATCTGAGTATGGGAATTCCTACCTCACCGATGATATGATCTCATATATATATCTTGCTTTGAATGTTTTTACAGGTTCCAACCGGGCTCTCCACAAGATGATCCTCGAAATGATAAAGTACTTCACTCTTCCTAAATGATAAATGAAATCCTCATCTACTACAGACTTCGCACTTTAGAGGGCAATCTGTTACAAAAAAATATCGTCACCATGATTATTTGTAGTCAGTATGGGTCTATCATCACTTGTACTATCCTCCTAAGCAAGTCTCAGACCTCAGCTCTTCAAGTCAAGCTTTGAAAATGGGAGAAAGACACTAAAAATCAATGAAACTCTGGTTCCACACTTTCTCTCACTATCACCTGCGGTCCTGCACCTTCTGTTTACAAAAACTGCGGACCTTCCCGTTCTGTCCCTAAAGGTGTGGGTGCAGACCCCTGTGAAAGTCAAAAGGCGCAAGTTTTATCTTAAAAACCTCACTTTGGGTTAATTCTAGAGGATTCTAGAAGGAATTTTGACGTGGATTGTTTGCTCTGAGGTGGTTCATGCATCCCAAAAGAAAAGGAGCTAATCCCTTGATGAGAGGAGCTATCCCTTTGAAGGAGGGCTTTATCCCTTTGAGGAGGACCTAGTAACCTCCCTCCATTGTACTATAAATTCAGGCATTGGGCTGGTTGCTAGGGAGGTTAGAAGCTGAAAATTTTTGAGGGTAAATGCTGGTGAAATCAAGACTTCCTAGTTGAGCTTAAGAGGAGAGATCACATACCTTTTTTGCTTCATTGGGGAGTGAGTGAAACTTGTCAAAGTAGAGGAGACTTCTTGCTGGACCCTGGGAGGAGCTTGTACAACGTCAAGGCATAGGTTGTAAAGTTCTTCTTGTTTTGAATTAATACAATCAAACTCATTTTTCTTAACACGTATCTCATGTTATTTGTTTCATGGACTCCTTGACTTTCATGTTAAATATGTTTTATGATATTGGCTTTTCAGGTGCTATTTAATTTGTTTGCCTTGTTTGTGTTTGTAGATTCGCGACAAAGGAACTCATTTGGATCGAAGGAGTGAGGGCATCCACAAACTTGCGTTGGACCTAAGGTAGGCCCTAAAAACACTTGTTTTCCATTGTTTATAAAAGCATATTTAGAGAAAGATAGTGTCTGGTTGGTTTGCTTGTCATTAGGTCTTCTTTAGATTCTAGGAAGGTCTATCTTGTCCGCAAGATCAACTTATTCTGTGTGACATAGCCCCTCTTATAAATTGGTAGGCTCCTATCCTGTTTCAATGCGCGATAGATGATTTGGCCCTGCATTCAATCGCCCTGGCTTCACAATTACTTCGAAATGATACTCCTAAAACAACAACAACCATTTGCATATTTTCCCACCCAACACAGGTTCATTTACTAGGTAATTTAATGCAGAATGGTCTGTATACATCTTAAAGTGTCAGCCTAGCAAGTAATGCATGAACTTTTGTTGCAGGTACAACATAGCCAACCCTTCGTGCTTTGCCATCAAATAATTACTTTTAGCCTTAGACAACTTCCTGCTTGCAAACACTATCGGGTGATCCAATTTTCCTTTACCAGCCTGTGTCAGCATTACTACCAGTGTAATTCATGATCCATCCACATGCACATGAAATCCATTCTTCCAATTTAGGAAGACTAGGATTGGCACGGTGACAATTTTTTCCTTCAATGCATCCGGACTCTGCTGACATTCTTCATCCCAATAGAATGTAGCATACTTCTTCAATATGTTTTCCATGGGCTTGGTAATCTAGGCATAACTCTTGATGAACTTTCGATAGTATCTAGTATGACCCAGTGTTACGCGCATCTGTTTAACACTCCTTGGCACCTCCAAATTAATTATGTCCACGATCTTAGCAGGGTCCACCATTAATCCTTGCTTGCACACTACATAACCCAACAAGATTCTAAAAGGGACACAAAATAAGCACTTCTTCAAGTTTAGCATGATCTGATAACTCCGGCATGTATCTAACATCAAGTGCAAACTAGCTACATGGTGTTTTACGAGTCCAAACACTGTCTAATCATCAAAATATACCTCCAAAGACTTGTGAATGATCTATTGGAACGCCTCAATGACTATCTGTGAGAAGATTTCTAGTACATTCATAAGTCCAAAAGGCATTACCATATACTAAAATCATCCCCACTCAGTCGTGAAGGTAGTCTTGTTGCTGTCTTTTGGCATGATCTTTATCTAATTGTATCCATATAACCCATCAGTGAATCAATATGCTTCATGTCCACCAACATCATACAATACCTCATCTGTGAACAGAGTTGGAAAAGGATCATGAATGCAAATCCTTATCTCATCCTTCTGCTTCTTTTCGTGAACTACCATTGGACTCGCCCAATTGGATTCCTCCATTGGTTCAATAATACCCATTTCTAGCATCTTGTCCAACTCCAAGCGAACCTTTTCCTTCTAATTAGGATTAAGGTGATATGGCTTCTTCTTAACAGGCTTCGTGTCTGGTTTCAATGTTATTTCCATAAGTCCCAAATCGCCTATTATCCCCTTCAGGTCTAAAAAATTTGTAGGCAATGAATCTTGATATTCGTAGAGAAGCTCAGTGACCTTATCCACCGTAGAATCATCCCAATAGTCCCCTATCTTCGCAAACTTTGGCTCCACCTCTCTGACAATGTTCAGCTGTGTGGTTTCTAGTGGTGTGGTAATATTGGGATTGTCTACCTGCAGTCCCTCAACTTCGCGGTGACCTTCCACCTCTAGGATATTAATGTTTCTTAGATCCTCATCTTCATTATGACATTCTAGCACATGGCACAACTAGGTGGTCCAGTCTGGTTGAATCAAATCCAATGGATCCTACGGGATTCTAAAGATCACTGCCTTGACCTCCTGAATGCTTCATCAATGCATTTGAATCCATCTTCAAAGCTGAATGTCATTAAGAATCCTTGTCTCAAAATATCCCACTCATAAGTGCCACGACGGAGCTTTGTTTCCAAGTACCAATTAATTGGTATTACATCCAAGGTGTGGCAAAACAAATGCGACCACTCCGATTGTGGCTCTACTCCATAAGCATCAGTCCATTTTGCTAAGTGATCACATGGATCACTCCTCCCATCATATTTATCTACTAGTCGCACTTTTTGGAAACCACACCATAACCCCATCATCATTCAGTATTCACACCATCCATCAAAACTGTCCTTATGTGTACCCCACCATCTTGTGGGTGTAGTGAACAACACCAAATCCAGTGCTTGGAAGTGATGCTTCTCAAGAATTTCCCTTTCAAATGCATCCAAAAATTTATCTACGTCAATTAGTCCATCATAATAGGGTAAACTCCTTACCTCCGATGACACATAGTGCAACAATTTAGTCATCATGTTACAATGTAGCGTAGATACTTCATGCAACCTATTCTTCCATTTTTCCAACTCCTAATCTGAATCTGATGTACACGAACTTTCGCGGTCCCATGCAATGTGTCCATCTGTTGTCGGATTCACCCAATCTTGGTCTTATACTATTATATTATAGATTTGGTCCAAATCATCGTCACTTTCATAATCACGAACCGGTTCAGTATAGCGTGGTCCTTCTGTAGGGTCCAAAGGTACTACTACGTAGAGCGATATCCGCTCAAATGACATTGTCTGCTTCTTCAAATTGATCACGCCATTCATGTCAATAGCCCGTTCAATCCCAAGAAGCACAAGGTAGGGATTGTTGTCATCGACAATCTCTATCACTTCGAAATTAGCCAACGCACTTGCACCTTCAATATATACTGTCAATTCCTGAAATATTCCCATGGGGATAATGTTTTGTTGATTTTCCATCCTTAATTGAATCAGAGGCCACTGCAGCGCAGGTCTCCCAATTCTCCGCCATGTTTGTTTAGGAAAATAATTCGCATCTGATCCCAAATCTAGAATAACTTGTTCCATTTCATACTCTCCTATTTGTGCAGTGACCGCATCTCATGCCCTGTTCTTGTCTTATTCTTACCAATTTTTCTAACTACGCGAGGTCCTTCAACAACATTTTCTCTATTGGCACATTTATTTATCAAATCTTGTAATACATTCATGGCCTTGATCTTGCGAAGTAGCTTCATCCATGTCTCCAAGAATGTGGTAAGCATGGAGGGGTCCATTTCTTCAGACAGTTGATTATGACTTCCTGAGGTAGAGGCGTCAATGAAGGTTTTCTTCGCTTCCATGAACTTTTCTTTTACATGCTCTAAATAAAATCCAACCTCATTTTCTGGAGCTTTACGGACCCACTCACTTTATTTAGGCTACTTTCATTTATCCTCGCCAGTTTTCATTCCACTCCACAACATGATATTCACATTAGGATCTTCTCCGTGGCCTTCAGCCTTCATCATCTACAAGTTCTAGGTAGGCTGCTGAGGTTGCACCCTTTTCTCCTATATTTTAGGTATAAATACAAGGCAGTCTTCTGTCATGTGGTCAAACTGAGTATAGTATCAGTGTGACATGTGCATTAGGTTTGTACACTCCTGTGCCTAGTGTCTTGGAACTCCACAATTGTATCAAATAAGTTTCCCTTGACCTCTCGCAGGTCCTCCTACACCTTGACCTTGTCCACGCCGCTGATATCCTCTGCATACTCCCCCAGCGCCTTGATCTGGAGGCAAATTTTTTGTCTGCATTCAATACATGGGCATTCTTTCCATCATTTTCTCGTAGGTACAACTCTTATGCTCATCGTGGCCCACAGATTTGAAAAAGTTTTAGAAGAGCTATTGCGGTGTCTATACAAATTTCTGCAGCAAGTGACAATTGTCTGTTACATGTTTTCTAGCTAGCCAATAGATAGTGCACCACATCATGGGCCCTGTACTTGCCCCAGATTGAGTTTCCAGCCTTAGAGGCATCAACCCTCCTCCTGTGACATAATTCGCGAAGATAGGGTAGTGATATTTATCGTGTCCCTCGCTCTTACATTTTAGACACCAAACTTCTTCGTAGACCTCTAGCCGAGACACTCTATCCTTCTTCGGACTTTGGAACTCTAGGCAAAGATTCTGCAACTTCGTGTGACTTTGCTAAACTCCCAAAGCAACATCTTGAGTTAGTGATTCGTACAATTTCATCACAATATCCTGGGCTTCTGCCTGGGTCCCAATCTTTTGGTGTGATAAAGCAACCCCTAGGTGAGGCAAGAACGAACCTACAAATCATTCGCACTGTTTTTCATCTACAAAATTCATGTTAGATTTGCAGATCTTACATTTCAATATTTCATCCAGATCCCAGGGTGTTTCACCATGCTTCATTATGATTTCCTTAAATCCAACAATTGATTATGCTTTAGACTTGGGCCTACTGAACTCCTTATCCAACACAACCTGAATGTATGCCAACACAGTTGTCGGTTATCAGTCAAGTACTTAATGTACCACGTTAGCGCATGACCCTATAAAGTAGTAACTAATGTTGCTTTCTTCATCTGATCATCTGTAATATTCTGGGTTGTTCACACATCCTTGGCAACGAACCAAAACTAGTTCGGGTCCTCATTTCCCAAGCCCTTCAAAACAGGGAACTTCACTGCATTTGCCATATTGAATGGTGGTGAAGGTGGTGGCGGTGTGGGCGAAGGTGTATGTTGTGGAGGTGAAGATGGAGGTGGTGCAGGTGGATGGGGTATTTGTGGGAACCCTTGCCTTATTAACTAGACAACTCTTTACGATGAAGCCTGTGCTTCTCCTTTGTCATCACACAGAGGAGGCTTAATCAACGGGCTATATTCAGGGCCTATTCTCCCTCTATTCCTGAATAAATTTCCACTTCGCGTAGCTCCAAACATCAAGGTAATTTCATAACCCACTTTTCACACAAGAGCATTTTAATCCAAGTATTGAAAGATCTTAAATACTTACCTCATGGTTCCTTGAAGAAGCATAATTCTACTTCGTTGTAGTTGACCGAGGTATTGACCACGAACTCTATCATAAATCCTCCTATGACACGATCAAGCCAGTGATTGACAGTGCATGTGATCTTACCTTCAGAGGCTTCCAATCTCTGCACTAACTTCGAGGTCCACACTATTGGACTGTCAAGCATCCACCTTCCTTAGTCATTTGCAAATTTAGTGATCCACTCATATATAGCTCGATCAGGAAAGAACAAAAGAATATTTCATGTATCTCTGTGTACAGATACCTTTCCAACCATTATTATTTCATTAATCGTGGATTTTTGTTTTCTTGTGCAACGAATTCATGGATCTTTCTATCCAACCACTCCTCAATTTATTTATTTGTTGGATTCGAGTGATGTGACATCACACATCTCTCTATGCAGATCCTGGTCTTGACAATGGAACCATTTGTTGGGTTAGTGGGTCCTAACCCAGGTTCAGAGTTAATCTTGCCAAATAATTCCCTACACTACTGGCCCTTTCGGCATCAACCTACTGAGTGCAGATTGAAGTGTCACCCGAAGCAGTATGGGGGGATGTTGGAACCAAGTTTTTGCACCAAGAGATGAGCATGATGTTATTTTATTCCCTAAATCTGCCTTCATGCGGATTGATAAACCCTTAGGGCTTATCAATATAGCTTCCCTTAAACAGATCCTACACCTCCACGTACTTTCATGACTGTCATTCGCGGACCCTAAACAAGTGAATCGACTACTTACATGCCTCTGTGATCACTCCTAATTCCACATTTACTGAGATTGGCTTAAGTGTGTGATAACTTTAGCATTCAACAAGATATGCTTCACGTAAATAGTTATTATTACTTATGTTCATACATTAATGTAAATCATGGCCCCAAGGGTTAGCTCAGTTGGTCAAAAACCGTGCCTCACCATCGGGAGGTCACAAGGTCGAATCCACCCGAAGCCCTTGGGGTCAAGTCTTGCAGTAGGTCGAGGGTCGATTTAGCCTAGCTATCGCCCAGATTTTTCTGTGGACGTAACGATCACTCACTAACCAGGGTGCTCGTGAACCACATGCCAAAATAAAAATTTAATGTAAATCATGTAAAATCGCACATCAATACAATAATAATTCATAAACCCATCATTCATCATAACATAATAGCACATTCATTCATGACATAAATAAATAGCCAAAACACAGAAATTGCTGGAATACTCTCTTTATTAATGCTTCCGTTCTTCTTATAGACTCAAGAGTTCCATGCGCACTCAGCTACAAGGGTTTGTGCACTCAACTGTGGACTCTACTCTAGGCCTATGCGCAGACAACTGCAGAGCCTCTCTTCTACTCTAAGACTTCTTCACTCTTTCTTCTATTGACCCATTACATTCATCTTCATCATCATCTACTATTATGCCTTAGACTCTCTAAGACTCTCCTTTTTATGTCTATACAAGCTGAAACAGCTTACATAAAAGAAGGGAAAAACCCTTTATGATACTTTACCATCTATTCACTCTGTGCCCACATATTGTGGATACTTTACACTTTTTACAATAAAACTTGGACTTTTTGCCCCAAAAGTTGGGCTTTTGCCCCAAAATTGACCCTAGAGGACTTTGTCCCAACAACCCTTTAAATTATCGATTGAACACTACAAGGTTGTTCCTGTGGAAGTAGGGGTTGGGTTGCAGAGATTTCATGTAAGAATCTGTTTCCCTAAAGTTAAATGTGAAATAACCTTTCATATATTTTTGGTTGTTTATATGCCAACCATGTTAATCCCTAAACTTGCAATCAGGAATCATAATAGAATCTTGTGTTAACCTTCTTGAGAGAATTTGTAGGATCATATCAACTTAGAGAAAGGTATTATCATGAGAGCATGGTAGCCACTTATTCTTAAAGATACAAATCAACTTCTACCTGATGTTGTTTTCAATTATTTCGGACTTGCTTTCAGGGAAGCTAATATTGGGATTCATAGGGACACACAGCTTACTTCCTAATATATGTCCTAAATGCACATGTGTAAATGAGATGCACCACATGAAGGTGATTTTACTAGTCTTTTAAGATGAATTATCTACTTGTGGGAGGTTTCTTGGTTAAAAATCAAAGCGTTAGGAGGTTGTTTGTTTTGTAAGCAAGGCATGTGGAGGGCTTCTTGGACATAAAAAAAATGTATTTGGCCATCAATATTGAAGAGGGATTTTTTTCACATGCTAGGATTAGTTTACCTCATGATTTTACATTGTCATTGAAAAAGAACAACAATCTTAGCCATTGGAAGTTGGCACAAGTTCCTTGCATTCTAGCGAATTATCAGCGCTATTTTTAAGGGTTTTTTATGAAATCTTACAACCATTTTACCTATTAGAATTGCACCTAGCATGTTGGTTTTGTATAATATCTATAGGAAAGGAATATGACCATGCTTTAAGATCTCAATAGTGTTATTTAGAAGATTGATTTTTTTTTGGGGGGTTTCTTACTAAGCAAGCAAGTCTTGTTTGGAATCCTATAACTGAAGATGCTTTGATGAAAGAAAAGCATTGGTTTGTTGAGTGATTACTAGGCCATTTACTAATATTTTAGATTAGTAAGGAAGAGTGTTGTTGATGGAGTTGTTGTGTTGATGCTTTATATTAACGTACTTACAAGAAAATGCAACCTTATTTTCATCACTTCGTGAAGCACATTTTCTTTAAGTACAAGCAATTTAAACCTCAAACCTTGTATTCATCATAAATTTAGATTGCAAAAGGGGTGTTTTATGGCTTAGCATGTAAGCATGTTTTTAGATTTGAGAGAGACACCTTGTCATCATTGTGTTCACCATTCTTTTATTATAGAAATAACAACTTGCTCTATTTTATTTCATTCTAGATGTTTCTCTAAGAGTTATTCTTAGCAACTATGAATATAAAGTCGACCTTAAAGAAATGCGTTCTTCCACTAGGGGGTAACCTCATCATGCTGCATAAATGATTCTAATTTAAAGAATGGTTCTTTCATTCAAAATGTTCTCGGAGGACAATCTTACACAAGGACTCAATGGTTGTCACCCTCAAATGAACAAGACAATATTACAATTTAGCTCAATGTATGGTCTTGTAGAAGGCATTATTTTCTTTATTTTTTTTTTAGTAAGTTGATTTGGTCACAAAGCCTAATTCTACTTGGCTTTTATGTACAATGTTGTAAAATCCCTTATACTAAATATGTATAACTTTGACAATGATGGTTGACTTTGTCAGATGCAAAAAATGTATCAAATTATATATCTTCCACAATCATCTATTATGCACATTTTGCAAATGCTTTGATTTCCATAAATATGCATTATAGAAAATCTAAAATGTGCTCTCAAATCGGTTGGGAGTACCATTGTCTGCAATCCTTGATTTACATATAAATATCATTTCAATACATGCCTTTCAAAAATATTGAATGCTCTTTGTTTCTCTTCTCCTTCTTTATTTTTTATATCCTAATATGTAATATACTTGGTGATTTTAAAATTACCGCAATACTTTGAGCATATATTTTGTTAAATTTTTAAAACGATTTCACTTTTGGTATACAATTATCATTAATTCCACCAAAAGGTTCTATGTTTTACACTGAGTAAGTTGAAATATTTAATACATAAAATTAACTCATTTTTATTCTTAATATTATATATTAATAAATTTTTATGTTTTTTTTTGGTAGTTTATTAATATATATTCATTTTAATCATTAGTCTAGTAAATTACAAGAGGACCAAATTTATTGAGGTGGATGTTTTTATTTAAATACAAAAAAAAATCATGTTGAGAGAGTTGATCCCTCTTAATGCCAAATAAAACCATGTTCGAGGCTAATTTATACCAATTATATATACAAGGTGAGAATATGGAGAAAACTCAACTGCAATACTTATCAATACTCTATAATAAATTCTGACATATGTCTCAAAATATCTTCTTGGTTGTTGAATCCCATTTCTAAGAAGTGATCAATCCAAGGTGAATCTTTGTTCTTGCAGGAGGCTTGTTTTTGAAGCATTTGTTTGAAGAATGAGTGTGCTGACCCCAGTGATCACACAAATGAAGATCAAAACAATCATCTTTCAAATGACCAAATTTTTGATAATTTTGGAATTTGACAACTTTTGACTATGAATGTGAAGGAGAAGGATCTGGAACAAGTGAATATGATTTGCCTTGAAGAAACCTATAAATTTGAAATTAAATGGCCTGGAATAGTTTTGATTACAAGTGGACACCTCCTTGTCATATCCAAGATTTGTTTTATGCTTGTTGTTGATAAGCTCTTTCCAAGGCTTGATGATGGGCTTAGGAAGTGTAGGATCAATTTCTACATTTGCATGCAACTCTGCTCTTTCAATGACTTGATTAGTTTCTAGAAGATTACGGGATTCTATCTCAATCTTAAAAAGAGAATTGTTCTTAAAAAAAGTTTAGAATGTTGTCTTTTCTGTTGTAACTCATATCATTGTAAGTGTGACTCATGCTGCAAAAATTCAATGCTTTCTTATGCATACTGTAGACAGATCTGAATTTCAGAGAGTCTTTACTGATTTGGATTGTGTTGTTAGTAGTTAAGTGTCTCATATTAGTATTGAGGAACTGTAATACTTCACCAATTAGATCAATTTCACAACAAATGAACCAATATTACAGTAAATACAAATCTCTTATCTCTCACACAAAAGATCACTTTTATATCTAGTGCAGAGATTACACTAACAAAAACTATATTTATTCATAAAGATGGTTCTATAAACAAAATTGGTGCAATGATAAAACTCTTCCAATACAAAACAAAGGCATAGTCATCCCACAACACTGCTACACCAACACTCAGCAACAATAAATATGAATCCAAAGTTAGTGTTTGATGCACATACCAAGAGTTTAGTGAACATCAAACCAGAAACATGACATAAAATAAGACAATGAACCATTATTTCTAGCAACAACAAATGCACATGTAAATGACTCAACACACACACAACGCATAAAATAACTAGTATCCAATAATGCTTCATTGTTTTAGTCTCTAATTGGCATAACCCACATATAACTAGTCTCCAATGTATAACCAAAGTATACACTTATTTCAAGACAACATATAATATGAAACAATACAGGTTGGACCAACGGCAATGGACATAATTTAATATCAACTCATAGAATTCATATCTACATTCACACCCTTTTAACAGTCAACAGAAGAATTTACATACCATGTCAGCCTTCCACATATAACGCATGCAATGTCAAGCTTGATTGTTGGGGAAATTTTATATATATATATATATATATATATATATATATCTGTAGATATGTATGTATATATATATATATATATATATATATACATATTATATATATATATATATATATATATATATATATATATATATATATATATATATATATATATATATATATATATATATATATATATATATATATATATATATATATATATATATATATATATATATATATATATATATATATATATTATTAACCAGGGAATCGTAATCAATAGAGCTGATGCATTATATGCGCCGATAATAGATAAGTTCCTATGCCTATTGAGTATAGTCTAGACTGGGATTATTTAAACTAACACTTCATTCTACAAATTTTACTTTCATTTCATCACATAACTAAAAGAGAAGATTTCAAGTACCATGAACTTAATATTTTAATAAGGTAACAAGTTTCTTGATTCATAGGCTCATGAAATGGAAAGATGAATTCAACTATGTTTCCTGTAACTACTAATCTTAACCAAACCAAATCACTGCTCATATCACTAATTAAAAAAGAAGATTACAAACTTAAAATTCCAACAACATCACAATACTTTGTAGATCTTAGATTGTTATGTATCTTTTTCTTTGTTTCTATTAAATCACTTTCTCTAACTCTTTGACTCTCTCCAACTCTAATCTAACTAATTTTCATCTACAGGTCTTTCTCTTACAGAGAAAATGGTCGTTAAAATCAAATTTATATGAGATAACACCAAATCTTTACAGTCAAACTTAAATTACATATTCAACTTCATCCTCATGATGCAAATTCCATGAGAAGGAAGAAAATTATCGATTTTCCATGTAAAGAAGATGCCTTCAATAATTATCTTGGTCTCATCAAAGACCATCCGTTGAATCAAAAGTTTTGGAAATGGGATTTGGTATCAGAATCACACAGTTGAATATTGGTACCAGAATCACATAGTGTTGGAGGGCAAGTACCGAATCACACAATGTCATTGTTGCTGTCAGATGGGTGCACGAGTGTGGTGAATGCTGTAGCCAAAAACACAGGCCACTGATCAAATACCAGATGGGTGCATGAGTGTTAGACGAGCACCTGAGTACTAGATTACGAGTATTGGTGTCAGACAAATAGGAGCATGAGTACGAGAATGCTACATTGGTTCCATATCAGTAGGAAATGCGAGTACCGGATTGCTAAGCTGAACGAGTACCAGATTGATGAGATGTTACCGAATAAGTAGGAGTGAAAGTCTAAGCATCTATGTGAGCCAATCCAAGGAATTAGAGAGTACAAAAAAATCAAATAATGTTATTTCTACTCTAAGAAAACATAGAAATTTCATTTTGAAATATAGTTTACCTCATATAGACATAAGAAGGCTAAAAGGCATAGGCTTATAGAAGATAGGAAAATATTAAAAGGATTTGAGGTGAAATAGGTCCAAATAGTGGACAATTAAGGGCATTATAGGTATAAAAAAGGAGACCAAACATCGATCCTATAAATGAGTTAATACAAGTTAACACGAATATACATCCATTATAGGCTCTCCAGAGCATACAACAACACTCAACTCTCCATACAACCACCGCACCACATGCAAACTTAATTTCACTACAACAACCACACCATATGTATGAAATAATAAAATCCCCAGGACTTAGATAGA